>CM047814.1:31437606-32150106 GCA_026214975.1 Gentiana macrophylla
TCAAATCATCACACACTATCACCATTAAACTACACCACTTCTTAAACTTTTCTCATTTTCCACTCCTCTCTTCAAATTTGCATTTACATTGAAGTAATTTTCAAGGAAAGCTTCAACTTTCATTCCAAGCGACTTTCCATCTTTTCCGCCAAATTTCAACCTCTTTAAGCTTTGTAAGGTAACATTGTAGTCACTTATTTTCTTAATTTCGCTTTTTTATGCAATTTTTTATTTTCAACTGCTTTTGTCATTCACATTTGTATTGTTGTTTTGTGTTGTTTTGTTTTTTTTTTGTGTTGTTTTGTTATTGTGTCATTATCGTGAGAATGGCCGAATCATCCAAAGCTAGTAAAAACATAAACCGCATATCCTACCCAAATTCAGTTAGAGAAACTAGGCCTTTAAATGAAGAAGAATTGGCGTTAGTTTTGAAAGAACTGCTGTCTGCAGCCTAAGAAAGCATTGAAAATAAATTTGGGCAAAGTGTTTAGTTGCAACAGAGAGGGCTTAGACTTTAAAGATTTGGGAAGGAGGTGAAGGAAATTTTGAAAGGCGACATTGGATGGAATTAGCTTGCTTTAAGGTCGGAGAAATTAACACCACCTTAGTAGCGAATTTTATTCTTTGGTAGCAACTCACAATGCTACGGATGAAGGTGAGTTAACCTCTGTCAACCTGAGAACTAGGACTGATTACCGTTTACTCCTCACATTATTAATGCTATTTATGGTATTCACGATATACGGAGAATGAGGATTATTATATACGCTTTGGAATTTGGATGAGCAGCCAGACTTTGATCATATTGTTGCGGTAGCCTGTGAATGAGTTAGATCCCATCGCTGCCTGGCATGAAAACAAAGTTTTCTATGGGAAATGTATCCGGGATATGAAAGCCATTAAACGTTTTATCGGTCACACTCTTTACCCGACTCGGCATTTTACATCTTTTGGTAAAGAGGATTTGTGTATTGCTTGGGCTATAGTTAATGATGTACCTGTGGATGTAGCAAGAGTGATGTGTAGAAGGGCCAAGGATTTTGCCTCGATCGCTAGACCAGCAGCCACATGCCTTTTCCGTGTTTTATTTCTTCCTTGTGTCGCCGATAGAGTCCCCGAGCTCCCAAATGATAATTTGATGATGGTGGATGACACAATTTATAGGTCCTAGTTTACCACTTAGCCGGGCGGCAGAAGAATAAACTTTTGGACCACAATCACAACGACACTCATTTACTCCATCTATCTGCGTGTCCTCCTTCATCCAGTCAAACTCAAACTCATCTTCCCAATACCATCACTTACGACATGTTTCAATCCATGGCCTATGATGTTCATCGTGCTAATGCCAATATGGTGTTTTTATGAAAGGAATAAATTATGGTCTCAAGATTTACGCCAAGGCATACGAGGTTTATATCAAATGAATATATCGCGAAAACCCTACCCATGCCGAGATGGATATTCCGCAATGCCAAACCCAAACCTTATACTTGCTTCCGATTTCATTCCACCGATGCCACCACCCTCGGACTTCCAACAAATGCCACATTCTTTTGGATTTCAAACTAGTGGTGTAGGAGATTTTTTCGGCTGTGCACTACGACAACCGCGACATCGAATGGGTGGATCTCGGATCATTTGGCCATACCATGATGAGATGGGGAAGCACTTTTTACGATATCACGAGAGAGATGAGCTCGATGGGACTAGATAGCTCGGCACGGATGTCAACTTATTTTCAAGATCCATCCCAAGAATCGACCCGTTCTCAAGCTATGCCAAGTTCAAGCCACGTCGAAATGAGTGATGAAGAGGAGTGATAATTTTTAAACATTCTATGGTTTTTGACATTGAAACAATTTTATTTATCATGCACTTTTTCTTTTTTTCTTTAAATTTTAAGTTGTTTTGATCATAGTAGAATTTTATACGATTTTCATGTTTTCATTGCATATTATGGTATTAAGCATCGTGTAGAAAAATTTATCGTTATAACGTAATGAAAGTGAACCAAAAATAGGAAGAAAACTTGTCACCTAGAAAAAAACTAGGCATTTTTCATGCAAAAATCGACTCTGTCCGTGAACAGTAATGTTCCGGATCGATCCGGCTTTTCACCGGATCGATCCGACGTGAGTATACCGACCTGACAGCATTACTGGTTCAGAGGCCGGATCGATCCGGCCCTTTCTCGGATCGATCCGGTAAGTACAAAACGCGCAGAAAGTAGATCTTTTCTACTTTTGCTTGATGGATGTATTCTATAAAAGGAAAGAGCAACAGCCAACCTTTTGCTCATTCTTTCCTTTCTTCTATTTTAATTCTCTATTTCAGAAATGTCTAACCGATCCTCTCCCTCGGTTAATAGTTATGAGCCACATACGCCTGATGGTGTGGTCCCCGAAGGGCATGCCTCTTGTTTTCATAATAACGTCCCGAGACATCTAAATTTCGTCCGTTCTCTATTCGATGTGGAGAAGGCTTAAACTTGAAAAATTGATCTGGGGACGTAATCTAATCCGAGGTTGCGGGTGGAAAAAGTTGATAAGGACTCCTCAGGGACGAGTAAACATTTCGATAGTTAGAGATTTTTTGTCTCTCTCAATCGAGATAACGCATGAGAGCCTCATCTCAACTTATTACGATTAGGGAATCGTTATTTCATTTTCACGCTTATCATAAATCAAATCTATCAAATTCCACCATGTACTTTTGATCTGAAACCCACACTTCGAGTTTCTTTGGGAACTTGGGGATGCGTATAATGTTGTAAACCGTACCTGCGTAAGCCTTTCGATTCGTAGATTCGTTGTTTGATCATAACTATGATTCTTCAACTCGCTTTACCCCTCATTTAAGGGCTTGAAACGCTTCATTAATTCTCGGATCTATCCAACTAGAGATTTTTATGGGGTTACGGATGATGAGATGCTGCTGTTGTATGCGTTGACTGTGGGAGCATACATTGATTGGGGAGTTTTGATTTTTAAGACTGCAATTAATTTTGCAGTAGAAAGACGTAATAGGGGAAAACCGCTACCATTTGCCTGGTTATCTCTCACCTTTGTATCCAAATCAATCACGTGCACGAGTTTGCTCGATTTGAGATTTTTCCATCTCGTGATTCTCAGTTAGGATTACTTCCGGTGGATACTCCCGGATGTTCATCTACGGTTTGATAATCAGTTAGAAGTTATGTTGTTAAGTTGGTAGTTGTTTAAATTAGTTGTTTAATTGTTTTTTGTTGTTTGTTGCTTTTATTTATAGTTTGTAATAGTGTTTAATATATATGTCATTTTCTTTAATCAAAATAATATATGGTTGCTAAAAATAAGAAATAATAATCAAAATCATATAAAATTTTAATTTTATTTGCAACCTACTTTTTATTTACTCACTGAACATCGGGACGATGTCATTTCGTAAGTGGGGAGTGGAAGTAAGTTAGTAAATAAAAATTAAAATTTTCTTATATAAATGTATACTTAATTGCTCAATACTTAGTTTACTTTTTCTTGGAACAAAATAATTAGATAATATATAATTAATATGAATAAAAACAATATAAATTGGTAAGAATAGATTTTAATTAAGTAAAATAAAGTAGATATATTATAATTATATTATATATGTCAATTTTAGATCTTTATAAGATTTTAAGTATATGTAACTATACATAAATATTATCAAGTAAGTTTCATATGAAATTTTAGCAAATATACTTATATTTATAATGAATTTTTTAGAATAATTTTCTTTGTAAAATGAAATATGAATATGGAATCGGATTAGGAATGATGAGATTTTGACACCACAAAATTACCTCAACCTTGATTAGAGTGATCAAGACCTCACTCGAAATAGCCATTTTGATCATAACCTGACCTTGGCTTATTTTGGTCTACATTTCCTAAAAATCCCACGAGTTTTATGCGTACTTATGAAAGGAGATGATAGCACGTGAAGCTAAGGATGGTGTATGTTGAGGTGAAAAAAAAAAAAAAAAAAAAAAAGCACCATATTAATCGAATACTGTATCTTCCTTATCTTTGATCAACAGATATCGGTAAGAGCTTCCAATGATTTGAGTGCAAGAGGGTGTTATCTAGAAACGTCCCTATATCACTACTATGAGGTATAAAGCTCCCGATAAAATTTGAATCATAAGATCTCAAGAATGATTACTGAGTTTAAGGAAACCGGACTCGTAATTTTAGATCGAAAAAGTATTACTCCGATCAATCTTGATGAAGCAATGCCTGTAAATTTGATTTTCTACACACACTCACGCTTTTAGTTCTTAATATTGAAAAAGAAGAGAGAAAATCTGAAAAATAGTTGGAAAAGGAGATATTATTAATCGAATCGTTTTTGATCAAACGTGAAGGTGTAAGACGCATTTACTTGCTTCTTTCTCTTTTGATTTCTTTATCTATCTTTCGATTAACCAATGTCCTATCCTAAAAAGTATTAGCCATCTTGTCAATTACTTGACTTAGTCTTTGATTCCAAATATTTCATATAAGTTGAGATAGGAAAATAATTCTAGAATTTTAAATTATATTTATTGAGTAGATGTTGTGAAATTTCATTTGAATAATAGTTGATAAATAATTTATCAAAGTTATCTACACTTTCTATCTTATTAATTTCTAAGAAAGATATAATTAATATGTTTATAATATTGAAATGATATTTTACTAATTTAAAAATTGTATCTACCACTTATATTATTTTTATCGTAATTTTTATATATTACCGCTTATTTTGCTCGAGGACGATCAAAGAGCTAAGTGGGGAGTAGTTGATGATGTAACATTTATATGATAAAATTACGATGTTTTATATACGTTATCGACTCTTTTTTATATAAAATATAATAAAATATAACGATAATCTTATAAAATATTAATAGCTATGAATAAATCTAAATACTATAAAAATCTAGTAAAAAATGATAAAAAGTTATAAATTTTGTACCGGGTTAATAACCGGAGTGTCGTAATGTCGATTCACGTAGGTATTTTTGGTATTTTACGAGACCTTAGAGTAAACCAAGACCCAGAGTGACGACATTTTATGGAGTAAAATCATATCTTTTGAAGGAATAAAGGAAGTGCTTAACGAGATTTAAAGTTCAAGCTTTGATTAATGATTCATGACGCTATATCAAGTTATATTTTCAACGAACAAATGGCCCAGCAAAAGGCATTTTCTGAAAAAGAAGTCTTCATGGAAGTTATAGATCTCCTCAAGAGCTTTCCAACGCATATTGAATTATGTCATTTGGAGATCCGAGCTCAAGTTATGATTTTATCAAGTTTCGGATTAAGATTGGAAAAAATCTATCCGGATCGATCCGATTTACCTCGGATCGATCCGAGGAGGCATAATGATTATCCAGCATGTGGCCTGCAGAGAAAATCCTGGGATAAGATTTTTATTCCCGGATCGATCCGGCCCTTTTCTCGGATCGATCCGCGAGGGAAAAATTGCCTATAAAAGGGCATTGCAGGCAAAAAGGTACCAAATATATTTCTTTTACCTCTTTCTAGTAGTAGTAGTATGTATATATATAGGCCTTATGCCATAAATAAAGTAGTATCGTCATAATCTTAGAAATTATGGAAGATCAATGTTGTTGAAGTTGTTGTAGCATCCAGATCTAATACATCTTCTACATCCAATCGTTGTAATCGGTAAAATTTCTAAAGTATTTATGTTTATTATGTTTGTTTTTTATCTTTTCGTGATAATGTTAGTAGGCTAAATCTAATAACTAGCCAAAGTTATGTAATCGTTTTATTTCGATCTTTTGGTAAAGGAATGTTGTCTAAGTAAAATTGAATAAAAATTGAGTTAATTGAATCTTTTCTATTGATAAAGTTTGACTTGAAAGAATTCATAATCTAATTATGAATTGACGCTCGTAATTAAGTTATGAACTCGTTAATAGAAAAACCGGAGGGTAAAAATTGGCCGAGTGAAAGCGTGACAACGGAATCCGCTTTCTATTCAAAGCGATTTGTCCTCCAAAAAGATAAATCTTATTAAAATTTGTACTCAAGATCGTAATAATGTTAAAATCATCGCTTAATTGAAACTTAAACCGAAAGTTGAATCGCCTGCCTTGACAACCGAACCTTTAAATAAAATTGACCGCTTGACGAACGGAATGACTCTTTTATTCAAAGGTAGAATCGTACTCGGGACCTCGCTCGAAAAACCAGAATAAAGCTTGTGGATTTGGACTGATGACAATGGACATATGACAATTTCATACGCTAATGTGAGGACGAATTGTTAACCTTAGGAGTACACCGTTTCATTTACTCAATTGAACCTAAAGATCGAGCACATTCCATTCACTGAAAAGATCGTATAAATCAATTATATAAACTTTGGCTAGTTCTCTAATAATATATTTGGCATCTATATATTTATATCTATATATATATACTTTGCAACTTATGCACATCTATATATATTTATATATCTATATATATTATATTAAAATAAAATTTTAATTTACGTATTTATTTTATGTTGACTAGAATAGTAGTGATCTGTGTTATAAAATTGCGGTTTAGATCGAGTTAATAAAAGCTCTTTGGTGTTTAACCACACTTAGAAGAATTACAAAGTTCCCTGAGGATACGATACTCTGACTCACCATACTAGCACTACAGTTTGACCCGATACTTCATCGCCGGTTAAGGGTAAAGTATTAGCACTAGAAAAGGCCACGACTTTTAGGGCGCCGCTGCCGAGAACGACGCTAATTTCTTTTTTGTGTCTATGGTTACTACTTGTATTAGCTCAAAATTCTCGAGAATAAGTCAACACTTTTCTTATCTCATTTCTAATTTTATTTTCATCGCACTTACTTTACGGGTAAGTTACCAAATTTTACTACTATCAAGTTCGTGTTATTTTCTAATTTCGTTAGTTGATGACCGTATGGTAAGGCCCCACTCACTCCTTATAAGCCTCGACATAAACACTTACGAAAGGCGGTAAGAGTAGAGAAAAGCGTGGTCATACTAGTCGTGAAATCCGACGAATCATCTTCAAACAGAAATACGAGAATGGTGAAATCATTGATGAAACACCGAACAAGTGGTGGAACATGCTCAAGGCATGGACAAAACCCGTTAACCTTAATAATCAAAATAATAATAATAATAGAAATAATCGAATCGGAACCGAATAATCGTAATAACCCAAGTAAACCCAAGGCCTATCTGTGACCAAACCATAAGAAGAAATCAGACTAATAATCCCATACTTTTACCTAATGAAGGAGCGAATAATTTCGAGATTAAATCTCATCTTTTTGGTTTAATTGACGCAAGAGCCCAATTTCTAGGAAGATGATGAAGATCCGTGATCATCATCTCTATCTTTTTGAAGAACTGTGCAATACGCCCAAAAGTCAAGGTGCTCACAAGGAATTAACAAGGATGACTATGTTTCCTTTCTCTAAAAGGACGAGCCGAGATTGGTTTATGTCTCTTCCACATCATTCACTTACAAGTTGGGAGGAGATTCAAACGAATTTCAAACAATACTTCACTCGGACGGAATTTGGAATTAAAAGTCGAGGTTGCTAATTTTAGACAAGGATCTCAAGAAACGCTGGGAATGCGTGGGAAAGATTTAAAATTACTAAGAGCGTGTCCCGGCCATGGTTATTCCTTAGACATGCAAATTCAACTTTTCTGTCGTAAATTAAGAAAAGATTCACGTGCTGATGTAGACCATGCATGTGGTGGTTCTTTAATGATGAGTGAAGCTCAATTAGTTTACGATGCCATAGAAAAGATTTCCAAAAATAACAGAATGTGGGAAACCGGTTCTAGCACCAGAAAAGTAGCTTTTGCAGGAGAATGTACGTCTAATACGGAAGTTCTAGCACATTTAGAAAATTTGAGTAGGAAATTTGATGGATTACAATGAGAATAAGAACCAAAGTTCGTAAAATAGTGCACCAACCGAATACTCAAATCAGGATAAAATACCACTAGGGATTGAAGAACCGCAGGATGCTCAAGAGAGAGGAGGTGAGTTTTCTTCAGCAGCATAGAAATTTAAACAATGCTTATTCAAACTCGTTCAATGCTATTAGAAGAGATCACCCTACTTATCGATGGTCTGAAAACCCTAGCAAGCAAGGACAACCGCCGTATCCAGTTCCATATAGGAACTTGAATAATAATCAAGTTTATCAAGAAAACACATCTAATCAGAATTTACAATCATTACCTAGATCCTATCCTCAACATACCACTCAAAGTATACCAGTAACTCAAAGTTCAACTCAACCTGCAGAAGGAGTTGAAAAATGGGAAAAACTAATGGAAAATATGATGGGTGTAGTATCTACTCAAGCTAAAAATATAGAAACGATGGTGACTTCTATTGGTACAGTCACTAAGGACATGAGTTCAATGAAAACATCTATGAGTGGACATGATACCAGGATGAGAACGATAGAAGCCTCATTAAGGAATATGGAAGATCATTTGAGTAGATGCAGAACGAGAATAATAACAGCAGACTTCAGGAGGATTACCAAGTAACACCGAAAGGAACCCAAGAGAGGTAAATGTTGTGAAGTTACGAGAAGTAGGAAGCTCGGTGGAAGTAATGGAATTGAAAACCTTGGGAATAATGAAGTAGAAGATGACTTAGATGTTAAGAATGATAAAGATGAACTTGAATTTGAGACGAGGAAGAAGAAATTATAGACAATTTCTTAAAAAGAAATAAAAGTTCGGAACCTGAAAGTGAAAAGGAAAATTGGGTAAAAATCCCTAAGATTCTGAAAGATCCCATGGATAAAGATTTAAGGACTTTATTTAAGGAACACATTAGAATGGAAGAAAATGAAAACAAGGATGAAAAACATGAAGAAATGAAGGAATCTGAAGTAGAGATTGATTCAGGGAACAATTTAAAAGAAAGAATTCAAGAACCTGAAACATGGCGACTGAGTAATACTCAAAGGTTTAAGGAAAAAGGAAAAGAGAAACTGACAAAGGAGCCAAAGGTCATAGATTTAGAATCTTTACCTTACCCTCCTAAAGATCAAATCAAAAAGGCAAAAACTGATAAGAAGTATGCTCGTTTCCTGGACACTTTTCGTCATATTCAAGTTAATATCCCTGTTATCGAAGCTTTGATTAATATACCTGCCTATGGAAAATTTCTGAAAGAAATTCTGTCAAACAAGAAAAAATTAGAGGAATATGAGAATATATGCCTAAATGAAGAATGTTCCGCAATTCTGCGAAGATAAGTTACCACCTAAAACTGAAAGATCCAGGTAGTTTTACCATTCCGTGTGAAATTGGAGGATTTACTGTTAAGAAGGTCTTATGTGATCTAGTGAGCGAGTATAAATCTCATGTCTTATGAGGATTATAGAAAGTTAGGCATGGAAAGCTTACTAAGATCGAAATGACTCTGCAAATGGCGAGATAGATCGATTAAGTACCTAAAGGAATTATAAAGGACATATTGGTTAAAGTAGACAAATTCTATTTTCCAAGAGAGACTTTGTAGTTATGGAAATGGAAGACGGTTATTCAACACCTCTTATTCTAGGTCGTCCATTTCTAGCTACAGGAAGAACTTTTAATCGATGTTTGAAAGGAGAATTAATCTTAAGAGTCAATGAAGACGGGTTACTTTCAATATTTTCAAAGCTATGAATCATGCATCAATGTAATCATGTTCTTTTATAGAAGATATTCATTCTCATCATGATAATCGATTACCAACTTTGAAGACATTAGAAGAATGCTTAACTTTGTCTATCTATAAAGAAGATGAGGAAGACATTGAAATGAAAGAGATAATTCTTTCTTTAGATACAGAAAGTTTTACCTTTAAGCCACCATGGCATAAGCACTTGGAATTAGAACTAGAAGGACCAGTTCTTAAATCGTCAATAGAAGATCCGCCAAAGAACCTGGACTTGAAACCATTACCTTTAAATCTGAAATATGCTTTTCTTGGCGATAATCTATTACCAATTATTATTTCATCACTTTAATCGAGCAACAAGAAGATCAATTACTTGGAATGTTGAAAAGCATAAGAAAGCTTTTGGATGGATAAATTCTTTGATATTCGAGGTATTAGCCCCGAGATTTGCGCTCATAAGATAATTTCGAAGGAAGATGCTAAGCCTTGTATTCAACCGCAACGCCGCCTCAACCCAAATTTGCAAGTTAATTGTTAAGAAAGAGGTCATTAAGTCGTTAGAGATGGGAATAATTTTTCCCATATCGATAGTGAATGGGTAAGTCCAACTCAAGTGGTACCAAAGAAAGGAGGTTTCACAAAGTGAAAGAAAATGATAGAAATGAATGGATTCCAACAAGAGAAATTACAGGATATCGAATGTGCATTGATTTTAGGAAACTAAATGATCATACTAAGAAAGATCATCATCCACTTCCATTCATAGTTCAAATGTTGGAACGGTTAAGTGGTCATAAATATTAACGCTTCTTAGATGGTTATTCGAGGATATTTCTGATTTTCATTGTAAGTAGGAGATAGGAAAAGACTACTTTCACTTGTCCTTATGGAACTTTTTGCGTATAAAAGAATGCCGTTTGGTTTATGTAATGCTCCAATTTACGTTTCAAAGATGCATGATGGCTATATTTTTCGATATGGTTGAGAAATTCTTGGAAATTTTTATGGACGACTTTAGTGTTTACGGAGATTCTTTTGGTAAATGTTTATCGCACTTAGAAAGAGTGTTGTAATTATTTGTGAGGATACCAATTTAGTTTTAAATTGGGAGAAATGTCATTTAATGGTATCGGAAGGAATTGTTCTAGCCATAGAATCTCGAAATAGAATTGAAGTTGATAAAGCTAAGGTTGAAGTAATTGAAAAGTTACCACCACCGGTTAATCTAAGGACTCGAGAGGATTTCTTGGACATGCAGGATTTTATAGAAGATTTATTGCAGATTTTTCAAAGATAGCAAAGCCCTAAGTCATTTACTTGAAAAGGAAGTACCTTTTAACTTCGATAGTAAATGTAAGGAAGCTTTCGGACCTTAAAAGCGAAATTAACTCATCGCACCGGTGCTAATAGCACGATTTGAATTTACCGCTTGAAATTATGTGTGATGCCGGTGATTTAGCGGTAGGAGCGGTTTTAGGTCAAAGATATAACAAAATTCTCAAAGCTATTTACTATGCATCTCATACGTTAAATGCAGCTCAATGAACTATACAACTACTGAGAAAAGAAGCTGTTGCATGGTAATTTTTGCCTTAGATAAGTTTAGATCGTATATTGTTGGTTCTAAGGTAATAATTTATCTGGACCATTCACTTTGAAGTATTTTCTTGAGTAAGAAAGATGCGAAACCACGCCTTCTTAGATGGATTCTCTTACTTCGGGAGTTCGATTTGGAAATTAAAGATAAAAGGGAAGTGAGAATGTAGTAGCAGATCATCTAAGTAGAATGGAAAATGATGGAGAAAAGGGAATAGAAATTAAAGATTCATTTCTGATGAACAACTTTTTAGAATAGATACTCCTTCAACCATGCAATTTATTAAAGAATAGAATTCCTTCTAAGGAAATGTCACCCTGGTTTGGAGATATCATTAATTACTTAACTCGTGATTATATTCCGTCTCATTGGACTTGGGCAGAAAAAGAAATTCTTTTATGACTTAAAATTTTATTCTTGGGAGGAACCGACCTTTTCCGTAAATGTTCGGATGGGATAATCGGAAAGTGTGTGCTCGATAATGAAATTTTAAGTATTTTATCATTTTGTCATGATCGTGAGGCAGAGGTCATCATGGAGGATGGAAAACCGCCTTTTTAAAGTTTTACAATGTGGTTTTTATTGGCCTACGCTTATATAGAGATGCTTATAAGTATGTCAAATCTTGTGAATCTTGTCAAAAATGGGGAAATGTATCTAAAAACATGAAATGCCTATGCAACCTATTTTAGAATGTGAGTTATTTGATGTTTGGGGTATAGATTTCATGGGACCATTTCCTATATCTTTTGGAAAAAGATTTATTCTAGTAATGGTAGATTATGTTTCGAAATGGGTAGAAAAGTCAAGCTCTTCCCACTAATGATACCAAAGTTGTCATACGATTTCTTAAAAAGAATATATTTACACGTTATGGCATTCCGAGGGCTATCATTAGTGATAGAGGTTCGCACTTTTGTAATAGGCCATTTACCAAGATAATTGAAAATATGGTGTAACGATAAGTTAGAACGCCTATCATCCGCAAACCGGTGGTCGTCGCAGAGGTGTCTAATAGAGAGATCAAAAGAATTGTAGAAAAGACAGTGGATTCAAATCGAAAAAATCAGGCGCTTAAACTAGACGATGCATTATGGGCATATAGAGCGTGCCTTTTAAAACACCAATTGGTTGTTCTCCTATAAGTTAGTTTTTGGTAAGTCGTGTCATCTCCTGGATTGAGTTAGAACACCGAGCCTTTTGGGCTATTAAATTTTTGAATTTCGATCCTAAGGTCAGTCGGTGATCATAGATTGCTTCAATTGATGTAACTAGAAGAATTCCGTCTCGATTCTTATGAAAACGCCGAATCTACAAGGACGCGACGAAATCCTTTTCACGATAAGAGAATCTATAGTCGTGAGTTCCATGTAGGTGATCGAAAGTGCTCTTGTACAATTCACGTTTAAAGTTATTTCCAGAAAGCTTAAATCAAGATGGGCAGTCCATTTAAAGTAACGAGTTTACAAATCTGAGTCATTGAACTAATCGATGGAAATACAACTTTTATAGCCAATGGCCATAGAGTAAAGTTATTTGTGGAAGGAGAAGGAACCGTGACGAAAGAAGAAATAATGCTACTAATCGATCCTCCGACAAAGTAAAAAGCAGAGAAATCGAGCGAAAGCGAGAGGAGTTAAACTCACCGAATACCGGTGTGTTATTTATCTTTACTCTACTTTTATGTGTTTTATTTATGTTTAAAGTAGTTTCGTCTTTTACCGGATAGACGTAAAAGAACTGGATGTCTTTTTTAGATAGAATAGAAATTTTTATACTGCTTTTAAAATTAGGCTTGGATAAAGATGTCGCGTTTAAGATAGAAGCTTCAGTTTTTGAGAAAAACAAGCAATTGTTGAGAGAGATCAGACTGAAAGAACTATGTAATGGAAAATCGAGAAAAACAAGCAATTAGATATTGTTTTTATGAAATTATATAAGTATGTTGATAATTATAAGTAAAATTTTTAGAATCATTTTCTTGTCAAGATGAATTATGAGTTTGGAATTGGACTAGGGATGTCGATTTCTGGCACCACAAAAATATAACTAAAGCCAAATAGCCTACCTAAATAAATTTCCAATTTACATCCTACCTCACCTTGATTAGAGTGATCGAGACCTCACTCGAAATTGCTATTGTGATTAACTAGAAATGACCGACCCTTAGCTTATTTTGGTCTACATTTCTTTGAAATTCATAAGTTTTGTATGTACTTATGAAAAGAGATGGAGGCATAAAAGCTAAGTTTTGGTATATGCTGAGATTGGAAAGATTAGATAAGTATTAGTATATTCGATCTTACCTCATGACACTTGCAATATAGTCTATTTTGGTAATAAGTTCGGATATATTAATATTCTATAAAAGAATTAAGAACTAAGCACCTTATTTACATGTAATTAATCGAATACCATGTATCTTCCTTATCTGTGATAGACAAACTAAAAATAAAAGAATATATCGGTTGTAGCTACCAATGATTTGAGTGAGTAGGGTATTATCACGAAATGTCCTATATCACTATGAGGTTAGAAGCTCCCGATTGCCTGATGATAGTAGTCCAGCTAGGGTATTATCTCGAAATGTCCTATTGCTGGGAATGAAGGCACGAGATAAAGAAGAGAAAAAGTCGAATCATAAGATCTCAAGAATGATTACAAGTTTAAGGAAACCGGACTTGTAATTTTCGATCGAAAGAGTAGTACTCCGATCAATCTTGATGAAGCAATGCCTGTAAGTTTGATTTTCTACACACACTCACGCTTTTAGTTCTTAATCTAAAAAAAAAAAAAAAAAAGAAGAGAAAATCTGAAAGAAAGATGCTATTAATCGAGATTATGTTTTTTTCAAGAATATGAAGATGTAGATACGTATGACTTGCCTCTTTCTCTTTTTGATTTCCTTTTTTCCGATTAACCAACATCTTGAGCCTAAACTTTATAAGCCATTTTTGTCGACTACCTGACCAAGTTTCCGATTCCAGGATTTCATAATAGTTGCGATTAAAAATAATTCTAATATTTTATTTATACTTATTAAGTATTACATGTACAATTTTATCTAAATAATATTTGATTATTAAGTTATTTAATTTATATACACTTTCTGTCTTCTTATAATTTTAAATTAGCATAAGTAATATATTTATAATATTGACAATAAAAATTACATTAAAAACTGAAATCTGATCAATTATATTATCTTTTATTACCACTTATTTTTGCTCGAGGACGATCAAAAGCTAAGTGGGGAGTAGTTGATATACTACTTTTATATGATTAAATATACGTTATATTATTATGTTTTATCAACGAATTCTATGTAAAATATATGAAATTATGATATAAATGATATGAAATATTAATCTTTATAGTTTAGAATAGTTAGTAATTTATAGTATAAAGTCATAGTTTTTGCACGGTTTTAGTGACCGGAGTGTCGGTAATCGCTTTACGCGGGTATTTTTTCGTTTGTTTCTTTGCGTAATCCTAAGATGAACTGAAATCCCGAGTATCGACACTTTTGAAGTCAATTCAAGTCATTGGAAGGAAGTTATGAAGCGTCACTAGTTCAAGTGATCAACTAGTAAATCCCGTAAAAGACTCGACATACGAATGGCTCATCAAAAAGACGTTATCTGAAAAAGTGTTCTTAATGAAAGTTGAAGATCTTCATATAAGCTTTCCAATGCAATTTAAATTATGAAGATTGGAGGTCTACAACTTAAACAATGATCAAGTGGCTAATCGATTTGGGTTAATAAAAATCCCGAAATAGCTTCGGAGGAACACGAGGTAATCAAGAAGGCATTTTCTGGAGAATAGTCTTTCATGAAAGTTGTAGAGTTTCTCGAGACTTTAATTTTGGCATTTCGTTTGCAATTTTTGGAGGTCTACAACTCAAGATACGAATTTTACAAGTTTTAATTGCATAATTATCATATCGAAGGATCAGAATGTGATGAGTTGTTACACTCATGATGATTCGGACCGGTCGGTCTAATCGCCGCCCGGGCCGCCCTTTGCACTTTGCCTATATATAGAAGCTCATCACAGATCGAACGGGAGTACAAAAATATATATATACATCCTATATATATATATATCATTTCTAGTTTTTGTTTAATTTCGTAGTTGTAAATAGGGCCTTACGCCGTAATAATGTAATTTTAGTATCGTTATAATGCTCGGGAAAATCTCGGAAGTTCGGTTTTGCTAAAGAAGTTGTAATGTCCGGAAAATACGATTTACAATCAACTGTCGATTCGGGTAACTTTTCAAGTATTTATGTTTATGTTGTTTATTTTCATCTTTTTAGTTGTTATAATGTTTTTAGGCTAAAATCTAATAACTAGCCAAAGTTATGTAATCGTTTTATTTTGATCTTTCGTAAAGGAATGTTTGCCTAATTAAAATTGACTAAAATTGAGTTAATTGAATCTTTTTCTATCTCGTAACGTATTGATAATATTCGGATTGACGTAATTAACCAAGATGAATCGCACCATATAACCTAACGATGAACCGACCGAGAGAAGTTAGGATATGAGATAAAAGATAGAAAACCGGAGGGTAAAATTGGCCGTCGCGTAAAGCGTGACTACGGAATCCTATTTCTACCCGGGGTAGATTTGTCTTGGGAAAGATAGATCTTATTAAAATTGTGCTCGAGATCATAATAATGTTAAAATCAACGGTTTAATTAAAACTAACACCGAAAGTTAAATCGATCCGCCGACAACCGGAGCCTTTTGAATAACATCGGCCGTCTGGACGAACGGAATAACCTCTTTTATCCGGGGTAGATTTGTACTCGGCACTGCTCGTACTAACCGAGATTAGCATGGGGCGATTGTGGAGATTGAATCGTTGACAATGACATAGGACAATTTCATACGCCGTGTGAGGAGGAATTGTTAACCTCGGAGTGCACCGTTTCATTTACTCAATTGGACCTAAAATAAAAGGAAAGATCGAGCACATTCCGTTTTATGGAAAAGATCGTATAATTCAATTATATACACTTTGGCTAGTTCTATAAACTTATCTGTCTAGTTCTATATATTGGTATCTATATATTTATATCTATATATATATTTTGCAATTTATGTACATATATATATATATATATATATCTATATATATTATATTAGAATAACTTTTAAATTACGCATTTATTTTATGTTAACTAGAATAGTAGTGATCTGTGTTATAAAATTGCGGTTTAGATCGAGTTAATAACAGCTCCTTGGTGTTTAACCACACTTAGAAGAATTACCAAGTTCCTTGAGGATTCGACACTCTGACTCACCATACTAGCACTACAGTTTGACCCGATACACTGTCGGTTAAAGACTGGTTTAGCACTACAGGAAAAAAGGCCTGTCACATTCATAGGGTGTCGTTTCCTAATTTCGAGAATAGACATTATTTCAATAATCTACCCTCCTATGTCAAGTTCAACAGTCCGTTGACCGCATTTAACTGTCCTAACACGTCTACGATCAATGAAACGCTCAACAAGTTGATACAAACCTCACACACGAAACCGAATCTAAACAACTCAGTCAGTTTTACAGGGTAATCCTAGAACCCCTTTTCCCGTATCCTCTCGCAAAATACATATGTAAAGAAGATACGTGTAATACGATTATCGATTGATCAATTCAACGAACGTGATTAAGTATAAGTTCTAAAACTACTATAACATCGAGAATCAACAATCAAACATCAAGAACACCACATGAACAAGCTATGATTCAGTTTCAAAGACTTTCACATAACTCAGCTATAAAACGATTATCTACTCATTATACTATGCAAATATCAACAAATCATCAAGAAATTTAGCATGCTTCAAGATCTAATTCAAGAACAAGAAAGGAAAATGAAATACCGAATATATTAGGCTGTAGAAAATCGGATCTCCGAATGAAATCCCATCAATAACGCGTCAAGCTATCTTCGAAATCCTCTGGATTACAACAATCTATAACTAAACTAAACTAATCTATCTACAAGTTAATCTAAACTAAGGAAAATGAAGAAAAAGCTACAGAAAAATGGCTGAAAACGAAAATGGGATCGGCCTAATTGCAAATGGGGCTATTTATAGTGTTAGTGAAAGTCGATCGCTAGAAGCGCTGCTGATGCGCTTAGGCTTTGCTAGCGACGCCTAGCATGCGAAAAGTCGGATGGAACTTTGGCCATTTTTTCAGCCCTCAGCGCGCGCCAGGGTTTGTCAGCGACGTCTGCTGACACATTTTCAGAATCGCCATAACTTTGTGTGTGGACCTCCAAATTCAAGTGATTCCAAATGAATTGAAAAGATAACTCAATTTTATACAACTTTCATGAAGATGTCTAGCCTCGAAAATGCCTCTAAGGTGGATCAATGGACGGTATGGTTGTAGCACCGCACACGTTCCAACTCTCGTATCTCGTCTTCCGGTCATCTCGAACACCTAATACCTGTACAAAATCACAACAAATACCACACGTAACCCCTACAGGATACTGGGGTGACAGAGAAAGCATCAAAACACCGAAAAATAATGAGATTTCCGGACTTTACGTCCTAGGTCTCGAAATGATAACCAAGGTGTAATAAGCACCAAAATACAACCAAATGTCTCTAGAAACATATAAAACGAGGTATAAACGGGGCATAATCACATAGTAAATGATAGCCAAGTTGACTATAATTATCTAGCTGTCTAAGTGAGGGAGTAGAGTTGCTAAGGTGAGCTTTGCCTTGAAAACACTTAGGTGGCTAGTCAATACACAATAAAGTTACATATGTGATAGTAAAAGATAAAACGTCACTTATTCTCGGTTAGACACCAATTCATATCGGCGATGTGATACGTTCATAAAAGGTGAACAACGCTACTGGCTCAAAAGGCTGAAGCGTAATGAAGGAAATTCATCGAACGTATACGCATACCGGGGAGAACCCCGGAGCTATCAGGTGCCATCTACCGGTAGTTAGCAAGTATATCTTCAGGCCGATAAACGCCATGCGTAGTGCCCTTGAATTATGACGTAACCAAGATAAGTTGAGCTAGAAACGTATAGTCAAGACATGTTGATGGACATGGATTGAACCTTAGATCGAGTCGGTCTCATAAAGATAATTATTATATTAATACTTGTTAATGAGCCTTAGTTAATTTCTAGCTTCTACCTCTTATTAAGTACTTCGTACTCACCTCAAATGCATTGTTTTCTATGTGTTTGGGGGAGAGAAGATGAACAGGTTGATCCAGAGATCGATGAGGACTTTGACGACGACGTTTAGGGACGCCGAAGTTGAAGAGTTTATTTATTCATGTTTTTATTTATACTTTAGACTTGAAGTTTTGTTTGGGATCTTGTAATTTCCTTTTAGTTCTTTTGGAGGTTTTCGTATATTTTGGATTTCGTTTGGTTTTCTTCAATGTTTACATTTCTATCTTTAGTTGAGTTACTATTCTTGGTTGTTGGAAAACAAAATCATACCAAAGTCTTTTGCTTCCGTTTGCTTAACTCGATACGACGTAGTAGATGTTTACGTATAAAGTGGAATTTATTTTATTATATACGTCCGAACGTTCCTTTTCCGGATAAGGACTCAGTGTCCGGAAACGGAAAGTTACAGATGCATTCAAACTTAGTATTGGCGCCATAGTAAAAATGTATTTGCAGAGTTTCTTTAAAGGTAAAGTAAAAAAATGAAATATGTGCCTTAATTTTTTCATTCAATGTATAAAATTTATAAGTATAATTTAAATTGATGCTTCCCTTTCATGTTTGGTTGCATTAGTTCAAATGAGTCAAGATCACCCAATCGAAAGGGTATGGGTTGCACCAATTCATATGAACCGAACCAACACCACCAAACCGAAAGGAAAGTGGTAGCACCAATCCGGTTCCTCCAAATATAGATACCGTTTCATCAAAATTCTCCAACATTAATTATTATTATTATTATTATTATTATTATGATGTAATGTAGTAATTTTAGATGCCCGTTAGATCATATGCATTACGCGTGTCGACGAGTTATGATTAGGTATTCCTTTTACGTTAGCTATGAGTTCTCAAAATCCTTAACATCAATAAAGAGTGCCCACACACCGGGTCAACAGCTTGTAATTTTTAGTGGATGTTGGACATGTTAGATGTGCCACCTTCACAGTCTATGTTTATAAACAATGAGACCAGCTTAGATTTTATATTTACTATTAGGTCTAGGGTGTAGCATGGCATATCCATGTTGGGGCCATGACTGTAACTATGGTATAATTAACCTCCATCTGCGGTCTACCCAAAGATGTAATATTTTTGAATCATTTGACACACTGTTTCACGTTTGTCACGTCACATATGGTAATTTAGTTATGGCAATGGAAATATGATAATCTTGTTATGACACGGTAAATAAGTATAATATGGTAAGTATAATACAATAGTTAATATGGTAAGTAAAATATGTAACAATATGATAAGTATAATATGGTAAGTATAATACAATAGTTATGACACGGTAAATAAGTATGCATTAGTATGTTAGATGCATTGAATAATGTCATGTCCAATTGCCTATTCCCATTATTTAGTTGTGGCATGTAAGTATGATAATTATTAATTAACTTGTATTTTGAGGTATACTTGCATTAATAAAGAACTATGAGCGTATTCTCAGATACTACCATTGTTTTCTTTTAATTATATTTTTTTACTACACCGTCGTACTCAACCCTTAACATTTTCAGATAAAGTAATTGATATTATCGGAAATATCATGGTGATTTATAGCGGTGTTTTGGGTGAATATCCTGGCTAATTATATGAGGTTTTTGCGTAAGAGAGATGGTGGTTTTAATGAAATGTATGAAGATATGAATGCCGGACACGATGCAATAGAATGTGAAGTACTGATAATAATGATAAATTAACAGAGAAATTTCTGCAGTATTGATTTTTAGATGATCTATGAGATACAAGGTGCCGCTATTCATATGCGGATTGTTAATGACAATTAGGCTAAATATGACAATACATAATTAACTATGATGGGACGTAATTATGTATAATCAAGGGAGTAAATATCCCGCACGGTTGGTGCTGCGGCTTCACTTGGTGCGGGTTCAATGTCTTGATCACCTTGTGTGATAGCCTTGTCAATGTCAAGTGTGAATCCTATTCTCCTTATGTAGCGGGCACGATCCGGCTGGGCAGATTGCGAGTTGGGGTGCAACGGGCTCGGCCCCCAATCTTTATGGTTATGTTGTGTACCAGTTAGGCGACCTTCGTTACGAACTACGGTAGAGGCGGTACGAAACAAGATTAGACCGCTTGGTCGAGCCTTTTTGCTGGTCCGACGGACCGTGTACGGGCTCGGGATATCAGTAATGTTTAAATGAAAGAGACAATAGAAAACTCGTAAAAGACAATTAAAAAAAAGGGGAATAGTAGTAAGTCATAATCAGTCGCCCACACCTTGTACAGTACCACGTAATACAATTTGAAGCATCCAGCCTGGCATCAACCTACCCATACTCATATTCCCACGTAAACCAAATAATAAAAAGTTTGACAAATCTCCTCCCGGTTCAAGCTTATCCCCTTTGTATAAATACCCTCCCAATCACATTTTTCACAACAGGAAACAAGAAACCTCATAAACCTCTTCAATGGCTTCCTCTTCTTCTCAACTTTTTTTCCCAACGGCTTTAGTATTATTCTTCCTCTTGTTCAATTCACTTTCCCAGACAGCTTTAACAGCTCTTGTGCAACAGCAGCCGCTTGTTCTGAAATATCACAACGGCGTTCTCTTGAAGGGAAACATCACCGTTAATCTCATTTGGTACGGTACTTTTACCCCAACCCAACGTTCCGTAATCGTTGATTTTCTAAAATCCCTTGAATATCCCACCTCCGCCTCTCCCTCCGCCGCAAACTGGTGGAGTATCACCAAGAAGTACAAGGGAGGCGCCGGCAGGGCATCCAAGCTGGTGGTTGGGAGGCAGTTTCTGGACGAGAAATACTCCCTAGGGAAGTCCCTCAAGAATTCTCAACTTCTTTATTTGTCGGCGCGTGGTGGGCACTTGGCCGGTTCTGTTAACGTTGTCCTAACGGCGAAGGACGTTTCTGTCGATGGGTTTTGCAGCAGGTGTGGGACCCACGGTTCAACTCGTGGGGCGGTTCGGTTTACATATGCTTGGGTTGGTAACTCGGAGACTCAGTGTCCGGGTCAGTGTGCCTGGCCTTTCCATCAGCCCATATATGGTCCACAAACGCCTCCTTTAGTTGCCCCTAACGGAGACGTCGGAGTTGATGGAATGATTATAAACCTCGCCACGGTTTTGGCCGGAACCGTAACGAACCCGTACAACAACGGATATTTTCAGGGGCCGGCAACGGCGCCGTTAGAAGCGGTGTCGGCGTGTACAGGTGCGTTTGGGTCGGGTTCTTATCCGGGTTATGCAGGGAAGACCTTGGTGGATAAGTCGAGTGGATCAAGCTATAATGCTTATGGTGTAAATGGCCGGAAGTTCTTGCTGCCGGCGATATGGGACCCGGAGAGGTCTGCCTGCTCAACACTTGTTTAATATTTATCCCAAATTTTATAATATTTATTTGAAAAAAAAAAAAAAAAAAAAAAGAGGGGGTGGGGGGCTATTTGGTTGTACTTTAAAGTGTACATAAGGCTTTGTTGTTTGTGTTTAGATAATTGCTTGTTACTATGTAAAAAAATGTTTTATGGTATGAAAAAGACCCTTCTTTTTTTTTTTTTGGATGATAAAAGACCCTTCTCAGCCTTCCTCGGTTTGCGATTATTTATTTTTTTATTTTTTTGAACACAGTTTTGAGAAACATAAATTAGAGTATGGTTCTGGATCAAGTTTTAATTGGTGGCCCAAACCGATAGAATTTTGAGGGAATGTATTTTATCAATTAAGGATGATCACTATTTTTTTAAAACTTTTACGTAAAGAACGAAACTATTTGATTGTAATTTAAAGTGTACATAAGGATGATTGCTATGTAAAAAAAATGTTTTATGGTATGAAAAAGTGGAAATTTAGGTAGGACTTCTCAGAGTGACAAAGCGAGAGTCCTTATGTGGCGTGATATTATGTGCACAATAAGTTTTAGAATAAAAGCACAGTCAAATGATGACGCGTGTGGCTCTCTCCCCTACAAGGGAGTCCATAACATAAAACTTCCCATGAAAAAGACCCTACTGAGTGCTAATTATGCCTTCCTCGGTTTGCGATTATTTTTTTATTTATTTTTATTTTTTTGAACCAAGTTTTGAGAAATATTCGATTCCATTAATATCTGAGAGTCGACCTCAAGAATATAAAAAGGAAAAAGGAAAAAGGAAAGAGGATGGACACTAAAGTGAAAGTGACGAATAGAAAATACAAATACACCAATAATTTGACACGAATTTTCTTCGGAAATGATAGTAAGACACTTGTGTGTGCATCCGCCGCGTCGGGTGATCTGTTGGATTGATCGGTGTTAGATCATATTATAATATAGATCTAACGGCCGTCAATCAATGCAGATCACCCGATAATAACGGACGCAGACACATACGCCACGCAATAGACAATGCTCAATTTTCTTTTCCTACACGCATCTCACATTTTTTTTTTTTTTTAGAATAATGATTTGTGCACTACACTTTTATATAGTGCACAAACCACTACACAAGTGATAGATATGGATTAAAATGATAATTATTTTTTGCGATGGATCCCAACAAAATATATGATATTAATTATATTGTGTAAGATATTTTAGTTGAAAGTGCAGTGGATGTATAACTACTATTTTTTTATAAAGGGAGTTGAGAGCATTGGGCCATTGGCCAATTGCATTTTAGTGTGGTGCTGACAACTTTATGACAATCTTTTTTTCTTTTTTTTTTTTTTTTTTGGGGCTTGAAAGCTCACTCAAAGCGCTAATTTATCGTGGGGAGAGGATTGAGCATGAGGCCCTGGGGCGGAGCCTGAGAAACTGAATTGGTTAACCACTGGGATGAGAACATTTGCTCGACAATCTTTTGTCTATAATTTAGAAGTTTGATTAAATGTGACAATCAATTATTTTTGTTGTAAAAGTCGATATTTTTTTTTGTCTACAGACTACAGACCCTTTTAATTCGACCCGATAAAATGGTAAATAATCTTTTATATTTAAAATAATAAAAGTTTGATGAAGTGTGGATTTTATGGACGACCAAAAAAGTAACCTAAAACAACATGCAGCAATTCAATTAACGCTTTATTTCTTCAGTGATGGAAAACGCTTCTAGGAAGCTTATTGTCACTACAAAGGTAAAAAACGGGGGTAAGTTTCGCATAGTCAATTCAGTTAAAGTGATTTGAATAATTAATGAAATAATCTGAACAATACAATTTAAATTTAGTTTGAAAGTTGACGGTGTGGATGGTCATACATCACACCTCCAAATGAGTGGAGGGTGCACCTAAAAACGAGGTAGTATTTATGTGGTGACTACACAAATGTGTAATTACCGTGTGGATTAATCTGTACAATAAGGCCATTTTATTAAAAATGCCCTGCCTACGTTGAACCAAGTAGGCAATCCTACAAATATGGAGTTACCATATAAGAATTTTCCCTAAAAAAAACACCCGGAGGGGTTTTGCATTGCCAAATTTACATTCAATGGCCAAAAAGAAAGATAAAAGTAATTCTATATTGAGAAGTGTTATTTCTAGAATAAATAGTCTCCCTTACATTTCTTTCTCTCTCCTCATGCGCTCCCTCTTCTAGCTGTTACTAGGGTTTGCGCCGCTCTTTCTAGATTCCTCTTTGCCGGCCACCGATGAAAGAATCTAGCCGGATTCCGCCATCTACTACGGAAGACGAGGACAATATGAGGCGTACTCCTAAAAAAGTTAAAATCGGAGAAAGCGTCGATCCTCCTCCATCTTTGGATGATGAGATGTGTCAAGAACAAGATTTGAACGGTTATCTATAGGTAATGTTTACATGAGTGAGCACTCGAGTAAGTGGAATAAAGATGTTCTATATATCGGAAGAGTTCTATCTCATGTCTATAGTGATAGGACACCGTATTTAATGAAATGTGTGAGTAGACTAAAGAGTTTGTTCGGTCACTCGGATCATTGGAGCTTCTGGATATAGACACATGATCCCGGGCTTATCTCGAGCAATTCACATTTGTAAGCACTCCTCGAATAAATGAAAAATCTAGTTTTCCCTACGACTAAGTATTTTAGAGTGTATGTAGAAAATTGTTTCTACATGACATTAAATAGTCAAGCATTTTTTATATGATAAATAATAAATTAAATTAATTGAATAAGATTCATATAATTTGATATGACTATAAAAAGGTGGCTAAGTAATTTTTTTTTACGAAGGCTAAGTAATAAATTAAATAGAAAAAAGATTGGCTAATCATTTAATTAGATTAAATGAAAGACTATTTTATTGGGCCTAACTTAATATGATTGAGTAGCCTCATTATTTCCTAAAGTAGTAAATATGTCTTAAAGAGCCTTTAAGCCCAAGACACCATTAAACACTTTTTGATAATTTTTTCATTACCTAATGTCGTAAGACACTTTCTATTTAAGGAAGCTTTCATGAGATGAAACATAATCCAAGTAACATCTACGGGGCGTCACTTTCATCAAGAATTAGGGTTCCAAGTTCTTCACAAAACACTTAGAATATTCAAAGCAAAATATAGGATTTTTCAGTAATATCTCATTTTCAAAAATAGAGATGTGTTTTTTGCGATAACGAGATATTATATTTATTATTTTGGACTAATATATATATATATATATATATATATATATATATATATATATATATATACACACATACATACGTACACTAAGTTGGATTTATTTTGGACTAAATGAGCAATTAATGGAATTATGAAAGTTTATTTTTTTAGAGGAAATAACCACCCTTTAAGTGGGGGGTTATTGGCTAGGCGTTTTTAGAAAAAGAATCAAAAGTTAAACGCTAGAAACTCCAACGTTAAAAGCGAAGGAAAAGGCAAAGATAATTCTCCTCGATTCTCATCCAATTCTTGGTGCTTTTCAGAAAGGATTGAAAATTCAGAATCAGCGGGAAGAGAGGATCGTTTTGTTAACAAAAGTTAGAGTTTTGTAACGGTATGATTTTAGCCCTAACTATGGACTTGTCAAGGATTGATCAATCTTCAAGGCTTTGATTGGTCTGATTCGTAGTTCTTTTTGTTTAGAAGCTTTTGATCACAATTGTTTTTGTTCAATTGGTTGATCAACTAGGTTTGAGTTGAATAACTAGAAGTGCTGCAGTTTTCTTGAAGGTTTAGCTTTGGATTTGCTTGCTAAAAGGTAAGAGACTCTTCCTAATGTTTAATTAAGGTCTTATGATGGTGAGGTTGTGTTTTGGGTATGATTTGTGGTTAGAAAAATCATGCTAGTTGTTGTTGTTGTAATACGAGGTGCTATAGTTTGATTAAAACTTTTTTTTTGTTTGCAGTTTTGGTGTGTATATTGGTGATAAACATGTTTGGTTTTGGTTGGGAATCGTTAAAGTGCAGAAAACTATAGGTTGGGGTGAATTTACGCTGAATGCGTGTGCATTGAAGGCCAATGCATACGCATTGCTTGAACATGATGGCTGGTTTATGATTCTGCTGCTGAATGCGTGCGCATTCAGAGACAATGCATACGCATTGCTCCAGCAGAAACTTTGTATCAGCTCAATGCGTGAGCATTGTGCAAGCATCCTGCCAGCATTAGGGCAGTTTTGTGATATGATATGTTTTAAGCCCCGAGTCCAGTCTTAAATGTTGTTTCTTGATATAATAACATTAAATAAATATGAACAAGCCATGATTATGCTTCTGATGCGTTTGGTTCCGGTACCGAATGTACTCTTCCTCAGAGTTGAAATTCGGGACCGTCAGAAGAGTATGATTGGCTTGTGCTTTGATGAATTAGTATTCATCAATGTCTGTGTATGTTCTAGGCTTGTCCGCGTCTAGTGGTCTAAGTAAGAGAGTAGGAGACGTGAGGGATATTATTTGAAAATACTTAGGTGTCTAGATGATAGTCTACTAACAAACGTACTTGTGCAGTTAAAAGCTTAAAGAACATGTCATTCTTGGTAAGGCACTAGACCATATCACGATGTGTGGGCTATTCGGATAAAGCGAATAAATCTGCTGGCCTTTGAAAGGCACGAGGAGTAGGGGAACTTCGTGAATGAATAACTCTGTTGGCTTCGAATGGGCATTAGGAGTAGAGGGACTTCACCGAACGCGTGCACTATCAGAGTCTACTAGAATAGACTACCGTGGTTATTGGTGTGATCCACCAATATATTGCACCCAGATACTTCGTGGTGAGTAGCACCATGCGTAGTTCCCTTGAATACGGTTGTAACAAAGATAATTTAAGCTAGTAACGGTTAGTCACAACATGTTGATGAGCATGAAGGGAACCATAAATTGAGTCGGTCTCATGAAGATAACTTAATAATAATTATTAAACCTTTCGTTATAAACAATTATTCATCAGCTTCTCACTTTTTCTATGTACCTATATGCTTACCTCCTTTGCATTTTGTTTTGTATGCATTGTGGGGTGTGAAGATGAACGGGTTGTCCATGAGTTCGATGACGAGGATATGTGATGATGTTGATGCCATGATGATGCTTTCGTTTTCCTTTTTACTTATTAAATGTTGTACTAGACTTGTTGTACTTTAATATCCAGACTTTGTAAGCTAAGAGTTGTGTTCTTTCTTTTAAGACTACTTCTAAGACAAGTTTGTTGTACTTTCTTCTTTTAGACTTCGTACGTTGTAACTTTTGGAGAATCGTTGCTGTAAGTTAAACTATCCAACTTTAGTCGGTTTGTAATCCATTCTAGAAACATATTTGTACCCGAGCCTTTTGGGCTTCCGTTGCTTTATTTTTTGATACGACGATGTAGAGGCTTGCGTATAATATTAGATTTATTTAATGTTATACGCGCCGAACGTTCTCTTCCGGATAAGGGCTCGGTATCCGGGAGCGGGGCGTTACAGTTGGTATCAGAGCGATGCGTTCCTTGCTTTTCTAGGATTCCTTTCTTAAGATAAGATCTCTTTAGACCACTTAGAAACATTCTGATTCTTTTTTTATCTTTTAGAATGGTAGGTAACCTCAGAGATACTCGTGTTGGTAAGTTTGGAACTGGAAGTTCTAGGGCTCAGTAAGAAGCGAGTGGTTTGGTTCAAGACAGGGGTCAGGCAGTTGTGACTCAGTTGGAACGTGTTGATCGGTTTCAGAATTAGGTACCCCAGCTCAGTTTTAGTAAGAACAACTTCAAGGATTCTTTGGTTATAACAAGACCTTTTGAATAGAGTAATCAAGGTTGCTAGGATGTTATTAGAAGTTGTGGTTGTGTTGGAATCTACCGTTGAAAGGATAAAGTTATAGTTTAGATTCTACGGACTTGGTATGTCTCTTGGTATAGGTTGGATACCCAAGAGTTTGTTTACTTGGATTGTTGAACTAGGAAAGTGTCCTCCCTAAGAACGGAAGACGAGTACAAGATTGGTTAGTATGGTGTCAGTGGTTCAAGAGTGGTTGATCAGTTTTGGTGTGTGTGCACAATGGTTTGAACAGATTGGGAATCGGTAGAGTTTTGGTGCAGTGGTTAGCAAGATCGGAATCGGTCAGTGTTGTCCATAGGGAAACAACTGAAGCTTCGGTTTGGTTTGTGTTGAAGAGAGAGAGTTGCTGAGATAGGTCAACAGATTGAGCACGTTCAAGTTTCGAAGACGAAACGCCTCTTAAGGCGGGAGGAATGTAATAGCCCAACTTTTCGAAAAAGGGAGAACGTGTTTATTATTTTGGACTAAAGTATTACTTATATATATATATATACTAAGTTGGATTTATTTTGGACTAGATGAGCAATTAATGGTGTTATAATTAGGACCGTCAGGGATCCAAAACGGATTGCAATAATCAAGAATAAACGAGAAAGCATAAATCACACAAGAACAATAACACAAGATTTTAACATGGTTTACGGTAATATGCCGACTACTCCACGAGCAGAAAGATGAGAATATATTATCACTGAAAATTTTACAGACTCTTGGCAATTGCCTAAAGCAACTGCACAAAGCTACTGCTGCTTTTACTGCTGCAAATGTTCTAGGTTACAACAGACGTGTATTTATAGTCACAAAAAACTAGACCTAGCCGCCATAAAGACATACTATCATAATGACTAAAATACCCCAGATGTGAACTCAGCTCAACTGACTTCACCAGACGTAACCAAAACTGACATTTGCCCAAAACTGACTTTCCTAAAGCCGACTTTCCCGAAGCTGACTTCCTTAAGCTGACTTCTGCTAAAGCTGAAGTCCCAAAGCTGACTTCCGCTTAAGCTGACTTCTACCCAAAACTCACTTTTGCTCAGTTGACTTTGCTCAGCTTAGTACTCATCTCAGCTTAGTACTCAACTCCAAGAAGAGCTCAAGTCACATTTCCTAAAAAATCTTCACCTTGACTTGAACTCTCGTTCAAAGCAGTGTATAACCGGATGTCTTTGCACTGGATGCATTCGACAATTCCAGATGTACTATACCAGATTCCTCCTCTTCTTCAGATTTGATTGAGTTGTGAACAGATGTAATCAACTTGATCACCAGATAAGATGTGACTACCAGATTCACATGTAAACGCCTTAGTTGAGCATAATCAGCTAATTTCTTCAGATTCAACTTCAACCAAACAAATTGCAGATTCAGTTTCAGATTCTGAGCTGACCAAATGTGAACACAACAGACTTAGGTTAGACTTCTCCAGACGAGACTTAACTTCAGATGAGAACTTCACTCGAGACATGTTCACGGATGCTTAATGACTTCACTCACCAAACATATCAAATTTGTCTTACTCGGTGACTTCACTCGGTGAGACTTGCATTCTGAATCAAGAACGGGTATGAGACATGTTTAATGAGACTCAACATACGACACTCCACTAACAGATGGACTCAGCTGACTCTTCATTCAGCTTGCTTCATAGACTTGAACATTCCACTCTACACAACTGACTTTCACTAAGTTGTTACTAGATCAGCAGACCCTTACTCAGCCAATCCTAGATTTTGGTTCCACTTAGTTTTAGCTCTTGATTCTTCAGGTTCAGATGCACAACTAAGTGCCAGATTAGTATTGACTGTTCTCTGCTGAGTTCTGCAAACTCAGTTGAGTATGGACCTGAAGATCCATCTGCTTGTCAACACTCCAGATTCATGTTCAGACCAGATTTGCATGAAGGTCTCTGGAATCATCCTTCTTGAATGTTTTTTTTTCCAGGATTTCCATTCCCTTTTGCAACTGCTACTAGCAATTAAACCAGCAACCCGATTGACTGTACCTATGCAAGCTGAATTATGCCTTAGATCTCGATTATGGAAAGATGCTCTAACATCCTCCAATGACACTCTGTCTTTTCCAACAACAAAAGACTGCACAAAATTCTCATATGATGCTTGCAATGATACCAATAAAATAGGGCTGCATCCTCATCTTCGATCTTAACACCAATACTCCTTAAATCAAGCAATAGTGTGTTCAGCTTTTCCAAATGATCTCTGAGAGGCATTCCTTCATGCATCTTTAAACTGAACAGACACTGCTTCATAAGCAACTTGTTGGTCAATGACTTTGTCATACACAGACTCTCAAGCTTCAGCCATAGCCCTGCTGATGAATCCTTTTTAGCAACTTTGGTGATAACATCATCAGACAAGCACAATAAAATCATTGAATATGCTTTCTCCTCCAGATTGGTCATCTCAGCGTTTCCGGCAACGGAGCCCAGAGCCCCAGTTTCTTCAACAGAGCACGCATCTTGATTTGCCACAGATTGAAATTGTTCTTTTCTGTGAATTTATCAATCTCTACATTTAACCCAGACATCTTGATCTTGCCAAAGAACAGAACTTTTATCACAGAATCCTAGCACCGGTGAAGGTCTTGGTGAAGATAAAATTTTGTTCAAACAGATGATTCCCAAACAGAACCTCAGATTCCCTGATGATAAATTCGCTTTGATACCAATTTGTTAGAATTAGGACCACCAGGGATCCAAAATGGATTACAATAATCAAGAATAAAAAAGAAAGCATAAATCACATAAGAACAATAACACAAGATTTAACGTGGTTTCTGGAAAAATGCCGACTACTCCACGGGCAGAAAGAGGAGAATATATTATCACTGGAGATTTTACAGTCTCTTGGCAGTTGCCTAAGGCTATTGCACAAAGTTACTGCTGCTTCTATTGCTGCAAATGTTCTAGGTTACAACAGACGTGTATTTATAGTCACAAAAAATTAGACCTAGCCGCCATAAAGAAATACCAGCATAATGACTAAAATACCCCAGATGTGAACTCAACTCAACTGACTTCACCAGACATAACCAAAACTGACATTAGCCCAAACTGAGATTTGCCTAAAATTGACTTTCCCAAAGCTGACTTCTGCCCAAAGCTCACTTTTGCTTAGCTGACTTTGCTCAGCTTATTACTCAGCTCAGCTTAGTACTCAACTCAGTTTAGTACTCAGCTCCAAGAAGTGGTCAAGTCACATTTCCTAACAAATGGAATTATGGAAGTTTATGTTTTTAGTGTAAATAACCACCAATTAAGTGGGGGGTTATTGGCTGGGAGTTTTTAGAAAAAGAATCAAATGTTAAACGCTAGAAACTCCAACATTAAAAGCAAAGGAAAATGCAAAGATAGTTCTCCTCGATTCTCATCCAATTTTTGGTGCTTTTCAGAAAGGATTGAAGATTCAGAATCAACAGGAAGAGAGGATCGTTTTGTTAACAAAAGTTTAGAGTATTGTAAAGTTACGAATTTAGCCCTAACTATGGATTTGTCAAGGATTGATCAATCTTCAAGGCTTTGGTTGGTTTGATTCATAGTTCTTGTTGTTTAGAAGCTTTTGATCACAATTATAACTAGGAGTGCTGCAATTTTCTTGAAGGTTTAGCTTTGGATTTGCTTTCTAAAAGGTAAAAGGCTCTTCCTAATGTTTAATTAAGGTCTTATGATGTTGAGGTTGTGTTTTGGGTGTGATTTGTGGTTAGAAATCATGATAGTTGTTGTTTTTGTAATACGAGGTGCTATAGTTTGATTAAAGCCTTTTTTTGGCTGTTTTGGTGTGTATATTGGTGATAAACATGTTTGGTTTTGGCTAGGAATAGTTAAAGTGCAGAAAACTATAGGTTGGGGTGAATTTAAGTTGAATGCGTACGCATTGAAGGGCAATGCGTACGCATTTCTTGAACATGTTTGGTTTGTGATTCTGCTGCTGAATGCATGCGCATTCAGAGACAATGCCTATGCATTGCTCCAGCAAAAACTTTGTATCAGCTCAATGCATGCGCATTGTGCCAGTTTTGTGATATGATGTGTTTTAAGCCCCGAGTCCAGTCTTAAATGTTTTTTCTTGATATAATAACATTTCATGAACATGAACAAGCCATGATTAAGCTTCTCATGTGTTTGGTTCCGGCACCGAATGTACTCTTCCTTAGAGTTGAAGTTCGGGACGGTCGGAAGAGTATGATTGGCTTGTGCTTTGATTAATTAGTATTCATCAATGTCTGTGTATGTGCTAGGCTCATCCGCATCTAGTGGTCTAAGTAAGAGAGTAGGAGATGTGAGGGAGATTATTTGAAAATACTTAGGTGTCTAGATGATAATCTACTTACAAATGTACTTGTGTAGTTAAAAGCTTAAACAACATGTCATTCTTGGTAAGGCACTTTGCCATATCGTGATGTGTTGGCTATTCGGATAAATCGAATAACTCTGTTGGCCTTTGAAAGGCACCATGAGTAGGGTAACTTCGTGAATGAATAACTCTATTGGCTTCGAATGGGCACTAGGAGTAGAGGGACTTCACCGAACGCATGCACTATCGGAGTCTACCAGAATAGACTACCGTGGTTATTGGTGTGATCCACCAATATGTTGCACCCAGATACTTCATGGTGAGCAGCACCATGCGTAGTTCCCCTGAATGCGGTTGTAACAAAGATAAGTTAAGCTAGTAACAATTAGTCACGACATGTTGATGAGCATGAAGTGAACCCTAGAATTGAGTCGGTCTCATAAAGATAACTTAATAATAATTATTAAACCTTTCTTTATAAACTCTAATTATTTATTAGCTTCTCACTCTTTCTAAGTACCTATGTACTTACCTTCTTTGCATTTTGTTTTGTATGCATTGTGGGGTGAGGAGATGAACAGGTTGTCGATGAGTTCAATGATGAGGATATGTGATGATGTTGATGCCATGATGATGCTTTTGTTTTCCTTTCTACTTATTAAATGTTGTACTAGACTTGTTGTACTTTTATTTCCAGACTTTGTTAGCTAAGAGTTGTGTTCTTTCTTTTAAGACTACTTCTAAGACAAGTTTGTTGTACTTTCTTCTTTTAGACTTCGTACGTTATAACTTTTGGAGAATCGTTGTTGTAAGTTAAACTATCCAACTTTAGTAGGTTTGTAATCTATTCTAGAAGCATTTATGTTTGTACCCAAGCCTTTTATGTTGCTTTATTTTTGATACGACGACGTATATGCTGGTGTATAATATAAGATTTATTTAATGTTATACGTGTCAAATGTTCTCTTCCGGATAAGGGCTCGGTATCCGGGAGGGGAGCGTTACATTTTCTTTGGTAATTCATCTTGGATTCTTGGAGTAGCATTGAGATTGGATTCACCTCCAAGTGTAGTAAAGATCAAGCTGGAAGATCTTGGATTTCAATCTCTCTACATCTTCATCATCATTTAATTCAAGTGTTGGTATATTTACTAAACCCCTTTTGTATTTATTAAATACAAGTCTTGATTTTGATTTCGAGCAGTAAATGTGTTTCTGTTGCGTATTTGATTTGATCATAACCCAGAACATCCATAAACTATTTTTGGACGTCCAAGCTGGGGGTGGCTCGCTTAACCCACCATATCCCTCGGTTAAGGGACCCAAGTGTCCAGGATTAGACCCTAAACCCGTCCTGGACAAGTCTAGACACGCCCTAGAGACTCAGATCGAGGCCGGCCAGCTGAACCAACCAAACTTCTCGGTTAAGCGACCCAGGTGTCCAGGATTTTGATCCTGGAAATGTTCTGGGACATCCAACTCCTTCATGATGTATGCATTGTATGGATATTATGTACAACAATGTATTTTCTTAGTAGTAATGATTTTTCAATAAACGCTTTTAAAGTACGCCTGATAATTTTTAAGTTGTTCTTAGTGCAATCAAGGGCGGACAAAAGATCCTGATGCTTGAGAGAGGCGATAATTTTAAAGAATTTTTGCAATAAAAAATGTATAGTTGTGTTTTTCTGTCTTCTTGGATCAAAAAATAAGCACTATTATGTATCGCAAAAAAAAAGGAGCTTCTATCGACACAACGAAATTGTTCATGGCACCAAGATTACTCTTGGCACCCTATAAATCACTCTTGGCACCACATTGAATATTTTTATTATTTTTTTACTTCAGAACCACCAAAAAAAATATAAAAATTACTTCATACACCATAATTTTATAAAATTACAATCAAGTCCTTTATTAAATTAATATAACATTTTAGTCCTTCATTAATAATATAATCTTAACATTAACCAATAATCCATATCTTCCTAAAATCTTAATATTAATCCAAAACACCCATCATCATCTTCATCTTCATCTTCATCATCCTTCTTCATATTCATCATCATCCTTCTTTCATCGTCATCATCTTTATTCTTCAACAAAAATTCCATTAAAAACAACACACACAACCTTCTTCATCACCATAACAATCCACAAATTCAAATCATCAACATTAACCCAAATACTACAACTTTCTTCATCTTCATCATCAAATTCATCTTCATACCCGGGAAAAAAAATCACAAACCATTTTCTTCATCTTTTTCTACACACCATTCATCCACAATCTACACACATTAATTTTTTTTCTAGACATCTTCATCTCCTTCATCATCTCAAAATTCATATATTTTATACACACCTTCATCTTCTTCATCACATCAAAAGCTTCATAAAAAATCTTAATTTTATTTCAATAATTGAAATAGGTCAATGGGTTACCCTATTACAACATTAAGAACATGTAAAAGCATGATTTGTGGAGAAAATCATGTTTTAATGGGTTTTCCGATGAAAGAGAGGGGTTTTCCGGCGTTTTCGAGCATCCCGTTTCTGATAGTAGAAACATCGGCAACACAGACGTTTTATGTAAACATAAACATTGAAATTTTCGACGTTACAAATGTATAAACAACGTCGGAACAAATTTTTACGTCAGCCAAACTGACGTTCCAAATGTATAATAACGTCGGAGTAATCGACGTTATGCAAACGTCACCCACACTGGCGTTGTCTTGCTATTACAACGTTAGGCCTATCGATGTTCTAGCGCTTGCCTGGGTTTTCAGATTGCTTAAAACGCCAATCGTCTTGACGTTGTAGCACCAAATCAACGTCAGTACAAGTGACGTTACGAGTCATTTTCATCGCAAATGCAGGAACGGTTTTTTCCTGACGGAAAAAAATCGAAAACAAACCATTAAAACCCTCGATTTCTACCAAATTACCAACGAATTTCTTAAAAAATAAGATACATACGTGATTTGGTTCAAATTTATGTTCTTATTAGCTTGATTTTTGCAACCAATGCTTCAATTACGGTTTTCCGGCGATATACTTTCTTCTCCGGTGAAATTCCAGCGAAAATATTGTCTTCTCTGGCGAAATATCGTCTTTCTCCGGCGATTTTTTTTTATTCAAATGAAAAAAGAAGTTGTTAGTATTATGTTAAAATGAATTGGTTAAATTAATTAAAGAGTGTTAAAATATTAAGAAGCGTTATTTTATAATTATTAAAAACCGAGGGACTAAAGTGTATATGTTTTTAAAGTTATTAAATGGATGTGTTGCCTTTAGTGATTTGGTGGTATAAGAAAGTAAATGAAAAATAATAAAATAAATGATGTCAATAGTAAATCGGTGGTGTCGATAGAAGCCGGCAAAAAAAATTACGACTATACATTTTACGTTATATAGAGAAAAGAAACACTATATATATCATAGAATCTGAACACATTTATCATTCTACTCCTATCAAAAAGGATTTATAACACTACAAATAATGTTTTTGACAGAAACAAACATTTCAAAAGTCATTGATATTTGTTATATGTATCACTTTGGTAATAACTGTATATTTTTATTTACATGATAAAATGTTTATGTCAAATTATCCGGCATTAATAGGTGATAGAGGCGAATATAAATTTTATAGTGGACGAAAACAATACATAACATATATATAGTAGTGTTTTCTCCAGATCCGATGGGGGGCGAGTTTCCCATCCCCAAAGGGTGCATCTGCCCCTGACTGCAATTGTGAATATGTATATTAATCCAAGTTGAATATACATGCGACACCGTATCAATTATACTCCTATTCTCCTTACTGAGCAAATCATGGTGCCCACTCTTATTATTTGAAATAAAAAGATTTACAGATGATGATGAGGATGATGGATTACAAGCTGTTGAGGATATAGTAGCTTGATGGTTGAAGACGGCTATTAGGACAAGTCCAACTCAATATGTATCGATTTCAAAAATTTGATACCCATAAATAGTATTCATATGGGTATCAAAATTTGAGTTTGATACCTACAAATAAGATCTCCAACCCTATGTATCATAATTTAATAGTATCAATTTTTTAGTTTTGATTACATTTATGGATTTTTCAATACTATAAGATATTACTATCTTATTAATTTATAAATTTTGAGTAGAGATTCTCCAACCCGTACATGTGAATGGTTGGCCTAGGTTTTTGCCTTGGTGTTAAATTTGAGACCTCAACTAGTACCACATCAAATTTTGAAACCCTTTTATTTTTTTTAATTGGAGATGTTAGAATTTCATATAGGTATCAAATTTGAGTTTGATCCCTACCTATTGGACTTGCCTTTATGGGTTCAAGGTGATATGTTATATGTAACAGTAGTTTTTCGGTTAGACTGTGATGACTACATGGATAGGATCTTGCCCTGTAGGATCTTCACTCAGACTCACATTACCCTTGAAAAAACAAAAGTATTAGTTATGAAAATTCAAAAAAATGAAGTGATAGATATTTTTTTCCTAATACATACCCTTCTTAACCTATCCCATCGAACTACGGCCATAGGCGTTCGTCCTTGGCGGCCTACATATTTACTCCCGGCGCGATTCTTCTTATTCTGATCCGATCTTTTCTGCAAAAAAATGGTACTTTTGTATTATATATAAGCAGTAACAAGTAATAATAATCGAATCTACGTAACACATGTAATGGAATAAAAGCTTTACCTTAAAAGCATCGCTACTAAGGTAGCGGAGATACGCTTCTATTGTTGTGGTGAAAACACATCCTGGGTCGGGACAAGGCCCCTGGCAACCCTTATTGTTGTGTTCATCTACCTCTTCCCTTAGTCTAGCCTTCTATTTTTCGAATATTTAAATTTCAACTAAATAATATCCATGCATATCAATTAATTAGCCTGTACCAATTAATTATCAATGAGCCCCAAATAACAAGATTATTAGTCCGAATTACGTAGTTACATCGGGACCATGGACTCATAACCAGAGAGTCGTAATAATTAATTATTCATCGAACGTAATAAGTACATTAATTATTAATTCCGGGATTACGCCACCATAAACCCAAATCAACTCTACCGATTATAGATGTATACTTATACTCAACCCATGTGAGTGAATAAGTCGCCCATTGATATAATCACTACATACGGATTATCCCTCCATAGATCGCCCATTCTCGAGTGGGAAGTCTCCGTGAACCCGACTAATATCTTATCTTATTTACCATTAACCCCTCGATGATCAATTAGTAAGCATATCTCGACTAAAGAGCTAATTAGTCAAATGCGAACTCCCGATCGATCACTTTCTTAGGCTAACAAATAAGGGACTGCCTTACTTCCCGCAGAAGCGAATGATTCCATGTCTGTGAAAATCAAAACTACTCACTCATCGTGAAATAGTGCCAATGAGAAGTGGCTTGGAACACATATTTAAGTGAACCAGAATTCAACACATCAAACAATATCCCGAGACAAGTTAAAGACTGCGTGATCACCTCAGATTAAGGTTGATCCATATATGATCATCTAATGATTTAATTAGATTCCTGATTACGGAATTATATCGAGAAATACATTAAATCGGTCCAAATTCCTATATGAATGCCATCATATATAAATGCCCCACGTAGTACTCTCTACCAATAGTCCGATAAGACTATCACACCCTAAGGTGTTCAGTATGCATTATTGGTGTTTTAACTCAAGAGACCCTAAACTTCGATTAAGTTCACCACGGACTAACATTTTAAGCACATCTCCACTAACTCAATCCTCACGCGGTATTCCATACACCGAGTTAAGTGGTTACATACGTATATACTTAGTGGTTTGCGCAGGTATTACATTTTACAAGCACAAAGCAAGTAACTAAGGTGAGATAAATTTCATTATCCAATATCAAAACAATTACACAAATTGTCTTTCAAGGCACTACACCTAACATTTTCAAAGACGGCATCGCGTGAATAGGCTCAAGGGTTGGAACGATGCCCAAACACAAGAAATGAAACGATTGGTATCTAAATTAATATAATGAAACTTACTGCTGGTCCTTGGAAAGGCTAACACAAGTTTGTAGGGGGTGAATAAACTTGTCCCTAAAATCGATTTTAAACAACTTAAAGTTCGGGCTTATAACTTGTGTGGAGTTGTCGATAAAAGCCGAGATTAAGTCAAACTGACTTTAAGTTGAAACTGAGTCAACCGGGCAATGTGATATAGTTCTAGCCTTTTTCTTGATCTTGTTATTCTTTACTAAAGCCGAGGTCGTGAATCGAATTCGATGAATGCCGGGCCAGTGAATCGTGAGGTGTATAACAATCAAGTATCAAAATTTCGTAAGTAAATGCCGAATAAATAAATAAATGCATAAGGTAAATAAGGGTGATGTTATAGAGGTTCCAAGTGGTGTAATCCTCAGCACGCCCCTCTTCCTCGTGGTGGTGGAGGAAAATTCCTACTAAAACTTTTGAGGTGAATCGTTACAAAAAGTCCTAAACAATAGTCCTTGGCTAATCCTTTAGCCGCCACTATCTAAAACAAATGTAGAACAGTAGAATTGCTGCTCTTCAAATGCTTGAACCACTGGTCCTGTGAGGGTAGGATTGCTTCTTCACCAGCTACTACTTTCACAAACACAACTACCCGACGCTTGTCACAATCTGCTTTGGCGAAACCTTCCCGGTTTGCTTCATTACCTAAAACCTTTGATGTAGAATCAAAGTTAATGAGAATGAATAAATTGATTCTTGTTTGTGGTTCTTCAAAGTGTTGGATTCTTGATAAATTCTTTGTAGCTTGTACACTTGAAGAAATAATAGATATGATCATGTTATAGTTCGTAGATGATAGCAATCGAATAAAATGCACTAATGCACAAAATTGCTCGTTGATTCTTGTATGTTCTGCTATTTATCCTGGTGCAAAGTCTTCTACTTATTGTGTGAGGTCCAACGCTCATCCGCTTAAATTCAATTATATCAACGCCTCTTTGTAACGGCTATATTTTCCAATCGCTCATTGTCAAGAATCTCATCCAATGAAATTGCTTCATTTACAACGCTCGACCGCACTTTCTGGGCTTGTTGATGGCCGATATATATAAATCGAAGTTTCCTTTATCGCTTTATAATCGAAGTTTTTCACTTGTCGCTTCTAATCGACTTCTGGAGCATTAATCGAGATTTTACTTCAGCTTTTCATCTGATTATCATTGACTTAATCGTGAGTACACCATAACTTATTATCATCTAAGAATTCATTGTCCTTATGATTCTTAGGTCTTCACACAATATTTATAAAGTCACTTCAGTCACCACAATCTTGCTCAAGTCTAACTTTATAGCCTCGATTTGTAATCATCATAATCGAAGTTTGAACCTCGCCTTCGATTTTCTAGATAAGTCAACCGAAGTCTCAGAATCTCCTCAGCGAACTTACCTTCTTCTGGGCCCCATGTGAGCGTATTCGAAGTCACTTTGCTTGTCTTGATGATTTCCGCTAAATGATTTCCGCCAGCTTTACGAATACACTAACTATTACATTGCTTGTCCTGATGTAACTTATACAAATATCGACTTCAGTAAAACTTATACATTCAGCTTCTAGACATCTTTAGCTTTTCACTATAATAAATTGGCTTCAAAGACTTCATCAATTGGGTTAAGATAATACTTTAAACAAATAAGATGAATTATCATCAAAACATAAATTTTATTTCCAACAATTTCCTTTTGATGATGCCAAAACTCTCCTAAAAGAAAAGCTTTAAAGATCAAAACAATGTAAAAGAATGTAAAATCGGAAAGTCGGTTTTCATTTGAACGAGCAAAACTCGATAAGTACATTTTGTTCAAATAATCAGTGATTAAAGACAAAGCTTCTTCTTAGCTTTTTGCATGACTCGAGTCATATTTCCTTGCTTTGTCATACAATCAAAAATCTTCTTCTAGCTTGGAGTCTTCCTTTGAGAAAGTCTTGTTGTAGTCAACTTGACTACCTTCTTTCCATCTTTCCATTGAATTAGCTTCTTGGGTAAGCTCTGATTCTTTCAAGTAGTAATTTTCAAATTTTACTAGATCACCTTTCATCCTGCTCACTTTGTCTTTAATCTTCGCTTATCATCAATCCTCCTGATTCTTCTTATATTGTGCCATTTTCCTCGCTTTGAGAATAAATCGATAAAAAGTAGTTCAGTGGATTCTTCACTTGTCATGTCCCTCAGATTTGCCTTTGATAGGATTGTAATCTTTGATAAACTCCAGGCCCACGATCCTTTGTAAGAGTAACTCTTCCGCTCCAGTTGACTATATTTTTCAACAAGTTGATCATCGCTAACTCTTTCTTTAAAAATTTTGACCCGACCTCAGATCTTTGTAATTCTTCTTCAAGTCGCTTCATTTCTCCAAGTAACTTCGCCTTTCTTCTTCGCTTCCCTTTTGGCATCATATAACCGATCTACCAGTGGCATGGGGTTTTTTTGATCTTCTCGAGATTTGTCACTGAGAAGCAAGGACTTCTTTAAGTCGAATTTCTAACCCTGATATGCCGATTCATATGCCAACGAAAGCCCGAGCACGAAGTTTCCTCATCTCATCGCGTCGAGTCTTCGAGTTGTTGTTTGAGTAACACAATTTCTCAAGGTAACTTGAACTTGATTTGTGGATCAACTTAATCTTGCATGAATCAAACATCGCCTAGTTCTATAATCAAGGTATCCAGAGATGTTTGATAAAAGGCCATTTTGTGTATCTCTGATCGAGTATAATTTTCAAGTTTTCATGAACTTTTGCCAATTCATCTCCAGAGGATGTCGTAAGGATCATATGTAGCTTCTATTTGATCCTTAACTCGAGTATTATCATCAATAATCATCGCTGCCGATTATCAATTCCATCACCGCTATTTATTGTCGCTTGTCTGATCTCCAACCGCAATTCTTCTTGACGTGGTACACGCTTTATGCTGTGAGGTTGAGGTTGAGTTTCGCTTGCAAAACTATAGTCTCATCAAAGATCTTTTCTGACTTATCATGGTCATCATCATCATTTTTCTTTGAACTCGCCTTTAGATGATGTGTCCGATCCTCTCTCTTTGATAGTTCAAAGAAATCTTTTGAAACAGCTTGTCAAGAAATTTTGAAATAGAAACAGAGAGTAAAGGTCTCTAACTTCCAATTTCTCCAAGAGTAATTTCTCTTCATTCTGTAAACTGATATCTCGAACATCTTCTGGTTGAAGTTTCATTTTCATCAGCTTGATGATTTTGTCACCTTCAAGACTTCAGGTCGATTATCGAACCGATTGTCAGAATCGGAGAAGTACGGTCAAGAAGTGACATTTTCTTTGTGTACCTTCGTGAGTCGGTTAATGCTGTTGTTCCCCCCTCGCTGGTGCTTTTCACTTGAGATTTTCGGTACAAACATCTTACAACTGATCTTGCTTCACGATTCACTTTTCGCTGGTCCCTTTGTGTACAAATTCTTCCGCCGAGACACGCTCGATTTGCTTCAGTTGGGAAGTTGTTTCACGATTTTTAGAAGTTTCATTTTGCCTTGCTTGCTTCCCCTTCCTTGATTCTTTCTAAGTAAAACTGAATGATTCCACTAAGAGTCTTCTTCAATGGAATCGCCATCGCTATTTGTCCTTCATTTTGAGCTCTTTTCACACTCTGCCTAATTCGCCTAAATGTTGTTTCTTGAACTCGATTTACAACATAGCCTCGCCTCAATTGAATTCTATTCCATCCTGCATTATATTCATGAGATAGATATTCTCTTTCTAATAGTATATTAACTCCTTTGGATTTCCTTAATGACGTGTTTGTTTGAGCCATCCGCCGAGGTTTCCAAATTCTGGTTTGATTTTGTCTACATTAATGCCTGGTTCGATTGGTTCAGTAGAAAAGGTAAGCATCTCAAGAAAATCTTCTCTTTCAATGGTAGAGTGGCTAAATCGCTGAAGTTGTTGCTGTATTTGGCGGCCACAGCTTAATTTTCATGACTCTTTCATCGAGAACAATGTGATCTCCACGCATCGTAGTTATCACGAGTCTCTTACTAATCGTGATATTTTGCCAAAATTGCAAAATGCCTTCCACGCCATGTTTTTCTTTGAATCGAACTTAAGATGTTCCTCAATCCGTAGTTTTTCGATTTTATCACGCATCTCAAATTGTGGCTAACAGAGTGTTTTGACACATACCTTCATACATTTCAAGTGTTAGTTCATCCACTTTCGTGATCAATCGCTTTTCTTTCAACTAAATCAAGGGCTATATTGAAAGAGTGTGAACACAAAAATTTGATTTTGAGAGAAAGGGTTGCAAAGAGTCTGCTTTGCTTTCTCGAAAGAGATGAAGATTTTGAATTTCGAATGAAGATAATGTGAATTGAGGTTGAATAAACAGTAGGATATTCTCAAGCGTTGAGTAGTACAACTTTTCAAATTCCATGATGGTTTTGGTAACCGATGCTTGTACTCGCTCAAAATCGTGGGGTGTACACGCGAAATTCTCGACAAAAAGAATCATGTAATTTAATGCGACATAACCACGAGGATTTTACCATATCAACTCTTGACTAAATTTGATCGAAATGAAAATCGATGCCGAGGTCGGCCTGAGATAATTCGGGCCCATCAAATTTTCGCCGCTTAATCGCTTTGAGAATATTGATGTCAATGACTAGTCTCGTTAAGTGAGCGCACCCAACATAACAAAGATTAATCCCTTGACGAATCTCTCTCGCTTAATCGATGAATCGACTTTGATTATTCCTAACTCGCCTAATTTGGCAAATCTTTCTTTGTCCAATGGCTTTGTAAAGATATATGCCAACCGATCTTCAAGAGTACATAAAGAATCAAGTTATATCCTTCTTTCTCGTGATGATCTCTTATAAAGTGGTGACGCATATCAATGTGCTTTGTCCTGAGTGTAAAACCGATTATCGTGAATTGCAATTGCACTGGTGTTATCACACATTATGGGAATTGTTCCTTCTTCTATCCCATAGTCTCTAATTGTTGTCTAATCCATAAAACTTGAGCACAACAACTTCCAATTGTGATATATTCAAATTTCACTGCAGGTTGAGATTGAGTTTTTGCTTTTGCTAAACCATGACACAAGTCTATTTCCTAGTAAATCGACATGTGCCTCGATGTGCTTTTTCGCCCACTTTGCATCCAAAGATAATCAATCAATAAGAAATCACCTTGAATTCTCCTTCTTTGAATACCAAATTCCAACTCCATCCGTGTCTTCGGGATATTTCAAAGTTCTTTTCACAATCGTGAGTATGACTTTCCTTTGGTTTTGATCAAATTCTTGCACATACAATTCGACAAGAAAAGATATATCCGCCTACTTGTCAAGATAGAGTAAGCTTCCAATCATCCTTCAGAAAGTGTTTGATCAACATCTTTGCCTTCTTTGTCTTCATCAAGCCTGACGTTGGTCCCCATTGGTGTAGAAATTCCAAGAGATTTCTCCATACCAAACTTTTTGATAAGTTCTCTTGTATATTTGGTTTGGTGAATAAAAATTCCATCATCTAACTGCTTAACTTGCAATCCTAGGAAATAATTTAATTCTCCCATCATACTCTATCTCTAAATTTGTTTTTCATCAAACTTGCAAATTTCTCACATAACTGCTCATTTTTCGATCCAAAATGATATCATCAACATAAATTTGAACAAGTAGAGTATCTTCTCCATTCTTCATCCCGAATAATGTTTTGTCGATTGTTCCTTTGATAAATCCATTATCCACTATAAATCGAGATAGTTTCATACCAAGCTCTTGGTGCTTGTTTAAATCCATAAAGAGCTTTCTTAGTCTCAAAACTTTATCTCGCTTGATCTTTGATTTCAAATCCGGTGGGTTTTGAACATATACTTTTCTTCAAGAATTCCATTCAAGAACGCGCTTAACATCCATCCGATAAACTTTGAATTTCTTGTGAGATGCAAAGGCAAGAAATAACTGATTGCTTCTAATCTTGCAATCGTGCATAAGTTTCATCAAAGTCTATGCCTTCTCGCTTGAGATTATCCTTTGGCTACAAGTCTAGCTTTGTTTCGATGATATTCCCATCTTCATCAAGTTTGTTTCTCAAAACCCATTTGGTTCAAATGATATTGACATGAATCTGTCTATCTACCACCCCATACTTGATTTCTCTCGAATTCATTGAGCTCTTCTGCATAGCTAATATCCAACTGATCTTTCAAAGCTTCTTCAATTTATTTAGGTTCGACGAGATAGAAAGCATGCAATCATAGCATCTAGTTGATGTCTTGTTCAACTCAAACTGAGTATCACCAATAACTTGTTCTTCGTGGTGATCTTTCATCCATTGATGTGTGTGAGTTTGTATCAATCGATTTGCATTTTGTTCAATTGATTCTTCAAAATCTGGTTCTTGAACTTGTTCAATCAATCAATGAAGTTGTTCGTGTTGTTGAGCAATTGGAAATCGAGATCGATCTTGATCTCAACATTCTCAAATTTGTAGTCTTCCAATGTCAATCAAATCGTTCGCGTGATCGTAATCGAGACCGAAACCGGTTCTTGTCGGTCTTCGCTTGTTTCACCAGGAAGTTTGGTTCATCAAATACTACATGTATTGATTCTTCATGCTTGAGTGTCCTTTTATTTAATACTCTAAAAGCTTTGGTCGACACTTGAATATCCTAGAAAAATTCCTTCATCACTTTTAATAAAAACGTGAAGTTGATCTTTTTTCCATTATTGTGTATGAAACATTTGCTTCCAAAAGCATGAAAGTATGAAACATTTGGTTTTCTTCCATTCCAAATTTCATAAGGAGTCTCTCATGTCTCTTGTTCATGAGAGCTGCTCGAGTGTAATAAGTCGTGTTAATCGCTTCGCGCCCAATATCTTTCCGGTAGTTTAGCTTCGCACGCATCATAGTCCTTCCCCGCTTCTTTGAGTGTTCTGCTTCTTCTTTCAGCTACACCATTCGTTGAGGTGTTCCAAGGGCAGCAAATTGATGTAAACACCATTTTCTTCACAATATTCAATAATCACACTGCTGAGGAATTCAGCCTTTATCTCGATCTTATCTTCACAATCAAACTCCTTTCGATTCTCAAGTCTCTTGAGTAATTCTGTAAGCCTTTGCTTGGTTTCACTTTTCTTGGTTTGAAAGATTACCCAAGTGTATCTTGAAAAATCATCTACTACCACCAATGTATACTTCTTTCCACCGATACTAATTGGTGTAATAAGTCCAAATAAATCCATGTGTAGCAATTCTAGATGTCCGTTGTTGAATGCCGAGACTTGGTCTTGAAACTTGCTTTTGTTTGTTTTCCTTGTTGAACATGCGCCACACAAACTCGCCCTTTTGTATGAGATCTCCGGTAGTCCAATGACTAGTCGCTTAACAAGTGTGTTGATGTCATCAAAGTTAAGATGACTCGCTTTCTGTGCCGTGAGCCAATCGATCTCTCGATTTGGTATGCACAAGTAAACAAGTTTCAACAACGGCAGCTTGTCCAATCTACTACATACATGTTTTCTTTTCTTCTTCCGGCTAGAACAACTTGATAAGCTAATTCGCTGATGACAACGCATAATTCAATGTCAAAAGTAACTTTGTATCCCATATCACAAAATTGATCAGCCGAGTAGATTGTAGTGTAGTCCTTCTATATAAGATACATTCTTGATTGTAAGTCCATTTCTGATGGACATGTGCTATAACCTCTCGTGTAACTGTGTTTATCTTTACTTCCAAAATCGACTTTGGTCCATCTCTTACAATAAAATTATCGAGACAGCTCTGCTCTTTGTCATGTGTCTCAGAGCAACCACCACAAAGTACCAAATATCCCGCAATAAAATTAAAAGTTTTTAGGTACCCAATTCGCTTTGGGTCCATTGGGTCGCTTGTCAAGACAACTCTAGAATATATCCTTTGGGATTCTTCGGATATTGTTGCACTTGTTTTCATATATGTAAGCCACACTCCCATAGTATCTATGTTTGGACTGTGTCTTATTTATATGATCTCTCGATCTTTTGACTCAAATTTGTTTCCATCATGCTTTTGTTATTAAAGCTTGAATGATAACCATCATTCCTTCAGATCGAGGTCCGGATCGACCTTTGTATCGGATTTGCGCCGAGAACTAAGATTAGTCCTTCGCTGAGTTTTGACCTAAACTTGTGATAAGTTTTCGGTCCGGAATGATTGTCATTATCGCTTTATTAACAAATTCAAGAAAATTCCAATCATCATCACTGGGATATAGTCTTCCTTTCCCTCGAATGTGTGAATCTTTGAATGGTTGATATTCTTGGATTTACCTTGATTGTAATTTTTCTCGGTTCCCGACTTGATTGGTTTTTGTGGATCTCGGCATTGATTTTCCGCTTCGGTTTCCATTGGATACAAATGATCTACCATTTGATTTACCTTTGTTGGTAGATATAGTTGTCTTCTTAGAAAACTCGATTTATCCTGTGGTGATACCGGCTTTAATGGTTCAAAGAATTATCTCGCTTTTAGAAAGTTGTTGCTCACCTTAACTTAATACCGCTTTTGGTACTAAGTCCAGCAGCCTTTGCTAGTTCTATCCTTGGAAGATTGATGTGTATCAAATCCTACACCGCTTTGTCTCCATATGGTTTTCCTGATTTGAATCCAGTAATTGAACTTGATTGAGCAAACGATTCGGGCTTGTCGCCGCTTGATGCAAGAGGTCGATGTCGAATCTTTTCTTTATCGCTTTAGTCATTTCAACATTTTCACTCAGACTTTAATCTTTCAACTTCAAGAATTAGACTTTCCTTTTCACTTTAATTGATTCATAACCACTTTGAATAGTTACTAGCCGATTCATCAATTCACATGCTGTTTCTTCTAATTCTAGATTTTTTGATTGGAGTCAAGAAATGGAAGAACATGCATTTATCATGGAAACTGAAATAAGAGTATTTAGAGTTTGATTCACACACCTCATTTGATCTTCCATGTGTGCCATTAAAGTCGTGGTCATCCGATAGTCTTTCAAGCATCAAAACTTCATAATCTGATTCATCTCAAAGCCAAGGAGTGCTCTTCTACCAACTCTTCTTGGTGGAGTCTTCTTGGTCGGGCCTCGACATTCACTTTATAATGTCCTCGCTTCTGCAGCTTGAAACAGAGATATTCATCATCTTTTCTTTCTCGTGAGTCCTTTGATGAACTTTTGAGTGATCGGGTGTCCACTCTTCATTCTTCGAATTTTGTTCATCATTAGAGCCATTTGTTCTTCCATCTCATCCAATTCATGAAGATTGCTAGATGAGTTTTCTTGAATGTCATTTGATGTCGCTGCAAGGCCGTGTGGTCTTTGGTTCTTCCAGAGCTTTGATTATTGCAATGTGCTTGTGAAATCTTCATCAATTCGTAAGCTTTCAAATCAAAAGATCTTGAATGAATCCTCTACATCAAGTCTTCTTGATTCTTCCATGGCGTTGACCTTCATTTTCCAAAGACATTGGTAATGCCTTCAAGATTCTTGTGTTGATAACTTTCTTTGAGTATTCAATCTTGAGTAGATCTAGTTCATCCATGATAGCATCGAATCTTGTCTCCATTTGGTCAATGGTTTCTCCAGATTTCATCTTGAAATTCTCAAACTTTTGTTTTGCAAATGTAAATTTTATTTTCCTTGATTGAATCTGCTCTTCACAAACTAATCAAGTTTGTCCCACATTTCCTTGGCGCTTGTGCATTCTTTCACCTTCAAGTACATGTTGCCACAAGAGTTCTCGAGGATAAAATCCATCGCAACATTGTTGAGATTATTTCGCTTATGCGATCATCACTAGTCCATTCGGCTTTGGGCTTTGGAACACGAATTTGTCTTTCACCTTTAGTTTGCATGTAGTGATCCTGATTGGTCCATCGCTGAGTACATCCATCATCTCATCATGAGTAGCCGCTAAAAGCCTCAGATACGACGCTTATATTCACAAATGGCCCATGTTGCACATAAGCATTTGTCTCGTATATTGATTGTTATCCATTAGGAGTGAGTGAAGACTGATAGCAGATTAATTGAAAAACTGAGCTTTCAAATAAGAACAACTAGAGGAGATATAGAGCAAATGATATATTGTTAAAGAAACACTGCTACGATACCATTTGTTGGTCCCTTGGAAAGGATAACACAAGTTTAGAGGGGGGGTGAATAAATTTGTCCCTAAAAACAACTTAAAGTTCAGCTTATAACTTGTGTGGAGTTGTCGATTAAAGTCGAGATTAAGTCAAACCGACTTAAGTTTAAATCGAAAGTCAACCGCAAATGATATAGTTCTAGCCTTTTTCTTGATCTTGTTATTCTTTTACTTAAAGTGAGTGCCGTGGAATCGACTTCGATGAATGTCGGGCCAGAACCGGAGGTGTATAACAATCAAGTATCAAAATGTCGTAAGTAAATGTCGAATAAATAAATAAATGCGTAAGGTAAATAAGGCGGATGTTATAGAGGTTCCGTGGTGTAATCTCAGACGCCCTCTCTTCCTCGTGGTGTGGAGGAAAATTCCACTAGAACTTCTTCGAGGTGAATGCTACAAAAAGTCCTAAACAATAGTCCATGGCTAATCCCTAGCGCCACTATCTAAAACAGCTTGTAGAACAGTAGAATTGCCGCTTCTTCAAATGCTTGAACCATCGGTCCTTGGAGGTAGGATTTCCTCTTCACCACTACCACCACAAACACAGCCTACCCAATCGCTTGTCACAACTCGGCCCTTGGTGAAACCTTCCGGTTTGTTTCATAGCCTAAAACCTTTGATGTAGAATCAAAGTTAATGAGAATCAATAAATTGATTCTTGTTTGTGGTTCTTCAAAGTGTTGGATTCTTGATAAATTCTTTTGTAGCTTGAACACTTGAAGAAATACTAGATATGATCTTGTTATAGTTCAGAGATGATAGCAATTCGAATAAAATGGACTAATGCACAAAATTGCTCATTGATTCTTGTATGTTCTGCTATTTATCCTTGGTACAAAGTCTTCTATTTATAGTGTGAGGTCCAACGCTCATCCGCTTAAATTCAATTGTATCAACGCTCTTTTGTAACGGCTATATTTTCTCGACCGCTCACAGGTCAAGAACTCATCCAATGAAATTGCTTCCTTTACAACGCTCGACGGTACTTTCGCTTTGTTGATGGCCGACATATAAAACCGAAGTTTCTTATCGCTTTTATATCGAGCTTTTCACTTGTCAGCTTCTAAATGACTTGGAGCATTAATCGAGATTTTACTCTTCTTCAAATATCAATACTCCGCCATCATCGATTATCATTGACTTAATCGTGAGTACACCATAACTTATTATCATCTAAGAATTCATTTTTCTTATGATTCTTATGTCTTCATACAAGATCTATAAAGTCGCTTCAGTCACCACAATCTTGCTCAAGTCTAACTTATTAGCCTCGACTTGTAATCTTCATAATCGAGTTTGAACCCTCGCTTCTTCGATTTTCTAGATAAGTCAACCGAGTCTCAGAATCCTCAATAACTTACCTTCTTCGGGCCCATGTAGTGTATTCTCGAGTCGCTTTGTTTGTCTTGATGATTTCAGCTTTCTAAATGATTTCCAGCTTTTAGTTTTACGACACACTAACTATTACAAAGGCTTGTCCTGATGTAACCTATATAAATATCGACTCTAGTAAAACTTATACATTCAGTTCTAGACATCTTTTAGCTTTTCACTATAACAATTTGGCTTCAAAGACTTCATCAATGGGGTTAAGATAATACTTTAAACAAATAAGATGAATTATCATCAAAACATAAATTTTATTTCCAACACTTACAATTTGAAAGTGTTAACAATTTGATTAGCTAAGTACCCAAGTTCTTCCTAAATTAATCTGCTTAAGTCGGTCTTCCACCTTCGCTGTGTCGGGACGCAACAGGAACATGGGACCTCACGACTTTACTCGCTCTCGACTCAAAATCCTTCGCAGATTTTCCCAATACCTTCGAACTTTGGGAAATCTAGATCCCATATAAGAGAAATCAAGCCCCGTGAACTTTCTCTCGAGGGCTTGACGCCAAACCTTTTGTTGGTCCACGCTCATCCTCGCTTCTTTTTTGAGATGGAGGTGGTGGTATCCATTCCTCATTATCCGCTATATGATCTCCAGAGTATCGTGTAATGTTAATTCAATGAAATAAGAATAATCATACTAGACAAAAAAATGAAAGTTAATTAATTACCGCCCTCGTGATTGGCCCGGTAGCCTAAATGGATGCTCGCTCGTGGTTGAGAACCACCTGCCGATCCCGCGCAAGCCATTCACCTATATGATCAAGTATTTGAATATAATAAAAAAATTGATATAAAGAACACATATATGTTGATGTACTATAAGTAAAGCACTACTATTATATAATTTTTAAATTCAAGTATATTTGAATGAACTTACTATTATATAATTTTCAAACAGATTTGGATTCCTAAAAAACTCAAGTACAATCTAGATGTTATGCATATGCGAAGGGAACATGTTTGTTACCATTCCCAAAGGCAAAATGCAAAGATGCCGCTGGCTGAACCTCCTCCTTGTATTTCATCATCAAAGTGGAAAGCTAAACATATGTATATAGAACCTCCTCCTTGCGCCTCTAAAATATACTAAGTCTATTTTTACATTCTTTTTTCCTCCACAATAATTCTAGTTTTGATTGGGAAAATTTGTTTATGTATAGTAACAAGATAGTTTCCAAAGATTTGTAGTTCGTTTCAGTTGAGTTAGAGAGCTTAACTACTGGAATCCACAACTTCCCGAGTAGTTAAGCCTCTCGCTTCAACAAGGAAGCTTAACACAAGTCTTTGGAAACATGTACTATATACATAAACAAATTTTTAGTGATTTCAAAACTAGCATTATTGTGGAGGAAAGGAAGAATGTAAATGAGTTGATGATATGTTTAGCTTTCCTTTGATGATATGTTTAGCTTCATTGTTAAGAAATTGCCGTATGATTTAATGAATTCACTTAACCTTTATCAAACTCGGTTTCATTCTCCTCAATATACAACCATGACTTGTCTTGTTCCATTTGAAATAATCGATACACAATAACTTGACAAACCACAATAACTTAAGTTAGTATCTCACTTAAGGCACATGAAAAGTTAATAGCATTATATAATTAAAGCACTACTATTATATAATTTTTAAATTCAAGTATATTTGAATGAACTTACTAAAAGAATATTAGATTTATAGCATCATTCATTATCACTTGTATAGTTTGGTGGGATTGAGTCGTATATGTCATCATCTACACGCTTATTATCATCATCGCAATCCGCTGAAGCATACTCACACGCCATCATTTTCATTTTAATCGAGATCGTTTTCATCATTTTCATCTGCTGAAGCGAGATCGCTTTTGATCAATATGTGTTTCCACATCATTTGCACTCATGTATAACGGTTCCATCGGTGGTAGTTCAACAACAAGTTGGAAATTTCCATGGGTTGTTTCACAATTACCAAATCATCAACAACCACATCAGCATTAATATTTGGGGCGTCTACGATATGACGGTGTTGAAAATGCTCAACAACTTTCCAAATACATCCGTTATACAAATCATCTATGTAGAGCACTTGTTCTCGCTTGTGAAGCAAGAATGAATGGCTCCTCTTCGCACTGTGTGTTTGTAAAGTATGATACTTGTTGTATTCTTATATACACGGACACCCTTCTTAGTCGCACTAGTATCGAACCATTTACATTTGAAAAGAACAACAGTTGTTATGATTTGGATAGCTTACTTACATATGTGTCTTCTAAGACTCATACCATGTAAAGTGCCTTCGGTCACTTTGACAAAGAACCCCACTGCTTTTGAGTTGTGCGCAAAGCGATCCCGCTTTTGTGCATTGAATCGACACCGCTCATCACACAACACCGATAGGATTCGACCGCTGAAAAGATCCGTGGAAAGTGATAACAATTGGTCATTCAAGTATGATGGGTTTTGTTTACTCAATACAATCATCTGCATAATGTACCATACATAAGTATTTGTGTAACGCTCATAAAAGTGCACAATAAGTGTATCAAGCTTTATTTTGTACCTTTGAATTAAACCAATCAGGAAATTCTTGACGGTGCATTTTGTCCAGGTTCTCTTTCGTGCAATAACTTGACAGTTTTGTACGATGTTCACTGCTCCATGTGTAGAAGACTAGTTAGCTTTAATTGAATTATAAAAAACAAAAGAATTAAGTTTGGATTGCTCACTTACATGAGGTATTCATCGATCTCATGGCAGTTTTGCAAGACATACAACTGAACCTTCTCTCTCAAAGTAGTATTGAATGTCAAGCATTTCATCGATCCCATTGATCGAAAAGGAATCTTGATTATCGATATACGGTTCTTGATTGTATCTTCGCTTCAACCCCGCTTCCTTTCGGGCCTATTGAACTTTGTTTCATTTCCAAAAATACAACGAGCAAAACATCAAGGTCTCGTTAGCCATGTATGCCTCTACGATGGATCCTTCCGCCCGGCCGATTTCTAATATACCTCTTTAACTTGCCTAGAAAACGCTCAATCGGATACATCCATCTCAAATGAACAGTCCACCCCTAATCGCTTTTCTTCGTGCAAGTGCATTATCACATGTATCAAAATATCAAAGAATGCCGTGGGAATATCGCTTTAGTTTACACAAGATTTCCAAAACCTTCTCTTTGCATTCTATAAATCACTAACCTCAACGTATGCCAAGCACAAATCAATTTGAAAAATTGCTTAAATCAACGATATTATCGTAAATTTCTTTTTCAAGAATTTTCGCATTCTAACCGTAAAAGTCTCTAGAGTATGATATGAAAATCATGAGATTTTAGCCCGCTAAATTTGTCTTTACCAGTCAAATTTTTTCTTAGGTTTCCTGCAAAACCATTGGGAAACCGAACATTTGTTAAGAAATCGTAGAATTTTGTCCGATCTTCTGGTGCCAACGTGAACAAAGCACGCGTTTTAAGGTCTTATTGCCTTGTTTAATCACATGTAGTTCCTTTTCACTTTCATGTTTGCAAGATCCTTACGTGCCTTGATAGTGTCTTTGGTCTTACCATCAATATTCAATACCGTAGACAATAAGCTATCACACACCTTCTTGTCAATGTGCATAACATCTAGATTGTACTTGAGTTTTTTCGGCATCCAATAAGGAAATCTATTTAGTATAGTGTTTTTATTCCAACTCAAACAAGATTCTCGACGCTTTATGAGTTTTACCACCGCACTTTGTGTTTCCCGGCAAACATTTGGGTAGGTTACTAATTTGTTGAAGAATTTCCTCCGTGGTTTTCTCAACCTGAGGGCTTAATGTTTCGATTTACCGTTAAAACCCTTATTCTTTCGTGATCGGGTGTTCAACTTCCGCAGACCATCTACGATGTCCGACGATCCAGCCTTACTTCTAACCGCATCGAAAGTGTATCGTCGCTGCAAGTTAGACATGCTTTATATCCTTGACCGCTCCAACTTGAGAGATAACTACGAGCGGAAAATTGTTCACCGTGAAACATAACTTCAACTCGCATTCAAGGTAGTATTTGTAGCAAAGATCAAGCACAACTACCCTTGTGACCATAATTCTTCCAACTCATCGATTAATGGCCTCAAAATAAACGCCCAAGTCCTTGTAATGGGATTTCGGTCCGGGATAAGTAAACACATGTGTTTATACAGCTTCATTGTTGCAAACCCATGGTGCCGATTCAATACTGTGTTAAACAGCCACATGTCGTATGTTTGACTCAGAGTACCAAATGGGCAAAAACCATATGTAGCCGTAATGAGACGACATTTCTAGGTTCGGAGAATAAGTCCGGTGTTGCTCGTCGAATTCTTTCCATTCTTTACCATCGGTTGGATGCCTCATCACATCCTCATCCGTAGAATGCCCCGCCTTATGCCATGTCATTGCCTCGAGCCGGTGACGGGAAGCATACAAACGCCTCAACGATACTTTAACGGAAAATAACGAGCACTTTCTCGAGCTACCTTTTTTCCTTTAGACTTTATAACGGCTTGGTTTGCACAATGGACATGATTGTAAGTCACACTTCCTTAAAGTAAATGTAACAGCTTGTACAAACAAGCATCGATCTTTTCATACCCTGCACTCCAATTTGTTCGTAAGAGTTTTTGCTCAGTAGAATGAATCGGGTAAATTTGACCTTTCGCAAAACTTCTTTCGCCGCTTATACAACACTTTTATATGCATTAAATCGGCTAAGAACTTCAAGGCGGATGAGCTTTTGCATCCCGGATAAACATGTTCGTGCAATTTGGAAAGGAGTTAATCAATGTTGTCATCCTTCTCTGTCTATAAAACTTCTTCCTCTGAGGCTCTATCAAGGAAATCATTTATAATCGAGCCATTTCGCTCTCGGATTCAACTACCAATTGAGTTGTTCAGGCATCGCCACGGGATACACCGTCTTCACCGTGGTGAAACCATGTTGTATACCCAGATGCCCATCCCCAAATGAAACAGTGATCATACACGTCATCCAAAGTTTCGAAACTAATGTTGAAACACTTTTTGCATGGGCAACGAATCTTACCTTCATCATTAAGAAATTGCCGTGCGTATTTAATTAATTCACTCAACCCTTTATCAAACTCAAGTTTCATTCTGTCAATAGACAACCATGACTTGTCTTGTTCCATTTGAAATCACTGATACACAATAACTTGAAATACCACAATAACTTAAGTTAGTATCTCACTTAAGGCACAAGAAAAAGTTAATACCATAGGTGTTAGGATGTTCTCATACTAATATAGTATACTTAGTTTCATTAGTATACTTTTTTTCATTAAGGCACAAGAAAAAGTTAGTACTTACTTTCATTAGTATACCTTTCTTCATCTTGAGTATACTTTTTTTATTATTCGCTTAATATAGTATACTTTTTGTCATTAAAAACTAATACTATTTCATTGAACACATTGATTACACTTTCACACGAAGACATAAAACTAAGTCTTTAACACTTACCACTCCTAGTTCTTCAATGTTAGTTCATTTTCTAATTTTGATTTATAACAAATTAGCACAAGAACACCTTCAATGCTAGAGTTTCTTCATCATGTTCGAAGATGACATGATAGATTGCTAAAGCTTCCCAATACCACATATTACATATCAAGACAGATTCTTGGACACCAAATAAAAAATAGAGTGGATGTATTTATGGCATCATGATATTTTTCCAACAAGGAAACAAAGACTATTTTCCCCTTTTAAGATGTTTCAAACAAGGAAATAAAAACTTTTAACACTTAAAACACTTTCACTATAACTGTAAGTGTGATCAATATTTTCAATAACAATGGTCTCTGAAACAGAGCAATTTTCAGTACTATTTTGGGTAGGAACAGCACCCTTATGCACGATCAAACCATCAATATGGACAATATCATTACTACCAACAACAAATTTCCCAACTTCTCAAAACTACAATACCAAATCAATAATACCAAAGTTTACTACAATCGAACAATACCAAATTTATAACCAAGTCCTTCTACACCAATAAATCTCACCATAAGTATCAATCTCACCATCAAGCCTCAATCAATCTCAACATGAACATATACATGAAAAAATGCTTACCCACACCATACTCATACACTATCAACTTCCATATCCCAATGTAAACTTACCTAGCACCAAACAACTCACTACACACCATTCACCAATCACTTTTATTGATTACATATACATAATACAACATAATTGAATAATAAAGTATAAATAAAATAAATTAAATTAAATTACTAGTTAATCGACCCACAAAAAAATGAATGAAAAGAAGAAGTAAAAACGGCATTGGGTCAAAATCTATGTCACAATTGAACTAATTTGTCAAAAAAAAAGCTAAAAGCAACTAATTTGACAAAAAAATGGCTTACCGGAGTCGTATGCCGCTACTTGCCGGAGTCGTTGTTGCGCCGCCGCTGTCGGAGCTGTTGTTTATGCAGGTCGCTGCTTGCCGGAGGAAGAGTGGGGGTAGGGGTGGTGACCGGAGGAGGGGAGGGGCGGGTGGTGACCGGAGGAGGGGAGGGGTGGGTTTTCTAAAAGTCGAAAAACTGGTTGTGGAGAAGAAAGAAATGAAGAAGGAGAAGGGGGCTGCCCGATTATGTTTAGGTTTTAAGTTTAATGGGAAGACATTATCTTTTTTGGAACGACAATGTCGTCCCATTAAAGTGTTAATATTATTAATATTATATATTAAATATATAATTAAAGTATCAATATAATTATATAAATTACATATCGGGTTGAAATCACTTAATCGATAACGGATCTCGGATTGAGATCAATCGCCGTGACAAACCCGAGATTCAAATCAATCGCCGATAACGAATCGACGATCTGTAGTAGATAGTACTATCTCAATCATCTCAGAAGAAAGGTATCGCTTGAAATCACTTAATCTATAACGGATCTCGGATTGAGATCAATCGCCGTGACAAACCCCGAGATTCAAATCAATCACTCGATAACGAATCGATGATCTATAGTAGATAGTACTTATCGAATGATCTGTAAGAAAAGATATCGGTTTGAAATCACTTAATCGATTTCAGATCTCGGGATTGAGATCAATTACTCGTTAACGAACCCCGAGATTCAAATCAATCGCTCGATAATGAACTGACGATCTATAGTAGAGAGTACTATCAGAATGATCTGTAAAGAAAGATATCGGTTTGAAATCCCTTAATCGATTTCGGATCTCGGGATTGAGATCAATCGCTCGTTCATGAACCCTGAGATTCAAATCAATCGCTCGATAACGAACTGACGATCTATAGTAGAGAGTACAATCAGAATGATCTGTAAAGAAAGATATCGGTTTGAAATCCCTTAATCGATTTCGGATCTCGGGATTGAGATCAATCGCTCGTTAATGAACCCCGAGATTCAAATCAATCGCTCGATAACGAACTGACAATCTATAGCAGAGAGTACTATGAGAATCACCTGTAAGGAAAGATATTGGTTTGAAATCCCTTAATCGATTTCGGATCTCGGGATTGAGATCAATCGATCGTTAAGGAACCCCGAGATTCAAATCAATCACTCGATAACGAACTGACAATCTATAGCAGAGAGTACTATGAGAATCACCTGTAAGGAAAGATATCGGTTTGAAATTGCTTAATCGATAACGGATCTCGGGATTGAGATCAATCGCTCGTTGGCAAAACCCAAGATTCAAATCAATCGCTCGATAACGAACTGACGATCTATAGTAGAGAGTACTTTCAGAATGATCTGTAAAGAAAGATATCAGTTTGAAATCGCTTAATCGATAATGGATCTCGGGATTGAGATCAATCGCTCGTTAACGAACCCCGAGATTCAAATCAATCGCTCGATAACGAACTGACGATCTATGGTAGAGAGTACTATCTGAATGATCTGCAAAGAAAGATATCGGTTTGAAATCCCTTAATCGATAACGGATCTCGGATTGAGATCAATCGCCGTTAACGAACCCCGACATTCATATCAATCGCCGATAACGAATCGACGATCTATAGTAGAGAGTACTATCGTAATGATCTCAGAAAGAAATATATCGGTTTGAAATCACTTAATCGATAACGGATCTCGGATTGAGATCAATTGCTCGGTGACAAACCCCAAAATTCAAATCAATCGCCGATAACGAATCGACGATCTATAGTAGAGATTACTATCGTAATGTCTCAGAAGGAAATATATCGGTTTGAAATCACTTAATCGATACGGATCTCGGATTGAGATCAATCACTCGATGACAAACCCCGAGATTCAAATCAATCGCCGATAACGAATCGATGATCTATAGTAGTGAGTACTATTAGAATGATCTCGTAGGAAAGATATCGGTTTGAAATCGCTTAATCGATATCGGATCTCGGATTGAGATCAATCACCCGTTAACGAACCCCGAGATTCAAATCAATCGCCGATAACGAATCGACGATCTATAGTAGATAGTACTATCGTAATCACATGTATATATTATCGTTCGATAAAGGAATGTTTATAAAAATAATGTATTTTATATTTTAACGCAATGCTTATTAGAATATGTAAATTAAAAATTGTTTTTATTTAAAGGGATAACAATGTCGCTCCTTCAAATTAGCATTTATAAAAACTTAATTTTATTTATTAACACAACGCTTTTATATTTCAAAACATTTAATTTATTTTTAAAGGGATTTACATTTGTCGTCCCTACTTAACTAAAATTTTTATAATTTATTTTATACAACATATTATTTTCTTAAAAACATTTAATTCACTTTAAAGGGACGACATATGTCGTCCCTACAAACTAAAATTTTTTTAATTTCTTTTATACAACATATTATTTTCTGAAAAACATTTAATAGGACGACAAAGTCGTCCCTTTAAATAGTCTTGCCCACGTGGAAATCCAAGCTGGCAGGGTGGGGTTACTATTTGATTTATTGGGACGACATTGTCGTCCCTTTAAAGTTTCCCTCCAAAAAATCTGCCATCTTGAGCTTTGCTCTTACCGAGGCAATTGCCTTGTTCGCATTAATGATGGCTTTTTTAATCTTATTCGATTTAAATTCTTTGGACCTTTTTTGGTCCTTTTTCCCCAAGCTTGGGGAATCGGTGGGGGAATGTTTAGGATCTCAAGACGCAGCAACACCTATGATGCAAGGAATAATAGACTTACATCACGATATCTTTTTCTTCCTCATTCTGATTTTGGTTTTCGTATCATGGATCTTGGTTCGCATAGTCTGGGAAACGCACAGTATTTCTGTGCGTCTAGCACTACGATTATCTATACCCACAATCCATGTGGTTTTTATTCTTTTTTACTTAAGTTCAAGCATTCTAGCCCAAAATGGGGCTTTGTGTATGGACTCAGGGGGCCCCCTGGAGATCCCTACGTCCGGTGTTGTGACTCTCAACCCAAAACTATGACTATTTTTGAATTCATTTAAAGGGACGACTTTGTCGTCCCAATAAAGATATTGATGATGCGACTCCACTTTGTCGCCCCTTTAAACTTCGTCCCTTTAAACCAGGTTTTCTTGTAATGACATGTCAAGTGTATTATAATTATAGGTAGTTGATGTACTTAGAGCAAAGTACTGGGTTGGGTATAGCCAAATTCTTTCCAGTAAGTGTCAGAATTGAGAGAGATTTTTCTAAAATGTAAAATAGTAATGTTGAAATAGAGAGGATTTTGGACTATTATCTACCTTATTCTCTAAAATTGGACAACTACATAGACAAATATATTTCTGACAAAGGTTGTCAAAAGCCAACCCCATGGTCCCCACCCCTTTCCTTTTGCAAAGAAAATGCAAAAAAAGCCTGACTTTCCTTTTACTTTAATATTATTTTAATAAATATTTTTAAAAATTTATTACCATTACAACATCTAATCACACACACATCATTCTTACCATCTTTCTACATTTTCCTCCACTCATCTTCCTACACTCTCAAGAGTGAATCCACCAATCTTCTAATTACTACTACTCTTGCTCTTAAATGAGTTTTAGATTAAAAGCAGTGTGTCATAAAAGATTGTGTCATAAAGATTGATATGACAAGTGTATTATCGATGTCTAAGTGACATGTCAAGTGTATTAGTGTATTATAATTATTACTAATTTATTCCGTGTTGTTTAAATGTTTTTTTGTTAGGTGCAGACTGATGTGTGTTCCTTATATAAAGTTGTGGGGCACGTGCCGAACGTGTGTTTCTGGTAAGAACTCGGTCTCCGGACGTGTCGTTACACTTATGTTTTCAAAAAGCATCATCATTTGTAGGGGCGGACCCAAGTGGAGTAGGGTGGGGCTTGAACTTGGTAAAAAAAAAAATGTAAAAAATACTACTAATGTATCCACTCAATCTTTAATTTGTTTTGGTGTCTTCATTGAGAAATTTTTCCGGATACGTCGCGTAGGTGTTGAGCCTCCTCTTATATGTTATAGATTTACACATATTGTTCCCAGGACATTAACTAGTAGTAAACAACTTGGGTGCTTTAAAAGGACAACTGGACTTAAGGTGAGGTGTGAATGTTCGGATGATTTCTTTGGAATAATAGTAAAGAGTTTAACCTTTTATTTCTTAAAGTTCTCCGGTATCCGAACCCACGGGTTCGACTAATCAGAGTTCGATCGGCCGTGTCGTCGTGCGCAGAAATCGACTTTACTCAGGGTAAGCGCGACCAAAGCTCTTTCAACATTATACCTCAGAGAAGAATCTAACCGATCGATGACCTTACTAGGCATTCTCAAGCCACTTAACACTTTAGCCAAACTACTTTTAACCATTTCTTTTAGATTTACACATATTGGCTAGACTTTAAAAGCATTTCGAAGCTAGGGAGAGAATTCACCAATATTAACATCCCTAAATTAAAGGTGTACGTAATCGGTAGGCTTTATCGTCTCAAATCATGAAAGCTAACTTGTTGAAATTTCAAGCATCCACAATCATAGCCCTCTACATATTTTCCACCTTCGCCTTGATATTCATCGTCTTCTACATTCAACCTCTCCAAATTCGACCATATATTTCTCCATCAGATTCAGAACCCACCAATTTTTCATGGACTACTACTACTGCCATGCATATTTGGCAAACTCACACCATCAATACACCCTTCTCATCAGACTGCAGTTCCAATTACAGTCTGCAAGATCTAAAAAAATTGCGATCCAAACTTAAGGATTCAGTCACTTTTCTTCCTATGAAAGACTTACGTTACTCTACCAACCCACAAAAAGACCACACATGGTTCATGAGCTCCTTCAACGACACACATGAACAAGGTGCGCGCATATATGAGGCCGGATCCACTTTATCATAATATAAGTGGTTTTTCTCTATATAGTTTTCTTTTTTTTTTTCTTTAAAGCTCACGGTATCATATCAGGAATCAACTGATCCGACTATTCCAAAAATCGACCCGGTGACCTCCCTGATATTCTCAAGTCTCCACTTAAACCAAGCTACTTGGTTCTCTATATAGCTTTTTTTTTGTCATAATATTATTAGTTCTTTTAAATTAACTACGGAACATTAATTAGTTATTTTTTGCATCTTTAATTTTAGACTGTTTGTTAATTACGATTTATTGCATTCCGCAATTTTGTTAGAATAGGTGAGTAAACATCTAGATTTTTTTTTTTTATTATTGTATGATTGATGTAGTATTATTACATAAGTATTACGATTTAAATTATAATCGGTATACATAAATTTTAGAACGGTGATGGATCTAATATGACTCTTGCTACACAAATAAATTGATGTAGTGATAAAATGATCAAAAAAAAAAAAAAAAAAACCTCTTTCATTTATTATAAATGTCTGAATACTATGAAAAATTGTTGATTGAACAAATATTAATCCCGTCTCTAAGTTTCTTTAGTTTTTGAATTTCTCTCATAATATAAATCAATTTAGAATATCAATAAGCATTTCCTACTTTTTTTTTTCTTTTTTACTTCTAATTTATTATACATTCACATACTTTACATCTATTACATTAACGGGAGTCAAAAGGTAATATTCTAGATCGACTTTCACCATTAAAATTAATGAAACTTAACCACTTTTCTTAATATGTATGAAAATGTCTAAACGGATTTACATTTTGGGACGGATGCAATATCTTATAGTATATTGATGAACTAATCACATTTAATAATCTTTTGTCGGCTCTTCATCTTTAAAGGTGAGGTTCAATACCAAAGATTTCCTTGGAACAGTTCAGAAGGAAGGCTTTTGTGTGTAAAAGGTCGAGACTCACATGATGGTTCATGGAATTCATATGGGCTAGCATGGCCAGAAGCATTGCCTCAAAACGCGACGCTTTACAAAGGGCTTACTTTTGTGTCCTATAATCACTACAATTATGACAACATTTGGCATGGTTTATCCGCCATGGTACCATTCATCGCGTGGCATTTGAAAAACGGTTGCAGAAATCTTCCTACAAGATGGGTTTTATACCATTGGGGCGAGCTGAGGACAGAGATAAGATCACCATGGCTGATGTCTTTAATGGAGGCAGCATTTGGTGCAGGGTCCCTTTACGTCGAAAAGTTCAATGAGATTAAGAACAATAATCCAGCAGCATGCTTTGAGAATGCTGTAGTAATGAGACATAATGAAGGTGGGATGTCAAGAAAGAGAAGAATTGAGGTGTATGATCTGCTAAGGTGTAAGGCTAGAGTGTATTGTAAAGTTATGATGAGGAAAAATAGAGGTGAAAATATTGGAATGACAATGTTATTGAGGACTGGTGCTAGATCTTTTAAGAATGATTCAGCAGTGATTGACATCTTTAAGAAAGAATGTAAGAATGTGGTAGGATGCCACTTGCAAGTTGCCTATTCTAATAATCTCACCTTCTGTCAGCAGGTATATATATATATTAAGCTATATATTTTCCTTTCTCTTTTAAGTGTTGTTCAATTAGTGAATGATGTGATAGTATATACAGGTGAACATGTACATGTACGTGGACCTACATACAACCAGAGGTTGGGCCAACCGACCCTTTGATCAGAAAGAAACATACTAATATATCTACTATCACTGGCGGATCCAAGAAGTTTTAATTTTCTGACGGGTCACCGGATCGTAAAATTACATTTTTGATCCAAAAATTTGTTTCAGTAGTGTCACCGGAGCCTAAAACTATATTTTTTACCAGCAAAACGATTTTTTTAAAACAACAAAACTACCTCGTTTTAATACTAAAAAAAATTCCTCGGATATCAGTGGGGTTACGTGACCCCCGTAATGTACATACCTCCGCCCCTGTGTACTATGTAGTTTGTTTGCTCCTTTAATCCTTTTATTTGCCTATTTAAACTTTTCATTGTCCCCTTATCTGAGTTCATGTGTCCGCCACCGCAGGTGAAACTGATGAGTTCAACAGACATTTTGTTATCACCACATGGGGCACAGTTAACCAACATGTTCCTTATGGATAAAAACAGCAGTGTAATGGAGTTCTTCCCGTTCGGTTGGCTAAAACATGCTGGAGTTGGGCAATATGTCTTCCACTGGATAGCCAGTTGGTCAGGGATGATACACCAAGGTGCATGGAGGGACGACGACAGCAGTGAAGATGATCGGTATCGTTGCCCTTTTCCGGAAGATGATCGACGATGCATGTCAGTTTACAAAAGTGCCAAGATTGGAGTGAACCAGACATATTTTTCAATGTGGGCAAGAAGAGTTTTACAACAAGTGAAGTTGAAGAAAGCTATGTCTTCTTTCAAGTATAGCACCACCACTGAAGTTGGCGATTGTACTTGCTGATATTTATATTACTGATACTACTACAACTAACTATACATTGTTGGAATATGTTGTTTTTCAGGTGTTTAATTGTTTTTAAATTAGTCATAATCCCTGTAATTAGGCTAGCTTGCTTCCAGGACCACTGTGGCCCTATTTTCACTGTTACTAGCCGTTGCTAGTTGTCTTTCTAGCCATTGTAAGGGTTTTCTATAGCTATATAATAACAATTATCTCACTCGAAAGAGTTTAGTTCTTTCTCTCTTTATTTCTTGCTCGTTTCCACATGGTATCTGTTGAATTACCATCTCTTCCAAAAGCTTAAGCTGATTAAGAGATAGATAATTAACATTTTAGTGTGGGTGTATTATATTTTAAAAGAGACCCAACACTTGATTTTTTGTGTTTGTTTGTTTGTTTGGAAGACTATGCTTGGAGCAAGGTTCGAACTCAAGACCTCCTGCTCTACTACCATGTTGAATTACCGTCTACCGTCTCTCTTAAAAACTTAAGCTTATGAGGTAGATAATTAACATTTTATATTTCAACAGTATCAGAGCCTAAAGCTTCCTAAACTTTTATTCAAAACCTGTCAATGGCAATTGGGCTCTCTTTAGATGTTAAATCAAGGGAGGAAGGTTCCATGAACTCCTCCCGGAACTTTGTACCCTTAATGCTATCTCTTTCTTCTCATGAACTCAATGGTGAGAACTTCCTACAGTGGTCAAGATCAGTCAAGCTATACATCATTGGTAGAGGCGAAGAGGAGCACCTTACTAAAGAAAGTAAGGCTCCTGAAGCTGACCGACCATCCTGTAAAAAATAGATGGTTGAAAATAGCTTGGTGATGCCTACTCTCTTAGGATCTATGACCCGTCCTACTGCTGAAAACTTCATCTTGTCTAAGATTGCTGAAGAAATATGGTCAGCGACCTCAGAGCTCTACTCTAAACAAGATAATACCTTAGAAATCTATGAGGTAGAGGCCAAGTTAAAATATCTTAAACAGAGTGACATGTGTGTTACTGATTACTATAACTTGATCTCAAGATCTTGGCAACAACTTGACAGTTTTGAAAGCATATCTTGGCATTCTGCTGAAGATGCAAAGATATACAAAGAAATGAAAGATCGAAAAAGTGTCTTTAAATCCCTCATGATGTTAGGGGTAGATTCCTTGGAATGAAACCCCTACCATCCATAAATACTGTTTTTTTTCTGAAATTGGGTAAGAGGAGAGCATGAAAAGGCTCATGATGGGTAGCACTTCTTCACCCCATATCATCATTGCTTCTCCTCATGAAACAAATTCCATGTTTACAAGGAAAACCTCTTCTCAACCTCAGAAACAAAAAGGCAACAGGCCTTGGTGTGACCATTGCAAGAGGACATGTCATGTCATGTCAAGGATACTGTTTCTCAAGTCACTAAGATAGGCAGTGTTTACATTGGCAAAAATGTCACCTTAAATAATGTCATTTTTGTGCCTAACTTGAGTATAACCTTTAATCTGTAATTAGGTTCATTAAGGACACTAATGGTAATATGATTTTTTGTACTAATTGCTGTAAATTTCAAGGTTTGAATTCAAATGAAGTGATTGGCGATCTTTGAAGTTGTGTCTGGTCTCTTCATTCTCAAGACTTGTCCCACTAATCAAGCCACAACAATCTTGCATGTATATAGTATCATTAAATTAAAATATATCTCATCCAAGGTTCTTACTTGTAAAGGCTTTAGTATCGTATTTTTGTTCCTAGTTGTAATGATATCATGTTGCTTCATTATAGACTATGACATCCTAACTGTGTACTTGAAAATTTTGCATCCTCAGATGTTTAAGGGGAAATCTATTGATTCTTTTCTTTGTGAAATTAGTCATCTTGTTAAGCATAATTGAATTGTGTTTCCTAAAATCGCTTATCAACCCTCTAAACCTCTCACTCTCATTCACGGTGACATATGGGGCCCTTCAAAGACTAAAATCGTCATTGACAAAAGATGGTTTGTTAGTTTCATTGATGATTATAATAGAATAACATGGTTGTTTCTAAAAGAGAAGTAAGAAGTGGTAACTATCTTCAAAAATTTCTTTGCCATGATCAAACATCAATTTGATCATCGAAATCAAGGTGTTAAAATCGATAATGGCGAGATACTATAATTTGAGAAAAGTCTTAACTCTTTCTTCACTAAAAAGGGATTTCTCATATCAGCACATTTGTGGATACCACCCTCCCCCCCAACAAAGTGGGGTTCTTGAGAAAATAGACATATTTTTGAAGTGGCAAGAAGTATCATGTTTACGATGAAGGTGCACGAGTTCCATGGGGAGAGCGGACTTGAGTGCCACATATCTCATCAATAGAATGCCTTTCAAAGTTCTAAATTTCAGAACACCTATCATGGTGTTTGTTAGGAAATCAATCGAGTAGCGCAGCATAATTTCAAAAATTGATTTCCCGAACCAGGATCGACTTCGTTTAAACAATAAACATATAAGAGAGTGGACGGTAATACTACCTTGGTTGATCTAAAAGATCGACGCTTTGACCGTCCGGTAAGAGTAGATGTGCGTGAGCCGTCCAAGTGTATGGCCTCTACTAGTAATCCACACGAACACCTCGCCGGAATCCCACCAAGGATTGCTACTAGAAAAACTCGACTGTTAGGTCGATCTTTTCTCTCTCTAAGAAGCTCTCTTATTTTTCACAAGAACAATTAGCTCTTGGAATTATGGTGTACAAAAGAGCTAGCTAAGCCTTTCTTTTATAGTAGTAGGTGGCGTCCCATGTCAGTCTCAATCTGATTGGGATTAGCTTCTAGTAGATTGATGAGAGAGAAAACTTTTTCCTAATAAAATAAGGAAAATCCATTTGATTGATTTATCTCATTTAATATACAATATCTTATATCAAATATATTCCCAAGATATATATTGACAATATCTTATGTTGAATATATTTTTATCTTATTACCATAAATCTATTTTCCAAAAATCAATTAATATCCAATATTAATATTATGGTAATCTTATCAATTAAATTGCACAATCCAAGTGTATCCAATACACTAGTGAATGGCGCCCCAAATATCACAATATTGACATCCAAAATATTCTTTAATTAATATAATGCTATGATTAATTAATTTGCAAAATACATGTGTATCAATATACAAATATAAATTTCGACTTACATGTATCTATATACATATTTAATTAATCAAAATAATTAATATCTTGTATTATATTTATTCATAATAAATAAATACCACCATATTAATTTACCACTATAACATTTATAGTACGAGATAAATTCTTTTCTTATTTGGTCATCAACTATAACCACATTTTAATCCGACTTGATGTTCATATGTGTGTGACCCGATAGGCTTCCGAATATATTGGCCGTAGACATAAGGCGCAATTACGAAAATGCCCTTCACATCTAACGATCACGTATAGCGTCTAGCAACACGTCCATGACCCCAATCATCGGAAGAGTCAATACGCGATGACTACTACCTTTCATGTGCTCGGTTAGCATATAAATAGAATCTCATCGCTGTAGTAATATCCATACGATCGTATCTTGATCGTATCCCATAATCTGGATATCAAGCTCTCTCGGAATAACTCATTTACTCCCATTTTGCAAATATTCACGAGAACTAGACATTCCTTATGGGAAGGTCCTTTCGGATATTCACTTCTACTCATAGGGTACGCGATTCCCAGATGACCTAACATGTATACTCCGCATGCTTTAGTATCATACACAATCACCACCGCATGGTCGCCTCATGGCTAAGGGAAACCACAGTGGCATCAAAACATGACAATCCACACCGTGATGCCATGTAGACTCTGGTCCTACGGATAATTACACAACCGTCACATAGTGTGACACTTAATAGTGTAAGTGGGTCAATCTAACGTACGCATTCTCTAATACACATCCACGTACAGTCCAAGTGTCTTTACACTTCGATAGACGAGATCTATCCCTGCCCTTAAAGACAGAAGACATCTAATACATGCTAGTCTGTTCGTACTATCAATGTCATGTTTAATAGTACATCAGCCTAGAGACATTTAAGTATCAAATTTATTAAAGTGATTAGAGATCTTATCAACCATAATCGTCTATCACGGTTTCTCTATCACAGTTAAATACTAAAGACGTCATCATATAACAATTCATAACTGGTTCTTTAAAAAAACAAATATATAACAACAGAAAAGTCATTTATTATATATGTATAATCTTAAAGAAATAGTAGAAATGACCCGACCCGGTCGGATCCGATCCAACCCGATTGAGTTTAGGACACTATTTCAACAGTGTGAACATGGCAACACTATCACACTCATCTCATGAACTCTCTACCCCCGAAGGCGTTTGGATGTACAAGTATTGTACATATCCATACACAATACTAGGGAAAACTTGATCCTAGATCCATAAAATGTATCTTTGTTGGGTATCCACCCTCATAACATGGATGCAAGTGTTGTCGTCCTACTACTAGGAAGTTCTATAATTCTAAAGATGTTATTCGTTGAGGAGCAATCTTTTTATAATCATGATCCTCGGGGGGGATATAAAAGTGCTATTGTTCTACTACTATGAAGTTCTATAATTCTAAAGAAGTTAATTTCATTGAGGAGCAATCTTTCTATAAACATGAGCCTCGGGGGGAGAATTTCCAAGAATTTCATGCAACTTGGAACAATGAAAATCCAATCCCTGGGGTTTGTCAAGACACTGGTATTGATCCTGGTGACACTGATGGTCAGACCCAAACACATCCAGAAAAATACTCGAGGTGAATCTATTGCTACTGAAAAGCCCTGTGAAAATCTTGAACTAAGGGATGTTACAGGAAATAACATCATTGTGTATTCCAGGAAAAGAAAGGCTACATCTCAACACCCTGAAAATGATGCTCATGTCTCAAATAGTAACTCTGACACCTCTGAAGATAACCAATCTTCTGAGAATTGGAGCTCTAAAAGACAAGAAACCTCATCTTCCTTTCAAGGTGAGGATCATGACTCTGACTTCTCAGAAAGCCATTAAACTAATAGCCCCAAAAATGGATCTCTCAAAACAATCATTTGGAAGCTACAGGGGCGTAAAATATGTTGATGCGTCTGTAATAAATATAATTGTTTGAGATGTATACACTCTCTTTTGTATGTGTTTTGATCTTTTTTTTTTTTATTCGTCTTACTATTACTTTGAATCTATTGTTCATCCACTATTTTTTCATAAATAGATTAAACTAATGATAATTAAATGACATCTTAAATTTTTTCACATAAAAATTATGACATTCAAATGTTTTATTTTTTATCTAAAAACAACTAGAGATCTGACATTAGTAGAGGAACATAATATAACTAACAAATTTATACATTCAACGAAACATTTATTATTTTAAGCCTAAAAATAGTGATGCCATGAAAACAACACAGCCCAGCCACGGTCCCAACACGCAGCTTTAATGGAAAATGCTTTCCCTATCGTTCATCTTTTACCCCAAACACAACGGCACTATTTTTCTTGGTGTCTCCCTCGCCTTCGCCCATAAAATAATCTCCTTTCTTTCTCATTTCTTCATTCCTCATAATTCTTGTTGCATCATCTCATTCTCCTTGTGTTCTCTTTCTCTCTGGTTCACATTTCATAATTGCGTCGTTTACAAATTAATATATCAAACAAAGTAACATGTAAACCGACCTTTTATTTACCAGAAAATTCATTGAGAAAGAGAACAATTATTATGGAGATTGCTAGGGTAAGAGAATTGATGCTCCTCTGGTGTAAAATTAAAAGTACCCGTGTTGCTCTTGTGGGTGGAAATCACACCGCTGCCAGATTTTGCACCCGCTAAGTTCTTTTCTTTTTTCTACTTGGCTTTTATTTTCATTTCTTATTGAAAAAGCATTGATTTTGCCTTCAAGATTTCTCCGGGTTTTGGTTGTTCATGCACCCAAGTTTTGCAGCTTTTAATATAGTTTGCTGCATTAGTTTGTCGAAGATAAAAAAAAATGAATTTTGCACAAGGGCGTCATGCAAAAAACGCCTTCAAAATAAAGGAGCTGAATTCTTATAGAATGGGAATTATGGGATTGAATCAAGGTACCCTTTTGGTTATCAAGATACCTGATTCACGGGTTTTGCGAATCATATCAAGATCATTGTTTTTTGCCCTGTTTTTGCTCACATTGCCATCAATTGGTTCAGATTTGAGAGGTTGCTTTTACAATAATGCGAAATCTGATGTGGGTTTCGATCCGGCCGTATTGAATTTGGTGAAGATGCTCTTTCCAGATTTTGTTGATGAAGGCCTCGTCAAAAGAGGCCACAAGGGCCTTGTTGTTGGTTCTAGTGTTGATAACATGTTGAAAGAAATCGATTTATTGAGTGAAAATGGTATTGATTTGATTGTTGAATCTAATTTGGATGAGAACAAATCAGTCCCAAATGAGTCTCTTGATTTTGTAATAGGCTTGAACTTCAAGAATACCAAGCCGGTTGACCGTGTTTTAAAGACCGGTGGCATTGTGATCACACAATTGAACAATGAACCATTAGGCCTTGTTCAAAGGCTACCAAATTATAGGATCGTGTTTTTACGACGATTTCAGAACACTGTTGTGGCAATGAGGAAGGTTGGATTGAAAGATCAAAGCTTGGTTGATGATGATCCATCTAATGACTTGATTCCTCCTTGTGGGATTTCACAAGAAGCCAGGAAAATGGCATTGACAGGTTTGGAAGATGCATTGCTCGAGCCACCACCGAGACGGGCATTGAAGTCCAAAGACGGCTCGAGGAAAATGAAGTTCCTTCCTAACTTGTTAGGGGATTCACTATCAAGTTATCCGCGTCGAATCTTTGTTTCTGATGAGAAAAATGGAGCTGATGATTGGTTTCATAACAATTATCCAGCAAGAAATCAATACTTTGAGGTTTACAATTTGGAGCCTATGGCTACTAATGGGGTAGTATCAGAATGGTTGAGGAATAATGTGAGACAAGAAGACTTTGTTGTAATGAAAGCAGAAGCACAAATAGTGGAGGAAATGATGAAAGATAAGGCAATGTGTTTAGTAGATGAATTGTTTCTTGAGTGCAAGAATCAGTGGCAAGAAGAAGAAAGCAAGAGGGCCTATTGGCAGTGTCTGACACTGTATGGAAGCTTGAGAGACCAAGGGGTTGCTGTGCATCAATGGTGGAGTTGATTGAATTTCATACAAGGGCTTGGATTTATCTGCCCAATTTATCTAATATTATTATGGATATAACTTTACATGCTTGTTTTGTGAATTTCCTCCCTGCTCCCTAACCCCCTCCCCTAGCAGGGTGGGGTTCCCAACAAAAAATTGAATTCAATATATGTTGGTATTGTAGAGTATTTATCATTTCTTTCAATGTATCATCAGACTTTTTAATTATTATCATCAACTTGCAAACCTTTTTCAAACCGAAATAGTTGATAAACACTAGCTAAATGCTCGGTAAGAAATAAAAGCGTCATAAAATAAAATTATGTCTCATCACCAGAGACTAATATGTTTTCCCTTATCTATAAGAAAAATGCAAAAGCTTATGAAAGAAAGTTTTGAGTAGCATTCTTAAAAACATGAAATCATTTAAAAAGCCATAAGAGACAAATATTTTCTGTAACATGCTTTCAACATAAAAATAGTATAAACATGACGTGCAATTATTTATACACGTCATAATGGAAGAGAATGGGAGGTCTAATTGATAAGATTTTAATTGATTGACATGGAAGATGATATCCGAACTTACATTGTAAATTCCATTTTTTTTTTTAATTTTATTTAAGGAGATCTTTTATTAATCAAACGGGTCAAAACGACCAAAGTCTTACAATCGGGAAATAATCGACAGAAGTAGCAGAATTTTTCACAGTAGACAAAATTTAATCAAAGTTTCTCGTCAGTTTTGTGCTAAATCTTCATAGAAAATTAAGGTTGATAAGGTAGCTAGGAGTGTTGGGTCTCCCCACCCATTTCAAACAGCGGATTCTGCCCAGATTTCACACCGGAAGTACCCTCGTAAATTCCATTTTTAGAATCCATGTGATAATGGAATGGAATAGTTAGAATATACTTTTAAAAGGTTGAAGGTGTGTTGTGTCATAATATATATATTGATTGATGTTATTAAAGACTCGTTTATAATTGTGAACATTATAAACCCTTCTTGATATTTTAACTTGAAATTTTAGAACCACAAACATATCTCGTACAATTTCTTATTGATGGAAACGATAATAGAACGTACATATAAGAAAAACAATTTAAAGCATTTGAAATTACATGTCCAAGTATCGACACAATAAGATCTCTCTATCTTTATAAGATAGGAATACATCTGACATGAGCTAATCTCACTGTACTAATAAAGTAACAAAAACAAAATGGATAACAATCGACCGAACCTGATTGGGTTTTGGGCATTAAACTAACAATCTCCCTTCTTGACCTAAGGTCAATCACCCAAATGCCGAAGACCAAGTCAGTACACGTGTCTTTCATCATTAACTTATGATCTTGCTGATGCGAATCAACTTTATGACATTTTTCATATCAATTTCTCCCTGAAATTGGACTTAAACATGATTAATTCACAATAAACCATACGTAGAAGTGCTTAATTTTATTGTTAGTTACGTATGACTTTTTATCGTGATTCTTTCGTATTTGATTCTTATTTCTATATCAAATTATATTACTACACGTTTTATGGTTCTTTGTAGAAATAATCCGAGCCGAAGAGAATTTGAGCCAGAACATGTAGAAAGATCGAGATTGAATTGAAGGAGAACCAAGTCGAGTTGTTGGACAAGTCTAAGGATCAGTCCTGGACTAGCCCAGGACATGCCCAGACATGTCCAAGGATCAGTCCAGGATGCCCCAGACATGTCCAAGATCAGTCCAGGATCAGCCCTTGACAAGCCCAGAAGAAGCCTGGCCCGGTTAACCGAGTGAGCACCCGAGAAAGCGCACCAGTTGCCCAAGGATCAGTCCAGGACATGTCCTAGACATGTCCATAAGCAAGACAAGTCCAGACCTTAACACTTGGGCCGGTTTCCCGAGTGAATGGCCGGGAAACCGTGTCGGTGCTTAGCGAAAATTTGAGAATCTTGCCCCAGGGTCCAAAGTTGTCCACTGGGCTGGGAGCCCTAGCACTTGCCTGGGAAGCCGCACGACTTTGTCCCAAAATTGACGAATTCATCCTTTTAGGTCTTAGGTCGGTTATTTTTACTATAAATAAGATATATTTAGGCATTTTATGTGACGATTTTTCAGAGCAAATAAACTCCTTAGAGTATTATCAATAAAAGTACTTGTTTTCTTCATCGTTTTTGAGTTTTTAGCCTTTTCTTGCTTGAATGCTTGGTGATTCACTGCGGATGAGATTGCTAGAAGATTGATCTCATGTTTCTAGGTAATCATGTCAATTCTTTCTTCTATGTCTTACGGATTTGTGATGATTATCGTCGGGACAAGCATGATAGGTTAAATTACTTGTAGATCGAATTGGATGATGTTAATTTGCACCTAATCGTGATTTATATTGATTCATACATGAGAAACGCCCGGTCTCGAGAAAAAGACTTTGTTTTGGAAGAGTACCCAACGGTCTATCGTGGGGAAAAGCCTTAACGATTTAGTTTCCCCGTTACGAATTGTTTTGATTACTTATATTGTTTCGTTTTAATTAATACATGTTTAGATTACTTGTAGATCGAATTGGATGATGTTAATTTGCACCTAATCGTGATTTATATTGATTCATACATGAGAAACGCCCGGTCTCGGGAAAAAGACTTTGTTTTGGAAGAGTACCCAACGGTCTATCGTGGGGAAAAGCCTTAACGATTTAGTTTCCCCGTTACAAATTGTTTTGATTACTTATATTGTTTCGTTTTAATTAATACATGTTTAGAACTTGATCAACTCTTTGCATGTTTTCGTAAATTATTCTTGAAGGTACTAAGGTTGAAAAGAGTAATTGGACAATAAACAATTAGATTTTATTAGTTAACTAGCGCGTGCACGGTGGTTACGTAGCGAGGTTTACGATATTTATTATCGGTATTTCCTAGTTGTTAATTCGTGTTTAGTTAATATTGTTCTAGCCCGCGCACGGTAGACGTTTAGCGATTCGTAGGGTTCTAGAGTCCGCACACGATCTATGAACCACTTTAGGGAAATACACCAGTAACTGACTCGATTCTTGGAACTTTAATTGATAAAAGTGTATGAATCAATATAGAAAACGATTAGGGAATAATTAACTAGTTCGATTCGATCTGCTTTCTTAAATGGGGTTAAAACTTGTCTTGAATTGATAATCCTTTGTCTTTACTTTATTTTCCACGTTTATTTTGGTCAAAGACCACCAACCTCTTAATCTTGAATTTTTGTAATTAAGTTTGCATAATTATCGAACAAGTCTCTGTGGGATCGACCTTGCTCACGAATTGAGCTATACTACGGCTGACCTAGTCCGCTTGCTAGTGTAGTTGTGATTTTCGTGAGCACTTGCCTTAATCAACAGATCTTCTATGTTATCATCTGTGGGAATTCTTTCATTCTTTACATCATTCCTATCAATGATCTCTTTAATCAAACGATATCGTCGTAGAACATGTTTGGACTTCTTATGAGACATCGGCTCCTTTGCCTGAGCAAGTGCTCCATTGTTGTAACAGTACACTAGAACTATATCATCAAATGGATGGAACAACACCAAGATCAGTCATGAATCTCTTTATTCAAACCGCTTATTTTGTCACCTATGAGGTTGTAATGTACTCGGGTTCCATCGTAGAGTCGCAGTAATCTCTTGCTTGGAACTCTTTCAGCTCACTACTGCAATCGCAGTTTATCAACCGACTATGACTTGATATCATCTTTATTAGATTGAAAGGTCGCATCTATATAACAACAAATTGCCAAATTCGAGTTTTCATAAACTAGGAACATATCCTTAGTCCTTCTCATCTACTTAAGGATATTCTGCACAACAACATGAATCTAGTCTGAGTTTGTCTGATACCTATTCATAACACTCAGAGGTTATGAGGCATCCAGTCTAGTGCATAGCATGACATACATGATAGATCCAATATATGACGCATGCATAATAATATGTATGTATGCCATTTCCTCAATAGTCTTACGACACATGTCCTTTGACAGATAGACCTCATCCGTGGATCTTGATTCCGCGTATGTAGGCTGCTTAATTCACTCAAGTTTTTCATATAAATCTTATTAGATAAACAAACTTTAACGGACTGTAGCATCATGATGTCATTTTCTATGAGCAATATGTCATCCACATGTAGCACAATGAACACTAGTGCACTCCCACTAACCTTCTTGTTAACACATTGTCTTCAATTTTAATAAATCAAATTCTTGGATTATTTCATCAAAATGAAGAATCCAACTTCGAGAAGACTGGTTGAGCCCATAAATGGACCTTTGTAACTTGCACACCATCCGAGCCTGATTTGTAGTGAATCCTTTAGGCTGTGTCAGATACACATCCTCAGACATATTCTTATTAAGGAAAGTTGTTTTCATATCAATCTTCCAAATCTTATAATCCTGGTATGCTGCAATATCAAGCAAGATCCTAATATATTTAAGCATGGAATTTGACAAAAGGTTTCATCAGAGTCAATCCCTTGTCTTTGCTAATAACCTTTACCCTCTAACCTTGCCTTATGTGTAATCACATTACCATCTATGTTAGTCTTTTTTCTTAAAGAGCCATTTGCACATGATAGGAACAATGCCTTCAAGTGGATCAACTAGGTTCCAAACCTTCTTGTCTTTCATGGATCCATTTTTGTTCTCTTGGCTTCTAGCCGTTTCTCTTTGCCGGGCCTCATCAGCATTTCCTCATAAGTCCTAGGGACCTCATCTTTCCATGAAGAACACACCAATGTACCTATCAGGTTCACAGCGATCCCTATTGGACTTTCAAAGTGTCTATGTGTTTTGAGCTGGGGTTTTGCACCTCAACACCATGTGGTGTCTGATCCAATTTCATCAACTGACTATCGTCATAAAATGGATTTGAAACTTATTCATGATCAATTTTACTCCTAGTATCCCTTGCTATGATGAACTCTTTCTCCATAAAAAGATCATTCTAGAACCATAAAGTGGTCATTGCTAAGGTATAATGTATAATTTGTATGTATGTTCGTATTGCTTCTGCAATAAGGTTGGTATACCTTTGGCCATTGTACGTTACTCTGGGATTCTTGGTTAGATTTTGTGGGGGTAATTGAGTTGTATTTTACATTGTTATCATATGTTCTACAGGTTGATAACATATGTTAATGTTTTACAGGATACAAAGCTTTCTGACAATGATATAGATGGCAAAAGGATCCAGCAGTAACTATTGTAAACTTATTAATGGAGTTCAAACAAGATAAATTAAAAATTACACACACTTTGATTCAATTACTAAGCCAATACAAACAAAAACAAAGATTGTGGCTCAGGAGACCTCCGATGACACTGGAACGACACAACAACAACAACAACAACAACAACAACAACAACGCTGATACAGACAGCCAGATTGAATCATTATTGCCAAAATTCACGGTCTTTCACTGAATATTCACCATTTACTTGAGCCTGGCACCGTTCATAGTCGAGGGTCCATTTCTCAAATGTACAGTTTATGAAGTCATAGTAGCCCCCATGGATTGAAACCATCCCCTTTCTCACCCTCTCATATATCCATGGATAAGTAAGCAAATTCGATAGTGACCGATTTATTGATTCCTGTCGGTAAAAGACAACAAAACTACTCAACAGGGAGCAAATTCATGAAAGCATATACTTCTTTTGTTTTGTAAAGAACACATGGTTGTTTAAGCCTTTCTAATGATACTCTAGTTAAGTAACAGCATTTTATCCACAATCGAAGCAAATCTAGCTCTCAGGAAAGCTAGGACACGAGTCAAAGCTATCAATGTGGCTTAAGTTAAGGTTCATTATACTCTCTCTGTCCCAAATTATTAGTCCTTCAGCTTTGACACGGTTATAAAAAATTATGAATTGATCCATTTTATAGTATTCTAGGACAAAAATACCTTCCATCATTAAATGAGTTTTATACATTGGAATACCAAAATCCAGCACTTAATGAGTTGATTTGGGAAAGGGTGAAATAGGAAAAGATGCATTAAATGTTGGTTTTGATTTGTGGGAAAAACTTAATAATATGGAACATTGGAACACCACAAAGAAGCTAAAAGGACTTACCGGGCGGAGGGAGTACATTTTTATGTTCTCAAAGAACAAACATATTTGAGCACTTGAGAGGGGATGGGATGGGGTGGGGGCAAAGGGGGGGGGGAACCAACTAGCATAAAGACATAGACATGAAAATTGAGAGTAAGAAGTTGGACCTTCTCACAGTGCCTGCACTGTTGATCAAATTCCAAGTTGGAAGCAGCAGCCTCCGTGTTCAGTTTTGCAGGCTTTCCAACTACAACCCATTTTGAGATAAAGCTACTGAAGAAAGAGAAAAAGATAAATGAGCAAGTTGTGCACTTGAACAAAGAAGAATGATCAGACCTAATTAACTTTATAAAAAAAAAAATAAAGGTAATAAAGATGTTTACTTTGAAGCTCCGTCATCTTGCATGCTCATCAAAGCTCTTATACCTCCACAGCAGCTGTGACCGACAACCATTATATTCTCTACCTGTAAAAGCGTTTGTTATTTTTACCGTACTTTTGGTTGTGTTCCATTTTGGGTTCTATTTTAATATCTGATCACCAAAATAGGGTAGGTGAATGATAAAATACTGGCATTGTGATTCTAATGCGTGCCCAAACAAACATTACAGTAAGTAATTTTTATGATATAACTCGATAACTATCTAAGGTACAGAGGACTAACTACTTTCAGGGAATATAGAACCTAAACTGCAAACAATTTTTACAATAGCCCAAAAACATAAATGAAGGGCAGTCGTGACTCAAAGTCTTATCTTTTCGAAGCTGCACATAGCAGCAGCTTTATTGCATATCACTAATACTGCTTTTACTAGCCAAATATCACTAATTTGTGCAGGCTGTAACAACAGTATAATCTTTCATTTTTGAATAGTATATCAAATCAAAGGTAATGATAAAATCATATAGACCGTTTCAATCGAGAAAAAGAGTGAAAGCGTTCAGACTATCAGATAATGATGAGCAAAACGACTTACTTCAAGAGAATTAACAGCAAATTCAAGGGCAGCATTTGTTTCTGACGGCCCATTCTGCAACCAAAGGAAAAGAAAAAAAAGAAAAACACATGGAAACTCATCAAAATAGACCCTGATGATTAAAAATCTTGTCCAATAATAGTATCGATTGTAGATAGGTTTTTTTTGTACTCATGCGTAATAATTGAAGCAGCCTATTATATAAAAAGAAACTAAATCGGCACGGAAATTACCTGAAAAGGAGGCACCAAATTAGCTATATTACGAACTACAAATGCTTCTCCTGGTTGAAATCCTAAAATGGTTGAAGGACAAACTCGGGAATCCGCACATGCAACCACCATGAACTGTGAAAAGGTGGCTCACAGCTAGTTATTTCTAGTCTCACAGTTCAGTCAAATGTCACAAAAACAATAGCACATGAATGATTACCTTAGGGGACTGACCAGTAGCAAGATTCTGAAAATGCTCGAGATTCTCCCTGTAGTAGATGGCAGGGACTTAAAATAGTGAAAGCAATAATAAGTCAATATAGTGGTTGCGCATTTTATATGACTCACAGGTATGCATGCTTCTTGAAACTGAGAAACCGATGCTTCATCTGGCTGAAAAGATCACGTTCCTTTTCCGTTAATGCAACACCGGTTTGCATGTCGTTCGGGATTTCCTGTGACAGGCCCAGTGGTTCCCTCAAGGCCTTCAGTTTCAGAGCTGAGTCCCTGTAGATAACAAAAACCAGAGGGAAAGGACACCTTTCTCAATACTTTTTCATATATCATAGCTGATGCACATAAATCAAAGATAAAGAAATGTGCTTATCTTTTTAGACTGCTATCGAGTTTTCCATGGTCGGGGATAATCTTAAAGGGTACGGATCTCCTACAATACCAATCAACAAACATTAAAATCAAAACCTGAATCCAATTAAACAATACTCAACTCAAGAAATTCCACTTCCAATTCCAAGAATAGGAATCTCCTCAAGACAAAATAACAACAGCATCAGGTGCATATAAGAGGTCGTTTACAAATGAACATATAAAAGGTTAAGGCAAAAGCTCTCCAAATTTTATCTCATATAAAAGCTTAAACTATCTTTTCGTCCCCACAAAAAAATCTTAAACTAAAAGCTTAATAGTAAGATGTGTCATACAAACATTTAAAACACATTAACTATAATATACTCAACTTCTGATTGAGTTATTACATGAATTTCTCCTGATATCAACAAAAATAATATGAGTACCTCGACATCATAAATGTGATTAATAGATTGAATCAATAAGCTAGAGCACAATTGGGATTTAAGAAGAATGATACAAAGACAGGAACTTTAAAGAACTTACCCAAAGAAATTGGTTGATCTGAAATGGGTTCGATTAATTTCCAGAATCCTCAACTGGGATCCAATAACCTGCCCCGAATCACAAGGACATATCATCATTCAAATTAGATCTTTATTTTTCTAATCATAAAGACGGCGAGTTACAGAGAAACAATACAATGGAGGTATTAGCTGAACCGTAATTGACGTCAGTGCAGGAGATAGTGTTGAGATGCAAGAAAGCTGCAGCCATTAAAGCGTTCTACTTTGTGAATTGCGAGAAAAGGTTACTGCTGTTCTTCCTCTTGCCCGTTTGGTAGAAAGGTACAGCTGCCATCTTTCTGGGAGAAGTAGGAGTTTGCTTTTATATTGTAAGCAAGATTGTTGGATGCAGATCGACAACAAAGGACGGACAAACCTATGCTTTGCTTTCGGCTTTCTCCGCTATATGATATTGGTAACAAAATAAAAATAAAATAAAAATAAAAAAAAAATAAAAAAAAAAATTTACGCGAAATGACATTTACCGATTTAACGTATAAACATATGGCAAATTTTATCTTCAGGTGGTATATTAATGGGAGCTTCGTTTATTAATTACTCCCTCCCTTTTTTTTTTTTTAACTGTCTGTCGAAAAAGAAAAATGACACAGATTAACAACAAAGTGATTAATGTGTCTGAAATGAGGGTAAAATTACAAAATTACTCTTCATTCCTTGTTTGGAAAATTATGTCAATAATATGTATGGGTCCGGCAATAACGATTCGAATTCGTTATGTCCAGGGGCGAGCCAATACTACCGGACATATTACATCCGGAAAAGGGGCTATTATGTACGGAATCCGGCTATTCCCGTATATAATACCAACAGAACTTGACAATTCCGCAGATATTATCTACGGAATCCTTGAAGCTCACCCGTAGATAATGATTTTTGAACTATCTACGGAATATTACTGCTTATGTGCATAATATCTACGAAAGTTTGGTATTTTGTGATTATCTACTGAATCGTCAAATTGGAAAAAGAAAAAAACAAACAAGAAAACAAAAAACAATACAGGAGAAGAGCAAATAAGAAGAAGAAGGTACGTTATGATCTTTCAACCAGCTGGACAACCTAATGATTTTCGACCATATTCGAAAGCAATTAATGTTGTAACTTGCTATGAGCAATGAGCTTAATTTCAATCAGGCAAAGTTCAAGTTGGAGAAGGAGAAAAGAACAAGTTGGCATGAGTAGGGTCCCAACAAAATTTCCGTAGATAATATCTACGGAATTGTTAATTCCGTAAATATTATCTACGGAAATAATAATTTCGTCCCATATATAATGTTTTATGTATTATTTACATCTACGGAATTTATTATCCACGGATAATAAATGACCTATTCCGTAAATGTATGTACATATTTTGTCCGTGAATGACCTATTCCGTATGTAGTATATACGGAAAAGCGATTTCTCCCCGTACATATATTTTACTCCCTCCGTCACGTATTATAAGTCCTTTTGGATTTTTCACACAGATTAAAAAAAATCATAAATTGGTTATTTTTTAATATTTCAATGCAAAATAGTGTATTGATTTTTGGGATTAACTTATAATAATGTATTGTTTAGTGTGAAAAAGAAAACAATGCATTAATCTTGTATTGAAATGTGAGAAGGACTTATATTTTGGGACACCACAAAAAGCTAAAAAGACTTATATTGCGGGACGGATGGAGTACTCAGCATTATATACGGAACTCAGCTAAATTCCGGTTATATTAGGCCCATAAAAGCTATATTCTGTATGTACTACCTCCGTTTCAAAATGTAAGTCCATTTGAGTTTTTTCACACATAATAAGAAAGTTAGTTAAATTTGTTATTTGTCATTAATTTTGATTAAAATGACTAAAATGACATTTCATTGATATCAATGCAAAGTAATAAAAAGTGGTTGAGTATATAATAAATGAGGGATAGAAGGAGAAAAAAATAATAAATGCTTTATTGGTTTTCTAAATGGACTTACGTTTTGAGACAAAACTAAAAAGCTAAATGGATTTATATTTTGGGACGGAGGTAGTATATGTGAGGAACACCTAAAATCATCCTTGTATGCAAAGTTTAACCTCAAAAAAAAGTCAGGCCCTTAACAGGGCCTAAAAAAAATTCCCCACAAAGCCTAACGTATATCATAGTATTGAGAATGTCATGGAAGGAAAAAAACATGCAGAGACTCGGGAAACAGACCCTCAGGGTCTTCCATAAAACACAACCCAAAAGAACATCACTGCTTACAAACTACAATCATAAATAAATGTTAACATCCACTACCACTCAACTTGGCAACCCAAAAAAAAAAAAAAAAAAAAAAAAAACAAACAAACAAACAAACTACTAACTGTACCTGGCATCCATGTCTTACCCAAAGGGAACAACTACTAAAAAAGAAACTAGTAAAATTCAAAGAACTCCAAGACTTCATTCTTAAGCTTGCCCTCCAAACTTGTCATCAAACTCTTCGTTAGCTTGCATATCTTCTTGTTCCAAAGAAAAATAGTGAGAACTAGCTAGATGCCCGATAAAGAGTAGAAGATAAAAAAATAAAAAAATAAAAAAAGCATGACAAGATTCTTTTTACCAAGCTTTCGAAAGATACGGTTTAAAACTAGTTCATAATATAACAAAATACTTGAAAAACATCTTGAAATTCATAAAACATGATCATGTAGAAAAACACAACACGCACACACACTTCTCTGCAAAATGCTGGAAATCGGTTCTGCAAAGAATAGCAAGAACCCTAGAAATTATGAAAAAAGAACGGTATTTTATTGATTCTGTTTTTCTGTTTTTCATCTTGTACAATCATGGATATCATTGTCTTTATTTATACTAACCAACTGCTTAATCATTCTAGGTTTACAAAGTTTGAATTTTGGGGATAGACACACAGAAATCGAATAATCATCATTTGAAAGATCATGGTAACTCTTATCTCTTTGCTACAAATCATGTACCGAATTTACTTGATTTTGAATGGGTGATTGCATCCTTATCTCTCCTTATTCCATCCTTATCTCTTCCAAATCACCGTAGTTCCCTTATGAATTAAACACCTGCCTGAATTATTTGAAATGCCTTATCTGTTAATTTGAACTTGCAACGGTCACTTGAGCATCTGATTGTGTTTGCAGTTGAGCGTTATCACCCCCTCAAACGAGGCCAGGGTTGGAGGCCTAGTTTGTGACATAGCCGTTGGAAAGGAACGCCGTTGGAAAGGAACCTTAGGCAGTTCTTTAGTAAAAATGTCTGCCAACTGAGCAGAAGCAGGCACATGTTTTGTAACTAGGAGATTTCGAGCCACCTGTTCCCTCACATAATGATAGTCCAACTCAATGTGTTTATTGCGAGCATGGAACACTGGGTTGATGGTCATGTGCAATGCACTGAGATTTTCTAAGAACATGACAGAGGTAGAAGATAGGGTAATGTGTAATTCATGTAGTAAATAGGTAAGCCATGTAATTTCTGCAGCTGTGTGGGCCATGGCCCGATATTCATCCTCTGAACTTGATCTGGAAACTGTTGGTTGCTTTTTAGCACACCAAGAAATAATATTAGGTCCAAGGAATGTGCAATAGCCTGTAGTAGAGCGTCTAGTGAATTGAAAACCTGCCCAATCTGCATCTGAAAAAGCCACTGAGGAAGGCCAAATTGTATCTGTATGGGAGAAAGCCAACAGGGTAGTTGTAGGAGCTTTATGAAGTGTCAGACCAAGATCCAAGGTGCCTTTGACATATCTTAGTATCCTGTGAACCAAGGTGAGATGAGCATAGGTGGGTTGTTGCATAAACTGAGAAACATAGTTGACACTGAAGGAGATGTCAGGCCTTGTAAATGTAAGATATTACAGGGCACTCACAAGACTTCTGTAATAAGTGGGATTCTGTAACTGTGTTGACTGTTGGTCTATTGCTTCTTCTTCTTTATGCTTGGTGGCTAGGGGTGAACCTGTACTCCGAGAAAGTGATGAATGAGCCCTAGATCCTTCATAGAGAATTCCTTTCTGAGGAGGGTGGTAAATGACTCCAAGAGATCAGTGCTACAGCTTGTTAGCAAAATATCATCCACGTACAAAAGGAGGACTAATGTTCCATGATTAGAATGAAAGTAAAACAATGAAGGATCAGAGAGACTGCAATTGAAAGCATATTGAATGAGGAAAGTATTGAACCTGTCAAACCAAGCCCTAGGGGCTTGTTTTAACCCATAAAGATCTTTGTCTAATTTGCATACATGATATGGGAATGAGGGGTGTGACATGCCTGGAGGTTGAGTCATGTAAATGTCCTCTGAGATATGGCCATGTAAAAAGGCATTCTTAACATCTAATTGCTTGACAGTCCATGATTTGTATAAGGAAATACCGAGGACCACCCTAATAGTGCTAGGTTTCACAACTTGGAGTATGTTTCAATGTAGTCAACACCATCTATCTGATTGTACATTTAGCTACAAGTCTAACCTTCAGTATTTCTAGGGTACCATATGGTTTAAGCTTAGCTTTAAAAACCCATTTTGACCCAATAACATGCATGCCTGGGGTTCTGGGCACTAGATGCCAAGTGTGATTATAGGATAAGGCATATAACTCTTCTTGCATTGTTGTCCTCCAACCATCATGTTTGACGGCAGATTTGACAGACCTTGGTTCCTTGGGGATGCTAGGTGCAGTGGTGATGAGAGCATACTTAGGGTTAGGTTTAAATATGCCATCCTGAGCTCTTGTTGTTATTTGAGGTGAAGTTGATGTTTCAAAAGAATCTGATGCTTATTGTTCTGAAGGAGTAGGGGAAGGTAATATAGATAATCTTGGTGAGTCTAGGGTAGGATTTGGTATTACTGACGTAAGATCTTCGTGGGGTGATAATGGGACATCAGAGGGGTCATGAGATAGTATAGGTGACCTTGGTGAGTCTGGAGTAGAATATGGTACTGCTGATGTGGGATCTTCTTGTGGTGGTGGTTCTGAAGGGATAGTAGGGGATGTGGTGTCACCAAGATGTGTGTTAGGTGTTTGTGTTGGTTCTAACTGCTGATGAATCACTATTGAAGGATCTGTGTCAGGAAAACTGGCTTCAGAGTTTATTGTATCTGTAGAGGGTGTCCAGGAATCAAAAATGGTGTAAACAGTGTTGGAATTGAAGGAGGGCTTGGTTTTATAGGGTAAGACAGTCTCATCAAAGGTTACATGCCTACACATGAAAATTTTCCTTGTTGGAGGATGGAAGCACTTATACCCTTTATATTGAGTGCTATACCCTACAAACACACAGAGAAGGGTTTTTGGATCAAACTTATGCTTCCTAGTGTCCCAAGTATAGGGGTAGCACCTGCTACCAAAAACTCTTAGGCTAGAATAATTAGGTTGAGTTTTATAGAGGACAAAGTAGGGGGATTGCATGTTTAAGATGGAGGTTGGTAATCTGTTGATCAAGAAAACAGTTGTAGCAAAAGCTTCTGCCCATAAGAAAAGAGGTAATCTATTGTGGTACAGCATGGTGAGACCTAACTCTCTGATGGTCGTATGTCTTCTTTCTACTACACCTGTCTGTTGTGGTGTATGGGGGCAAGATATCAAATGTGTTATTCCAGTTTTTAAAAAATGATGAGAGAGTTTAGTGTTAATAAACTCCCCTCCCCCATCATAATGAAATTGTTTTATGTGAGCGTTGAATTGCCTTCAAATATAACTTTCAAAGTTAAAGTATACATTTGTGAAATCAGATTTATGTTTAAGAGGCACCAACCACATATATTTAGAAAAATCATCGACAAAGGTTACATAATATTTGAATCTACTAATTGACTCAACAGGGGCAGGCTCCCATAGGTCACAATGTACTAAATCAAACACAGAAGAACTAGAATGACTAGAATAACTAAAAGGAAGTTTGCTGAGTTTGCCAACACTACTAGAATTTCTCGGATTTGTGACGGTGGTTTTAGTGCAAATTCGTCACTAAATCCCGTTTGTGATTTAATTTGCGATTTAAAAGCATTTAAAATCCTGGAACACCCCGTTGCAAATTTTTGTGTCAAAAGTAACTTTGTCACTGCGTTTTGTGACAAAATTGTAACAAAAGGCATACTTTGTGACATAGTTGCGACAAAATATTTGGTGATAAATCTGTGACAAAAATTATATTTTGTGATGGAGGTGTGACAAAATTTTCCGATAAGTTTGTGATGAAGTATTGTGTCAAATTTGCTTCATAAAAAAATGACAAATGTGCGACAAAAAACTATGATAATTTTGTAACCAAATTTATTGATGCAATAGTGACAACCATATGCTACAAATTTGATGTGAATTTGTGACGAATGTGTAACGATAAAATTGTGACGAAATTTTAGTAATTATTATGTGATGAATCATTGTGACAATTTTCCTACAAATTTAGCGATAAAATTTTGACATTTTTATCCCTACAATTTTGATTTAATTTTGTGACTGTGTTTTACAACAAAAGTGTGACAAAGTATCTTGATAAATTTGTGACAAATTTTAACTATATTTATAACTAATTATTGTGTCAAATGTATGACAAAAGTATCACTAGTTGCAATGACTTTATAACAAAATTTATATTTCACATTTTACTATATTTATTATCTTAAAAAATATATTCATTAACATAAATGTTCTCATAAAAAAAGTTTCAATAGCATAAATAATCAAACCACATCCAAGATCATATAAATGAAGCAAATCATTTTATTCATAATTGAGTCAAATAACATTTCAAAATATGAAATCAATATTTTTCATGATTAACGGACAAACTCAAGAGACTAATGGTTTTCTCACAGAAAACAACTCAATCTTATGAACGAGCAATCATCTTTAAAAGTGTCTTGAGTTCTGCACCACAGTCATATTTCATCTCTAAAAGTGTCTTGAGTTCTGCATCTCACTCAGATTCTTGAAGATCTAGTTAAACATCATGAAGAACGTGTTTAAATTCATGACGAACTCGCTTGCACCGCCAACAACTACGGCCTCTTTCGGCATATCATCCGGAATCCGGGTCCCACTGTACCATTGATGAGAAGGAAACTTTGAGCAGAAACTTCATCAAAGTTTCCACTCCAAAAAGCTGAATCATAAATCATCTCTATCTAGACGATCAGTCTGATGCATAACGGATAACCAATCTGACAAATCATCTACTTTTCAAGTGTGAGACAACTTTAACATACCTTCTCAAGTGTGAGCCTATGACAAAGAGCCTAATACCATGTTGAAAATAAGCTCAAACCATATAATACGAGGGGCATCATCCTCAAAACCTAAGTTATGAGGCGAGGGAAGTCCACCTCTTAATATGGTGGGTGAAACAAATGCCCAATGTAGGACAACTTTAACAACGACGACTTCAAACCAATGGATAAGTACCAGAGAATAAAAACAAAAACTAAAACATGCAAATAACCACTTAAATTATTTGAGAATACAAGGAGTGAATTATTTTTCAAGTTTAAGCAAATGTTAATGATAAATTTCATAGACCTACTCAAATATCATAGGAGCAACCAAAGCAACTTTGAAGGAATATATAATGCTAAAATAACTACTTACCTCGCATGACGCATAATAACAGCCTATGAACTTGTGAATCCCTAGGTAAGCTTTATAGTCATTTCTTCGCCCACCTTCACATCATTATGACTAGTTTTTCCTAACAAGAATGTACTCGATTTAAAGCGCCACAACAGAGCTTAAAAAATATTAAAGGTGCAATGGCAGATAGCCTGAAGAGATCCTTATTCTTTTGACTCGGAAGTCAAAATGCAAGAAACATAGAGATTAAATACCATATTGCATACGAAAATCAAGATTACAAAACTAAAAATAACTTGTTACTTGTCAGAATCACTTGATCGATATGAAGCTCGAGAAATGAACATCCAGAATTACACTGCAATAACATTGTTGATGAATTAGTTTACGGATCTTATGAGAGAACTTAACAATTTTTCCAATAAAGTACTTAATATTGATTATCAAATGATATATTGAATATATAAAAATTCTACTAATATGGGATTCCAAGAAGTCCCTTTAGCGTTGAAGTCGAATGACAATGGCAGAAACACATTATGAAAGAAAATTACAGAAAAACATCTCTGCAGCCAAAAACATGAAACATATTATCATCAATGCAAATATAATCCATCTAACCTGAAGACAACAACATTCCATATGACTCCAAAATCATTCGAAAGATAGAACAACCTGTGAATCAATTATACAAATCAATGAATTACAAAAAAAAATGGTCAAGTTAGCCAAGGCTATTCACGATTAAAAAAAAGAGCTACTACTACAATATCAAAGGTGTTCCAAAGGTAAATTACAAACTCATTACCCGTTCAACACTTCAGCTTCATTAGACTTCCAAGGCTTTGCAAGTGCTTGAATAGTTATTGTTCACACATGAAAACAAAATGCATAACAAGATATCTCTTTCCAATGAATAATCAACATTGAAAATTTGAATACATAACAACTAAGAAAAAAAAAACACAATCTCAAATTATGGACTTCCACAGCATTATGAACTACTTCTATTACCATAAAAGGACAATATATTTGATTATCATGATGCCCATATGCACCAAGTTTTGCATATAATATGCGGAAACAACTTCAATATCTTTCAGCTTCAAGATTCATCTTCTATGCCATTTACTTTAGTCTTGCGAATTGATCCATCGACCTATTTGTATCCATCTAAGAAGATGTAGCTTTATTTGAAAACCTAAGACTCAACTATTTCAGATAAAAGATTACTAGTTGAATATATTTACAATAACAATTATTTAGAAAGATGAGCTATAACAATTATGCATTGAATTATGGTAATGAACTGTGGAAAACTATCGACAATCTAAAACGAACATGAAAGGGAAGACATAGTAGGACTAAGTGTTTGATAACACTTAGGACTGGAAACAAAGGAATTTTCACAGAACACTTGATTGGAAAGTACCTTAGAGACATAAAAATATGAAATTAAACAAATGTCACCAGTTGAGCATAGATTCAAAGATGTATAAAAACTCCAATGAAGAACCATCTATTTTTTCATGTACGATGCTTAAGTGGCCATACACATATTGTGTTGGAAGTATTTTTGCATCAAAGAAAACTCAAAGCTTGAGTCACAGTAATAGCAATTTAAAGAAACACAATACAAAATATACCGATCAATTAAGTAATATTTTTTAATTTGACCAACAATAAAACAGAAACCACTCAACAACAAATTAACATATGAATTCAAACTCAAAAAGGAGAAGACTAAAAGCCCACAGGAAAATGAATTTGAAGATTAGACATGATGGAAGCCACTTATGTTTGATAAAATAGGGAGAACACGCAATTTACCTGTGATTTTACTTAGCCGGTGGAAGGAGGAGGGTTCCACCTGAAATATATGGCCGTTTCTTAGATCGGAGTATCGGAATAGCTAGGCTTCATTCTAAATATTATGTTAATCAATGCTTCATCCAGCAGACTCCCCGCCGTCGCCGCTGTGCTTCAAGGGCCAAAGAGGAGTTAGGAACAGGGTGGAGTAAGGGAGGAGGCTAGAGAAGGGGACGCCGAAATGTTGAAGTTAATTAGGGTTGGAAATGTTAACAGGATATGATGATTTTTTAATATGTTTATTATTAAAATGCATTAAAATAATAATTTAAAAATTAATTGCTATGATATAATGAAGATTTTTGTATATTATATGACTTAGAAATACTAGAATAAGTACACTATATATAATTATATAATAATATATGAAGTTTAATCTTCCACACATTTTCAGACTTGCACTAAGTAGAGGCAAGAACCCAATATTTAGAATAAGGAATTCGCGGTTCGGTTTGAGATACGATTAATGGTAGAATCAACCAAAAATTAAAGCTAATAAATATCCAAACCGAACAGTTTCTTTAGGAAACCGAATTGAATTGAATCGAAATATATGGTTTGGTTCGGTTAAGTAAAACCAAAATAAAATTTAACAAATCTATTTGGTAATAAGCAGTTCGCTTTTTTCATTTGGTTATAAGCGGTTCGGATATAAGCAATTTGTTTAGAATATATATGATATTTTGGTTATAAAAAGCTAATTATACACGTTGGATATAAGCGGTTCGATTCACGTTTTTTTGTTTGATACGGCTTTGGTTCGGTTAATTGTTTGGTTTTTAATTCGGTTCAGTTTTTGGTTCGGTTTTCAATTCGGTTTAGTTTTCGGTTCGGTAACGGATAATTTGTAGCGTGAACCGTAACCGAACCGAAGAAATTTTTGGTTACTCTATATTATTAACTTAAAAACCGAACCAGAAGCAGTATTAACCTAAGCAAACCAAAATGACGCCTCAGATCGGTTCGGGTTTGAATAAACGATGATCTCATGAACACCCATAACTGAGAAGTAGTCGTGGGCCTTAGCTTTGACCGCTAAATCAAGGCCTCATTGGGCTTTATAATTTGAGTTTTTCTTTTCTTTTTAACCGTTTTGTTAAACATTAAACTTTAATTATTCTTTTTTCTACCGAAAGATTTTGTTTCCAATATAACTTATTGTTCCCTTTGCCTAAGTCCAACAAAATCAATTTGCTAACTTTTTTTTTTTTCTTTTAGGTCAAATTAAAGGTTTTTTCCTAATTTATTTTGTGCTATATATATTTCATATGTTCAATGTATCCCATCATTAAATTGACTACATCAAACCACGGAACATTGTCACACATGAGTGACCGAATATATACATCACAATTTTTGTCACTAATTTGACAATAAATATACGTGGAAAAACTTGTCTGTTTTCGAATTAGCTACGGAAATTTTATTGACCAAGTTAGTCCGTCGCATATTTGTCACAAATAATGGCATTTAAATTGGCCCAAATATATTGCGACGAAATAGTTACCATTTTTCGTCACGTACATATTTTGTCACATTGTCATCATAGTTACTTGTAAAAATAATTGATACACATTTTGTCACTCATCCATGAGAACATTGATACACATGAGTGTCCTAATATTTTGGTCACAAAATTTAGTCACAAATTTTGTCGGTACTTTAAAATTAAACATATATGGGCTAGTTTGTCACATATTTGTCACAGATAATGGCGCATAAATTTGGCGCGAAGGTTTTGCGACAAAATAGTTACTTGGTCTTTTGTCATGTACGTATTTTGTCAAAATATTGTCGCAATATTTTGTAAAAATAATCTTGTTATGTTTGGTCACCAATTTGTAGCAATGATGTCGTAAATTAGTAACGAACCATTTTCGTCACAAATTTTGTCACAAATTCGAAGCGCCTAAAATTGGCTGAAGATTTGTGACAAAATAGTCACGACGTTTTGTCATGTACATATTTTGTCACAATGTCGTCTCAATTTATTTTAAAAATAGTTTTTATGTGTTTTGTCACTTATTCGTAGCAATATTGTCAAAAAATGGTGACGAACAATGTTCGTCACAAAAATTCGTTACAAATCCCAGAAATTCTAGTAGTGCAAGTTGGCAACTTTCACACAAATGTTCCTATTTATTATGCCTTAGGACCTCTATAAGGCCTTTATTTTTGAGAACTTGAACTGTGGGAAATTGAACATGCTCTAAACGTTGGTGTCATAGCTCTGTTGATTCTGCCCTAAACCTGTGAGAAAAATACACCTGTGGTGTACCACAAAAAACATATAACTCCCTCCTAAGGGCCCTTTTCAAGAGAACTTGTTTTGTCACCTTGTCCTTTAATACAAAATCAGAGTTAGTAAAAACACACTCAGCAGAGTGTTGATTTGCCAATTGGCTAACTGAGAGTAAGTTCTTTTGGAGATTAGGTACGTATAGTACATTTATTACAGATACAGGTGATGTAGTTGTAGGTGAATGTAGCTCACTTATGCCCTGAATAGACAGTTTTGTACCATCTCCAATAAGAACATACTCTAAAACTAAATATGGAGATAGATTATGAAGTATATGCTTGTTACCTGTCATATGATTAGATGCTCATGTGTCCATGATCCAGTTTGTTTCAGCTATTGTGTTGTCTAGTGTAAGTGCAGACAGAGCATGTGGAATACCATCATTTTAAGTCTGTTGTTTGGAGTTCCACCAGTATATTTTTGCTATTTGCTACATGGCTTGTGATTCCACAACACTGGCATGTATGGTCCTTGTATTGCTCTCTTTTAGCTTTTGTTATCCTCCTGAATACATGTCCTCCAAATTTCCCTTGATTGTTGTTGTTGGCAGGTCTAGAGGAGGGTTGTTGTGCTGAAAAACCTCTTCCTATTGAGCTGAATCTGGTATTGTTGTTGGGGTTTGCCTATTGGGAAGTCCTTTGTCCATAGAAGGCCATGTGGGCTAGATGATCTGGGTCCTTATTTATTGAGAACCATGTCCTTCTTTGATCTAGGCTCTGTAGTTGAGAGACTAGTTCAAAGTAGGTGAGTCTTGGGGGCTTTAGCATAGTAGTGGTGAATGTTTCGTATTCTGGCCCCAAACTGGTAAGTAGATAGTACACTTTCTTAGGATCTGTGATTGGTTTGCCTATGGCGGAGAAACTATCACAGAGTCCTTTGAAAATTCTGACATGTTCACTGATGGTCTTGTTTGTCTTCCTTAGATAAGTAATTTGCTGCCTGAGATTAAACTCTCTTTCTTGTGAATCTTGAGCATAGGAATCTTTAGGGCATTCTATATTGCATGTGCAATATCCAAGCCAATGACCAACCTCAAATATTCCTCAGATAGAGAACTTATAAGCCATCCTCTCAACATCTTGTCAGATTTCTTCCATGAGGTGTATTCTAGATTTTTTGTTTTTGTAGTGACTTCACTGCTAGATGTTCCTGAAGTCACACATGTGGCAGATTCCGAACTTGTTGTTGTTGTGATGAATTCTGGAGGTGCAGGATCACTATTTGTGAGATGTCCTCCTAGATCTTGGCTTTCTGCTAGAGCCAAGACCTGTTCTCTCCATAATGGATAATTCTTGGAGTTTAGCTTTAAGCTAATAAAGTTTGCTACGTTAATGGACAGAGTTGTCATGGTGTTTATTCACCAATAGCTCTGATACCATGTAGAAAAACACAATACACACACGCACTTCTTTGCAAAATGCTAGAAATCGGTTCTGCAAAGAATAGCAAGAACCCTAGAAATTATGTAAAAGAAAGGTTTTTTTTCAAATGGAAAGAAAGGTATTATATTGATTTTGTTTTTCTGCTTTTCTTCTTATACAATCATGGATATCACTGTCTTTATTTATACTAACCAACTGCTTAATTGTTCTAGGTTAACAAAGCTTGAATTACAAAGTTTGAATTTTGGGGATAGACACACAGAAATCGGATAATCATCATTTGAAGGATCAAGGTAATGAAGGATGTAGTTTCTTTACGCAGCGGATGGATCACAATTTACAAATTACAATACATAAATAAAGGATCTAAATTCCTACAAGGGGGTTTAGTATGCCTTACCAATAGCAGGAAGAGAAACCAAGATCTTTCAATGTGTTCTCCAAACGATGGTTGGTGGACACCAATTCTTGGTACTAGAACCTCCTCGATATACTTCCAAGAAAAAAACTACAAGTTTTTCTTCAACCAGAAACCCAAGACAAGAAACAAGTTTTTTCTCTATTTTTGTGTGTGTGTGTCGAAAAAATCTTCTCATATGTCTTGGAAGAACTCTCTTTATATAGAAGAGTAAATCATTGGCCTCCAAGTTCCTAATTAATTAAATAAATAACTAAAAAGAAATCACAATAAAAGATAATTCCATTTATAAAATATTGTGATTAATCAAAATTTAACTAGAAAATAAATAATCACACAAGAAAATCAATTCTTGCACTTTATGACATGGGAGGCGCCACACCTAGGGTTTTAAGCCCACAGAAAATGTCTTTTCTGTGTATTATATTATTTAGCCTAAATAAATAATATTTTGCATATCAATTAATTGGCACAACCAATTAATTATCACTAAGACCCAATAACAAGAAAAATACCCGAATTACAGGAGTCACATCTGGGACCATGGACCTATAACCAGTAGCTCCAATAATTAAGTAAAATATTCATCGAACAGAATATTCATACTTAAATTATTAATTCCGGGATTACGCCACCATAAACCCAAACCGAACTCTACCAATTATAGATATATACTTACACTCAACCACATGAGTAAATAAGCGTCCCTTGATATAATCACTACATACGGACTAACCCTCTATAGATTGTCCATTACGGTGGGAAGTCTCGTGAAACTGCACTCGAGAATATCTTATCATTATTTACCATTAACCCCCTAGTGATCAATTAGTTCACATATCTGACTAGTAGCTAATTAGTCTAATATGAACTGGACCCATCGATCATTTTCTTAGGGCTAACAAAGAAGGGACTGTCTCTCTACTTCCCGCAGGAAGGAATGGATTCCATGTTTGTGAAAAACAGAACTACTCACTCATCAGGGAATAGTGCCAACGAGAAGTGACTTGGATCACATATCAAAGTGATCCGTAACTAACACATCAAACACTACCCCGAGACAAGTAGCATCATGTGATCACCTCAGGATTAAGGTCAATCCATATATGATCATCTAATGATTTAATAAAATTTCCTGATTACGGAATTATATCAAGAAATACAGATTAAATCGGTCAAGTCCTATATGAATGACATCATATATAAATACCCCAGCACATAGTACCTTTACACCGGATGAACCGGATAAGACTATCACACCCTAAGATGTTCTGGACGCATTATTGGTGTTTTAATAATGAGACCCTAAACTCTTATTAAGTTCACCACGGACTAACAGTTCAAGTATATCACCACTAACTCAATCCTCACGTGCATGCCATACACTGAGTTAAGTGGTTACATACTGATATACATAGGGTTTGCAGTAGTGTATACTTTATAAGCACATAGAAAATAATAAGATGAATAATAAAATCTGTCATAAAAAACAATTACATAAATTGTCTTTCGGGCACTACATCTTACAATCTCCCACTTGCAGAATGACAAGTAATAATTGTTTTAGAGCACACCCTATCTTTATTACAGCAAGAACTTTATCTCCCACTTGCTCTAAAGCAAATGACTCATGTCCCTAATACCCATGTTTTCCAAGTGCCTCGAAAATAATTCTATGGAAAGCGTCTTTGTGAATGGATCAGCAAGGTTGTCGGCTGAGGGGATTTTCGTGACGGAAATGTCTCCTCGTTGAGCAATCTCTCTAATCAGATGGTATTTCCTCTCTATATGCTTTGACTTCTGGTGACTCCGGGGTTCTCTGGAATTCGACACGGCCGTATTGTTGTCACAGTAGAGATGTATCGGATGTTCTGGATTTGGGATTACTCCTAAATCTCCTAGGAACTTCTCGAGCCATACCGCTTCCTTAACTGCCTCAGAGGCCGCTATGTATTCGTCTTCCATAGTCGAGTCGGCTGTGCTGGATTGGTTGATGCTCCTCCAGACTACTGCTCCGCCTCCCATAGTAAACACTGAGCCTGATGTCGATTTACGATCATCCTTATCTGACTGAAAGTCAGAATCATTGTACCCTGCTATATCCAGGTTCGCACCCGAATATATAAACATATAATTCCTCGTTCTCTTAAGATACTTGAGGAGATTTTTCACTTTTGTCCAGTGCTCCAAGCCTGGATTTGACTGAAAACGGCTGACCAAGCCCATGCCGTAGCAGATGTCTGGTCTAGTACACAGCATAGCGTACATCAGACTACCAACAGCCAAAGCATATGGTACTCGTCCCATACTCTCTATTTCTTTAGGTGTCTGAGGACACTGTTTCTTAGAGAGTTGAATGCCATGACGGGTTGGTAGGAAACCCTTCTTTGCATTCATCATGCTATAACGCAACAACATCTTATTAATGTATGATGCCTGGGATAGAGCCAACATCCTGTTCTTCCGATCCCGTATAACTTGGATCCCTAAAACATAACTCGCCTCTCCCAAATCTTTCATTTGGAACTGCGTGGCTAACCAATTCTTCACATCTAACAACATCCCTTTATTGGGTCCAATTAGCAGAATGTCGTCAACATACAACACTAAGAACGCCACCTGATCTTTGATGACATTCTTGTATACACAGGGCTCATCAAAGTTTTGTTCGAAACCATACGAATTGATGGTTTCATCAAATCTATGATTCCAAGTCCGAGAAGCTTGCTTCAACCCATAAATAGACTTGAGCAACTTGCACACTTTGTGCTCTTGGCCTTTCTCGATGAATCCTTCTGGTTGCTGCACATATATTTCCTCGTCAAGATAGCCATTAAGGAAGGTTGTCTTAACATCCATCTGCCAGATCTCATAATCTAGACATACAGCAATCGAAAGGAGGATCAGAATGGACTTCAGCATTGCCACAGGGGAGAAGGTCACTTCGTAGTCGATTCCCTCTCTCTGTGTGTAGCCTTTGGCCACTAGCCGAGCTTTGAAGGTTTCAACCTTTCTATCCACTCCTCGCTTTATCTTGTAGATCCATTTACTGCCTATGGGTTTGATACCCTCAGGGCAATTTACAAGTTTCCAGACTGAGTTAGAGTACATAGACTCCATCTCTTGATTCATCGCATCAACCCACATGTCCTTTGATCGGCCGTTTCTAAGTGTCCAATCTCACCGGCAGTGTACCGGGTCAACTGTAGCCTAGAATTGGTGAGTCAAGGTCGTATCCCACAGGGAATCTAGTCGAGTATCAGAGCTAGTATTGTTCCTAGTTTAGGTCAACATAAATACGGAACACAAATTCTAAAGACGGTGATTTGCCAGATCACCGGTATTACTACACTTATATACAAAACAAAGTTTTAAAACTATATAAAAGAGATAGCTGAGTTACGATCCAATCCACTACTCTCTAACCCTAACTCGCTTCCGGAAGTGTTTCGACAAACTCTAATGTTCTCGGCATCGTTAAAAGGTGCCGTCTCCTAAATCTGAAACTAAGCGCCAATTTCAACAACCTAGTTTCCTATGTCGAATTCAACAGTCCGCTGACCGGATTTAACTGACTCAACACGGACTACGCTCTATGAGACGCTCATTAACAACGATATAAACCTCACACACGAAACCGAATCTGAACAACTCAATCGGTTTTACACGGTGATCCTAGAACCCCTTTTCCCGTACCCTCTCGCAAAATACATATGTAAAGACGATACGTGTGACACAATTATTGAGTGATCAGTTCAAGAAAAGTCATTAAGAATAAGTTCTAGAACATTAACAACACCGAGAATCTAACAATCAACACATCAAAATCATTCCAATCAACAAGCTAAGGATTCGATTTCATAGACTATCACATAACTCGACTATCGGGAAATTAGCTATTCATTATACTAACAACAAAAACAACAAGAAATCAACAAGAAATATAACATAAGCAGAGATTGAAAGCAAGAACAAGAGAGAAAATTACCAAAAGTTGAGATGAAGAACACCGGAAGAAAACCGAAATTCAAATCGAAATTGCAAGATCTAGCAACATGAGTCTTCAAATTACAACAATCAACAACTAATCTAAGCTAAACTATGTACAAAATTGATCTAAGCTAAGAAAAACGATGAAAAACTGAATAAAAACGAGTTGGGAGGATGATAGACCGATAATAGATCCAAAATAGGGGTTTTTAAAGTGTGTTCTGCAGATCTGGACTGCTAGGCGGGCGCCTGTCAGATTTTTTTCTTCACAAACCTTAACAACATCTGCCTATGGTGACACACCTTCAGTAAATCAGTCATAACTCTGTGTGTAGACCTCCGAATCGAGTGATTCAAGTTGCGTTGAAAATCTGATTCAATTTCCTACAACTTTCATGAAGATGTCCAGCCCATAAAATGCCTCTAAAGTGGATCAAAATGCAGATCAATGGAAGGTGTGGTTGTAGTACCAACACGTTTTGATCCGTTTGAACGTTTAAGCTTCGGGCACACGTTTCAATCCTCGTATCTCGCCTTCCGGACATCTCAAACACCTAAGTCCTATACAAAATCACACCAAATACCACACATAATCCCTACAGGACACTAGGGTGACCGAGAGTATAGTAAATTACACCGAAAAAAACCGAGAATCCCGGACTTTACGTCCTAGGTCCCGAAATGATAACCAAGGTGTAAATACATCAAAATACAACCAAATGTCTCAAACAGACATACTTTCGTACGTGCTTGCAATTTGCTAGTCTTGTCCTCCAGCACATGTGCAGGACACCCCTAAATACGGTAGTGACGCAAACTAGGTTTACTCCCACTCCATAACTCAAGGGGCATTTTCTCGGACTTTACTTTGACGGCACCACATTTAGAATGCGGACCGCTGTTTCTAGGGCATGTCCCCAAAAGGAAACCGAGGTGACGCGTAGCTCATCATTGATCTGACCATGTCTATCAATGTCCTATTTCTCCGCTCAGCAACTCCGTTTTGCTGAGGCGTTCTAGGCGCGGAATGTTGGGAACAGATCTCTTGTTCTAAAAGATAGTCAGTGAATTCAGTATCTAAGTACTCACCTCCATGATCAGAGCGAAGGCATTTCAAAGACTTGCCTAGCTGCCTTTCGGCTTCTGCCTGGAATTCCTTAAACTTACCAAAAGTTTAGGATTTCCTGTGCAGTAGATAAACATATCCAAATCTCGAGTAGTCGTCAATGAAAGTCACAAAATACTCGAATCCGCCTCTAGCCTGTACATTCATAGGACCACATAGATCTGAATGTACCAATTCTAGAGGTTCTTTGGCCCTATTACCCTTTGACGTGAAGGGACGCTTAGTTATTTTTCCCTCCAGGCAAGATTCGCAGACCGGCAGTGAGTCAACAGATAACTCACTTAAGGGACCGTCTTTGGCCAGTCTTTTGATTCTTTCCAAGGAAATATGACCTAGCCTAAGGTGCCAAAGGTATGTTTTATCTTCGTGAGAAACTTTCTGCCTTTTAGCAGAACTTTGATGTGCTACTTTAAAAATTTCAGTATTAAGCAGTGGAGTATCGGTTGGTTTAATGACATACAGTCCGTTTTCTAACATTGCAGAACACAAGTTACGTCCATTTCTGGAAATAACAATCTTATTATACTCAATAGATAAAGAATACAATTGTTCTTGCAAAACAGACATAGAAATTAAATTTCTTCTAAAATGCGGAATATAAAAGACATGGTCCAATTTAAGGACTTTATTTCCAAACATTAAACGAACTACTCCCACTGCTTTCGCTGAAACTACTGCCTTGTTGCCAACTCTCATCTCATGAGCCCCATCCTCTAGCTGCTCATGCGAACTAAGGATCTGCAAAGAAGAACAAACATGGTTAGTAGCTCCATAATCCAGTATCAAGTTGATACATCTTTAGCTACACTGTAGGATTCCAAGACAAGTAAATTACCTGTCTTATCCTGCCTCTTGTTTGCCTGGCCCTTTCCTTCCTTCACATCTTTGAGATATTTCGGGCAATGCTTGCGCCAATGCCCTATTTCTCCACACTGAAAGCACTTACCCTTAGGTTTGGAAGGAGTTGCCTTTTTCCCTTTCTTCTTCATGGGCTTCGGTTTCTGTTCTTTTTACAGGTTTGACCTTCGACTTTCGATTTTTTCTAGAGGTTGATGATTTGGCATCAGCCATGTTGTCTTCGGCCTTCTTTTCCCCTTCTCGGGTTCTACTGTTAGAGTAGACACCCTCGAACACTTGCAGCTCGTTTATCATTCGTGTCAAGTCAAACTTAAGCTTGTTCATGACATAATTGGTCTTGAACCGGAGGAAATCAGGTGAGAGTGATTCGAGAATCATGCTCACTTGAGTCACTTCGTCACACTTAGAACCGTGAGTCTCGGCATCAGTAAAGTAATTGATCATGTTCATCACATGACCCGTCACCGACTGACCCTTCCTCATCCTCGCGTTAATAGCCATCCTAACAGCTTCATGTCGGGCTTGATCAGAAGGCGCGCCAAACATGGAGGTAAGGCTCTGCATGATTTCTTTAGCAGTTGCAAAACCTTCGCATTTGGTCCTAATGATTTCCGACATCGAGGCTAGCATGATGCCCCGTGCCTTGTTATCAACTCAGTCCACTTCTGCCGATTTTCTTTGTCGGCTTTTGAGGACTGGGCGGTAAGTGCTGGAATGTTCGAGGTCAGAACATGTTTAGCCATTTTTTTATTAAAAAAGAAAATATCCGACCTTACCAAAAAAAGGATCACCGCTGGCCCCCTTCTCTCCCAATATTCTTGGGATTCATTATCTTCATCTTCAAAATCTTCATGTCTTGAACCCGGATCAATTACATAATATTTACAAACTTTGCGGAAATAAAAATTGCATAAAATTTAAATTACAATTCATATGCTTAATCGATACTAATTGAAAAAACTACAATAGATCTAACGGTAAACAAGTGACAACCCCGATCCATCTCTTCAACCACAACAACCAATCACACCAAAAATTATACACGCATGAAATAAAAAAATATCTACATGCAATTCCACTCCTTTTAAATCGTTTATCTATGAATATAATTCATAAATCGTGGAACCTGACTCTGATATCACATGAAGGATGTAGTTTCTTTGCGCAGCGGATGGATCACGATTTACAAATTACAATACATAAATAAAGGATCTAAATTCCAACAAGGCGGTTTAGTACGTCTTACCAATAGCAGGAAGAGAAGCCAAGATCTTCCAATGTGTTCTCCAAAAGGTGGTTGGTGGACACCAATTCTTGGTACTAGAACCTCCTTGATAGGCTTCCAAGAAAAAACTACAAGTTTTTCTTCAACTAGAAACCCAAGACAAAAAACAAGTTTTTTCTCTCTATTTTTGTGTGTGTATGTCCAAAAAATTCTTCTCATATGTCTTGGAAGAACTCTCTTTATATAGGAGAGTAAATCATTGGTCTCTAAGTTTCTAATTAATTAAATAAATAAATAAAAAGAAATCACAATAAAAGATAATTCCATTTATAAAATATTGTGATTAATCAATCAATCAATTACAAATCAATTATCTTTTATTAATTAATTATTTAACTAGTAAATAATTAATCATACAAGAAAATCATTTCTTGCACTTTATGACATGGGAGGCACCACACCTAGGGTTTTAGGCCCACAGAAAATGTATTTTCTGTGTATTATATTATTTAACACAACTAAATAATATTTCGCATATCAATTAATTGGCCCAGCCAATTAATTATCGCTGAGGCCCAATAACAAGAAAAATACCCGAATTACAGGAGCCACATTGGGGACTATGAACCTATAACCAGTAGCGCCAATAATTAAGTAAAATATTCGTCGAACAGAATATTCATACTTAAATTATTAATTCCGGGATTACGCCACCATAAACCCGAAACTGAACTCTACCAATTATAGATATATACTTACACTATACCCTATGAGTAAATAAGCGTCCACTGATATAATCACTACATACGGACTAACCCTCCATAGACTGTCCATTCTGAGTGGGAAGTCTCCGTGAACCCGACTCAGAATATCTTATCCTTATTTACCATAACCCCCTAGTGATCAATTAGTTCACATATCTGACTAGTAGCTAATTAGTCTAATATGAACTGGGCCCATCGATCATTTTCTTAGGGCTAACAAATAAGGGGGATCTGTCTCTCTCTTACTTCCCGAGGAAGGAATGGATTCCATGTCTCGTGAAAATGTAACTACTCACTCATCAGGGAATAGTGCCAACGATAAGTGACTTGGATCACATATCAAAGTGATCCGTAACTAACACATCAAACACTACCCCGAGACAAGTAGCATCATGTGATCACCTCAGGATTAAGGTCAATCCATAATGATCATCTAATGATTTAATAAGATTTCCTGATTACGGAATTATATCAAAAAATATAGATTAAATCGGTCCAGTCCTATATGAATGCCATCATATATAAATGCCCTACTTAAGCACCTTCTACCGACAGTCCGGATAAGACTATCACACCCTAAGGTGTTCTGGGCGCATTATTGGTGTTTTAATCATGCGACCCTAAACTCTTATTAAGTTCACCACGGACTAACATTTCAAGTATATCATCACTAACTCAATCCTCACGTGCATGCCATACACTGAGTTAAGTGGTTACATACTGATATACTTAGGGTTTGTAGTAGTGTATACTTTATAAGCACATAGCAAATAATAAGATGAATAATAAAATATGTCATAAAAAACTATTACATAAATTGTCTGAAGAGAGTTTGAGAAAGTAAATAATACTTGAGTAAACTTCAACTTAGTTTATTCATCAAATGAAAGAGGTATAAATAGCTACAATTGATGGGAGATACTAGCTAGCTTGGGCGGCCACTAGATATGGGCGGCAAGCTTTTACTCTAAAAAGTAAAAGCATGTCTATGACATAAAGTAACTAGAGTTTGACATATTAATTATTTATATGTACCACAATTAATATATCCTTTACAAATAAAGTGTACAAATAATGTATACGCGAAATAAATAAATATTACATACTATTTTATATGTAATATTTCCACACACACACACCCCCCCTCAAACTGGGTTGTATATGTTTATACAGCCAAGTTTGCTACTAAGTCTGCTGAACATAAGTGGTGGAATGGCCTTGGTGAGAATGTCAGCATTCTGGTCTGCTGAGGGAACATACTGGAGTTGAATAATCTTGGCATCAATCTTCTCCTTTAGGAAGCGTCTGTCAATGTCCACACGTTTGGTTTTATCATGATGGGCTGGATCCTCTGCCATGCATAATCTTTGAGTTATTGTCACAAAGAGTGTGATAAGTCTTTGAATAAAGTTTGAAGTTCGATCAGGACCCTTTTTATCCATAGAGCTTCACAAATACCCAAAAAGTGCCTGAGTTCAACTTTTTCAAAGATCGCTTCTGAGAGACAATAGGTTGTTTCTTGCTTCTCCAGTGACAAGATTTCCCATACATAAGAACAAGAACGAGAGTAGACCTTACGTCTATGTGTGACACCAACCCAATCAAGATCGGTGTAAACCTTGATAGATCTCTCGCCAGACTTGGTGAAGTGTAAGCCTTGGCCAGGCGTGGATTTTAAGTACCTCAAGATCCTGCTCACAAGATCCCAATGTTGCTCAAGAGGGCAATGCATGAACTCGCTCACCAGATCGACTCATATGCAATATCAGGTCTTGTATGGGATGAGATAAATGAGTTTCCTACAAGTCTCTCGATATTGATCCTTCCTCGACAAAGAATGTCACCATGCAAAGAGAGGTATTACTAGTGGTCTACTCTGGGATACAAAGAGGTTTGCATCCCAAAGATACCGATTTCCTTCAAAGATGTCCAAGACATATTTCCTTTGAGAGATAGAGATACCCTGGTTGTTTCTTGCAATTTCCATACCAAGGAAGTATTTAAGATAGCCCAAATCCTTGACTTGAAAGACCTTTGCCAAGTAGAGTCTTCAAATTCGGATCTCGAGAGTCAGTCATCACCGGTGAGGATGATATCATCCACATACACAATAAGGATAGATCTTTTCGGCTAGTGGTCTTGATAAACATGGTGTGGTCCGAGTTACGTTGATGATATCCAAAGCAGCCTTTAACCACAGAGTGAGTTTCCCAAACCAGGCTCTTGGGATTGCTTTAGGCCATATAGAGATTTCCTCAATTTGCAAACCTTTCCTTGAGTGTTAGGATTGGTAAAACCAGGAGGTACATTCATGTAAACTTCCTCAGTAAGGTCACCATTGAGGAAGGCATTTTTGATATCCAATTGGTGAAGAGGCCAGTCAAGTTGACAAAGCAAGAGATATCGGTGTATTCTCGACAGTGTTGTTTTGCTTTGGTGCAAAAGTTTCTTTGTAGTCAATGCCATAAGTTTGAGTGAAACCCTTGCAAATAGTCCGGCCTTATACTTGTCAATTGTACCATCAAGATTGTATTTGATGGTAAATAACCACTTCTGGTGATGATTGCCTTCTTGCCTTTGGGGAGAGCTGTTAGATCCCAAGTAAGATTATCCAGGAGGGCAATCATTTCAGTCTTGACAGCTGCCTTCCACTTATCATGTTGGAGAGCTTCCTGTATATTCTTAGGAATAGAGTGAGAATCCAAGTCATGTGTAAACATGGAAAAAGCAGGTGATAACTGATCATAAGATAGATAATTATGAATAGAATGATCAGTAGTGCATGATCTCTTTCCCTTCCTGATAGCAATAGGCCTATCATCAATGTCGTAGAGTCTGGTGGGGTGCAGAGGTCTTTGAGTGTCGTGAGGCTCGGGTCGATGAGACTCAAGCCAGGAGGTTGCCGAGGATCGCTGGCCGCCGAGAGTCGTGAGGGTGCTTGATGTTCATTCTCGCCGAGTATCGTGGGTTCGAGGGTTGAGAGTTAAGAGTTTCTTTGAGGAAAGGATTTAGGTCAATTTCAATCAGTTTCCATCGTTGATCGCCTCAGTGGACTTGCTGTAGTAGGGAGTCCTTTCAAAAAAAAATTACATCCATAGAATTGTAAAATCTCTTTTCAGAAGGAGAGTAACACTTGTAACCTTTCATGTCCTTTGCATATCCTAGGAAAATGCACTTGTGAGCTTTGGGATCAAGTTTGCTTCTGTGTTGGGCATGGATATAAACAAACACAGTACAACCAAAGATTTTTGGAGGTAATTGGGAAATAAGATGAGGGCAGGAGTGTGTGGTCAGAAGGGTTTGGATAGGAGTTTTGAAGCCTAACACTCTACTGGGAAGTCTGTTGATTAAGTATGTGGCAGTTAATATAGCTTCACCCCACATATACTTTGGAACATGTGTGGTGAACATGATTGATCTAGCCATCTCTAGTAGGTGCCTGTTCTTTCTCTCAGCAACCCCATTTTGTTGAGGTGTTTCCACACAACTACTGATATGGACAATTCCCTTATCCATCAAGAAATTACTGAGGTTAGACTCATAGTATTCAAGTGCATTATCAGTCTTTAAGATCTTGATCTTAGTGTCAAATTGAGTAGAGATCATGTTGTAAAATTCCTGAAAAAATGTTCCAACTTCAGATTTATCCTTCATTAAAAACAGCCATGTGTTTCTGGTATGATCATCAATGAAAGTGACAAACCACCTTTTTCCTATTATACTTTTTACTCTTGAAGGTCCCCATACATCACTATGAATTAAAGTGAAAGGTGTATAAGGCAAATAAGGTAGTTTGGTATACACGGATTTGGTAAGTTTGGCAAATTGACAAATATCACATTGAAGATCATTGACATTACATCCTTTAAATAGTTCAGGAATTACAAACTTTAAATAGCCAAAACTTGGATGTCCTAGTCTATAATGCCATAACATGATATTGTCTAAGGTTTGAGTGCAAAGTTTCGAGGGCGATTCGATCTTACTGTCTTCAGCAGGTTGACCACATACAATCCTCGAAAGCGTGTTTTAGCCCTCCCAATCACATCCCCGTGAAGAAGGGTCCTGGAAAGTGCACTCGATTCTTATTAAACACAACAAATCCAATTCAAATATTTTGCAAGTTTATTGACATTTATGAGGTTGCGTCTAATTTTGGAACAAATAGGACATCCTTTAGGCATATCTTATTAGTGAGTTTAACATTTCCAAAACCTTTTGCATGAGAGATAGATCCATCGCTAGCCTTAATTTTATGAATTTGATGACATGGCATAAGGTGAGTTATGAGGTTTTTATTGCCGATCATATGAGAGGAGGCCCCCTAATCAACAATCCATGTTTCATTACTAATAGAAGAGTAGAATTTACTCGCACTAGCCTGAGTAGCCGTGTCAATAGAGGACTACCTTCTTTTGTTGAGTGAGGAAAGCTTTGAATGCAAACAAAACCCGAGCATTCAACTTATTATCATTCTCCTCTTCATTGACATGCCCGCCTCGACTTTCCTGGTAGGCTTGGAGGATTTAGGCATGCCATGTAGCTTCCAAGCAAGTGTCCTTGGTGTGATTTATGCGTTGCAAGTGCTCAGAACAACTTTCTAGTTCGATCAAGAGGCTTCCCGCGGCCTCAAGAACCTCAAAGAGCTTCCCGACGTACCAATGCCAGGTAGCACTTTCAGCAGGGTTGTCAGCAGAGGAGTTCAGCAGCATCACTTTTCTCCTGCTTTCCTCATGTTTGACTTCAGCAAACATGGATTTGAGAGTGGGGAGAGGTTTTGTGGCAAGGATTCTTCCCCTAACATCATCAAGAGTAGGATTCAGTCCAGTAAGAAACTTGAATACTCTCTTTTTCTCAATAATGTCCTTATAAAGGGCAGCATCCTTGACATCATTCCAGGGGTGAGTTTCCAACATATCTAGGTGTTGCCATGCCCTAGACAGTTGGTTGAAGTATTGAGTTATAGAAATATCTCTTGTCTCTGCGATTTTGAATCTGAGCTTCAAGTTCATACACTTCGATGTATTGTCTTTCTTGGAGTAAATCCCTGGCATTATCCTGCATCTCCTTTGCATTATCATACATCATAAAGTTCTCACTAATCTCTTTTGTCATTGATCTTGTGAGAATGGTCATGACTTGATTGTTAGTAGTATCCCATGCTTCAAATCTGGGTCATCTTCAAGAGGGGGTGTTTAGAGTCGACAGTATCCCATCTTACCTTGTCCAGAGATGTACATTTTCATAGACCTTGACCACAAAGCAAGTAGTTGTTGCCATCAAGTCTATGATTTGTGTAAGATGAAGAGTCGGTGACCTGGTCATCACGAGGTTTGGGACTCAACTGAGGGTGAGGAAGCTTCAGATAATGAAGACATTCTTGATTCAGCAGGGTACTGAGAATTTGCAGCGGATTCAGGAGTTTAAGGCTCTGCTACCATGAAGAGAGTTTGAGAAAGTAAATAATACTTGAGTAAACTTCAACTTAGTTTATTCATCAAATGAAAGAGGTATAAATAGCTACAATTGATGGGAGATACTAGCTAGCTTGGGCGGCCACTAGATATGGGCGGCAAGCTTTTACTCTAAAAAGTAAAAGTATGTCTATGACATAAAGTAACTAGAGTTTGACATATTAATTGTTTATATGTACCACAATTAATATGTCCTTTACAAATAAAGTGTACAAATAATGTAAATAATAAATAAATATTACATACTATTTTATATGTAATATTTCCACATTGTCTTTTGGGCACTACATCTAACATGTAACCCTTTTCTCTTTGCTACAGATCATGTACCGAATTGGCTTGATTTTGAATGGGTGATTGCATCCTTATATATCCTCATTCCATCCTTATCTCTTTCAAATCAGCGTAGTGTCCTTATGTAATTAAACACCTGCCGAATTATTTGAATGTCTTATCTGTTAATTTGAACTTGCAACGGTCACTTGAGCATCTGATTGTGTTTGTAGTTGAGCGTTATCAGATCCTATGTCTTGCATATTCAACTACTTTACATTCAGATTTACATTTTTCTTGTTACAGACACAAACAAAGCTTACACAGAACATATAGAGGAATCTATGCATAACGTCAGTGTTTGACGCATACATTGTCGGGATGGAGGTTTAATCGAGTATTCAAAGGTACAACGCCGTGGTGAAAACCTCACTAGGAGGCCATAAAGTGCAGCAAGGGAGATACCTTCTGGGGTACTTTGACGGTACATCGCGTTTCTTAATTTGTTAAATTTCGATCGATGTATTTTTCCCTCTCATTTATCAATCATAGGGTACAAATATATAGCCACTCTTAGGGCTTTCATAATTCTACACAGCTTTCGAGGGGCCCATTCAAGACTTACTCGAACTATTACTCAACAGAGAATAAGAGCTTTGTTTTCAGCTCATAGGGATCGGGATATTAAAAAGAGAGAGTTTCAGTGCCTCATGGATCACTCGTATAAACGCAATAATTCGTGAGAGTGGAATATTCTATAGTTATAGTCGATTAATACATGATCTGTACAAGAGACAGTTGATTCTTAATCGTAACTAAACTACCCTTACTAGTTAAATACAATCAAGAATACATAATGCATCATATCGTATCATAATACCCCCCCTCAAGTGGGAGCGTGAAAATCTCGAACGCCCAACTTGCCTTCGTGAAAATATCTGCCAATTGATGTTGCGTATAGTAGGGACATACGACGGCAAAATCAATCCATCTGTGATCGCATCCCGCATGAAGTGACAATCTGCCTCGATATGCTTCGTGCGTTTGTGAAAGACTGGGTTCTGTGCAAAATATAAGGTCGATTGGCTGTCACAAAAGAGTCGTATGCCCGGGGGATGACGAATACCAAGGTCAGCAAGCAATTGTTTCAACCATTTCAACTCACTTGTAATCGAAGCCATCGATCTATATTCCGCCTCGGCTGAAGATCAGGATACCGTGGTTTGTTTCTTGGACTTCCAAGAGATCAGGGAGAGACCAAGGAAGACAAACCAACCACTCAATGAACGTCGAGTAAGGGGGCAAGCCACCCAATCAGAATCGCACCAACCTTCAAGAAGAAGCGAGCTATCCGAACGCAGCAAAATTCCTTGACAATGATGCTGCTTCAAATATCTTACGAGATGGAGAGCCGTATCCCAATGGGTAACCCGGGGTGCCTGCATGAAGTGAGATAACACATGCAAGGAATAAGCCAGATCAGGTCGGGTAACCCCAAGATATATAAGTCGTCCAATCAACCGACGATAAGGCCCCGGGTCACTCAACAACTTGCCCATAGCAAGTGCCAACTTGTGATTCTGTTCAATCTGGAAATCAACTAGTTTGCTTCCAAGTAAACCACTTTCATGAATAATATTGAGGGCATACTTCCGCCGATTCAAGAAAATTCCGTCATTGTTCCTCGCCACCTCAATCCTAAGAAAATATTTAAATACCCTAAGGTCTTTCATTTTAAAGTATTTCCCCAAATAGTCTTTAAAAATCGTCATCGCAACCTTATCATTGCCAGCAATAATCATATCATCAACATAAATGAGGACATAGAGCTGAATACTACCATGATGCAAAGTAAATAATGAATAGTCGGAGTAGGACTGACGAAAACCATACCCACGCAAAGAAGAAGCAAGCTTCGCAAACCAGCATCGCGGTGCCTGTTTCAAGCCGTACAACGATTTGCGCATAATTCTAACCACTCTTAGGGTACAAATATATAGCCACATGGTACAAATATATAGCCACTCTAGGGCTTTCATAATTCTACCCAATGACTAAACTACCCTTACTAGGGTTAAATACAATCAATAATACATAATACATCATATCGTATCGTAATATATTTAGTACCTAATCATGAATAATCGTTTTCACATAACACATGATAGCACATAAGCCAGATTCATGAATCCATCTTTCTAACCACCTAGTTATCACATGAACAAGTCAAATCCATAACTAACACCAAACTTCCAAAGCCTAATCACCAACTACTAAACGAAAGAATAGAAAAAGAACGGTGTAAATTTCCCAAAAAAAAAAAAATACATAAAGACTTGAATATACTTCGTACAACACATAATACATAATACTTTAATAATTACCGGCAAGAGACAACACATAACCCTAACGAACAAATTACCCGTAGAAACTTGGAAAGCAGTTTACTTTAAAATAGTTTAACAAGAAAAACAAGTTTTTTATGAGAAAACCTCTTACCTTTTAGACGAGTCGAACTATGAACCGAACAACAACTAACTTTCAAATCTACGTGAATCGATAAACCAACAACGAATCTAACATGAAAACCATGGAAATCTAATCTAATTAAGATCAAAGCCCATAACTACTATGAAAAGATTATACTTTACCTTCAAAAAGATATTTTGACCCTAAACAAATTATACAACCTGATCTGCTTCGATTTCAGCACACTGACCTGAAACGAACACCGAACGATCAAACCGAACTCTGCAGTCTTCGATCCGACCGTTGTCCCGTGGGCTCTCCTGGGAATGCGCACCATATTTTCCTCTGAAAGCTTGAAAATGCGAAACTACTAATGTTTTGGGCTTCTTGAAACCGTTTTTATAAACTTTCCAAAATTTAGTTTGGTTTTGTGCATCTTGAGGCTCAAGAAAATATTAAAAAGAAAAATAATTTTAAAAAGACAAAAATATCCTTACTAGGATGTGAGGAGTTTTATAATACTAATATATCACAGAGAGATAGATATATTAAATCACAAGAAGGTAAAGAGTCAAAATTCACATATACTATAACCCTAAATATGACTTGAACCTAAGATTTCTTGATCGTGGTACCTCATCTGTTGGGAGAGATTGTCCACACTCTTGAATGTATAAGGAAATATAGTAGCACGTTTACTACCACCAATTGGTTTTAGTAGAACGGTAAACGCTTGATCCTAACATGGTATCAGACAGATGTCAAATGATCGAACCCTGGTTGGAACATTATTTAAAAAAAAATTGTGCAAGTGTTGAAGAGATTGCACACGCTTGAGGGGGGTGTTGGGAGATATTGCCCACACTTTTGAATGAAAAATTGGGCAAGTGTTGGGGAGAGATTGCCCACACTTGAGGTGGTGTTGGGAGAGATTTCCCACACTCTTGAATGTATGAGGAAATATAGTAGTACCTTTACTACCATCAATGGTGTTTAGTAGAACGGTAAACGCTTGATCCTAACATCATCATTGACAATTTTGTGGATACCTCATTGGATTTCTTTCATAAATATATAGGGTAATGGTAGAATTACTCAATCAAGTTTACACCATTTAAACACATAACATAATCTTGCGGTTGTGATTGTTTCAAGATTTTTTTTAATTTTTTAGTTAATGTTTTTTTACACAGCAAAATATCTTAACACTCATATTTGTTTATTCAATTTATCATTCATATTTTCGCACATATTATTCTGACCTAAATTTAAGCAGGATATGAAATTTTTCTGCCCGAATTTCGGTCAAAATGTAAGAAATAGACTTTCTGACCGGTATCGGTCTAGAAAAGACTTAAATTCTGACTGAAATTAAGTCAGAATAATCAATCACATGTTGACTCATGTTGGGTCATAATAATGTGTGTTGTGTGAAAATTTGTTCTTTTTTTTTACAAGTGAAATATGTTGTGAAATGACGAGATGTAAAAATGTGTAGATTTGAGAGGTAACTCTATCACTCCCCCAATATATATATATATCTCCATTCCGAAATAACTGAAACATGAATATTAAGGATATGAGTTAATGCTTTAATTTGAATGCCAAAATGACTAATACTGCCTCTGTTTTTTAACTATCGGGGATAGAAGAATCACACAGATTAAGAAAGTGATTAATATGTCTGAAATATGATGTAAAATAACAAAATCACCCTTTATTTCTTGTGCATGGAAAATTGTACTCCCTCCGTTTTTTTAAAATGTCAGTTTTCAGAATTTGCTTTGGTTTTATTTATCTGTCATTTTACAATATCAATGCAGTATTTATTATTATTTTTCCTCCTTTACCCTTCAAAATAATAATCCAAATTTTGGTACAATTTTCCATGCATAAGGAATGAAATTATAATTTTGTTATTTACAACACATTAATTATTTTTTAATCTGTGTGAATTTTTTTTATGCGACAGATAAAAAAACGGAGGGAGTACCAAAATTTGGGTTATTAAAATGAAGGATAAATGTGAAAAAAAATTAAAAAATGTTGCATTGGAATCGTAAAATGACAGATAAATAAAAATAAAACAAATTCTGAAAAACAACATTTAAAAAAAACGGAGGGAAAAAACGGATGGAGTACAATGTTGTATTTATTTTTTAACTCCTAAATAAATAAAGGTTATATAGAAAAAAAAAACAATAAATATAACATTGAAAATATAAATGACTCAATTATTTTAAAAGAAATCTTTTCAGCAAGTAACACAATTGTTTCGAAACGAGTATTAACGTTTAAGTCCTTTTTCTTCTGCCATGAGGTCCAAAAAGTTGACATTCCCTTCAAAAAAGAAAGAAAAAAAAGAGTTGACATCTACCCCTGAAATTGTCCATGTACGTAATATAATCCACGGCACACCAAGACGTCAGGGGCCATTTATTCTTCTCTTCTTTTCAAGCACTCGATCGGCCATTGTTTTGGCGCAAGAGAGAGCTCGCGTTGATAGGAATGGGAGACGAGAGGGTGAAGAATGAGGCCATGGAGATTATGGGATTGTTTCAAGTGCTTCCTCGTCTTGTGGTCTTCGATCTCGATTACACTCTTTGGCCTTTTTATTGGTATCAAATTTAACTGCTCTCTCTCTCTCTCATGCTGTACTCAATCGTCGTATACTCTTGTTTCCTCCTTTATTTCCAATCCGCCTTTACTGTTTAATGTTTCCTGAACGGGTGATTTGCTCGTCTTGATTATTAGGTTGTGAGAATTTTGATGATTTTTCATGTTCTTTTGACATTCATTTCCTGAGCAGTAGGTGTTACTTGTTTTCTTTCACAATTGTCTCTGATTATTGGCATATTTAAAACTGTTGATTAAGCCGGGGGGGGTGGTGTTGTTACAGAAAGGAGTTGTGAGAGATTGACATCGTATATCTGTAAGAGAGGATTTCATTGTTAGTAATATGAGCTTATATCTTCAACAACACTACAACTTTAGGTCCTTGTGAAAATGTGAAAATCAATAGTACATTCAATTGTTGATACTGATACTTATTGAATGCATGAGTCATGAGCCAAGAAAGAAGGCCATGGCCATCCACCTGTGTAGGTCCATCTTTGAAAACGTAGACCACGTAACAAAATGTGTTTTTGCTCCTTGTAAACTTAACCTGCATAAGTTCGTAGGAACCACTTCCAAATCATGTAAGCTCTGCAACATAGTTATCATCTGGCTGCATGCCAACAAACAACAAAAGCGTATCTTGGTTCTCTTTTCTTATGCCATCATAATTTCCTTCTGGCATTACAATCTCCTGCAATTTAACAGCTGATGCAAAATTGTACTGTTGTGTTGAAGATAAAGTCCAGATAACTCTATCGTTGGATTGAATTCTCTATTCCAATGCCATAGGAGCCTGATCCATAATAGCTTGCAACTCTGCAGATATGCGTCCAACTGGCCACTTTTAAGAATCATCATGTATATAATCTTCAATTTGCAAAGTAGGTTCAAAACCAAAGCTTCTCTTGATTACATCTGAGCATATGCCCTGTAATCCCTCCCTTTGATGCCAATAGTGAAACCTGAAATTTGTATCATGACTATTGCCTAAATTATCTTGATATGATCATGGATTCTAACTTTCGGTTGAATATCAGATTTTCTTATCACAATGGATTATTTACATCAGTAAACAACTGACAACATGTAAAATATAAGAGTATGTAATGGAAACGCTATGAATTTTAAATATGGATTTTCATTTAACCACTGACAAAAAACTGCAAGTGCCTTAAATGTGTTGGTTTGTTAAATATACTGTAGTGTTTCTTCTCAATTTTTTTATATTTCTTTATTGTACACGTTCTCCCTATCAGAATACATGTATGTGTCTGATACATAGTCTATGTGCTTGAGCCGTTGAGCGGTTGATTTGTTTTTGCACCCCAACTATCAAATTTGTTTTGGTACTAGAGAAGTGGTATGCTATCTAAACTCTCAAAAAGCACCCAGCTTCATGAGTTATCCTTTTCAATTTTAGTGCTTGTAGTTGCGGGATTCTTCAACATTTTATACTGAAGTTAAAGCGATGTATTTGTTTCACAGTGAATGCCGCTCAAAGCGGGAAATGCCATCCCTTTACCCTCAGGCGAAAGGTATACTTTATGCACTAAAGGACAAGGGTGTTGATATGGCCATTGCTTCAAGATCACCAACAGCTGATATAGCTAACACCTTCATTGATAAATTGGGAATAAAATCCTTGTTTGTTGCAAAGGTGAGTCCATGACACTCTTATTGCTCTCTCTGTCATAGATATCGTATTTTGTGCCAATAATTACTTTTATTTGCCTTTATATAGTACCTCTGATAGTAATGCTTCAAACCCCTGTACAATCTCATACCCAAATGGTTGTCATTTTTAATGTTTTCTTTCATGGAATTGTTTTTAAGTGTTGACTGTGTTTTACTCTGTACGTGTTAACTGATGTTCACTACTCTCAAACATTGTGGGTCTACTTTCCCTTCATTTGAATTGAGTTTCTTATATAACTAACCTTTGGGTTGATTGCTATTTCACAATGCACATTTGTTTTCTTCAGAATCGATTGAACTGTTGGCAGAGTTGTTCATAGTGCGGAAATTTCTTACCATTTTGCAATTAATATATTTAAGTGATGATGGTTCATTGCTATATTTGCTTGCTTCTGGATTTGCAGGAAATATTTTCCAGTCGGACTCACAAAACTGATCATTTTCAAAGAATCAACCGAAGTACTAGTGTGCCCTACAATGAAATGTTGTTCTTTGATGATGAAGACCGGAATATACAAGCTGTAACTTCTCTCTCCTTTTTAATATTGTCTGTGTCCTTAAACATGAAATGCAAGGGTGATTCTTGATTAGAGATACTTTGCCAAAAATATCCATTCATGGCCTGTAGCTTTTCGACAAAAGAAGAATCGAAAGTGAAAAATGCTTTCCTTTTCCTTGTATTGGTTATGGTACTTTATTTACTTGAAACTTGTTCTCCTAGGTCTCAAAAATGGGTGTGACCAGCATATATGTGGGCAATGGCGTCAATCTTGGAGCTTTCAGAGAAGGGCTTCTAAAATTTTCACAGAATTTGGCCTCGAGAGAAAAGAACAAGCAAAGATGGCAAAAAATTTCGCAGAAACATGATTCTACGGAAGGCGACAAGGAGTGATACTGCTGTCACCAAAATTCCTGTTAAACACATTATGCTATTTTCTTGGGGTTTCCTTTAAACCCATTACTGCATCTTATTTGTACACACCCCCATGTTGCCATGCCATGATGGGCAGAGTTTATAGGCGATATGCACATGGCGATTCTTATTGTGTGAGCAGTGGTTTTCTCAACTCTCAGAACTTGCTCACTTGATAATTTACTCTTCCCTATGGGCCTATACATTCTGGTCTTGGATTTTGTGTTTGCTTTGCTTGATTTGGCATTCTGATCGTTGTATTTTTTGCTTTCCGTGGTTTTGCGAAAGGGCTCAATGTGATTTACGGTCAAAATTGCTGGCGTTGTGTCGATAATTTTTACTGTGAAACAAAGAAGTATACAGTATTTTTTTTGTGAATGAGAAGTATACGAATATTAAGAGGGTCCTTCAACCACATGAATCTATGCCAAACTGCAAGAGCTAAAGATCGTTACTGAGTCATTACACCAAAAAAGATTGAATTTCTGCCATTTGAAGAAGCTCAAAATCAAACCCATTCTGCATGTTCATTTTATTGTTGTACACACCGTGTTAGCTAAGTGCAATTGTAGAACCACAGTATTCTCTATAACATTCTTTACAACAGAGGAATCAGTTGCAGTACATAGCTAGATACACAACCACAGTAAACAAGCCACACCACAGTTTCTCAGCACTAGGTTTACAAGTTCAGGTTTCACTTTACAGGGCTGCAGATCATATCTTTTTTCAAGCCCTCTCTTGAGCTTGAAGCAGAGTGGATTCAAGTTCTTCTCTGCGTTTTTCCAGTTCCTGTTATTTGCCAAACATACTCGTTACTTTAATTTATCTTTCATAAGCAGCCGATTTCAAACAACAAAAACGAGTAAGATGCATACTATCCCCTCCCCATCTCCTTCTTTACATCCTTTGGGTGAACATACTATGACATACCGAGTGAACACATTGATAATTACTTTGTGACATTATCATCATTGTTGCAAACAGCGCGGGGAGAATAACAAATAAAAGGAAAAAAAAAAATGTTAATTTTCAAAACCTAAGAAAACCTACATCAAGGGCTTCCCTTGCTTCAGGACACCTAAAGGTTTGTCAAAAACGTTAGGCAGTTGTGGGATACCCTATTTCCCCGTGATTTGCAAATGCTCCCTCTTGCCCCCCTCCTCACCTTCTACTACAGTAAGCCCTGAAGTTTTGAGTATTCTGTTTCCAGAAGTACCCAAAAGCAGATCCGGGAACAATAGAGAATTTCATATTAAGCCCATTTCTCGGTCGATACATATAAGAGCAGCTGACAATGATATTAATGGGTCTCATCTAATTAAAGGAATTATGGGGGCATAGGATCCCTCGTGAGAACTTCTAGCACAACATATGACTTAATGGCCTAGGTTCATCAGAGAAGACCTAATGTGTTTGTAGCTCATGTCGTGGACACACCAAACATCCACTAATGAAAAAGATGTGCATTACCTGAAGATCCTTCGTAGCTTGCTCCCTAGAAGTTTCTTTCCTCTGACGAGCACGTTTCAACACGCCCATGCACAGTACTCCCTAGGAATCAACGGAACAAATATTGCAAGATGTTAGATCCAACCATATAAAGGAAAAGTAAGAGATGATGAAGTGAAATGCTTGAGTCTTGAACTGCTATATCCTCTTTCAGACAGGTCTTAGCATAAAAAGATGGCAAGATTTTAAAATGGTGATACAAGTACTTACTGAGACGATATAAATGACACCACAACCAAGAAGTATATAACTAGCAATTTGTTGTAAGAGAACTAAATCTTTTCTTTGATCAGCATATTCTGAATAAGCCCTCGTCATGACTGCCACACTGAAGAAAAAGAAGCAAACAAGAGTGTCATATGAATGCATTCAGAGGTGCTGATACCAGTGTTTATGGCTTCTCTATTACTGACGTGGTTGTAATGAGATACTATACATTTCTACTCAATAGTATTATGAAAACAAAAAAAAAAAAAACCCGAGACAACAATGGGCTAGATAGAACGGGATCCTAACACCATTCCATAGCGCAAAGGATTTTTGTTTAGTTATTCTTAAGGTTTTAATAATTCTGTGGCAATCCATAAATATGCGTATTGCAGGAGCAAGATTTTCTCAATCTCACTCAATGTATTCATGAAAGAGCTTCAAACATATATGAGAGATCATACCTAACCGATTAGTTCCTGGTAATATTTCTACTGAATTTACAGATTTAGACAGTTAATCTAATACTCAATTAATCCCCCACAAACTATCAAGGAGATTATATTCAAATTAAATAGATCATCAGGTTATAACCATACCAAAATTTGGTCATACAGTTGAAACCACTATATTACTTTTGGAGTTAAATTTCCATCCTAATATTCTGAAGCTACTCTGTGTAAAAAGATAACTTTAATGTAGGTAGTAAAGCAACAGAGCCAAATAAAACTTAACATGGAAAACATATAAAGGCAAAACAAAAGAAAACGAAACCGACACATAGCAATATCCCCACATAAATGTTAATCTTGAAGCATAGAAAGTAATTTATACATACAAAAGTAATTTATACATACAAGATTTGCAAAATGCCTCTGCCAGCCCAAAACTCCAAAACCTGCACCACAGATTGAATTCCGGTAAGAATGCAAATATCAAACACCTGATGAATTCTGTTGTTCTCAAGCTTGGAAATATTAAGTAAACCAGAAATACAAATTCTACTTTTATCCCACGAGAGCATCGTAATTATAACTTGCAAGTTGCGTCATGAGTGGACCAAAATCATAACCCTAAGAGACAATTAGCTCGGATCCTCAAAGATACTGATACCAAACTACTTGTATGTAGTATTTGAGACTTCAAGATTGATTATTCACTAGAAGAAGAAACAAATGTAGAAGAAACATCAACTTTAGGCTATCATAAACCAAAATCGGCAAAAGGAAGTTTCTAGGTTCGAGTCATCATCACAGTGATATTTAGCGTAGCAAAGAATACAGACCTTCCAGAACCTGAAAACAAAATCCAACTCTGTCTCCACAGCCACCACAAGAATCGCAATTAAAACAGCGTAACAACGGAATATTCCATCAAATATCTGCAAAATTTAAAGAATTAAGCATTAGTTGTTGAATTAACATCTTTCCTAAAGCTTAAAACTTAAGATATCGGCATAGAACTTAACCAACAAAGGCAAAGTAACGAGCTGAGAAATGCAAACACAAATAAAAAGGCCTAAAAAGAGTATGACAGTGCTGGCAAAGAAGTTAAAACACATGATCTCGCTCTAATACTAGGCTGAATCGCCATCTTTCATTTTTTACATGTTTGATCACTGATGTGTCATCTTTCGGAAGAGAGGGTAATTCTAACATCGGTATTCCACATCAGGACCTAGTAAGATGTCGTAAAAAAAATCTAGAAAGTGTAGAAGGTAATGAAAAATTACATCAAAATCATGCTTGAAAGATCGGATGGCAGAGAGAATGTTAACAGCAATGCACAAAAGAGCAGCGACTGCAGTAAAGAAGTTGAAGCATCTGCAAATCACCAGGAACACATCTGTTCTCCGTCTGCTCCCGGATGAACCGTTCGCCGCGCGCGGTAACGGATTCTCTCCGACGGGGACGTTGGTCGACATTTTCGATTTGCTTTCCGTATCTGTCTACTCTGAACACAAAAATCTACACCGGGAAGTCTTTTTTCTTTGTAATTACTGGTTACGTGTCCTTCGTTGTAATGTGCAGCTATTAAAACACAAAATTCTATTGTAATTACGGGTTACGTGTCCTTCCTTGTTTTATCACTACAGTAGGTAGCTAATAAATTTTTTTGATCCCATGTCGACCAAAACTTTTGTCGGCTAGCTATCTTTTTTCCTTTTTTTTATATAATAATTTTTTTTAGATGTAGTCGTTAAAATCACAATTGTTATAAAAGTGGTTAAGTGAGACCTATGTCAATTGGTTCTGAGTTTGAGTTCTACTAGGTGCGGTACGAGTTAGATATGACCACTAGGTGCGGTGTGAGTTTATAGAAACAAACAAGTTACTCAAGAATTAAATGACTACGATGACAATTTTAATATCTCGGGCATTCATGCCAGACATAGTATGAGGGATAGACACAGACTTTGAGAAGCTAATTTCAATCGTTATACTATGACTACAATACTTTGGGTTATCGATGGTGATTTTAATGTTATATGAGCTATAAATAGACTTTGGGAAGCTAACTTTAATCGTTCTAATATGACTACAGCGTCTAGGGTTATTGATATTGCCGAAAATTTCTGGGTAGCGATAACGGTGTTTATAAGTGGATTATCTGGCTATTTATGCGTGACTTCTCCGGTAGGAGGTGGTGGTTATTATGAATGATGGTGGTTGAAAGTTGTCGGACTCGAGTTGCTTATGATGGCGGGTACGTAGTCGACAAATTGGCAGAATAGCTCTGCATATATTAATTCTCGGATCGTTTATGAGTTGCATTGTGGCCCTATATATTGGCGGTATGCTAATTACGATTAGCTAAGTACGACAAGACGTTGAAAAGACGTAATTAAGTACAATTAAGCATAATTAAGTAAGACAACTGTCAAGGCGGGCTGCGGGCTTGATAAATGGTCGAACTCATCTCTTCATTTGTCTTGTCGTCATCAGCTCCGAGCTGATTGACCTAATAATTCGGGCTGTATCCGAGGTGTCGGACCCTTACGCCTTAGGCTAGGCAGTGTGTTGCGGGCTGAGGGCTCTAAGGGACGACGCCTGGAGCAGGCTTGATCGAACTCGTCCGGATCTGACTTACAGTTTGTGAACTGGTTGGATCGGGATTCATACTCCGTTATTGGGCCTGAGTTCAAGCCCAATTAGGATATTTGGGTACAAATCCGGGTCGGGTATATTAGTTAGAATGGTGATTTTAATGTTATCCGAGCTATTCAATAGAGAAAATGAGGCAACAATCCTTCTAGAAATGATATCAATGATTTCCATGAGTCTATTATTCACACGGGGATTGTGGAGGTCCTTTGTGAAATCTGAACTTACGTGGTCTAACAAAAAGATGTGGCAACGTATAGTCTTTATATGAATGACATTTGGTCTTCTATGCATGGTACCTCTAAAGTGAGTCACCTTCCCAGAGTAAGCTACGACTATCGCCCTCTTTTGCTTACTTTTGGATTGACAAACAAGCCAGAGAGCAGTACCGGTTTCTTAATATTTAGCCTTCTTATCAAGCCTTCTCGCAAGTGGTGGAATCTTCATGAAATAAGCAAACATCTTCTTCATGGAATAAACAAACATGTGTTATGGTTTAGTGGAAATTTATAAAGACTGGCCAAAAAGCTTCAAGTTTGGAATCGTGTTTTGTAATGTCAAAGACAAAGTTAAAGTGGTGTTTAAAGGTTTGCAACAAAATGAGGCCGCTTTTGATTCTTATAACACGCAGCAGAATCATGCAGACTTGTTTCAGGCTCAATCGAATTATTTAGAATTTGTTCATGCAAAAATCAAATTTTAAATTGTTTTCAACTAGAGATGTGAATCAGTGAATGTTAAGTACTTCCACACGTACTCCTTGCACACATATATGCAATGACAATCATATTAGCAAGATACGAGATGAGAACAACATTTGGATCGAGGACCCAGGTAGTGATACGTCAGTGTTGTGCATAGTTCTATTCTAAACTCTTTACTTCTAATTGGGATGGTATAAACGCCCCTGGATAATATTATGCTTTCTGATTATTACCTACATTCGAAGAGATTAAAACATTTGTTTACGAGTTGGATAAGGATAGTGTAACTAGACTAGATGGTTTCATAATCTTATTCTATAATGGTGTTGGGACATTACATCGAACGATATATGTCAAGAAGTGACATATTTGTTCGATGGTATTCATCTCCCCAGATATGTAAGAAATCAAAGCGACTCCCCAGATATGTAAGAAATCAAAGCGAGTTGCGCAGTGGAAAAACTCAAAATTTTAATTTCCTAGACCCGATTGCCGACTTTGATTAACAAAGATCTTCGGTTGTTCCAAACACCGAGCCGTCCACACATCCGGCCTTTAGTGGTAATCCATATGAGCAACCACCATAATCATCCAAGGTCTGTTACTGGAAAAATTCGACTGCTAAATCGTCTTTTCTCATCTCCAAACTCCCTCAATTCTCATCTCCCTACTCCCTCAAAGTAATATTTACTAGAGAACTAAAGTTCTCTCATTTTGAGAGCTCTCTCGGTTCTTATGATTTTGGTGCAATGAGAAGCTTGGACCTCCTTCCTATTTATACTAAGATAAGAAGTGAAGCCTCACCTCTCCTCCACATCCGATGTGGGATTTTTTGCTTTTTTGATTTAGAGTAGAAAAAAATAAGAAACTCATTTTCCAATAAAATAAGGATTTAAGGAAATAAATCATTTTAATTGATTTATCTCATCCATTTAATATCTTGTATTAAATATTGCATTTAACTAATTACACGTGTGTATATATCATATACAACACGCATATATACATATATGTAAATGTATATTTATCAATTAATAGCATAATTAATATCTTGTATATTATTTAAGGGAATTAGAGAGAATGATGAAAATAAGTTACGAATTAGTGAATACGACACATTTTCATTATTTTTGCATAAACGACAAACTTGTTAAGATGGATGCTAAAAGCAAGTATAGAAATAAAACAATATTCTGAACAAACAAGCTTAAAATACTTGCCAAAATAGAATTTATAATCACCTCAAGAACAATCAGGGAAGATGAAAGTAATCTCTGAACGGTTGCTACTTCCTTCCGAAAGAACCTTGACAAAAGATGAATACAAATGTTGTTTTTACACGCTTAAATTGCATTAGAGCTAAGCATACATCAATAAGTGTTTTAGAGCAAGGGTTGAGGTTCCTTTCTCTACTTTTTTTTCGTAAAACCTCACAAGAAATCCATTCTCTCTCTCTCTCTCTCTCTCTCTCTCTCTCTCTCTCTCTCTCTCTCTCTCTCTCTCTCTCTCTCTCTCTCTCTTCCTCTTTTTTCCCCTCCTCTCAAAAAGAGTGTTAATCCTATCCGAAGGCGAGATCTTTTCATCCAAGGAGGGCGGGCCTAGCTTCAAAATTCGAATGCATATTTAGTATAGAAGCTGGGATCATACTCAAGTTTGCGTGGTCACCAAATTCGAATTTAAATTTAGAATTATTTGATCATCCCTCCAAAAGAGTCTTGAGGTGAAAGCTTGAGCTTTACTCTGGTTACGGTGGATTAACGATTGCTGCAAAAGAAAATGAAGAATACAACACGTAAATCCAAAGACAGCATATATTATTATTACTATTATCAATATGAAAATTACATAGTATTGTATCCGAAGGGTTAGTATAATTTGTAAACGAAACGGCCAAGGATATCAGAAAAATCGTGAGAAAATGATGTGAAAATATGCCAAATAAACTATATATTTTCCCGCACATCACACAACAATTACCCAACAATTAGCCTATTTTCAAGTTATAACCTCACAACCACCTCATACTACCATTGACAAGGTTAATCAGGGGTCTTGAAAAATGGATGTCCTAAATAATGTATTCTTACAAATGGACGTACATAGAATATGTCGTATCCAATTGTCCATTATAGAGGGCATGGATCTAAAAATTTGGCATTTTAATAAATTGGGTGTATACTCACTTAAGTCTAACTATGCTACAACGTTACGATTCAAAAACAACATCAATCTACTTCTACATCATATTTCACTCTTTCATCATATTCGTCTCTCGTACAAAAATTTCTCGAATGTTTGGTTTATTAAGACAAAACCTAATTTTGATTTTTTTTTCTTCTGAAAATGCTTAAACAACGCTTTACGTGTCGGAGCAGTGTTGGGTTCTCGTTTGTCAAACTTCTCTTTTAGATGCTCCATTTGCAAAGAGCACATCGAAACAATTTCACATATGCTTAAAATATTTTCGTGATATCAATAGAATAAAACAAATTTAAAAAAACAAATTAATATTCTCAAAAATAAATAAATAAATAAAGGGTTAATTCCTTAAAAGTATAGTTTTTTATACTTATTAGCCCCATAAGGACATAAAGAAATCTGTTGGACTTATAAGGACACATTTTATTCACCTTACCTAATTTACTCTCCCTTTAAAGGAATAGTGTTTTTATTTAATTCCCGTTGCAACATAAATCTTTCTTTAGATCCTTGAGGATTCTTTCCAAGCTGTAATCTTTTCTCAGCCCTTGAATTGTGGTCAGCCACTTTTTTCCATTCCTTTGTTGCACACGAATATGCACGTACTCTTTGGCTCCAGGGGCATCAGTATCTTTGGCTTCAGCAAATGGATCAAAGGCATATGGGATTTGGATGTCTAGATCAACCATTAACTTTGCTTAAAGAGAACTTGAAAATCCTGTTTTGATTACGCAAAAAGCTGCACCATGTAAATCAACTAATTAGGCAATGTTTTTCTAATTATCTTGGGCCTCTTTTTATAAGAAGATCAAATTTCTCCAGAAGATCTATGTTATCCAGGATACAATACACAAAATCATCAAGAAAATGCATGAATTAACAAACCACAACTTTATCTCTGTTTCAAATTTAACTCAAGCAAGTTGTGGTAAAAGGATCATCTGTTCAATAACATAAGAATGGTCTAAAAATTTACGGTTATAACATTTAATTAATCACACAAAAGGGATCCATTTGAATTCCCTCAAACAGAATCAAAGAAACAGCTTTCTCAAATACATATGAAAAATAGTATTTTTATTTTCTGGAGTTGAATTTAGACCTTGAATCTAAAACATCTTGCTTTCTATCAAATGTAGAAAAAGATCCAAAAAGGAAAATTCTAGCCAAAGATTTATGGAGTGGCATTGATGTCACTTCATTTACAGTTATAGAATTAATGGAGTGACATTGATGTCACTCCATATACATTTTCAGCTAATCAAAGGAGGCCATAAAACAAAACGGATACGACTATTTATGAAAACTGAGGGACTATTTAAACTGTTATCTTCAACAATTTTGGAATGAGTATTTTATTGGAAAATTTCGACATTGTAATGTATTATGGTAGTGATAAAATTTCGATTTATGATGTGACATTGATGTCACTTCATTACAATTAAAGAATTAATGGAGTGGCATTGATGTCACTTCATTCTGTTGTTTACATTTATTTATGCATTTAATTTTACATTGTTGATGAAGCAAATTGTTACTAGTATTTTAACCAAGATTGAGCTACTATTTTCCAAGCCCAAAGAAAATAAAAAAAAGATAGCAAATGATGAAGTTCGCAATACAATAGCAAACAAATGATGAAGCAAAGGATTCGGGAGGCGATGGGAGTTAGCGACCGTGATGCATTTTCATAAGTGGCCATTTAAAAATTGTGCAGTTTCTTGCTTGCTTGTTATTATGATGATGATAAAAGAAGGTTATGTAGATTTATGGCTCGTTTGGATTGATGTAATGAAATGAATCATTGGAATATAATGCAATGGAATTGAATGATATCATTCCATTACCTTGTTTGGTAAGCAATGAAACTTATTGTAGGATTTATTTTTCATTCCATTCCGACTATTCCATTGAATTTTGGTGGATCGATTTTCATTCCGTTGGAATGAAATCATATTCCATTCCTCCGTTGCCAAACAAGCCAAATTGATATAATGTAATGAAAAAGCATTCCATTCAATTCCATTCCATTACCGCAATCCAAACACGCTATTAGAGTTTCTCGTTTGCCAAACAAGCCAAATTGATATAATTAATGAAGTGACATTGATGTCACCGCAGATGTCATCGCATACATTAGACAACTAATGAAGTGACATTGATGTCACTGCAGATGTCACTGCATACATTAGACAACTAATGAAGTGACATTGATGTCACTGTAGATGTCACTGCATACATTAGACAATTAATGAAGTGACTTTGATATCACTACATAAATCGATACAATAAGACGTCACTACATAAATCGATACAATAAGACGCCGTCGCTGATACACCGATACAATAAGACGCCACCGCGATACACCGATACAATAAGACGCCATCGCATAAATCGACATAAGACGCCACCGTCGATAAATCGATACAATAAGACGTCACTACATAAAGTTATACCGTAAAGGCGCCGCTGCGATAATCGCTTATAACAAAAGGTCAATGCATAACTCAATATCATATGATGTCATTGCATAAATTGCGACACTCAAGACGTCCTTCGCATAAATTGATACAATAAGACGCCACTACATAAATCGATACCATAAGGCGTTCATCGCATAAATCGCTACAAAAATACGCCATCGCATAAATCGATACGATAATACGCCATCGCATAAATCTCTACAACAAGACGTCATCGATAAATCGATACCATAAGACGCCACCGCATAAATCACTACAATAAGACGCCAAGATATGAATCGCTTATAATAAGACGCCACTATATAAATCGCTACAATAAGACGTCATTGCATCAGTGGTGCTCAATGCATCGAGGCGGTAAATGCGTCGGGGACGGTCAATATGACGTGGCGTCCAAACTCATCAGGCGGTCAACTCATCGCGCGCATTGGTCAACGCGCACAGGATGGTCAACGCGCGGGCGGTCCATCGATCGGGGCGGTCAATGTGTTGGAGCGGTCATTTCATCGGGGCGGTCAATGTGTCGCGCGGGTCAACGCGTTAGGCGGTCAATGCATCGTGGCGGCGTTACATCGGGGCGGTCAATGCACCACGGCGGTCAATGCGTCGTGACGGTCAATGCATCGGGATAGTGAATACGTCGTAGAGGTCAATGCTTGGTGACAGTCAATACGTCGCAACGATCAATGCATCGGGCGGTGATCTGTCTCCGATCAATAACGCACGCGGGCGGTCAATGCATCCCGACGGTGAATGCGTCTGGGCGGTCAACGCGCCCCGACGGCGAATGCGTCGCAGTGGTCAACCATTAGGTCAGTCAATGCTTCGGGATGGTCAATGCGTCGCGGCGGTCAATGCGTGGTCGCGGTCAATGCGTTGTGGCTGTCAATGCGTTGGGGCGGTCAATGCGTCGCGGCGGACAATGATGTTGAGACGCCGAACGAAAACAGAGCTCCGGCAGTTGAATTTGAAGATGCCGACGAATCAAAAGGTCGTATAGGAGTCAGGAACCAAGCGTGTGTCGAATATCCGGATGATGAAAACGGAGCCCCACCTGTCAAGAAAGAAAGCAAAGCCAAACAAAACTCAACATAACATTCTAATAAATTAAGCACGATCAAAACTCTTCTCTGTTTAATCAGAAAGGTCCATTAATGCAAATGCGAGCTCTCTCAGAAAACACACATACACACACAAAAAGATTATTACAGTGCTCCACAATCATGCTCAAGCAATTAACCCAAACAAAAGTCTGCCTAAACTTGCAATAAAGCATGGTCCTTCTCCTAAAAAAAACATAGAAAAAAGAAAAAGAAAAGGCGTTTCCTGTATTTTCAATAGGAGGAGTACGGGTAAAATCTGAAGAAGAATTTGATCCGAACCCACCTGTGGGATTCGCGGGATTATTATTGGTGATTCCGAAAGGGTTCTTAGTGAATGCACCGAAGCCCAGTTGGGCATTGCCACCGCCAGAAGCCATGTGTATTGTTATTTTATTTAATTAAGGCAGATTTTAAGATACATATGATAATAATGTGTTCTTATAAGTTCAATGATTCGTTTTTTATTCTTATGTTCAATAAACTGCTTTAGATTTCTTTTAGTCTTTGGTCCATAAATAAATAAGTGCATAATCCAAAAGTGGGCCCGGATAGGAGGAATAGGGGGAATGGCGGAGACAAAAGCCTCAAGCCTTAGTCGTACGGAAACGGCAGAAACAATGCACAACTTACAACCCCACCCCCACCACCTTACACACGCCGGGCTCCACCCCCTCCTCCACCTCGATGAGGGTGACGACGACGGCATAGCCGGAGCCGACGATGGCGCCGGAGGAGTCGAAGACCCTGCAGACAACAATCCCCAACACGCTCCTCACTCTCACTCTCAGATCCCCTACGACAACAATCCTCTTCCCTCTCACCACATCCACAATGGCGTTACCACCTCCTCCTCCACCCCTGCCCCCACTCCTATGGAGACTGCTGAGATGAACGGCATCGAGGTTGTGGGTCAGCAACCTCCTTTCTACGCCCACAGCTCTGATATCGTACCTTCTTCAGCTGGCAGAGATGGGGCCGACCAGCTTACCCTGTCTTTTCAAGGCGAAGTCTATGTTTTCGACTCCGTATCACCAGAAAAGGTCTATTTTTTATTTTTATTTTTATTTTTTTGGACATTCTATTAAGCATATATCATCTGTGTTTTGTGCCTTTATGTATTTTTACTTTCGTAGCGACTGAAAAAGATTTAAATTGCTTGAACTAAAACTTTAATCTATTGATCCTGAGCTACACTGTCAGTTCCTGGAGAAGGGGAAACATACGAATTTCAATTAGAAAAGGGTAATAGCGGGGGTGGTGATTGGGAAAATTAGGTAACTACCCTATAATGATTTTCCCCAATTCATGGGTTTTTGTTTGTTTGTTTGAAGTGTTTCAAAGGATTCCAATCTTGTGGAATGTTGTTTCCTGACTGACTTGTGAGTGGGGAATCTTTAATCTGCTTGTGTAGATCTGTGGAGTTTATTACTTTCAAATGTTGACAATGACGTTGATTCAACGGTTCGGTTTCACGGATTTTAGGTTCCAGTAGTTATTGTGGGTGTCCATTTATTGAAGCTTTCTGTTTGCAGGCAATGTATGATGTGTTACCGTGTATTTAGCTGTGTTTTTCTCCAGTTTACAGTTATATGTGTTCTGATAAGGAATCATGACATGGGTTCCTTCTTTATTGATTTGTTAGGTTCAAGCAGTGTTGCTACTATTGGGCGGATATGAAGTACCTACAGGCATTCCAACCGTCGGCGTACCTCCCGACAACCTAAAGGTACATCTATTTTTGTTTTATCGATTCGTTTCTATTTAAGTGAGGGAGTTGCCAAAAACACGCTTATTAAAGTGAATGTCTTTTCACACTATAAAAAATCTCAGTACCCAACATTTTTGTTTCCACTTCTTCCCTTCAAATTTATGTTTTTTCGCACTGGTTGATTCGATCGAATTTCGGGTAGAATGTTGGATGTTTTCCGACTCAATTAGAGTCCTGAAAGTTTTTCTAACCGGTATTGGGTATGAAAAACACTTGAAATTCTGACTTGAATTGGGTCGAATAATCATCGTTTTCTAACTAGATTTGGGTCAGAATAATCTGCCGTGTGAAAAGATGCTTATATAAGAGAGAATATAACATGTCTTTAACATTAAAATAACTAAAAGAACCCTTGAAGATCATTAATGTAGCCTTACTTTTTACCTCTCACCTGGTAACAAATATGGGTGAAGTTGGAAAATGGATTATAAATGTTGGTTTGGAAAATTTACTCCAACTGGAACAAATAATTTTGGCAACTCCCTCATTTAGATAGGAACGGAGGGAGTAATGGTCAAAGGTACTAAATGTGCCGGTTACTTTGCCTATTTATTTTTATAAGTTGCCAGCATGTCTCTCTTTTCAGAGTATGGGTGGCTTTCCAGGGCGGTCAAGTAAACCTCAAAGAGCGGCTTCTTTGAATAGGTTTAGAGAAAAACGGAAAGGGCTTTGTTTTGATAAGAAAATTCGTTACAATGTACGAAAAGAAGTTGCACTCAGGTTAAAAAGGCTTTTCTTATCTATGCTTACATTTTATGTTTTATTGGTAATATGCCTGAGGGAAAATATTCGCATCCAATAATTAAAGAATGACCCATAACGGCATCTTAAAGCCTATGGACCAATCATTCGGGTGATTTCCTAATGTCCTATTGCTCCTTTTTTAATTATTTTTTTAATTCCCTTCCTTTTTCCATTCTGCAAATCATATGTTTATAATGCAAATTATGAACACAATGTGTACAAAGCAATTGGGTTCTCCTATTTACCCTTACAGTATATGTACAGAATTTGCCAAGAATTTCTTAGCTGATCAACTGCTTAAGATTTACAACCAAAAATAAAAATAAATTTAAATAATCTGCCGAGCTGTTCTAATTTGTTTTATGGTCAACAGTGCATCTACCTTAATTATTTTTTCTGAATTTTCATAAGTAAAATCTGACCTTTCCCATTATGGAATAAACTTTTCTTTTCACCTCTTTTGTATTGCTTCATGATATGGTGAAAGACGCTTGCTTCATTTATCTAGAGTTCTTTTAATGGAACATTGGAACCTACATCTCCTTCCTGCATACAATGCTGGTTTTATCAGATCCAAAGAATCTCCTAAGCAATTATTGAAATTCATGATTATCTAATGTACCGAAGAATGTCTTTCTATCAGGCCTAGGGGTATGCACTAAATGCATAGAAATACATATATGTACTGATGTACTTTAGAATGGTATGTACATTAGATTGCCTGAAATGACACAGTTAAACCGTGAATTGGAGAAAAGCCATGAAGAGGAGGAAAATATCCTTGATTGTATGAGCATGTTTTACTGAAATCATATTGGACAGGAAAAAAAGATGAATGCGTATTGATAGTACCTGTGGATGCTATTGGAATCCAATTTATCAGCTTACTGCATATGCTACATTCTCACTTTTGTTTTTTATCCGCAGGATGCAGCGTAAGAAGGGCCAGTTTACATCTTCTAAATCTGTTTCTGAGGAAGTTGGTTCTTCGTTTTCAGATCAAAACAACGCGAACGAGCAAGAAACTTCGTGAGTGTCTCATCGTTCTCAATTTTATTTTCTCCAGCTTAAAACTAGTTTCCAGAGGAATCTAATCTCACATTGGATTCATTGAACAGATGTAGGCATTGTGGAATTAGCTCAAAATCTACTCCGATGATGCGCCGTGGACCAGATGGCCCAAGGACACTCTGCAATGCATGTGGGCTTAAGTGGGCTAATAAGGTTGGTAATGGTTTATAAGCGCCTTTTTCTGAATCATGCTTCCCTGAAAATGGGAAGAATTTCCAATATTTTAGAAGCTATGCTAATTTGCCTCTGTATTGTTTTCATCTACTGATATTAATAAATGAAAATATTTTTCTTGAATATTTAGTGTGTATTCTGCATTCTCCTTTCTTTTGTGGACAATAGCAAACCTAGGTCCTTTTGGTCTACAACTATTTTACACATCAACTGTGTAAGAGCTTTACATGAAAACTTTTTTACTTGAGATTGAGATTTTTTTTGTCCTTTAGTTTTAATTTTTATAGCTCTTTATTAACTGAAAGACGAGGGAAGCCTCGGCATAGTGGTGAAAAGTTATCGTTGAGTGACTAGTGGTCAAGAGTTTGAGTCGTGGAAACAGCCAGTTATAGAAAAATAGAGCAAGTGTGCATACAATAGGCCTAGACTGTCCACTGTTAATTTGGTATTGCTTTATCTTGTTGGATCTTCTTCTCACGTTTCAAAGTATTGCATCGTATTTATTTTAACCAACTCCCTTTGGTTATTGTTTCTTGAAGTGATTTTTTTTCCTTCCATTTTTTTACCGATTTCATCAATGCTTGTGGATTACTTGAGCAAATATAACTAATTTTAATCTGAAACGCTTGAATCTGAATCTTTGGATCATGCAGGGAATTTTAAGAGATCTTGCTAAAATTCCTGCACATGGAATCCAGAATGCAATAGGGAGTGCTAAAATGGAGGTGTGTGCCATCAAATTTTACTAATTTGTCATGCCCTAAAGCTGAATATATATATATATATATATATATATATATATATATATATATATATATGTATGTATATATATATATATGTATGTATATATATATATATGTATGTATTTGCTTTTGCCTTCTGTGGTTAGATCTTCATCCTGAAAGGTTTCAACTAAAATGGGCTCTAACCCTCTGCATTACCACTGAATAAAGACTTTGATGATAAATATCTAACATCCACAATTTCCATCATTAATGCTTATTCATAGTATGGCACAGCCACATAGGATTTGGGGGGGGGGGGGGTGGTGGTGGTCACGGACCCCGCTGAAACTAAGAAAAAAAACAAGTATTACATTAAAAAACAGTGTATGGGGTGAACCCGACTCCCCCCTGCCCCCCCTGATAATTCGTACCTATATTTTCATTGTGTGATGTTTTTTTTTTCCCAGAGCAACGGTGAACTTAATGTATCAGACGCAGTGACTGCTGCTGCTGCAGACATTATGGCTGTGAATGGTGATAAACGAGATCTCAATCTGCTGAACGGTGAGAAGAAAGCTGAGCATGCTAATTCCATGTAATCTTTGGGAGGCTTCTTTCTGTGTAGTAACATAGTAGTACTACCCTATATGGCATATATAGTTGTACATGCTGTTATTTATTTCATGAAAAGAAAAAGGTTTGACATTCTTGATGATTGATTATACCCAATGTAAGGTGTTTCCCCTTGACATCGGGAACGAGGTTAATTGACTTAGGCGGCGTGTACGAATAATAATAACATATTCTTGTTGGTGGGTCATTTTGATGTGATACTGTTAGTTTCTGTCATGGAGAAGATTATGATTATGCATTTGAGAGTGGAGTTTGGATGATTCAGGCCCCATTATTTGTCACTCGAAATGAAAACCGATTTTCAACCCGCCATTTCTATCGGATCGTTGTCGTCCGTGAATGAATTAATTATCATCCTTATTCCAAGTGTCCCAATCAGAAATTGATTTCCAATTATGTCATACCGCCATACCTAATGTTATCGTCAAGTTGATTACTTGATTTTTTGAAGGGGTCGATCTTGAAAATGATTACGACCATGTTTGGTGGTTTTATGATTATGCGAGACACATTATAGAGGTGTGGGGTTTATTTAGAACGCTTAGATAACCCGGAAGGGAGTTGAATGGTTATGAACCGAACTTGCCCTTAAAAACTTCCCTTTCAAAGTGACCGTTAGTGTAACTGCTTATATCCTCAAAGTATGATGTTATACCAATTATCAAGTGGTTCTGGTGTAGATTACAAGTAAGTATAACACTTGTTTGATCAATGTATAGCACAATCCAAGTAAAGAAAGAGTTTCGTTCAGCTCAGGTATGCTTAGACATGATGTTAAGTCTGTTTTTGACATACTACAGTTGCAATGCAAGTTCTGTTGAACTTTAAGTTTGTAAATACTTGAATGTGGATTCGATCAACTCATCACAAGAAATGTAATCAATCATACAACATTCACAATTCAGTACACGATCAGAATGTAAATGGCACAACTGTTTAGACATGTTCTAACAGGGAGACATAAAACATCTACCTTGCAGTAAATCATGGACCAAGTATGGCCTTGGATTTTAATTATTCCTTCAATGGTATTTCTTTTATTACCAAGTAGTTTCTATTACAATAGAGTGTTACAACTCAATATCATCCACTGAGCCAAAACTAGATCACAAGAAAGCCTTATCGACTCTTTAACAAGCACAACAACCCTTACTAAGACTCCTTCTGTTCAGTAACTTTGTCTATGTTCAGAGACTGATCTGCATTTGTTCACTAACTCCAAGCTTGCTCAAGGATCTCCGATTGTTCCTCTAGCTCAACTGTAACTCCAGTTGAGCTCAATCCAACCAAGAACAAACAACTATACTTCAATGTAATGAGTATCGAACAGACATCACTAAAAATTCAAAAGCTTTGAATAGATTCTATTATAATGAGAGTTTAGAGAGTTTCAAAAAAATAAATTCGAGGCTTTGGAAACATAACGGTAGTCTTTCAATGAACTCAGTTATGCCCTTTTATTGGCTATGCAATAGAGAAAGTAGTGGTTGCATTTGAAAATGTTCAAGTGAAATATCAGTCCTTGATCAAAGGAAGATTCATCCCTCTTTACTTCTCTTCTTATCAACATATTTTAGAGTGAAATTGCATCTCAAATGGACAAGAGAGCCGTTGAGGAGAAGATGGAGTAGATGGCCAAAATCAAGACTAGACACTTGTACTTGCAACCACCAAGTTGAAGACTTTGTGCCTTGTTGGTCATTGGATCAAGTCTGATCTTATGGTGATCCATGTCTCCTCCATTGCTGATATTTCTTTGCATAATGTATCATCAAAGATGATACATAATTGTATCATGATGTATCAAATGTTGACATCTTCAATTATACAATGTATCATATGAATAGTTGATGTCTTCATGAGTTGACGTATTGTATTGCATGTAGCTTTGTATATCATGTTAAGACATCTTCATATCATATGGAATGAATCAATTCTCTTTGTTCCATGTACTGAAGTCTAAGACTTCAGTGTCATTAGTACATATAAGATATAATACAGATACACAATGTGACATAACTTGATCAAATATGATATAATGAAACATACAAGTGTATGATCAAATTATGATGACATGGTAAGATTAAGTGTTCAATTTAATGTCATTTAGTCACATATAAGTTGTGTTACTTTTAAACAATCAAACACATAAACAAACTAGGGGTTGTGAGTGCAATTACTCAACAATCCAACTTTCAAATTCATTTTCAAGTTAAAATCTCCCTCTTAATCAATGCTCCCTCTTAATATATGCATAGATATAAAGCAAAGAAGCACATTCATGCTAAGATAAGTAGGTAAGCATAATTGTAGAATCATATAGTCCAATAAGTTCCATTGTCAAGCATCAGATTAGTACTCCAAACGAACAACCAATGTTGAAGGAATGTACTTGTCAGATACTTGTTTAAAAATCAGTTTAAAAAGTTACTACTTCGCTTTAAAATATGTTTATCCCCTTTAAAAGCAATTGAAAATATTGTACACAACTTAGATATTTCTTCTTCTTATTATGAAAATGAATCAAAAGATGTATGAGGTATCATAGTGATATCATAGGCAAATGATTCTTCAAAGTCTCAAAAGTAGATTGAGGTAAGGGTTTAGCGAATATATCTGCAATTTTCTATGTGACAAATTCAACGAATATGTTTCCATTAGCAACATCTCTTAGGAAAATGATATCTGATATCAGATATCAATGCGTGTGGCTCTAAATTGCAAGATAGGATTGCGAGACATTTTGTCTGACTGATGTGAGCTCTATTTCTAGTTTGCTTCAGTTGTAAGTCTAAGAAAAAGTTCATCCCTCTCATAGCAAACATCTCAAACTCTATGGTCATTACTGACCCAAAGTCCTTGCATAAATCAGAGTTAGTAGCACCAAAAATAATGTGTGTGCATGCGTGCGTGTGTGGATTCTGTTGATATGGAGAACAGTGGTAGCTCACGGGAAGCTGAGGAGTTTCTTCCGCGAGACAATAAGTACGTGGGTAGATGATTGTCTCAATGGGGATTTATCTAGGGAAGGAGATGTGCAATATTGAAGATTCCTATTTCGAGAGATCTTGTTAGGACTTAGGAGTGTGGTATTGGCACAACCAAGAAGTGTATCGGGTACCCAAAGACCACCTGGGATGGTGTTTATGTCGCTGGCGATACACATGGCGAGGGAGTCGAGGATAGCATGATCTAATTAACTAGCATGATACCCATAATAGCTAGTAATGAAGAGAAGAGATTCTTGAAATTGAATCTCATGTAAGAGATAATTTCAGACAACAGTGAGAGTAAAGTGAAATGAACTCCATTATATCTGTCTGCTATAATCCGATCCTCCACGACCCTAAACGAGACAGTGGAAAATAACCTTAATTCCAGTAACATTCAAGAGTGCTGAAACAGAAAGTCACATTCAGATTTGTACAATAGACAGACTCATAAAGTCAACCTTCTAAGACTTCACTTCTGAGAAGTCGGCATCGCCAGAGATAATCCGGCTGGGAGATCCTTCCATTGCTGAGTCACTGTCTTAATCTGAGTGTAAAAGTTCACCCCAGCCTTGCCTGCAATTTACTCTTATTTTGTTAATATTATGCTGCATTTAAAAACTAAAAAACTTAACGAAGAACTTCGTGTCAAGTAAAATTAAGTTAAGAAAACGTCAAAACACATTTGTAGAGCATTGGCCAATTAGTGAGACCCGTATCAATCAATTGGTCTAAGAGTGTGTAATGACACTATATATCGTGGTAGTATCATTTCCCAGTTAAGAAGTGATGCTGTGGTACCCAAGAAGGAAAATATTGCTCATAAAACATATCAAAGTCACTTTTTATTTTTCCAGAGTGACACACTAAATTGAAGAGGGGAAAAAAATACAAGTTTCATACCATAGAAATTTAGATCTCCTGCAAAAGATGCCTTAGACCCGTGAACGAGAAGAAGGGCAAAGGAACTGGAATCGGTACATTAATCCCAACCTGGACCAAGAGACGGCGTCAAAGCACATAAGTATAAAACAACGGTGATAAGTGCATCAAAATGTTACACTCAATGTATAAAAATTAAATATATCACACCTGCAGACCCCACCACCACCACCACACACGCACACCATTTCGTGCACCAAACATTAGCGATCATTAAAATAAAAGAATTCTAAATATGCAATAGGTTAAGTTTGTAACTTCTTACCTGGCCTGCCTCAATCTCAGTCTGAAATTTTCTTGCAGCCGCGCCGGATGATGTAAAAATTGCAGCACCATTTCCGTACCTACCAGAAAAGACCACATACTTATATGCTCAATGAAAGGAGTTATCCATCTAATTTAAGATTATAGCACAAAATCAGATGCGACCTACTTGTTTTGGTTTACAATTTTTATAGCCTCATCTAAGCTGTCAGCCTAACAAGGTGACAAGAATCAAATATTAGCCAAGCATGCAAAGTATACTGCTTCTGATCAATAAAACACAGACAAACCTGCATGCAAATGAGGACAGGCCCAAAAATCTCCTCCTGCAAATAACATCAATGTTCTTAACTCAAAGTAGAAATAAGAAAACGAGATGCCAGAATGCACCTCATACTTCAATTGCAGGCTCCAGATGCCAGAGAAAGAAGGGTGTGGAGATGAAAGAGGAGGCATGCACAAGTAGTGCGAATTGAGATGGCATAAATAAAATTAAAAATTGAAAAAAAAAAGTACCTTGTAGCATTCCATATCAGCAGTGACATTAGACAAGATGGTAGGACCAATGAAGTTTCCTTGTTCATAACCTGGTACCTGTTGGTTTTTTAATGATCAACTAAGTTTTCATAGACTAACTCAAATATAAACCTGAGTTTAATCATTGGTAGAAAACCAAATGGTTCTGTCACTATAATTGGGGTTAAAATGGTGTATGGGAATACCAAGTAGACTGAATTCAAACTTTAACATGAATATCACAAGTCATTTTCATCTTGATAGCATCTACGACCATACACCATAACCTTAGCGAAAGACCAGGTTTCCCAATAACCATTGCAATAAATAAAGCCAACTTAGCCAAGGCAGTTTAGAAACAACAACAAAAAATACCACAAGGCTTCTCCCATCCAACAGCAGCTTGGCACCACTGTCTACACCACTTTGAACCAATCTACATATCCGTTCTTTTGCCTGTTGTATGCAGAGACGTTCAACGTATTAAAAGAAGAATCCGCGAGAGAATTTGTGAAAACTGTCTAAATGAGAACCTAAATGAAAACACTCTCTGTAACCCAGGTGTTTACACACCTGTTTGCTAATCACGGGACCCAGGTCTGCATTTGGATCTGTTCCAACATTCACCTTAAGGGATTTAGCCCGCTCCACTATTTTATCTTCCCTACACCAAAAGGTTAAAACTCGTCATCTAAATGAACAAGATTTCAAAATCATATCACTCAATTAAGACAACTTTTACACAGAAGAAAAAGAAACAAGCAGGGAATAATCCTCTTTATTTTCCTTTCCTTTTCTGGTTCATGTGGGTGGTAGCTGCAATTGGTTAGGAGATACAATAGTGGACAAGAATTCAAACCGTTCTGTAAGCATGAGCGTGTGGATTGCAGTAAGTAATGTAGTCCGAGTGGTTTTTCTTCGACTACCTACTGGTACCATGCCATTTTAATTTCATAACTATGACGAGAGTTTCGCCATTTGAAAGCGCCTGGCGATCACCAGGCCAGGCCGAAAATCGCTCAGGTCAGTGAGTCCTATGGCGAGCATTAAATCCTCTCCTTACAGTCAAGTGGCTTCGCACCTCTAACGAGTGGCTTCGCGTTCTATGATAGTTGTGGCCATGGCCCGAAGGAGCAGATATGCCAACAATGGGAAAAAGCTATGTTCCGGAAGGTAAAAAATAAATTAATAATGACAACACGTGATCATATTGCCACAGACAAATCCATATGTATAATGAAGAGAGGAGATGCAAAAAAGGTTTCCAATCAAGACCCTTACATCTAAGCCATTTTGCGAAAGGTCATTCATTTCAAAAAACTCACTTTGCAGCATCAAGAACTACTAAAATTGCTTTTACTCTGCAATCAAGAAACGCATCCCATTCTTATTTTAACAAAAGATAAAGTAGTTAAATTACACAATCAAGTCTTATCCCACTGAGTGCTGTCAGCTAAGAAATCGCATGTGAGTAATTTTTTAATATATTTTTGCTATGAGTTCAACATATGCAATAAGCACGAATCAGCAATTCATTAATTGGGAAGACAGTGGAGTTGTATTATGCCAAAGTGAAGCCTCACCAACAAACTAACGTCATTGGAGAAAATTACATATCTAGTATGCTGACAAACAGAAATAGAGAAGTCTAAAGATATGCAGATGAGAATCATAAGATCTATCTGGGTGAGTAAATTATCAAAACAAGTTACCATGATTTTGACCCTCCAACAAAGACCACTGTGCTGAGGGCCATGCATCTTTGTCCTGCAGCACCGAAACCAGCTGCTACTAAAGCGTTCAAAGTGGCATCCAAGTTGGCATCAGGCAATACTATTCCATGGTTCTTAGCTCCATATTTGACTGAACACATCATCAGTCAGAAAATAAGTTGAATTTTAAAGTCAATCAGTAGAAATGGTGGGAATTGAATACATTGGTGGCACTGACCTGAACACGCTTTCCTTTAGCTGATGCTCTTGAGTAAATGTGCATTCCAGCCTATAAAGTGATAAAGAAAAGGTTTGTCTCAAAGAGAGTTTATAAATAGATTGGACATGGAGAACAGAGGAAAAGGCATACGCACTAAATCTTTTGCTTTAATACTCAAAAACCTTCATACAAGGGATGGCTTGTATAACAACATGACTTGACTTGAGGATACCCCTACAAGAATATGTTTTATGTTCAATTACCGTCTCTCCAAAAGCTTAAGATGTTGGGGAGGTAGATAATTACATGTTAAACACAATTGACTTCAACAAGCCCCCTCAAATGTGGGCCTATAACAAAGAGCCTGTGCCAACATGAGACAACAAAGGGAATATATGGCAAAATAGGTCAACAAAGAGGTCCTAGACTTGAACAATATAAATGTGAAGAGAATGTTGGCAGAGCGGTGCGAACCATTGTTGAATTATCACCTTTCCTAAAAGCTTGAGTAGTTAGGGAGGTAGGTAACTTACATGTTGAACACAATTGACTTCAGAATTTTACAATATGAAACACGTGTGAACTTGGCATTGAGAATGACAAGGACCAAAAGAGGAGGGAACTTAATTCATTATCCCTTGTTTCATTGGCCCGCATCATCTTCACCAACACTTCTAGATTTTTTATTTTATTTACATTGAATTCAAGGCTCACATGTATATTAATGAATTATTTGAGCATGTAATCAATTCTAGCCTTGAAAAGATGGAGCCGTAAAAGAAATAGAAATTGTATTTTACAAAATAAAATAACAAAAACTTGCAAACCGAAATTATTGCAGATGGGAAAGCAAATGTAGCATACAATCCACATAGTTTTTTCATAGCACAAACAATTAGACATCCTCAAAGTTGACCTGATAAGCTGCTTGCTCATTTAAACCTACACACTTGTTGCACTAATGTACCAACCTTGGCAGAAAGTTGACGTCTGAAATACGATTAACTGATATATTTTAACACTTATTCACTCAATGAAACCTAATATATTTTAACACTTATTCACTCAATGAAACGGAACATTGACGTATGTAACAAGCCAAAGATTCATGCGACTCCAGAGTATGAAATTTATCACAAAAGAGTAACACCATGATGATCCAAAAAATCAGAAGAAAAAAAAGAACCCTTCATATTTCTGTTGAACAAACAAATTCAAAGTTGACAAAGAAACAAAAAAGGGTGAGTTGAAAAAAGCCAACTATGTAGCACTATCTGAAAATAATCATATAAACAAATAAAAATACTTGTCAAGGTTTGTTACAATTTTGTATTACACCACGATAGACACGACCCATTGTGGATTCTAGTACTTGAACAATTGATAGTTGTTCAAAGACATGCATGGCTACAAACCTCTCACGTGTCTTGTTTTGCCTATCATCCCTTCAGTAATTCATTTGTTTTTGGAACCAAGGCCAACAATGGGCAGCCTAATACATATCCAAACGTAAAACCACTCATAATTTTTGAACCACTTTTTTAAGAGTGGGGTGGGGGGAGGGTTTGGATGATGTTTTGTTCACCTTTAGCAAGAAATTAACTACTTAACTAGCACAAACATACACCCACAGTAACTTACAGTGTTTGAACCAACAAATGATACGGCTCTAATATCGTCGTCATCACATATAGCATTCACAATATCCTGAAAGTGAGAGAACAAGATTCTAAGAGCTTATGAAAAGACTTCATCACATTCAGAAGTTATGATTTACGTATCAATTAAGTACAAGGTTGAAGAATTCAAGGTTTACATGTGTGCCATGAACAATGTTCAAAACGCCACTAGGCAAACCAGCCTCCATAGCAAGCTCTGCAAGTATCATGGAAGCCCCTGTCAAAAGAAAGTGAAAATAGAGTCAGTTCCAATGCTGACAGGAAAGCAGGTATACTTTCTCATCATTTTACACCCCAAGTTGGCTGCAACAAGAACTAGTCACATGTTCATGGAAGGTGAAAGCAAGAATTTAAGTGTTGAATTGTTGTATTAATTATATGTTTTTTAATCTTGCTTTAGTCTCCTAATTAGTCCTCTATCTGAAAGGTTTACTCCTAATCTTGTATAGCAAGAATTACTGTTCAGGAGCCGTTGCATCCTTGCAACTTGTAATTATAGCCGTTATGGTTCTTTGTACTCTTTCGTATCTAATGTGAGAAAGATCTTAAACAAAACCATGAGAATGCTTATAAAACATTAAAACCGAAAGTTTAACAATTCAGAACAACGAGATGGATCTCAAGAAACCTATGAACAAAAAAACAACTTCTGAAGAACTTGCCAGAAAGCGTTTAAATAACTAAGAAAATAATATGAACTCAGAGAAATTTTACCCACCCAACTTATTCTATCTCAAACAGAAACTACAAAGACTGTGTAGAAAGGAGAGTTAAAAGAATAATTTTTTTCTCCTAAATTCAAATGAGAAGAGTATAAAAATTTAAACAAGGATGCCTTATATCTGCCAACATCGGGCAGACTATCCATTAGCAGCCAAATTAAATGATCAAAACACTAATAGTCCTAACTAGTAACTACCAACATCGCACGCCTAAAGAGGTGGAGTAAAGGCATATATTTATACTAATTACATTTAACCAATCAATTACTCCACTACTACCAATAATGATAGTAGGGAAGTTGAGATCTGCACACTGCACACTCAAAGGACACATATTGAATTACCCTCAATACTTTTATAGTGTAGATTAGAACAAACAAGACAATACCAGGATCCTTCTCAGATGGCTTGAGGACGAAGGTATTTCCACAAGTCACGGCAACAGGAAACATCTGCAAAAATGTTAAAGCAAAAGATAAACTTCACATTTTAGTTTGGTGAGGAAAAGATTACAAGAAATGAGGGGATAATACAAACAGAAAAAACGGGGAAGAAACTATAAAAAATAAATAAATAAAAGGAAAGAGTAAAGGCGCAGAGAAAATGAGACAAACCCACAAAGGAATCATTGCTGGGAAGTTGAAGGGACAAATCCCAGCACAAACACCAAGAGGCTCTCTAACACTGTAGATATCAATTCCATTTGAGACATTGGATACATACTCTCCCATTTGTAAAGTTGCCATCCCGCATGCATGTTCCACCACCTCTTCAAAATAGATCCATAAATTCCATTTAAATGTCTTCATGTGTCTCCTTGTAAGACAAAGTAGGAAAAATATACCAACCTAGTCCACGAAATACATCCCCTTGAGCATCTTTCAATGTCTTCCCTTGCTCTATAGTTATGTTCATGGCAAGCCTGTCCTGTAATAATGAGTGAAGTGAAATCCAAATCAATCATATTATGTAGGGCACCATGGGGAACAAAGAATAGCTATTCTGAGAATTTATTTGATTGATTTTGTCATATATATGGAGTAGGAACTTGATTTTTACTACTACCTTTGATGTCATACAATCCTTTGCAGATTTTGGGAGCTATTAAGCTTACCATATTTTTTCGAATAAGATCTTGGAGCTTGAACATAATACGCTGCCGAGCTGTGATAGGGGTGCTTCGCCAGGTTGGAAAGGCCTCTTTAGCTGCCAACACAGCTGATTGAAACTCCTCATTTGTGGTTAGTGGTATTTGTGAAACTACCTCTTGAGTCGCCTTTGTCCAAGGAAAAAAATTTGAACATAAAACATCTCAAAACAAAAACTTGAAATAAGAAACTTCTGGTTTCAGGTACCTACCGGGTTAATAACATCAATACTTTCTGATGATCGAGAATCTACAAATGCTCCCCCAATCAAGTTCCGGATCCTCTGATACATTAAATATAGAAAAAAAATGGTCAAGCTACAAGCATAATGAAGTACACAGAAATCATGATTCTCAATGCACAAAGTAAACCACTTCATCTGGGTTGAATAACTACATCATTACACACAATGAGAAAAAATTTCAGAACGGATACTGCTATACATCTTCTGTCTCACCCTCTATACTATTATCCAACTCGCAACATGCGTAGAGATGTTGCCAGCCTGCATATGTATAAACAAGGTATGTACTTTTCACTAAGTGGTCACATGCTCAACACAAATGGCTTAATCTCGGCACATGCTCATAACCAACTGATCACATGCCGAACACAAATTGCTTAAGCACAACAAATAGGTGAGGGAGCGAGACAGTAGATACATTCTTACTTGTCCTATTTTTGTGGGATGTACCAGAAAGGATGTCTTTTATTGATATTTTTCGTTAAATATCGTTCAGCTTCTAAGCTAATCCCAATCGTATCAATATGCATCAAATGTCAACACGATTTTCAATATACTACTACAACAGTACAACCAGCTTCTAAGCTAATCCCAATCGTATCAATATGCATCAAATGTCAAACACGATTTTCAATATACTGCTACAACCATAAATTCTTAAAATGTTTAACCCAGTATAAAAATTTTACAAGAAAATCAAAGGGACGACTAAAAATAGCTGATGAACTAGGTTAGAAGATAATGGAGGGAGTCGACCTTCACTGAATCCTTGTTTAACTATAACTTCTATGATCGCAGCAGCAAATTTTAGGTGGGGCACAAAATTACAATTTACATAATAATGTCACACTGTATGAAAATGATCAAGCGGGCATTAAAAAAAGGAGGAAAAAAAAGATCAGACACCACCAACCGGTGAGCTCTGCTGTCTCCACGCATGGTCGGCGGCGGTTGAAAACACTCGCCGACTAAAACACTTTATAATCCTCGCTGCAAAATCATAATCAAAGCCATATTTTCTAGCCGTTATTGTGTTAAGGAGCGAATTAATTTCTAAAAATGATTAAATTAACGAAGAATAAATTGTACAGAGAAATGTTACCTCGATTGAGTGAATACTGAAGCATTTTTGCTGAAGAGCGCGATGAACCAATCTCAGAAGATTCTCTTGAAAAGAAGAGTGTATAGTGAATTTTCTGATAAAATGTGTTTGCTTGATTTATATATGCGAAAAGAAAGGCGATGGCTGAAATACTGGTATCTGTATCTTTGACCTTCATAGACGGCCGTCCCACGTGGATTTATTTTGTCTCGACTCTACTCTCATTGAACACGAAAGGCTTTATTGGGAACGTCTTATCTAGAACATCTTCACAGTTTCATTTTGTAATAAAACGCCTGTTCTAGAATGAGTTACATGGGTCGTTCGGAATATCTAGATAAGAATTTCCCGGCTTTATTGGCCTAGATTTCGATTGGGAATAAAATTGTGCATGCAGATATTTAATTTCTGACAGAAAATAAAACACGAAAGCTATGATTCCAGAACCTTCCGGTTACGGGCTCGTAATTAGTAATTATTATTAGGTTAATGCCTTGTTAGCCAATATTGAGAGATGTTTATTAAAGTAATCTGTAAGTTTTATGATGGTCCTGTACAACCTGTAATACTTATTCAATCAATTGAATGTTTTGCAAACCTATAAATACAAGAGAATGAGGGAAAATGATAAAAAAGATTACAAAATGAATAAATATGACACACTCTTTTTTTAGTTGCAATAAGGACAAATAAATTCAGACGGATAAAATTACCCCTTTTATTAAAGGGACGCGCGCATATGCATTCTTCCGCTCCTTCACGTTTGTTTTTCTTGTTTTTTTTTTTTCAAACACCTTTAACTTTTGATTTATAACTCCGATCATCGAAAAAAATTCACCAAAATTCATATTTTTTTTGCTCTTTAATTTGAGCCGAATCGATCTGCGGCGTAAATTTTGAAAGCGAAAAAATATTCTATTAACCGGGGCGTTTTCTTATAAACGGCCAGTAACTTTTGATTTGTAAACCGATCATCAAAATTGTTTCACCAAAGTTCATATTTGTTTTTATCTTCATTTTGAGACCTCATTTGATACCTTTTCGACGTAGTATTTGAAATCCGAATTTAATCGCAGCATTTATACTAACACAGATGTCGATGATGATGATCGATCGATGTCGATGCTCATTTGGCCGCTTAATTCAAGTGACTACTTCAAGGACACATATCTGGCTCATATAAGGCTCATTCAAGGCTTAATTCAAGGGAGACAATATCATATATGGCTCATATAAGGCTCATATAAGGCATACAATATCACTAACAATATCATATAAGGCATACAATATCAGTATCAGTATCAGTAAACAATATCAGGCTCATTTAAGGCTTAATTCAAGTGACTACTTCAGGGCACACATATCTGGCTCATTTAAGGCTTAATTCAAGGGACACAATATCATATCTGACTCATATAAGGCACACAATATGAGTAACAATATCATATAAGGCACCTGATATCGATCTGTGATGATCACGCTCAAAAGGACTCTTCTTTCGGTTTTTTGTTGCAAGGTCTATGTCCCCCAAGTCCTTGATATGAACATAATGTCTTCATACAGTTCAATCACTCATGTTTACTTCTTTTCGGAGCATGTTTCGACACTACTTTTTCTTTAGGATCATTTCTTTTAGGTCTCTTCTTGTTCTTGGCTTCAAAAATAGCTGCATTCTTGAAAAAACAGGCATATATCACAAGAAAAGAACATAAATGGTATAGAATTCACATTGTTTCTTTTTCTTTTTGTTTTTGTTTTACTTCCATACAAGATCAAGATTAAGCTTTTCCAAAGTAAAATAAGACAAATCCATTACACTTCAAAAGGTCACAACAAAAGGCTGCAATAGAACCATAGAAATCAAGGCAAAAACAATCCTTAAGTACTTGATTAACATATAAAACTCAAAGCTGCAAGCTTTTAATCAAGGAGGTGAACCACAAAAGAAAATAGATGGAAAGCGCAATAAAAGCATGCATACACCTCTTGATGTATTGCAAGTAGCGCCAATCAATCAATCAAAAAAGCTTTCCACCAAAACTTTATTCACAAAAATAAAAACAACAAAGAACTCAATGTTGGTCTTGAAAAGTAAATCACAGCCTGCACATCAAGGAATCTGACGGGACCACAAAATACTAGGTACGATTTTTTTATTAATTTGCTTAGCCAAATGAAAAGCTGCTAAAAGAATTGAAAATTTGAGGAATTGATAAATGAAATGAAACCAAAAATCCATACACTATATAACAAAACAAGCTAAGCTTTGAAACATTCAAAAGAACAGCTAATTGACGAAGAAAATTAATAATCATCATTTACTAAAAAAAGTAGGATGCGGTGGTGCCTGGATGCGGTGGTGAAGCTCTTCAGGCTTTGGCTCCACCTGTTGTGCCGTCAGCCCAGCTGCTGCGGATTGCCGGAGTCCGAGTGGTGCGGTGGTGAATGACCGGTGAGCTAGAAGCTGGAGGTTGGGCCAGGCGTTTAGAGAAGGAATACAACTCATGTTGATTGCCGATGTTGTTTTAGAGAAGAATACAGAACGCTCAAATAAGGCATATTTGTCCGGTGATATTTATTTATCCTTAATCATTAAAAAATCGTTTGGATTAAAGATTGAATAAAGGAGGAAATGTGGATTTTTACCTAATATTTCCTAAATACAAAGGATATATATTTCATATAATTTTATTTATTTTAATTTCTATGGAAAATTAGGGATAAGATACAATCGAAATATTTTTAAGTAATAGGACCATTTACATATTTTTATAGGAGAAGGACAATTGCGTAATTTTATAGCGAGAAGGAATGACAGTGAATCCGAAAATCGGTGAATCTCAAAGGTGAATCCGAAATCGGTGAATTTTCGACGGTGAATCTCGAAAATTAGTGAATTTCGACGATGAATTTTGAAAATTAGTGAATTTCGTCGGTGAATTTAAGCAATGAATTTGAACAGTGAAAGTGAATTTCGACGAGTGAATAAATAGTTTTGTTCTTTATGCAAAAGTTTCAAAAAACTGTCTTCTACTCAATTGATGAAATATTTACGTCCTTCTCGCTCATTCCCTAATTTCTATTGGTCCCGATACCAAGACCAGCTTAAAATTTTCCTAAAGTGATTATTGATTTCTTTGTACGAGAGAAATTACTATGAATTTTGAAAAAAACAGTTCGCATGAGAATGACAACAAATTGTTTTTTTTTTTTATCATGTGTCACGATACACCATATTAATGACTCCTTAGGTAACAGTTTCTTAGAGTAAGAATTTTGCTATTAAAATATCATCTAAAGTATCATTAAATTGAAAATTTCCTTTTCGCACATGGTGTATCGGTCTAGTGGTGAACTAGACTATAACGTTTCATGCCTGTTAGGGAAGAAAAAGAAAAAATTTCTTTCGACAAAATGTTGAGACTTATGTTTTTTCCCGCTTTTTTTTCTTTATTTTTTTTTGGTTTTTTTAGGGGATGTTTGAAGTGGTGAAATACTTTTCCTACGTTAGATCGCAAGACAAATAAAATCAATTAGTTAATTCTATTTTAAGCGACTATGGAACCAAATTGTCGTTATCAGAACGCTCGTTTAGGATACTGAGTCGCTTATCCAGGAAGCGAAGCGCGCTAAATCACATATAATATCAAATAAATTCAATAGTATATATAAGTTCTACTACGTCGTATCGAGTTTAGCAAACGGAAGCTAAAAAGACTCGCAAACTATCATAATTGCTACTAAGAATAGAAACTCCAAACATACTAAAGATAGAAAGGTAACTTATAACAACGAAATCCAAAGGTTACAAAGTATGAAGTCTAAAGAAAAGTACAATACTTGTCTTACAAAAGTCTCAATATAAAAGTACAACACATCTAGTACATCTTTGAAAGAAAAAGAAAAGAAAGCATCATCATGTCATCGTCGTCCTCAAACATCATCAAACTCCCGATCGAGCTCAAGATCTACATGTTCATCTTCACCACCCTGAAAGCATACAACAAAATGCAATGTCGGTAAGTACAACGACTTAGCAAAGTAAAGCTAAAGTATAATTAAGTCTTACAACGAAAGGTTCATTAGTTATTATTAAGTTATCTTTATGTGACCGACTCAACTCTAGGGTTCACTTCATGCTCATCAACATGTTGTGACTATTGGTTTCTAGATTAGCTTATCTTTGTTACATCATCAATCAAGGGCACTGCGCATGATGAATATCCATCACGAGATATCGTTTGCAACCTATCAACGGATCACACCAATAGCCACGGGGGAAAGCCCGATAGCGTACACGTTTGGTGAAGTCCCTCCGTACGTAGGGTCTCAGACTTACGGGGTGGTGTTCCTCCATACTTAGGGTCCCAGAGACTTACGAAGTTTTCCACTTTATCTGAACGCCCACACATCGTGATATAGACTTGTGCCTCACCAAGAATGGATTGATGTTTAGTCTTTTAACTATACAAGTACGTTTGTCATTATGTTGTTAACTAACCATCTAAGTGTTTTGAAGTAAGCTCCCTGACATATACTACTTTCTTACTTAAACCCCTAGACACGGACAAGGCGTAGCACATACACAGACATTGATGAATACTAATTCTTCAAAGCACAAGCCAATCATACTCTTCCGACGATCCCAAACTTCAACTCCCTTGAAGAGTACATCCTGTGCCGGAACTAAACGCATCGGAAGCTTAATCTTGGCTTATTCATGTTCATTTAATGTTATAAGGTCAAGAAACAACACTTAAAACTAGATTCGGGGCTCAAAACTAATCAAACACAAAAAAACATATCAGTGCAGTACACATACGGATTTGGATGCATCTTGCACCTTTGGCTTTAATCTTTGCCTGCTGGATTACAGTGCACTTGCACTAAGGCTCTTAATGTAAAAGCAGACGTTTTGACTCTGGTGCACCCATGACAACATCCAGTGCGCCCAACCAAGCGTAAAACTCCCAAAAAAACTCAGTTTTATGCATCTAAACGATCCCCACTCGATTCCAAACAAGTTTACCATCAATAGGCACATCAAAACAGCATAAAAGCCTCACTTTTACATAACTCAACATCACATACTTCTCTAACAACAAGTAGGCATGATTTCTAGCATTCAAACACCACAAACACTCAACCTTAAACATCATAAACCTAATTACACATTAGGAAGAGCCCCTTACTTGTCCAAAGCAAAACTCCAAGACACAACTTGAAAGAAACCTGCAGCACTTCCTCAAATTTCAACAAAAACCTACTTGATCACAATTAAACTTAGATTAATTGATGATCACAAGCCTCTAAACCAAAAGAACTACGAATCAAACCGAACGATGCTTTGAAATGATTGATTCTTGAAGTAACCAAGATTAGGGCTAAATTCTTACCTTCTCAAAACTCTGAACTTTTAGTATCACCACGTAGCCCTTTCTCTGCGGATTCTAAATCTTCAAACGATTCTGAAAACGATCAAGAACTCACTAAGAAATTTGGAGAAGTCTCTTTGCTCTTTTTTTCTTTTTCTTTCCTTCCTTTGCTTTCAACGTGAAAGTTAGAATGTTTTGAATTCTGACAACTCCTGCCAGCTTCTGACTTAATGGGAAGTTAATTCCCCAAATAAAACCTCCCTTTAACCTTAATTAATTGCCACTAACTCACTTTAATTACAATTAAGACCCAAAACTCCTTTATTTCCATTAATTGCAACTTAATTCCACTTAAATATATATATGTATTTTGAATATACATACACATAATAAACTTTAATTAATCCATAAAAGAAGTAAATATAATATTCCGAATTTTAAAAATTGTGCGTCTGCCATTTTCTAAATTTGGAGATATTACAGTCATTTAGCATTATCCATGGATATGAATTCTTCATTCAAGTCTTTTCCACGTACTCAATTCTTAGTGAAAAAAAAAAAGTAAGTTATGAAATGCTATAAAAAAGAAGAAGTGAATTTCTTACAAGAATACACTATAACATTACAACAATTAAAAGAAGGAAGCCTTATTCACACAAGATGTATTTGGCTATAAGTTATTATTAAAAAAAAAAAGAATTGATATTGAAGGATACTAGTAATTAAATCAATCAATGCACAGGGCAACCATCAACTGTAATGCCTTTAGCTGTTGGACATGATGCTAATGGACAATGTTCTCCCTGTGTCCCCCACCAAGACACTCCTTTGTCCTCTATTCCAAGTGTTAAGTATAACAACACTGCCATGAAAGCTACTCCAGCATTTAGAGCTGCTGAAAGTATATAATTATATCTCTGCCACCAATTCTTTCTGTAACGGAACAGAAAATAGTTGAATATTATCCCTACGATTATCCACGCGTTGTAGTTTAATGGCGTTGCTGGAGGTATAGCAACAGTAGCTCCAAGAAGTACCGGAAAGTTAACTAAAGGAATCCAAGATTTCTTCGGAAATGTCTTATGAAATAGCCATACTATGATTGGTGCCAATGCCCCTCCAAGAAAGAACCAATTGATTGAACTGTAACTTCCTTGAGATCCGAAGATTCGTTTCGGTCCAACTAAACCCCATATAACAGATTGATCGAAGAAGACACGGTCGAAAGGACATGTCCATGGGCTACCTGGTGGGAGGAGAGTAGGCTGACATATGTTCTCAATTGAATGGAGCATCCACCATGCTACAGTCATGTTAATTGTTCCTGCTAGAATTGTTCCTACAAACTAAGACACGTACACCGTCCCACACGTACGATTAGTATGAATCATTGAGTAATTTGGTGAATATCGTAATGTAATAAAAGTGTTTTTACCTGAACCAGAAACATTGATCGCGGGGGAATTTTCATGTAATGGCCAAGTTTAAAGTCAGCGAGGAATGAGACGGCCTGGTTGACACTCACAATTCCGTAAACTTTGAAGCACACATTAGCGATCGGTCTTCCGGGATAAATAAGCCCCATGATATAGTCTGTGACACCGTTTAATGCAGGTGCCTGCAAAATTTTGATTTAGTAAATTATTAAAGGTTATAACACATGAAGCAAAATGTATACCATATTTGTTGTGGCGGCGAGGATACTAGTTGGAAGTGTGAATATGAAAGCAATGCCAGCACCAAAGATAAGTCCCCACCATGGTAGTTGTACTTCATTGTTCAAGGCAATGCACATTACTAGAGAAACTACAAGGGTCAACCCTAGCAAGACATGAAACCACCATGAAGGTATGTCCTCGTATTTTCGCATTAACTGTTAAAGTATCCCACATTGGGAACTTGTGGTTGTTTCACCCACCATATTAAGAGATGGACTTCCCTCACCTCACAACCTAGGTTTTGGGGATGAGGCCCCTCCTCTTATATGGGTTTTGGTAGCAGAGCTAAGGTTAGCTCATTGATTCATTTTCTACAATGGCGCAACAAAATCAACATCAAATTGCTCCTTTATCTCCATTTTATCTACATCCAAATGAAAATCCTTCTCTTGTTCTTGTACAACCACCTCTCACCGAAGGAAACTATCACAGCTGGTCCAGATCAATGCGGATGGCATTAATGTCGAAGAATAAGCCGAGCTTTATCAATGGAGATTTGGAAGTACCTGATGAAGCTGATCCAAATTTCCATGTTTATCAACAGTGCAACAGCATGGTATTGTCGTGGATTCTGAACTCTGTGTCTTCATCCATTGCACAGAGTGTTATGTGGTTTAACTCTGCCAAGAGATGCAGGTAGACTTGCAGAACGATTTTCCCATGGTGATCACTTCAGGTTTTCGATTTCTTTGGAAGAAATCAATTACATCAAACAAAATGATCTATCGATCCTGATTATTACACCAAATCGAAGATTATGTGGGAAGAATTACGATGCTTAGACCATATCCTACTTGTACATGTAATCCGACATGTAATTTGTGGAGTGTGAGAGTGTATAGAGAATATTTCCAATCGAATGTGTTATAAGATTTACGAAAGGACTTCTTGAAAGTTTTGCACGATAAAAGCTCAAGTCATGTTGATGAATCCTTTGCCTCCAATAAATCAAGTCTTTGGAATGGCTATAAAACATGAAAAGCGATTAGTTTCTTGCATTGGCCATCCAGGATAAGTGATAATCATATACTATCGCACAAAGATCAAATACTTATGGTCAATTTCTTTGGTTCCGATAATAGCATGGCTGAGCAATGTTCGAGTTTCTAAGAGGCCAATGTATGGAAACAAAACATTTCAATGCACATTACTGTGGTATTCAGGTCACACTACAGAAGAGATGTTACAGAAAACATGGATTTCCTCCGGTAGGCGAGAGGAAGATATGGATCGAGCAGAGGTGGTGGTAGATCAAATGTAAATAATGTTGACTTTGAAGGACAAGCGGTGAGACACTACAAGTCGGTATAACACTCTCAACTTCACAGGAACAAATAGAAGAGTTAAGAAGTATCTTTGAACACTCCAACACAGAATGTCACAAATGAAGCGAGAACACGTTGTCAATCAAGTCTGCATTATGAGTGCTAACTTTGCTCCTCCTAATGGTAAGCTAGTTGGTAAGTTTGCACAGTTTCATTCTAAGCAGTGGATTATAGATTACGGTGCCTCGATCACATTACACACACTCTTAGCCTTTTCTCATCCTATAAATCTATTCCACACATTTATGTCACCTTACCGGATGGAAGTAACATCATAGCTACACATAAAGGAACGGTTGACTTACTCCTATCCTCACTCTAGTGGATGTGTTGTTCATCTGACCTTCAAACACAATCTGTTGTCTCTAAGTAAGCTGTTACAAAATAAAAATATTTCAGTAACTTTTGCCTCTCGATTCTTTGTGTTCTTCAGACCTTATGACCAAAGCAGAGGATTGGATTAGCTAAACAAGTTCATGGACTTTACTACTTGAGATCCAATGAGACATCCTTTCCATCGAATTACCTCTATAAAGCCGAGTATCCCCTGTATATAAGAATAAAGTTGCTCTGTTTTCAAATAAACATGATGCTATGTATGGCACCTTAGGTTGGGACACATGTCTAAAAATGTTATCAGTGATGTAAGGCTCATGGAGCCATCAATTGAATCCTTTGAAATCAATGAATGTCTTGTTTGTCATTTATCTAAGCAAAAGAAAGCGTCATTTCCTTTGAGTAATTCCATGCATTTGTAGCACCTTTTGATCTTATACATATGGATATATGGGGACCATATAGACAACCTACCATATACAAAGAACATTATTTCTAACAAAGTGGTAGATGATCATAGTAGATACACAGGCATTTCTTCTTAAAAACAAGTCTCGTGTCACCATTTAATAAAAGCGATTCGTGCCTTTACTCAAACTCGGTTTCACGGAAGGATTAAAGTCATAAGATCGGACAATGGTCTAGAATTTAACTTACTGAATTCTATGCTATTCATGGTATTATACACCAAACCTCATGTACTAACACCCCGAACAAAGCGGCATAGTGGAAAGAAAGCACCAACATATACTAAATGTTGCAAGAGCCCTAAAAATACGAGTCAAATATACATATCTTATTGGGGATTTTGCATCCAACATGCCGTCACTCTTATAAACCTAACTCCTTCTCCCAAAATCAATCACAAAACACCGTACCAAAGACTGTTTCAGCATACACCACAATACCTAAACCTCAAGGTGTTCGGATGTCTGTGTTTTGCTAGTACATCACCCATACATAGAACTAAATTTGTGAGTAGAAGCATGCCTTGTGTTTTCTAGGATATCCATCTCTGTGTAAAAGGCTATTTGCTCCTTAATCTACAAAACAAGAATATTTTCATATCCAGAAATGTTCTATTTCAAGAGCTCATCTTTCCCTTTTCCTTAAACCAAACATCCACACTACTACTACTCTATCTCATTCATTTCTATTCTCGCTTGTGAAACACATTTACCTTTCAACCTTCAACAAACAACACAACAAAGAGTCCTCGTAAGCGACCTCTGAGAACAAAATTCATCTCAATCAACATCAAGATCCATAGATGTTGAATCACCCACAGCAGCTTCCAATTCACCCACAACCTCCACACAATCAGAATCCACAAATCCTACACCACCCATCCGGCACTCCACAAGACAAACAACAAAACCTCAGTATCTTAAAGACTATGTTTGTGCCAACATTTCCACCAAAAACACCAAATATCCCATTCAGCAGTATGTGTCATATGACTCATTGGCACCTCACTATAAGACATTTGTTTTAAATGTTCTTACTTCTGAGATGAACACTGCTTACTTATCACCAGTCATCAAAGAAGAGAAATGGCAAGCTATGGCCATGAAATCAAGGCCTTTGAGCAAAACAATACACAGGATATAGTATCACTTCCTACGGAAAGAAAGCTATTGGCTGAGATGGGTATACCGAATCAAATACCTACCCAATGGAGATGTGGAGAGGTATAAGGCAAGGTTGGTGGCGAAGGGGTACACCCAACAACCAGGCATTGATTATCATGATACATATGTTCCAGTAGCTAAACTCACTAACGTCGAATACTTATATTTGTGGCGACAATCTCCAATGGCATCAGAACAATTAGACATCAACAATGCTTACCTTCGCTGGGATTTACATGAAGAAGTTTATATGCAAATGCCCCCTGGATTCAATTCAAACCTCCCTAAAATTTGTTTGTAGACTCAAGAAATCACTCATGGATTAAAACAAGCGGGGCGCGCCAATGGAATGCTAAGCTTACTACCTACCTATTATCTATTGGTTTCCAACAATCACGCGGTGACTCGAAACTTATTCACTAGAGGAAATAAAGGGACCTTCATCGCATTGTTAGTCTATGTTGCGATGTCATACTTATATGGGCCTAATCTTTCAAATTATACAGAAATCAAAGACGACTTAGACAACACCTTCAAAATTAAAGATTTGGGCCATCTACACTACTTTCTGGGGGTAGAAATTGCAAGAGGAAAGCAAGGTATCATCTTGTCACAGCGGAAATACACCTTGGATCTTCTATTTGAATATGGATTATTAGCATGCAAACCCACTTCAACTCCGATGGTTACCGGTGACAAGTTAGCCAAAGCAGACTCAACTCCATTGCCGGATAATACCAAATATCGTAGTCTCATCGGCAAATTGATCTATCTCACATTCACTAGGCCGGACATAAGCTTTCTTTGTGCAACAACTATCTCAATTTCTTGATTGTCCGCGGTGAATCATCAACAAGCGACCATCCGTATTCTCCGGTTTACGAAAAATTCTCCAGGCCAAAGATTATTTTACCCAATTGATTCGGATCGACAACTTCAAGCTTATGCTGGATGCTAACCCACGCTTTCGATGCAAGCATACTCGACTCCGACCGGGCGGTTGTCCGGATACTCGTCGGTCGGTCACCGGTGGTGCATTTTCTTTGAGCTTCACTTATTTCTTGGAAGGCGAAGAAACAAAACACTATTTTTCGAAGCTCGCCAGTGACGAGTACCGGGCGCTTGCTTCAACTTCATGCGAGCTCCAATGGATCGTTTATGTTCTGCAAGATCTGGGAATATCAACTCAGTTACCCATATCACTTTATTGTGATAATAAAAGCGCGTGTTACATAGTTGAGAATCCGGTGTTTCACGAACGGACCAAACACATAGAAATCGATTGTCATTTAGTCCGTGAAAAGTTCCAAGCTGGCCTTCTTACACCAAAATCCATTTCATCAGACAAGCAATTGGCGGACATTTTTACCAAACCACTAGATGCTCCACGTTTTACTTGGCTATGCACTCAATTGGGTCTTCGCTCCATTTACTCGAAGTCCAGCTTGCGGGGGGGTGATGAAGATAGTAAATCAAGTGATCAAGTGACAAAAATATCTTGAAGAATATTCCAAGCATATTCTTAGTATATTCTAAAGAATATTCCCTTTGACCAAGAATATTCTCTTTGACTGGAATATTCCCTAGAATATCTAGTAGATGCAAATGTATATAAACTATCAATAATGTACATGTCAAGATCAATGAGAAATGAATACAAAATAAAAATATTTCTGTAACTTTTGCCTCTGATTGCTGTGTTCTTCAGGACCTTATGACCAAACAGAGGATTGGATTAGCTAAACAAGTTCATGGACTTTACTACTTCAGATCCAATGAGACATCCTTTCCATCAGAATTACCTCCTATAAAGCCGAGTATCCCTGTATATAAGAATAAAGTTGCTCTGTTTTCAAATAAACATGATGCCTATGTATGGCACCTTAGGTTGGGACACATGTCTAAAAATGTTATCAGTGATGTAAGGCTCATGGAGCCATCAATTGAATCCTTTGAAATCAATGAATGTACTGTTTGTCATTTATCTAAGCAAAAGAAACTGTCATTTCCTTTGAGTAATTCCATGGCTGTAGCACCTTTTGATCTTATACATATGGATATATGGGGACCATATAGACAACCTACCATATACAAAGAACATTATTTCCTAACAGTGGTAGATGATCATAGTAGATACACCTGGGCATTTCTTCTTAAAAACAAGTCTCAGGTCAGCCATTTAATAAAACAGTTCTGTGCCTTTACTCAAACTCAGTTTCACAGAAGGATTAAAGTCATAAGATCAGACAATGGTCTAGAATTTAACTTACCAGAATTCTATGCTATTCATGGTATTATACACCAAACCTCATGTACTAACACCCCTGAACAAAACGGCATAGTGGAAAGAAAGCACCAACATATACTAAATGTTGCAAGAGCCCTAAAAATACAGTCAAATATACCTATATCTTATTGGGGATTTTGCATCCAACATGCCGTCACTCTTATAAACCTAACTCCTTCTCCCAAAATCAATCACAAAACACCGTACCAAAGACTGTTTCAGCATACACCACAATACCAAATGATCACATGGTGTAATACATAGATCATTTTGTTTGACAGAATTGATTTCTTCCAGCAAATCAGACAACCTGAAGTGATCACCATGGGATACCATTGGTGTAATACCTGAATTTTGTCTAAGCTGTCTTTGCTTTAGTATAGTCTTTCTTGTTTTTTAGGTTAGCCTTTGTTTATCGAATTGAAACTAATGTGAGGGAACTGAATAATATGTCCGTGAGAGGAAAGTTGCAACAGAGGAAGGATAAGAAGGAGGGATCTAAAGTACATGGAAAAGAAGAGAAATTGGTTTGGAGGAAGAAAAAAAACCTTTAGGGATGGAACATGGATATATTTGTCATTTTGTATTATTGCTAAAGTGATTGCCCTGGGAGTAATTTAATTGCCCTGGCGATACCAACGGCCCCTTCGAGGGGTGGGTCTTGAGCGGTCACTCCACATTTGTGAAATGACTGCATGATATAATCTCGACAATACAGTTTCATCACAGATTAAAATTATATGGTTCAGATTGTGTTATGCAGTCATTCCACAAATATGGAGTGACCAGAGAACACTTACCCCCCTCATGGAGCAACAAAGGCTTGGATGATCCACTTACCTTTTGACTATTGCAATCAAGATAAAGCTTGTTAAAGATATAACACTCTAAGGAGTTTTAACTAGAAAATTTTCATTATTTGCTAGGGGACCAAAGAAGTTTGTCAACCCAGAAATAATGAAATGGGTTGTCTTAACGGTAGTTTAGGTTTATGGCATTTTCTAATGGACTTCGACTTCAATAACATGAAATAATGTGACAAAATCATGAATGAATAGGTTTATGATGCGTTTAGTTATACACCGTATGTATTCTTATAGTGAGATGAAGTACGGGACCGTCGAAAACATAAAACTGACCTTGTGCTTTGATAGATTAGGATCCGACAATGTCTGCGTTTGTGTTAGAATCGGATAGGTACTAAATGGAGTAGGATGAGGGAGTAGTGATGGTAGGTGAGCCTTTACTTAAATAAACTAGTGAACGTGAGCCGTGCAAGGCACGGCGGACCCAACATAATCGTTACCAACGATAACATCAAAGAATAGATCTACAACGTAAAATAAATCGCGTAAGTTTAAACCGTAATAATTCAAGGCACAAGACAAATAGAGCAACCGAAACATATCACATTCTCTGTAAGCTATCGAAAGTCCGGTTTTTACCGAGAGGAAAAAAGAAACAGCTGTAAGAAAGGGAAAAAATGAATTGAGAACTTACACATTTGATAAATGAAAAAAATACACGGTTTTTTTCAATGGATGTGTCGAAATCGAATCAAAATCGAAAATTTTCGGTTGATTGAAATCTAAAACTGAATCCGCAATGTTTGTTGGAGGTAATAAAAATGAACCGTATCGAAATATACACTTTGTTGTGTATATTCAATTGTTGTGTCGAGATCGAAGCGAGAAATCGAAAATTTCGGTTCATTGAAATTTAAAATCGATTTCTAGACCGTCTATCGGAAGCACTAAAATGAAGCATGTATCGAAATATATATATTGGTTCGATTTACGTAACGTAAGTCGAATTAAAAATTTGGTTTATATATAACGGTTACCGAAATTCCGGTTATTATCGAAGGGAAAACCGAATAAATGATGTTTTAAAAAAATATTAAAAAAAAATATTTGATAAAAAAATACACGGTTTTATTCAATTGTTTTGTCGAAATCGAATCGAAATCGAAAATTTTCGGTTAATTGAAATTTAAAAATGAATTTGCACTGTCTGTTGGAGGTACTAAAAATGAACTGTATCGAAATATAAACTTTGTAGTGTATATTCAATTGTTGTGTCAAAATCGAATCGAGAATTCAAAAAAATTTGGTAGATTGAAATTTAAAACTGAATCCGCACTGTCTGTTGGAGGTACTAAAAATGAACTGTATCAAAATATACACTTTGGTTCGATTTATGTAACGGAGAGTCGAAAAAAGAAAAATCGGTTTATATATAACGAGATAACCGAAATGACGGTTTTTACCGAAGGGGAAAAGAAAGAAAAAGAAAAAAAAAAAACTGCTGCAAAAAAAAAAATCGGTAAAAAAAAACCTTATCGAAATATACACTTTGTTGTGTCGAAATCGAATCGAGAATTCAAAAAAATTGGTAGATTGAAATGTAAAAGCCGAATCCATGTTTATCTCATTGAATGACAAAAATGAACCACTTTGGTTCGATTTATGTAACGGAGAGTCGGAAAAAAATCGGTTTATATATAGCGAGATAGCGAAATCCTGGTTTTTACCGAAAAAAAAAAAAGCGAAGCAAATATCGAAATATAAATTTTGTTGTGTATATTCAATTGTTGTGCTGAAATCGAAAATTTTCGGTTGATTGAAATGTAAAACTGAATCCATGACTTATCTGTTGGAAGCACTAAAATGACCGCATCGAAATATACACTTTGGTTCGATTTATGAAACGGAGAGTCGAAAAAAAAAATCGATTTATATATAACGAGATAGCAAATTACGGTTTCTTGAAGGAAAAAAAAAAAAAAAAAAAAAAAAAGGTGCGTGCGTGTCAGTGCATGAATTTGTACGCTGGCTCATATGAGAGAGCGCTTATATTTCTTAATAGATATAAGAGATATAGGGGGGCTAGCTAGTTAATAATAAACAACATAAGTGACTAGTTAAAATGTTAAATGCTATTGATACTTCGTTAGACACGGTATAATAACGCAATGTGAGTTGATCAATGATAATACGGGGACCTAAGCCTGTAGGCTGCTCACTATTGGGGATTTAAGCCCATACCGTACACGAATTGCATAAGAGGCCTTCATGGTGGGCTATATCATACGTAATGTCTTTGAATCATTGGTGTAACATAGATAAGCATGAGGTAGAAACCAATAAGAGCAAAGGTAATGGCTCTTCTGTTGGGATCTCGATCCCTGACAACGCTGCACTTATGCAAATTTCTCACGGCGGTCTCAAGCGTAAGCGGTGTCGTTCGATCCAAAGCAGTGTCGTTCGATCCAAACGACGCCCGTCTTGATTGTTTTTTTTTTTACATCGCGATCGAGGCGGCGTCGTTTGGATCAAAACGACACCATTTCGATCTGATTTGTCGGAAGAAACATCTGAGAGTCTTGCACTGTCGGGATCGAGATCCTTCTGTTGATGCCTTTTTTCTGACACAGTGGAAAAATGAGAAAGCTTAAAAAAAATATTAGGCTGTAGTGGCCCTTTTATTCACGTGATTTTGTCCAATGGCTTCTCATATTCCGTCAATTTGCTATGAAAATTGAATTGACATGAGTCATTACCGGATATTTTAGTAGTGGCCGGGCCCAACCAAATAAATTTATTTTTAATTGGGTTGTACACAATATGGATACCTTTTTCCCCCCAAAACCATTACGTATGCTCTAAGGAACCCATGACATGAAGTGATATGATAAGTGTAAGGATGTTAACATAAAAAAAGCATGTTTAAATAAATAATGAATGTCTTTACTTTCTGAATATTATAAAGTATGTTATTCATTAACTTCTACCCTTTACTAAATATTTATGTACATACCCTTTTATTGTATACTTAAATAAGTAAAATCGTATGCGCCATGGCGTGTTTGGTTAGATTAATATTGTTAATTATGTATTTAAGTTATATAAAATAGAATTATTATTATAATAAAAAATATTATTGTTATAAATTGATTTCATGCTTGGTAGACTTGTTTTATTTCTCTTATGCGTATGCATTGAATCACACATACTATTTACAATTGTCATTCTTCTAAATATGATAAGAATTCTTGATTACAAAATCATGTATTCACATGTTATATTAAAATATTTCTCTCGTGTCTTTGCAACTGACGGATCCATAAATTTCAGGGGGTCTAATAAGAGTAATTTTTCGTCAACTGGTCTGTGTTCTTCGTTTAGTACTACATGTATCCACCCCTAGTCTCTCGTATATCTATAGATATTTTTTAAATTTCTCCTAACTTAAATAATATCATTAGAATATCATGCGTCCAAAAAGTCATGTGTTGATTTAAATACCTATATTTTTAGGCTAACATTCTAATATAACTACAAATAATATTTCTTACAAAATTATTGCCAGTCAACTTTATTAACCAAAAGGATGGTTTATAATTAATTGTGTAACATGATTATTATTGAATTGTATTTATTCTTTGTATAATGATCAATTACGATGAGCTAGAAAAAATTTACATCTTAAACTCGATAATAATGAGCAAAAAGTCACTATATTGTTGATATAAAAATAATTTCTTTAATACATGGTTTATTTAGATCCGAAAATAATGAGAAATGTATTATGGTGGAAATCAACTAACATTATCAGTTATATGTTATATCGAGAATTAAATATTATGTTTTAATAATAATCAGTTAAATTACATAATTACAACATCATTTTATTTCTAGTTAAATAAGGGTCAATATATTTGGTCAAGATTAATTTTTTTAATCTAAGATTGAATTTTATCAATATTGTAAACGAAACATGATGCGTGACACCAAATTCAATTTCAAGTCGTATAAATTGCATAAATATATTTTAATTCTTATATAATAATTATTCAAGCTACCTGACTCTACTTCTTTGATTTATTACTATATAATTTTGTTATAACTTAGAATGGTAAATTTGAATTTGAATTTGGATAAGGATGAATAATGATTATTATATATTTTAATATGCAAATAAGCTTAAGCTATAATTTTTTAATAACTAATTCTAATATGTTTCTTATATTTGAACTAAATTGTTTCTGATAAAATAAATATAAAAATACAAAGTTATATATCTACCATTTTTATGTAACATGAATTTTATTTAGGTATAAACGGATATAAGGACCAAGTGCAGATGCTATTGGGAAAATAGGACAACTCTGTAAAAATTTGGTATTTATGACAATCTAGTAAAAGCTATTACAAATTTAACACCGGTGATGACTAATATAATTCAAGTCGTCCTCTTTTTTGAGACAAAAGCCCCTAATTCACGGCATATCAGTTAATGCTAGTAACTATGTTTTTTCTTCATTTTTTTTTTTTTTTTGTGAGAAGTAACTAAATTTGAAACTTAAATGATTCTAGCTATCAAATCTATTGATTGCATTTCATTCTAATTACATGTACTGTCGATTGCATTTCATTCTAATTACATGTACTTACATACATATTTCATTTTTGTGTTTTTTTTTTTATTTTTTATCAACTTTCGGTTTTCACAACAAAAAAAAAGAAAAAAAAAACATTTCGGTGTAGTTAATATATATACATATACAATTAAATAATAAAAATAGAAAAAAAAAATCATAAGTTCCAATATTTCTTTTTCCATTCTTTTCTTTTTTCATATAAAACTTGATATCATAGTTTAAATTTCTTTCCTAAGGCAAAGGCCTATATTGTATATTGAAAGGGCCTGCCAGGTAATGTACGTAAAATGTGATACCGTAATTAAGGTGATTGCAATTACGCTTTATGACGTGTGTAATGGAACAAAATTATTAAATGTGTTGATTGCATTTCATTCTAATTACATGTACAAACTGGTAAAGTCTCGTTCATATTGTCCATTCAAAAGACTATATTGGGATGCTACGATCTTTCTTGGGAAATGTCCCCACCTTTGATGCACAACAATATTTAAGAGGATTAGTGTCATACAATTGTTATGAGATACTGCAGGAAATAAATATATCCAACTTCGACCATCGCACATGCATTTAGTTCAATAGTAGCAAAGTCAATTTGAAGAGCCCGGCCAACAAAGAAGGCATAGATAATCTTTATTAAACAAAGTAAAATTCGGAATCGACAATCTTTGCTAAACAAAGAGAGAGATAATTCAGAAGGTTCTATCCGAACAGGGCCAAAAACGCCTTTTGATTAAGGAAAAACAAAATCGACCATCCATTTAGATAATTACATCGGATTTTTAGTAACAGGCCAAAAATGTTAGTAGAAAAATCGGTTATAATCAAGCAATGCTATAAGACAAAATATTTAAGCCCATGAGATGTGTTGAGTAGAAGTGCCAATTGCACGCGAGCAATTCGTAAACAGGGAAAACCCTAAAATTTCTATCAAAAGAAGTTAAAGTCGCCATGTTTATTATCCTCAATTTACTCGTTTACTTTCATTATAGTAATATTATTACTGTTATTGTTGTTGTTATGGTTATTATTATTATTGAATAATAATAATAATAATAATAATAATAATAATAATAATAATAATTTGTGTTTATTATAATTTGTGTTGAATATTATTTTTGGTAGTATTGTTAACTTTTGATGATTTTATAGCTTTTTTATTATTGTGCGTATTCTTTTAACCATTTAGAATTAATAATCTATAAATTATTAGAAAAACTAAAATTTTATGCTATACGATGCTTTTTAATTTTATTATTGTGTTTTTTTATTTAAAAAAACATCGTCTTTTTTTAAAGCTATATGATGCTGCGCATCTTTTTTTTTAAAGCTATATGATGCTTTTTAATTTTTATATGCTAATCTTTTTTCGGTTCTATTAGATGCTTTTTCATTATTATATTGTGCTTATCCTTTTTTGCTTGTAAATTTTAATTAATAAATTAACAATTAAAGCTATATGTTTCTTCAAAAAAAAAAAAAAAACAATTAAAGCTATATGATGCTGCGCATCTTTTTCTAAAGCTAAATGATGCTTTTTAATTTTTATATGCTAATCTTTTTTTGGTTCTATTAGATGCTTTTTTCATTATTATTATATATATTGTGCTTACCCTTTTTTGTTTGTAAATTTTAATTAATAAATTAACAAAGAAACACTTTTTGGGGGAAATAAACTTATATTTTTAATATAGTAAAGGTAGAGATAGAGATAGAGATATGTTTCCCTTCCTGAAAAGATTGGCACGACGATGATGTTCTTGATACGGATGAGTGACTATGCTATGTATTGCTTTAGAGTTGTTTACTTTGAAGTTTGTAATTCTATTTAATGCTTAAGATTTGTTGTAATTTCTAGTATGCCTATAACGTTAAGACTTATGTAAGTTTAAGTTTCAGTTTGTAATGACTTCTAGCACTTCGTATGTTGTAAAATATCATACCTAATAGTTTGTTGGCAGCTTTGTAATTTCTATTCAGTCTTATTATGTTCTTCTAGAGTCTTTATAGCTTCAGCGTCGATTTGTTTTTTATATTATGATGTCAGACTTACGTATAAGATTATATTTTATTTAATTTTATACGTGTTGTGTATTTTTTGGAAGATAAAAATTCAATATCCGAAAATAAGACGTCACAAAAAACTTATGTTCAAGGATTTTAGATGCCTAAACCAAAGACCTCAAAGACCATTCACCTTTCATAGATCTTTTCACCAACCAAATCCATTCCATACCCCACTAGTAGGCAAACATCATTCTCAAACAAGAAACACATACTTATCTTTCTTTTTTCTTTTTTTTTCGGAAACGAAAGGAGGGGGCGGGGATCGAACCCAGGCACTCATGTTAAATTTAGGGTAGAGCGCAGTCTTCACCGCATGGGAGTATGGCCATGACTGAGAAACACATACTTATCCTTACCACCACGGCTAAGAAATTATATGGTCATCCATTCAGCTTAGCATAAAGTTTGTACTTTACATAGTCAAATGTTTCTACTTTAAACCTGCCATCATCAGGGTAAGTCTAATGATGAGTATCAAAATAAAAAAGTGATACCTATAGAAAAGTATCAGCATGTCCAACGGAAAAAATTAATAGGTATTAAAATTAGGTATGATATCAGGAAATGTATCATAATTGAACTCTTGGCTAATACTTCCCCATTCATTACACGCACTCGAGTGTAAAAACTTTGGCAAAAAAAGTCTAGCCTGCCAAGCACATGGGCTTGTTCCCTCCAACTCTTCCCCCCTTGTCCCCTCCTTTGTTCTTTTTTTCGAGTTAAAAACGAAATTGATACAACATATATATTTTTGCAATGAAAATATTATGCAACGGCTATATATTTTTACAACATATTATAAATACCACATATCACACTCAATACATCCATATTATTTTCTTCACATCTATTTTTCTTTTAAATCTAATTCTCATTTTGCCTGTCAAAAGTTTCCATATTTTTTTTACATAAATGGCACCGAAACCCAGATCCGATGGTTGGAAAGTATATAATTTTATAAGAAATATTATTAAATAAAACATTTTATTAGTTACAGCTTGTTGTAAATTAATAGTCATTTCCGTGTATTTTGATATGAATTTTATATGCGATAGACAATTGTATATAATTTTTCAAAATAATTATAATTACGTAAAAAATTATTAAGAAGCACAATAATAATATTTTATATTACTATCAAATCATCAAAATATTTAATAAAAACAAAAAGAAATATTGATACTTGAATCCTCCCATTAGAGATAGATATTTGATACCCAAATGAATAGTGTCTAAAGGTATCAAAATTTGATACCTATAGATTGGTACCATGGGTTGGGTTGGACTTGCCCTTAGAGGCAAACCTAGATACTTACTACGCACAACTTCTTTTAAACCCTAATTTAACAAACAATTTCATAGCAAATTTTACCAACAATATGACCAAGAAAAACCGATCTAAACAAGCAGATTTACCAACATAAACGGAATATCAAAACCAGTGGCGGAACCAGAAAAAAATTTCGGGGTGGTCTTGGTGTAAAAATTTCGGGGTGGTCTTGGTATATAGAAATTTGGGGTGGTCTTGGTCTTAGTAACATCGAAAAAGACAGCATAACATCTAATATTAACACTACTACTAAAAAAAATTTCAAAATTTGGGGTGGGCTTGAGACCACCCCAATTACAAGGTAGTTCCGCCCCTGATCAAAACTCACCAAGCAACGTAATCATTCAACCGGAAGCCAAATACGACGATGACAACTGACATGGGTATAATCTGGAAATTCTATATATATATCATTCATATTGGGCCTCAAGCGGGTCAAATAGTCAATAGGCCGGTTCAGCACAAGCCCACAGTTGGGCCATAAGTCCGAAGGTGTCAGTCCGAAACAAGCCGACCTCATTTGCGGTCGCTTTGAGTGTTCATCTGACCTCAGCATTAATCAGCCGACCCGGCCAGTCAGATCACTCATAAGCAAAACATGTTGTCCCTGACCTCCAAAGACTGTTATAATGCATTAGTGGGCATGATCTCACAATTGATCCCCGTTATATATGATCAATCCACGATTGACATCACAGTGGTCCTCAATCACAGGTTATATATGTCAGGGATCTCTACATTAACTTTACCACGAGGGAGACGTATAAAATAATCATCATCATCACAATTCATAACTACGTTATTGGTTTGATTCCATACATATTAGGTACGTAGGCAATCCTAAGACAACCACAAATCACCAACAAAATTTTTAGTTTCAGTAGTTGGAATCATCCCAAAAGGATCCAATTACCCGATTAAATTCTTTAGCGATATTCTGGTATAGTCAATAACCAATAAAAGGAGGATCTTAAACTTAGCTTTGATACCATATTAGAATTTGAAGATCCGTACAAGATTTGAAAGAGAAAAAAGAGAAACACTTGTATCCTTTTGAGAAGAAAACTGAAAGCCAAAGGTTTACAATGACCGGCTTATATAGCCTAAAGACAAAAGACCAAAATATCATCATAGCTAAAACAATATAACACACAATACATATATATAAATATGCCAACCAAAACAATTTACTGCCCATCGAAAAAAAAGAAAAAAAAAACAATTTACTAGATAAACTATTTAACTACCTTCTAGCCTGGGGCGGATCCACCTTGTTTAGGGTGGAGGCCAGTGACCCAATCGAGATCCAAAATTAAATAATATAGTTTTGTTGTTAAAAAATATAAAAATATTACTAATATCTCCACTGACGATGCTGGATCTCGTCTACAAATAAACCCAGGCCGTTTATCTAGGGTAATATGAACGAGGGATGGTTTTTTGAGTGGATTAGACTGAGCTTAATTGAGAGTTATTTCTCTCAAGTTGCCTACGTATCCTATTATGTTTCAGGAAAAGTCTTTCGTAGTTCTTTAGTGTTGTTTATATAGGGGACGTCTCATCCCTTTTCCTTGTCTTGCAAGGAATTACATTATTATTAATATTATTATTTCCTTAAGGATAATCACGAGTAAATCCCTATAATTTAGAGATAATTATGGATATATTTAAATATCAAAATCAGAGTTTTAATGGGTAAAGGATCCTTAGGATCTTCCCATAATTATCTTATAAGCACATGGTCCAATTATCATATAAAGGAGGCTCTGGCCGACCTGCGTCAAGCCTCCCAGGCCGTCTCGACCCGAACTGCACTGGCCCAGCTCCGTTGCGACCTAGCCGACCTGCGGCGGTTTGGGGAGTGGGACCGATCTCCCGCCTGGGGTTCGGATATGCCCTTAGGCATGAAGTGAGGCTCCTGACCCTTAACTTTATAGTCTTCATTTAATAGTTAGCCAATATAAAGATGACACGTGGCGAGGGCTAGTCCGACCCTCGTCATCCACCGAATCTTCGAATTTGCTATGTTGCCTCAGTGAGAAATTTTTCTCACCCCGCCACTACTTCTATTTTTTCACGTTCTCTTAACTATCTCTATACACGAGTAATGATGGAGGCATAATGATTGTCTTCTGACGTATATACATAATGATAATCTCAGTTGATTGATTATGTTAGATGTATATTATGATCGAGTATAGACTCATTATGATTTCTCATCATTGTATACACAAACTAAGTCGTGTAATATCATTATATATATATATATATATATATATATATATATATATAGAGAGAGAGAGAGAGAGAGAGAGGGTAAATAGTATTTTTATGGGACAAATTTTATAATCTGTTAGAAGTGTGAGTTATGCAAAGTGACATCACATTCTGACCAAATTCATTTCTAACATCTCTGCACATAATAAAAGTGTATTATGTGACAGAGAGTAAAAATGACAGCCTACTAATATATACCAAACTGATCAACCTTTGCTACAACAGATTCTTGCACCATAAAGCGTAGTGGTGAAATACTATAAAACGTGTAAGGACTAAATTGCAACTCTGTCAAGTGTCAACGGCTTCTTTGATTGGCTGAAAGTCAGGGAGAGAAAGGTGTACCGATGCGGTATCCGTGTCACGTAGTGTACCATGAGGACTGATAATTAATTAATTATATTTAACTTCACTTAAAACCTATCGAAAATAATCCATATGTCACTTTCTTTTATAGGTTAGACTATTAATAATTTGTTTAGATTGACCATTAATACTTCACATTTTTTTTTTTTGTTCAATACTACACATTTTAGATTACCTATCAAAAAAAATTTATGCACACAATTTATGTGAATCAATTTAATAGAGATATCTATAATGATGCACCCTCTTCATATTTACATAGACTTTGAAGTAGATAATGATTTCAATTTTAATTTATTAAATTTAAAAATAACAAAATGATTTCTTCAGAAATAATAATAATAATAATAATAATAATAATAATAACAAAATGACAGAAGTTGTTATGGTTACTTGAAATACTCAGGCCCAGGGGTGAGCATTAATTAGGATCGAATTGGTTTTTATCACTTTTAAACCGAACCATTTTATATGGTTTTAAATTTTGAAACCAAACTAGAAACGGTTTGAAGGCGTAAACCATGTTATTCGGTCAGGTTTGGTTTGGCTTGGTTAGGTTTATTACGGTTTTTACATGGTTCTTTATCTTACTCGTTTGATTCGATCATCATGAATCATCAACTTAAAAAAGTACTATTAATGAACAAACAACTATATTATTAAATGACATACATAAATCTCAAAATGCATAACACGAAATAGTATTTTGAGTAAGATTAGGAAGAAAGAGGAATATATTTGTTTTATAAGTAAGGAGAAATAAATGGAAGATAGATAACACACACACACACACACACACACACACACACACACACACACACATATATATATATATATATATATATATATATATCAAATGAATAAACATGTGATATAGATTTGACTTTTATTTAGTAAGAAAATATTCATGATTTTATGATCTCCAAAACACCGATATTGATTATTTGTCTGATGTTGTTATCAACATAACCTAATTATAAGCAAATCAAAGACAATCGTATATAAAACTAAGGTTTATAAATGCATTTATCGATAATAAAAAATATACATTATGCGATTCATCAATATCATTAAAGTAAGTAAGTCATACAAATCAAAGATCGACAAATATCCATAATGAAGTTCATCAATATCATTGAGGAAAGTAAGTCGTTCAAATGAGCATCCACATATTTCAAATTTGGTGTTGAGCAAGTATAAAGAGAAGAACGAGTTAGCATTGGTGAGTTGTGAACCAAAATGTATCTTCAAGATTCTTTCTGAAGGATTGAAAGCAATTACATGAAATGATCAACAAAATTTGAGTATGTAGGATATGAAATTAACTATGTAGCGTATTTTATATTACACGTAAAAAGTTCAAATAGATTGGGATAGATAGTAAAAAGCGTATACGTGTTTTAAAGTATTAGATGTTGGGTTTGTGTGTGTGTGTGTGTGTGTGTGTGAGTGTGAGTGAGTGTGTGTGTGTGTGTGTGTGTGTGTATATATATATATATATATTATCCGGTTTGGTCAGGTTTTAAGCAGTTTTATTTTCTTAAATTGGAGCCAAATTGTATTCAACGGTTTGGTTTTAAGATATATTAAAGCCAACCGAAAAACCACGGTTTATATATTTAGGTTTGGTTCGATTTGGTTGGCCAGGTTGGTTTGGTTTTTAGAATTTTTGTTCACCCCTACTCAGAACCCCTCAAAAAAGAAATTCTCATAACGTCAGTTTTTACGGGACAGTGATTTAAAAGCTTTTCCATCTGAAAGCCAATTCGCTCGCAGACGCTTAGAAGAATCTGCCGTCAGCCGACCATTTCTCTCCATTTATTTTCGATTTCTTTCTCCATTTTCAAGCATTGCTTTTTCTTCGCGTCGATTCTTCTTGTGACCTCGTGACTAGCGAAGTGCAGAGCGATTCCCGCATTCCACGATCCGCGATTGTGTTGGAGAAAAAGAGTCGCGTTCTAGTTAGTCACTGTTAGTTCTCTTGTTCTTCTTCCTCTTCTCGTTTTTATTTTTTTTTAATTTTTTTTTCCTACTTTGGCGATTGCCCAGGCTGTTTGCATGGTTGGCGTTGGTAAATCATGTGTTTACTTTGTCACCTGGATGTTTGGGTGAAATTCAATCTGAGGATTGGGAGGCTATAATTTGGATCATTTGATTTCGTTGATCTTTTGATAAAGTGATCATCGATACATACAAGATGGATATAAGATACTCATGTTACGTTGAGAATGCTAAGTTAAATTGCTGGCGTTTTGGTTGCATCCCATTTTGCGCAGTGTTCCGATGATTAGAAAAGTTTTCTAAACTGTTTTATTTATTTATTTATATATATTATTATTAATTTTGTTCTTGAGGCGGGAAGTTTGACTAATTTGGAGTTTTTATGTCTACTCCTCTTTACGGTACTTGTGGTAATGAATTGCGTAGTCACGGGATTTTAATTTCATTGTTTTTTCAAGAAGAAAGATTTGTAATTTAGTTATTTTCTGCAGGCTGTCAGATTTTTCATTTTTCTTCTGCATAGTTGAAGTGTGTAAAGTTTGTCCTTTTAAGACAACATTTGCAGGGAGAATGTTGATCAATGGTTTTAGTGATGGAGGTGGAGAATCATCAGATCATTCAAACGATAAGGTAAAATCCAGATCCCTTAATTTGATTATTTTTCGTATGTTTTCATTCAGGTGAATCCATGTTGATTCTTTTTCCACCATATATTTCTTTTATTTTTCATTTGTATCTTTTATCTTTGTTTTGGTTTCTAGACATGGGTGGACCCTGGAAAGCCTGCATCTCTTACTTGGCAACGCAAACTGAATGACGAGGATACTGTCCTTTCAGAATTTTCTCTGTCTTTGAGAGAGAAGATTACGTTGGTATCTTTCAAATTTGTCTCTGCTTCTGTTTCTATATTTCCTTTGATCAATTGGTCTTTCAAACGTGTGGATGTAGATTTATTGTTTAGATTAACACTAACATATAAAGCATAGTGTTTTAACATGTAGAAGGGCTTTTGAGTTTTTTGTGGCTTCAACGAGCAATAGCAAGAAGCCATTTTTGTATGTCCTAAACATTTAACGCGTGACTAAAAAGTGCTACTTGCTTATCAATGTCTTGGAGAATCTTGGATATCAAGATAGAACCAGATTGTTGTGTTACCCACTATTTAACAGCAAAACACTTTTGACAAATGAGCCACTAAATTAACCCGTTTTCATTAAGGTGCTAAAACAAGTAGCTGGCTAATGCACATTACATTTGGCTATTGCTTCATGTGTTAGCATTGTATCATATTTGTTTTGTTATCGATAACCTATAGTTATTATTCTTTCTTTCTAGGCGCCTATTGGTTATCGACTGTGGAGACTTCTTAGAGAAGAAAATGCAAAAGGACACGGAGTATATTCCTGATTAAGTTTTTCTATGTAAAGTCATCTGTTAACTGTCAGCATAGTGGGGTAAACAAATCGGTAATGTCATGCAGGCATTTCTTAATCCATTTGCAAAGCGCACTCTCTCGTCATGTCAGGGTGTTCCTCTAGGTGGCATTGGGTATGTCTTCCATCTTCTACTGTCAAGTTTTCTGTTCTCCAAGGAACTGCTGCTAAGTTACACATATGTATTGCTTGTAGCATGCATATTATCTTTGGCGATTCATTTGTATTCTTTTTTACTAGGATGATCACTCCAAATGAGTTCGTAATATTTTTGTTTGATGCATATATGTCTTCTGCCTGAACACGTAGAAGGATATATATGATTGATACAGGACAGTCAAGCTTGCTCAATCCTACTGTTTTTCTTGACTGTTTGATTGTCTCTTAACCATTCCTGTATTGTAAATTTTGTTCATGCGACTGAAATTATAGAGTTCTATTGTCTGTAAAAACTGCAAGCATGCTTTTGCTCTTTTGACTACACCCAGTTTGAAGAGGGGGTGGGGGTGGGTTGATGATTCTTGTGATTGGGGGGTGGGAGTGGGGGATGTTAGGTGCTCAATTGGGGATTTTCTGTTTGTTGTTTTGCTGCTTCAGAAATTCATAAGCTTTACCCCTTTATTGGATATATGTGCATATCATTATATTAGGTGGGTTGCTGCCTGCAACTATACTGACAGATTTTCATCATACTTGCTAAACTTTTTGGGAAACTTGTAAATGACATTGTGTAAGATGAGGCGTTGTTCAGTGCAGGAAGCATCGGGAGAAGTTACAAGGCGAGTTCCTACGGTGGCAACTATTTCCCAGAATATGTGAAGATAAACCAGTTCTTGCTAACCAGTTTTCTGTGAGTTTGAAGTTTTGTGGTTGGCATCATGACTATTGCTCAGTTCAAATTCTAATTATATTTATCAAATTGAATTTGCATTCTTTTTTGTACAATAACTACACGTTAAAAGGTACACTTCTGACAAAATTTCACAAGAACAAGGTACATAGTAAACTACAAGAGATTCAAAGTATCTACATGTTAATGTTTATAAGCAAGTGGTTTTCATGCTACAACTGATATCTTTCAAATGAACGGTTCAGATTACATATAGTGCACTCTAAATGTCTGTAGGAGCTGTTTTCTTGCATAATCAGTGGTCATTGTTGAAATTTTTGGGCCTTTTTAATATAAAATTCTTTGTCGAATTAAATGGCCTGATTGCAGGTCTTTGTTTCTCGTCCAAATGGCAAAAAGTCATCTACTGTATTATGTCCTAGAAGCCCTACCGTACAGAAGTAAGCATCATCCGTATTCAATTGACGGTGCATGTGCTTAAAAATTCATTGAAAGCTTTCCTGTTTGATGATGCTTAATTTGTTATATATTGCATTGTGAAAGGAACTTCACCTGCAAGTGTAGTAGAATGAAAGTGGAAATGTCCAAGTGTTATGGTTGTCAATATAGTTTGTATAAGTTTAAATACAAATAGTAACTATGCAATGTGGGGTGAACAGTGATGGTTCAGCATTTGGGATAGAATCTTGGGACTGGAATCTAGGCGGGATCGCTCTACTTACCATGCATTGTTCCCTAGGGCTTGGACTGTGTATGATGGTAATCCCTTATAATTGGTGGGCTTTATCTTGATTTGGCAGTTTGACCATTACTACTATCACGTGGTAAGCATATGTCTTCATCCATGCAGGTGAACCAGATCCTGATCTCAGTATAGTGTGCCGTCAAATTTCTCCGTTTATACCAGATAATTACAAAGACAGCAGCTTCCCGTGGCTGTATTTACTTATACGGTAGTTATGAGAATTTTAGATGCGAGCTCCATTGTGATTAGCTATCTTAATGTTTTACTGAAGAAATGTTGGTTTTCTTCTGTACAGTTGTCGAATAGGGGAGCGGAGTCTGCAAGCGTCACTCTACTCTTCACTTGGGCGGTAATTTGAGCTGGTTTTTTCTCAACAACTTAATCGTACTTGTTCATTTCCGTTGGATAAAAATTCCTTCGTAGTTCTAATAAACCAAAGCATTATCTGAGTTCTTGTTGAAAAGAATAGGGACTGACAGATTCCCGTTTGTGCTCCAGAACTCTGTTGGGGTAATTCTGGGTCATCTGGTGGTCACTTCAACTCTAAGTTTCAGTAAGACTGGAGATCTCTCCTTGATAGCATAGTCTGGATACTGGTTTTATGAGTTTTCAATGCTTAGTTTTCATTTTCCTTTGTTTTATGCGGAACATGTTATATTTGTTAATTTGTATTTTATTTGTTGACTTGGGATGCAATTATTTCTCAAGAGCGGAGGATGGTGTCCGTGGAGTACTCATGCACCACATGTGAGTGTTACTGATACACAACTCATCAGAAGGGCTTTTCCGTGGTGTTGATAACTCAATACTGTTAGTATTTTTCATGTACAGGACGTCTGATGGGCCCTCAGTCACATTTGCTGTTGCAGCTGAAGAAACAAATGAAGTTCACATCTCGGAATGCCCATGTTTCGTGGTTTCTGGAAATCATCAGGGCATTACTGCAAAAGAAATGTGGAATGAAATAAAAGAGGTCTGGTTATGCACTTGTTTCTAATATATAGTCTCTAATGCAGGCCTTATCACATCAGAAAATGCGCGTGAACCTAAAATCTTACACTAAAGGAAAGGATTGCACTTCTCTTTAGGCTTTCTTTACATCTGGTTTGGATACTTTAAAACAGGTCTAATACGTATGGTTATTTCTACTTTTGTAATAGAGATAATAATTCCAAAATAGGATATTGTCCTCTTATGTCTTTAGTGCCACTTAATCTAGAAGCTTACGATAGTGAAGAGGTGGGCCAAAAAGTACTTTCAAACATCTTGAACTTAAGGAAAGAAGGGCACAAAATTACAGGTTGGATTTCATCAGTATAGTGGTGGGCTGAAGTCTTCAATTATTTTTTTTATTTTCTTTTGTAGAGAAATAGAGAAAATAAGGATAGAAAAGACTTCTTCTTATTCATCTTGAAGATTTAGGTTACAGAGTACATATTTTATACCCAAACAACAACCACCCTCAACTGGAGTGTGTTCCTTTGCTGTTTTAGTTACCACAGTTCATGACTGTATTTAAACTGTTTTGATTTTCACAGAGAGGTTCTTTTGAGTCCCTTACTGCTGGAGAACCATCAATGCCTTCTGAACCAGGTTCAGTTATTGGCGCTGCAGTTGCAGCTTCTTTGAGTATTCCAGCAGACACCGTCCGAACAGTCACCTTTTCCTTGGTTTGGGCATGCCCTGAAGTGTCTTTCGTTGGTGGAAGAACATATCACCGGTCAGTAGCCCACATTCTTCATCTCAACGTACTGAAAAACTTCGCTTTTCTCTGATTTATCTCATGGTCATGTGTAGGCGTTATACCAAATTCTATGGCACTCTTTGCAATGCAGCATCTGCACTTGCACATGATGCTATTCTAGGTAATGTTCCAGATAGGTGTAATTTAATTCTTAGCTTCTCTTTCTCTGTGAAGTAAAAATTGGAGTCTGGGAACAATTGTACCCTTATCATTCTGAACAATATGCTCAGTGAAAGTCCTGAGAATTCTTTGCCGAACATTCCCTTTAAACTCTTCTTTTCCATTCATGAACCTCAGGGCATGGTAGGTGGGAGTCACAAATAGAAGCATGGCAAAAGCCCATTCTTGAAGACAAGAGGCTTCCTGAATGGTGAAGTTACAACTAGAGTTGGCAAACTAGTAAGTATGTTCTGTATTCTGAAATTTTGGAGGCTTTTTGGCAGGTACCCTGTCACGCTTTTCAATGAGCTCTACTACCTTAATGCTGGGGGTTCTATCTGGACAGGTACATATCAATGTTTGAATGTCTAATGTACTTATGATAGTTGAATTTATTAGTGATTTACGGCGTTTTTTTTCCCTCTCTGATAGACGGGTCACCTCCAGTGCATAGTTTATCCACTGTTGGAGAAAGGAAGTTTTCAGTTGAAAGTTTGTATTCGATACAGTGAATCAGTCGAATCAGCAAGATACTGCTTCTGGCATTCTTGAAAGGATGAGTTCTACTCTTCAGGAAATTCACTTGCCTGTATCGCAGTATTCTGCCTTTGGAACAAATCTATTACAGACAGGAGAGGAAAACATTGGCCAGTTTCTCTATTATGAGGGAATTGAATATCACATGTGCAACACATATGATGTTCATTTCTATGCGTCATTTGCCTTGATCATGTTATTCCCGAAGCTTGAACTTAGCATACAAAGAGATTTTGCAGCAGCTGTTATGATGCATGATCCCACCAAGATGAGACTCTGATTGATGGAAGTTTGGTTCCAAGGAAAGTCCTTGGTGCTGTTCCTCATGATATTGGGATGAATGATCCGTGGTTTGAAGTAAATATGTATAACCTTCACAACACAGATAGATGGAAAGATTTGAATCCAAAATTTGTTCTTCAAGTTTACAGGGATGTTGTTGCAACTGGCGATAAAAATTTACATACGAGCTGTTTGGCCTCGGTTTATGTTGCATTGGCATATATGGATCAATTTGATAGGGATGGGGATGGAATGATTGAAAATGAAGGATTTCCTGATCAGACATATGATACATGGTCCGTATCTGGTGTGAGTGCATATTGTGGTGGATTATGGGTTGCAGCCTTACAGGCTGCTTCGGCACTGGCTCGTGAAGTTGGCGACAAGGGTGCTGAGGACTACTTCTGGTTTAGATTCCAGAAGGCAAAGAAAGTTTACGAGAGACTATGGAGCGGTTCTTACTTCAATTATGACAATAGCAGCGGAAGTGCGAGTTCTTCCATTCAAGCTGATCAGTTAGCTGGACAATGGTAATGTATCTGACCACTCAATGAGTAAAGGTTTAAACAAGTGAATTTCTGCACTTGAAATTTATCTTGCAGAGTGACTTAGTTTTTGTTTGGTAGGTATGCTCGAGCATGTGATCTTTCGCCTATTGTTGATTTATTTAAAAAGCGAGAAGTGCACTTGAAATGGTTTATGATTACAATGTCATGAGGGTAAAAGATGGAAAACGGGGTGCTATTAATGGAATGTTGCCTAACGGAGAACCGGATATGTCTTCTATGCAGTCAAGGGAAATATGGTGCGGGGTTACATATGCTGTTGCTGCAGGTATGATACATGAAGGCCTAGTGGAAATGGCATTCAAAACCGCGTCTGGAGTCCATGAAGTTGCTTGGTCCAATAATGGTTTTGGGTATGTTAAGATCGCCTCGTCTTCTAATTCTGTTCATTAGTTTATTGGATGGGGATTGATTCAGAGTTGTTACTTAACATGTAGCCTTTGTTTTTTTTTTGGTATAGATATGCTTTTCAGTCACCAGAAGGTTGGAACTTGGACGGAAAATATCGATCTCTTGGTTACATGCGCCCCTTAGCAATATGGGCAATGCAATGGGCATTGACACGGCCAAAGCCGGCACCTACCAAAGAGGAGGAGATGATGAAGGAAGAAATCAGTGAAGAAACAATGTTTAAAGAGCATGCTGGGTTCAAAAGAGTTGCCCGTCTTCTTAAATTGGCGGACGAGAAAGATTCCAGAAGCCTTGTACAGATGATTTTCGATTATACTTGCAAAAGGATGTTGGATTGATTGATTGAGGACACTAAATCAATCCTCCAGAACAAGAATGATCGGGTTGGATTGGAATTAAGTTAAACCTGGTGAAGTTAGTAATTTTTTTACCTCGTGAATACGGGCTTTTGTAAGTTGAATCTGGCTGTGTACTTTTTGGTATTGAGATTAGTTGCATCTCAATTGGATGCCAAACTGAAGTTTGTATTAAACAAATCTAACATTATTATTTTCCCATTTTTAATTCACATTCAAAGTTCATGGTTTTATTAAGGGACATCAATGAGAAAAAAAAAAAAAAAAAAAAAAAAAAAAACAAGGTAAATAAAGTTTATTCAATTAGCACCTGATGAACCTTCTTTTCTTTATCATAAATAACTTTTTTTTTTCACTTGGACAAACAATTTCAAACTAAGGGCTTTTCCTCAGTATAACAACACCATAAATAATTGTCAAAGAAGTTCAATCCTCAAGTGGAGTGAATATTTGTTGTTCCCAACTTATGCTATCCACAGGGGTGTAGAATCGGCAATAATATTATCCACAGGGGTGAAGAATTAATTAGGTAAAATATTCACGCATGAAGCTGATCTTTCTCCTGAGTTATTTGCTCTTTCCTGTAAGCTTGCAACCTCTCTTTCAACTTTTTACTCTCCTCGAAATTTGCCTTCCTTTTAACAGCTTTCTGCAACCCATTTATATAAATAAACAGGCTTTAGTTGCATTGATACCTTCTAACATAGTATTCTTTGTTTGTTTTTTAAGCTGAAACACCATTATTTCACAGATTTACATGATGCATTTTTCTATTATATTCGTCAGAGGTTTAATTTTTTTGGTGAAAGACTCTCCAGAAATCAATCTCAACTTACTTCTTCACGGAAACAGCGGTCAAGCTTTATTTTTAAGCCTGTGCATTCACCAAAGAATTTCCCAATTGGATGGTCTAAATGACATTTCTGGAACTCTTCAATAATCTGCATTTCCGAGGAAATCAATTACGTCAACAAAACATCACCCAGAGTCTACTATACATGTACGGAAGAAGAAAAGAAAATTACCCGTCTTCAACAGTAAGACATGAACAACCAAACACAAATTAGACACCGAAATCTCAAAAGTTGGAAGAAAGTTTCAGCACTTAAGTTCAATCTAACAGGCCATAATTTATTGTACAAAGGAAAACAGCTGCGCAACTTACCAAAACAAAAGCCCACAAAGGAAAAAATTCTCAAGACACAAAGCCATTTTCTTCTTCTTGCAAACCATAAACAGGACTTTCATAGAAATTATAGCATCATGTATCCATTTTAGAAAAAGTTAAATGAGCATAGTTGAAACTGTCCTGCATACTTAAATAGGCAATGTATGTATCTAACTTTGTCTAGATATCAGTCTCACGAGATGCTGCATGCATGCGGTGACATTCGGCCATACATGGCCTTGGTCTGGTATTGACGAGTAGACACATAATGTCTCATACATACAGATTGTTGCCAAAGATAAATATTTTCAGGAAATGACATAAGGCTGCTTTTCGACAGATCCAAAATTTTATTAAAAAGACCCATTGAAAATAAGAAGCCAAACCATAAGTGAAGCGACTTGTTATGAGTTATATATCAAAACATCTAATCTCCATACAAGTTCTTTTTCCTTGGGTTTAAGAATGCTGATGAACAAGCTGGTTTGCAGTTTGAGCTGAGTACTGAGATTGCTGGAACAAAAATTAAAATAGTTAAATAAAGCTCCAACAATCTAGTACCTAAAACAAACTTGAGCTCTAAAATGCAAGCATTGTGAGATCAGTTATGTGTATCTATGATCAGGGGACAACCCACCGCACGAAAGCATACCCGTCTATGCAGGGTCTAGCCGTCTAGGGAAAGATCATTCCTTTGTGCCTACTGTATGCGACTTTATCTTATGTTTCTAATGTTTTCAGCTATCATGTCTATCAATGACCATGTAGACAATTTTCATAGCATATTGATTTTTTGCATCTAAATTTAAAATCTAACCTTCAACAGCAAATCTTATATTTCTGAAACGAACCACTAGCTTGCACCTTAGTGATTTAATAAATCTTGGATTTTTAGCTTAAACAGTATTTACATAATCTCCAAAGCCTTTTACAGTTGTCACGTATTCTTTCAAATATGTGTTCATAACTCTTTCGTATCTGCATTGACAGATTCACGTGTAATTTTTGATTGTCTGATGAACTGCTGCTCATGCTCCCGTCCACAGTCCTAAATCGTTTGGACTCAGGTTTTTACACATAACAAGTGTCTCAAAAAAGATAGGTTTTCACCCACAAGGACCTTTTCTCCCTCTTTGAAACAATGGAATTACACTAAATCAAAACTAATTTCAAATGAAAATTTTACATAAATACTACTATGAAGCAAAATCCATAGAAACAAGTTGTGGAAAACAAATCTATCCAGTCCACTGTCCAGCAGAGTCCATAAATACCAATGAATATAAATAAATAAAGGGAATGCAACTTACTTCTGCACACATGGGATGCCTGTGTAGCGTTAGTGGAGGATGCATTATCTTTTTGGAAAACAATTCTCTAAAATTCTGCAAGGAAAAAATCGATATTAACAGCCATTTATAACACCACCAATCTGGCCCCATTGGTGAAAAGTAAAATTCAATGATAACAGCCAACTATAACACCATATCTGCCCCAGATAGGGAAAAGATGCATAAAACAGACAAATAAAAATTTGATAAATCATTAAATTGGTAAAATAAACGACCTGAAAAAATAAAAAACCACAATTGTATTTAAGTCTCTATGATTCAGGCTACAGGCCACCGCAACACGCAAGAATAGAAGAAAAATTAGTGAACAGAAACAATGAAAGGGAAGATGCAGAAGCTAAACCATGTCACCATAATCACATCCCTGAGTTACTGTTATTTCATTTATGCTAAAATCCCAAAAGGCAAGTTCAGATTAGTTTTTCTTCTACCCATCTACAGAATCCTCCCTCCCCATTTGTCTTCTGCACATTCAGAGCTTCTTCATTTTAGCCCAATCAAAAAATCCTTATCCATTTCCATCTCCATCTCCACTGCTGCTTTCCCAATTCGCATGAAGCAAAAACAAGATAAAAAAAATAAAGAAAAAAAAAAAACTAACCCTCGAAAAACTGCCTTTGAATTTGTGTACTGATACCTTAGCTTCTGCTACGTTGATTCAGCTACAAAGAGGCGTTTCCAGGGTTACGATCCGCTTTGAATGAGTTTTCCTGCGTGGGGGACTTCTCTGTGAGTGAGAGGAATTGCTACTGGTAGTACGAGGTGGCCGCCGGCGAATGAGGCGCGGTGGCGGAAGGGTATTGGCCTATTGGGGCGAGGTAGAACGGGATGGAAAAGCAGATATGAGAAATGAGGGACAAGAAAGGGGAAATTCTTGCCTATTTGTGTATTCAGTGATCAATTTAAACCATATAGTGTAAACCAAAATGATAGGTAGTGCCCTTCGAAAAAAAAAAAAAAAAAAGAGTTCCCCTCAAATAAAAAAAAATTGATAAGTACTAACCCTTCAAAAAAAAAAATGGAAGAACCTTAGAACATTTTCTATTTCCTCGTTCGTTTTTAGTTTAGTCAATATGATCCCGGCTCCGCAATCACTCTTGCTCGATGCCCCGTCTACAAATAATTGCCAAAGATAGGTCTGTCTAACCGATGTTGATGTAGAGGCGCTTGGTTGAGGCGGGATAAGCAGGTTGCCTTCATCAGGGTTGAAGCTTGTCTCAACGATGAAGTCCGCTAAGGCTTGTACTTTGATTGCTTTTCGAGGTTGATATTGTATATCAAACCTGGTCAACTCAATGGCCCAACGAAGAAGCCGACCTGAAAGGTCAGGCTTATGCAAAATTCGCCGCAATGGAGTATCCGTAAAAACGATGATAGTATGCGATGAAAAATAAGCCCTTAGTTTTCGGGCAACAATAATAAGCGAGTAAACCAATTTTTCTATATTAAAATATCGATTCTCTACGAACTGAGAGCCTTGTTTACATAATGAACGGGGTTTAGGAGGGTGTCGGCCTCCTTTACAAGCATGGCAGCAACAGCCGGGTCTGGTGCCGCCAAATAAAGAAATAAACTATCTTCTTTCATAGGGCTGACTAAGAGTGGCAGCCTTCCCATATATTCTTTCAATGCTTGGAAGGCCTAAGAGCATTCTTCATTCCAACCGAAGGTCTTGTTGCTTTTCAAGATTTTGAAGAAGGGTAAGCACTTCTCGTCTGACTTTGAGATGAATCTGCCGCAACGATTCTTCCATTAAGTCTTTGGACAACCTTAATGCAGATCGGCTCATTCATGTTCACCAAGGCCTCAATCTTTTTAGGATTGGCCTCGATCCTTCTTTGACTCACCATGAAACCTAAGAACTTGCCCGCCTGGACGCCAAAAACGCATTTGTTCGGGTTGAGCTTCATTGAGTGTTTTAAGTTTGCAAAGGTTTCTTGAGGTCGGCGTGGTGATCCCGCCTAGACGACTTGACCACACATCTATATATATATATATATCACATATATATATATATATATATATATATATATATATATATATATATATATATATATATATATATATATATACATATATATATATATATATATATATATATATCTAATATTAATACATAATAATATAATACTATGATTAATGAATTTGCAAAATCCATGTGTATCAATATACACAATAATTTCACACCATGCATATGTACACACACATATTTAATTAATCAACATAATCAATATCTTGTATTATATTTATTCATAATAAATAAATACTACTATATTAATTTCTCACTATAGCAGCTTATAGTAGGCATAAACAAATCCTCGTCCGGTTATCGCTATAACCACAAATTAATTCCGGCTAGTTATTCATATGTGTGTAACCCGATAGGTTTCCGAATATGTTAGCCGTAGACACAAAGTGCATTTACTAAAATACCCCTCATACCTAACGATCATGGATAGCGTCTAGCAACACGTCCATGACCCCCAATCATCGGAAAGAGTCAAGTGCTATAACTACAATCTTTCATGTGAAACAGCTACCGTGTAAATTCAATCCTATCGCTGTAATGATATTCATACGGTCGTATCTCGAGTGTCAAGACATTAATGACAGTATCTTATAATCTAAATATCATGCTCTCTCGAAGTAACTCATTTACTCCCACTTTGCAAAGATTCACGAGAGCTAGACATTCCTTATAAGAAGGCCCTTTTGGATATTTACTCTTACTATTAGGATACGTGATTTCCGAACGAGCGACATGAATCCTACGCATGCTTCAGTATCACGCCCAATCACTACCGCATGATTGACGGACCTTTTATAGGCTATATAGATCCTAACCGGCAGTGTACCGGGTCAACTGTAGTGCTAGTGTGGTGAGTCAGTGTCGAATCCTCGGAAAGCGTGGTAATTCTTCTAAGTGTGGTTAAACACCAAAGAGTCATTATTAACTCGATCTAAACCGCAATTTTATCACACATGATTACTACTATTCTACTAAACATAAAATAAATGCGTAATTTAAAAGTTATTCTAATATAATATATATATATATATATATATATATATATATATATATATATATATATAGATTGCAAAATATATATATATACATAGATTGCAAAATATATATATAGATATAAATATATATATACCAATATATTATTAGAGAACTAGCCAAAGTTTATATAATTGATTTATACGATCTTTTTCAGTAAACGGAATGTGCTCGATCTTTCCTTTTATATTAGGTCCAATTGAGTAAATGAAATGGTGTACTCCTGAGGTTAACAATTCCTCCTCACACGAGCGTATGAAATTGTCATATGTCATTGTCATCAGTTTAATCTCCACAACTGCCCCATGCTAATCTCAGTTAGTCTGAACAGATACCGAGTACAAATCTACCCCGGATAAAAGAGGTTATTCCGTTTGTCAGACGGCCGATGTTATTCAAAAGGCTCCGGTTGTCAGGCGGATCGATTTAACTTTCCGGTGTTAGTTTCAATTAAACCGTTGATTTTAACATTATTATGATCTTGAGCACAATTTTAATAAGATTCATCTTTCCCAAGACAAATCTGCCCCCGGGTTGGAAATAGAATTCCGTTGTCACGCTTTATGCACGGCCAATTTTACCCTCCGGTTTTTCTATCTTTTATCTCATATCCTAATTTCTCTGGTCAGTTCATCGTTAGGTTATATGTTGCGATTCATTTTGGTTAATTACGTCAATCCGAATATTATCAATACGTTACAAAATAGAAAAAGATTCAATTAACTCAATTTTAGTCAATTTTACTTGACGGCATTCTTTACCGAAAAGATCGAAATAAAAGCGATTACATAACTTTGGCTAGTTATTTAGACTTAGCTAAAAAACATTATAACGACTAAAAGATAAAACAAACATAAATACTTTAGAAATTTTACCCGATTACAAATGCTGAATCAGAGTCGTATTCTTCCGGACATTACAACGACTTCAACAACACCGAACTTCCGATAATTTCCCGAGCATTACAATAGTACTACGATATTATTATTTTTGGCATAAGGCCTATTTACAAACTACTAATTAAAAAGATATAGAGAATATATATAGGATATTGTATATATATATTGGTACACTCTGCTCCGTTGCAAATGAGGCTCCTTTTATAGAAAAAACTTCCTTGGCCGGGCCGGTCCTTGATGAGGCCGGACTGGTCCGGCCTAATGATTGCATCCACCCCCTTGATCACTCAGCATGTGCAGCGTAGATATAATTATAATTATAATTATATATAACTTATAAAATTCATATCTTGAGTTCTGGATCTCAAAAAATCATGATTCAAGAGGCATCGGAAAGCTCTCGGGAAAATCTACAACTTTCGTGAAGGACTCTTCTTCAGATGATGTCGTTTTGATGAGCCATTCGTTTATCGAAGATATTTCTCGATTACCACTTAATCGAATCGATTAGCCACTTGACCACTTCGATTGACCACTTGACCACTTAAGCAATTCGATTGACCATTTAAGCTCGTGACACTCTCTAAATCCTTCCAGAGATATGATTATACTTCAATATGTCGATTCTCGGGGTCTCAGTTTATAAATCTGCAATAAAATACAACAAATACCCACGTAATTCTGACACGACACTCCGATTTACTAAAATCGGTACAAAATGATAACTTTTTACTATTATTACTAAGTTTTACTACTAACTACTCTAAACTATAAAGATTAACATTTCATATCATTTATATCATAATTTCATATATTTTATATAGAATTCGTTGATAAAACATAATAATATAACGTATATTTAATCATATAAAAGTAGTATATCAATGATTGCTCCATGCGACTAGAGATATTTAAATATCAAACCTCTTAAAGTGAGTCTAGATCTCATCAGCCATAATCACTATTATAATTTCTCTTTCACAGTTTGACACTAGGGACGTTATCATATATACAATATCATAATTGGTTCGTTAAACGAACAAATATATAATATATGAAAATCCATTTATTATATGTATAAACATAAAGAAATAGTAGAAATGATCCGACCCAGTCGGATCTGGTCCAACCCGATTAGATTTAGGGCACTATTTCAACAACATAAGTCTTTAATTCTGGTCTGCTTGATTTTATGTGTGAGTGTAAAGTCTCACATCGGTAAAGTAAAGTCCTGCTCACCCACATATAAGTGTGAGACATAAATGTCTTGTCAACTCGGGTTAGCCCTTTTAGACCAAGCGAGGACGGCGGTCTAAGCAGTTGACCGGACCGTTTATGACTCATTTAGCGCTATCAAGCCCGGGGTCTGGGGGCGTTACAGAATGGTATTCAGAGCCGACTATCATACGGAACTAATTGCCACACCGTTAGAGGCGGTGGGGGCCATCTCTAGAATCTTATGGTATGGACGAATTGGGACAAATCCACTGGGACAAGTCTTAGCCGTCCTGGTGAGGACGCCAGTCTCTTATGAGACGGGGAGAATGTAAAGTCTCACATCGGTAAAGTAAAGTCTTGCTCACCCCCATATAAATGTGAGACATAAAGGTCTTGTCAACTTTCGGTTAGCCCTTTTGCCCAGACCAGCGAGGGGCGGTCTAAGCGATTGATCGGACCATTTATGACTCATTTAGCGCTACCAGCCCGGAAGTGCGGGGCGTTCTGATGAGTCATATAGTGTCTGATTGATCTGCTTGACGGAATCCTTGCAAGTGTGGTCATAAAGGTATTCTAGTTTGGAGTGCCATAAGTACATGCTTGTGGTTTAGGCTGTGGACCAACACTTGGTTGTCTGTGATCTATTCAAGGTGATCTTCAGGACACATTGTGATTCTGGTCTGTTTGACATTCTTCCAATCTTAGGTTACTATGCTTAATTCTCGATTAAGGAGCTCATTGATTAAACTCACAAAGAACACCCATTGTCCTTGTCTGTTGTGTTCCCTGCTGAACTTGTTTGCTGAATCCCATTGCATTGAACTTTGATCTGCTGTAAGCCTTTGTCTGCTGAGTTTTATCATGTAACAGATAGTGCATTGGTTAGTCTGATGAACTTGTATTCAACCTCTTGTAAATCCCAGGTTTGATAATCTTGTTTTGTGAACTAGATTATCTCTCTTGAGATTTGGCTGATAGTTCAGTCCCTTAATTGATCAACTGTGTACTTAGTTTATGTATCTTGCTTATTACTAAGTATGTTGTACCTAGTGTGCTAATATATTCTACCCTAGTAATCTGTTGTAATTACTCTGCTGAGTTTCATTTAGTTCATGGATCTTGTAATCCTTGTATTCAATTTATTGAACTGCTGAATTGTATAGCATATCTGTATTGTAATCTGAACTGTAACTTGGACTTTGAACCTTGTTTTAATCTATACTAGTTCAGACTATATTTTTATATATATATCTGTGTATGCTTTGAATCTGATTAATTCATTCATATACACCTGTTTGATCTGAATTGAACCTGAATGTCTTAATTCAAGTAAAACCTTATCAATCTGGTTAATCACTTAATCAATCAAACTATAACTTGATTTATGTAAATAACAGTTGAACACTTAAAGTTTATTACAACACCTTGCTTCCACTTTGTATAAACATGTTAAATGTTTTTTATAAACTCTGTTTTGGCTTGAATAATCTGTTTAAGTTTAAAACCGTAATTTTACCCTGATTCATTCAACCACCCTTCTGAATCAAGTTGTGCATCGATCCAACACATGCAAAGCTGAAGTTGAAGGCCTGGTGTTAGTCATGATCAGCTAGGTCGTGAAGATGAAGAACTTCTTGAAGGTGATGGCTTTCTGGAGTGAGGATGGAGAAAACTACTTAAAGGTGGTGGTTTTCTCGCCAGAAAATGTAGAAAAAGCTGTTTAGGGATTTTTACGGCCGGAAAAGCGATAAAACCGTTGTTTCTTGGTAACGGAGCCAAGCGATATTGCACAAAATATTACAAAGTAAATGAGAATAAAACAAGTCGACAAATTGGTAGAGTTTTATTAAAATTGTCAATAATGTGTCCTTTACAAGGGTACAAAGTGCCACCGCTATTTATAGGCGTAGATACAACAGTAAGAGAAAAGTAAAACGTGTCACTCTCCGATCGGTCATGTATTCTTGGGCTTCAAGGAAACCTGCGCACTCTAATTGCCGTTGCCTTTTAGCGGGCCTTATGAGTGTGTATCGGACAGGCATGCGGATGGGTTAGGTGGGCACCCATCGGGCTCTCGCTAGCCCGCTCAGGGAGGGAGGAAGAAGGCTTTGTTGATCTCAACGCTCTTTGGTCCCTGTCATGATATATATCGATGAGGCGAAAGGCGAAGTGGATGGAAGCTCGACCCGCCCGTCTTGCAGGATGTGGGCCAAATAGGTCGAGGACCCTGTGTCTCTTGGGCCTAAATATAAGAGCCCAATCAATCACTCGTGGCTCATTTTGGGCTTGGTGTATCGAAGCGCGCTTGAAAGTTTTGTAGAAGCTATATGATCGTTTTTCATTTGTTTTGTGGATCGGAATGGCGAAATCAAAGGAGAACAAGTACTAGAATCCGTTTCAGGCTCAAAATATCTTCTTGAAAGTAATATCTAATCTTTTTGTAGTAAGTTATTGGCTCTGATCTCGGAAGGGTTACATTCTTGTAAAATTTATGTTAGATTCATTGTTGGGTTGTAGATTTGCGTAAATTGGAAGTTAGTTGATGTTCGGCTCGTCTTTAAGGTAAGGAGTTCTTATAAAAAAAGATCCCCTTTTGATTTTAAAGATTATGTTTAATGTGTTTTATTACTGTTTAATGATAAATTGCACGAAACTGGAAATGATTGTGTTGCCGGGTATCTGTAAGGACAAAAAGTGGCTCTACAATGGTGTTATGGGGTGCGTTATGGGGTGCTTTTCCGGCCCCTCGTCCAGGAAAGCACACGGGCAAAGTTGCCTAACAGCTTCTTGCCGTTCTGCGACGTAAACGTTGTTTTCAGAATGTTATCATGTTTTCTGATTACTTTTTTGTAAATTGTTTTGTGTTTTGGTTACGAGTAGTGGATATAGGATGAGAGTTCGGTGTTTCTATGGCTTTTAGGCTCACATAGGATAGAATATGGACTTTAACCTGAACTTATGTGCTCTTACGTGTTTATAGTTATAGTTAACTTGTGATATACCGAACGCAATACCATGGGTCATTAAGTCTCATGTCAGATGTATTACTAGTTGTATTACCTATGTCGTCTTCAAGACAATGTATTACGAGAATACCGTGACCCAGACCCACGTTGCTAGTCATATTACCCGTGTTGCATCATGCCCTCATGCTAATTATATACGCGCAATGTGTTTCAAGAGCAGTATGATCGACACACTGGTCATATTGAATGTGTGATTGGTTATTACCCCTGTCGAAATTCAATGTATTACAAGAACACCGTGATCTTACGTGTCACGTGGAATGTGCCAATCATATTACCCAAATTTGCACCATGAGCATGACATTCAATGTCCGGATAAGGATTCGGAATCCGGGACATGAGCGTTACAATTATTTTGTGCCAAAATTATTACAAACATATAAATCAATGTTATAAGGATATTCCATCGGTTGGAATTGTATAAAACCCGTTATGAATGGCTAAGAAGTTATGAATATTCAACTAAATCAGAATCCCGGAAGAATCAACTTTTTTCTTGGGTAGAAAGAAGAATCAACTTTTAAAAAGTCAATTCTCATCAGAGAATAAACTTTCATAGCAAGGGGAAGGTATAATGTTACAAATTTTTTTCCTTCATAATTTGAAATTTTGGTGTTAGTAAAAAAGTTCTTTACATAGCCTTTATTTGTAACGCCCTACTCCCAGATACCGAGCCCTTATCCGGAAGAGAACGTTCGGCGCGTATAGCATTAAATAAATCTAATATTATACGCAAGCCTCTACATCGTCGTATCAAATAAAAGCAAACGGAAGCTAAAAAGACTCGGGTAAAACATAAATGCTACTAAGAATAGAAATTAACCACACTAAAGATGGATAGTTAAATTACAACGACGAAAAACCCAAAGACTTATACAATACGAGGTCTTAAAAGTAGAAATACAATAAGTCTAAGAAAATAAATACAACTAGTCTAGTACAACATTTACAAAGAAAATGAACTAGAAACTTCGTCAAGACTTCAAAGCCTTCAAAAGTCGTCATCTACCTGATCAACCTGTTCGTCTTCTCACCTCACAATGCATACAAAAGAAAATGCAAAGGAGGTAAGTACAAAGTACTTAGTAAAAGTGAGAAGCTAATGAATAACTAAGTTGTACAATGAAGGGTTATTATTATGATTATTAATTTTCTTTATGAGACCGACTCAATCTAGGGTTCAATCCATGCCCATCGACATGTCATGACTAAAGCGTTTCTAGCTTAGCTTATCTTGGTTACGTCATCACTCAAGGACACTACGCATGGCGTTCATCACTGAAGATATACTTGCTAACTAACGGTGATTAGCACCGATTAGCTCCGGGGTCTCCCGGTATGCATATCGTCCGATGAATTTCCTCCACTACCCTTCGACCCGTTTAAGGCGATGGCGTTGTTCACCTTTTATGAGCGTATCACATCGCCGATATGAAAGAGTGCCTAACCGAGAATAAATGGCGTTTTAGCTTTTATCTACACATATGTATTTATTATTGTGAATTAACTAGCCACCTAAGTGTTTTCGAGGTAAGCTTCCTCACATACACTACTCTCTTTCCTAGACCACTAGACACGGACAAGTCCTATCAAATACACGAGACATTGATGAACTCTAGTTCATCAAAGCACAAGCCTTTTCATGCTCTTCCGACGGATCCGAACTTCAACTCCCTTTAAGAGTACATTCGGTGTTTTAACTGAACGAATCAGAAATTCAATCGAAGCTTGTTCATATTTAATTAATGTTATTGAATCAAAAAAGTAGAAATTTAAAACTCAACACAAATATACCAAAACATATCGCATCTTATTAATTACAACTTAGCATGAATTCTATCACCAAATAACACCAAGACTCACCAAAACTCAACCTATCGTTATAAAATTATAATTACTCATTAGGAAGAGCCTCTTACCTTAATTACCAGAAAAACCGAAAGAAAACGTCAAGCAAGCTGCAACAAGCTGTTGATCCTCAACCATAAAACCTATTTGATCAACGAGAAACCCTAAAATCCTATTTCTTTGCAGAAAACCGAAACTGAAAAAGTCCATAAACTGCAGATTACCTCGATTAACTATTGCGTAACTATTTTTAGAATGATCTACACTCCAAGACGATCGTTTCGACTACTCATGGCTGAAAAACAAAGTTACGGATTGAAAGATACGAATTTTCAAGAATCAAACTCTACGAATACCGAAAACTAGGGCTAAAGCGAAAACTTACGAAATTGAGAGATGTTATTTTCCAAAGTTGCGTCTCCTCACTTGACCGATCACTTTTCTCTCCTGCGGCATCTTGAACAGATGAACGGATTGATCACACGGTTCTCCCTTTTATTTCGCTTTCTTCCTGCCTGTTGCCAGCGTTCCTCTTCTTTTTTTTTTTTTCTCTAAATTCTGCCGTGAAACATAAAAGGGAATTTTGGGGGATTATTTTGTTTTTATAGCCATTTAATTAAATCCCTTAATTAAATAACTAAATCCCTTTAATTAAATCCTTTTTAATTAAATAAATAGGATAAATAATAATTAGGTCGTAGTGGGTATGACCAATTACTATTTTACCCTTTCTGAAAAGTCGGGATGTTACATTCCTTCCCCCTTAAGAGGAGTTTCGTCCTCGAAACTCGAATGTAAACGAGAGGTACTTGAACTCTGGACTTTGCGAAGCGTTTCGTCTCTAACTTTCAAATGCCTTCTTCTTCTTCTTCCATCTTCCCAACTCTTCCACTTGTCTTGAGCCAACTTGAGGTTGCGACGATCCGCTTCAATCTTCACGTCGCCTTGATGTATCAACTTTGGTCTCGTATTCTGTTGCCGCTCCACTTCATCCCAGGAACTCACGTTATTCTATCTCTATCTTCATGAAAGATCATCAGCGATCTTGTTCCAACTCTTGTACATCTTGGTCGCTCCGAGATGAAGCGCAGTGCCATCTCGAGGTTTTCATTCTTCATTGTCCTTCACAATCTTCCGCATTCGGACACCAAAGCCGATTCTCGATGCCAATTGTTGCCATCTTCATCTAACTCATGACCAATGGTTGGTTGGGCTCCGACCACTCACTTGTAACCGGAAAAAGCGGATCTTCATCTTGTTCCTTCACGAACTCATCAAGCGCCTCGAATCTTACAATCATCGGTTCAACACTCTTTGCTCGCCCTCTTTGCCCTATACCCGGAAGGCTAAATCTTCCCGGCCGAAACCACACTTACGGCACACTTGACTTCTTTTGATCTCAACTTGGTCGTGGAACCACAAGCTTTGTGAAGAACTCCAAGGATCGGTGAAGGACTTCTGAGACTCCCTGTGGGTGGAGAACATGCATTGCCATACTTTCTCTCTGATAGTCTGATCCAATCCTCGTGCCAATTAGGGTTAGCTTGGAAAATAAAAGAAGTTGAAAAGTGACAAGTTGAGTACCAGGGTGGTATGTCAACTAGGTAAGCCAAGGAATGATACAATGCACTTGAAATAAGAAAGGTTGCTTGGGTTACATGCAAAACAAGATGATTTCGTGATGGGGAAAAGTTGAAGGTGGTTCCAAACTGAAGAATGAGACATTGTATCATAATACAAGGGTAGCCACAAAAGGAAAACAAAGGACACCTTGCGGATGATTTTTTTTTTTTTGAGAGAGAGGAATTCGGCAAGATACGGTGGTGCAAAGACTTCAGAGGTAACTTGAAAGGATGGTAATAAGCTTTCATATAAGCCTTGAGAAAGTGGAGGCGTTAAAGGTACATCACACAACAGAATCAAGGTAAAGGTGCAAGGTCGAGCACCGGAAGGACTAAAAGATAGAAATCAAAAGAGAGCAAGAATCTCAACATGAAGGAGCCATGGAGATAAAACGAGTACACCAAAAGATCTTAGAATAAAATAAACACTTGTCAAGAAGTGTCCAAGTTTGCAGTAGTCAAAGAGAGGTTATCTCGAGATTTAATAGAAATAGAAATTTCCTCAAGGAATTGTAAGGGAATATCAAAAGTTGTATCTGGCGGTTCATGGCTCTAAATGGCCTGAAAGAGAGTTAAAGCGGAAGGTACAGGTACATTGTCTGAATTGGAAATCGAAGTTTAGGAATTCAAAAGTTGATTGGCTAAATAAGTTCGAAGGCACCTTGGCAAGGACTACCTTTTGCTTAAAAGCGGTTTAGCATAATTTGCTAGAAGGTTAAAGATAGGTAGCGAAGATGGATGTCAAGGTAGGATTGTTGAGAAGATGGGATGCATACCTTGAAAGAACAAGTAGCATTAGATGGAAAGATTACAAAATCAACACTACCCTTATGAGGAAGTGAAAATAAACACAAGTAAAAGAATGTTCGACATTAAAAGGTTCGATCAAATTTGTACTTGAAAAGAAGAATGGGGTGCAACAATGCAGAGTTAGAGGAACTTGTTTCTTGATTGGACAAGTAAGGAAGCATGGATTTGTTCAAAAGAAAGGCCTATGGAGATATGTTTCTTAAGTAATTCATGACAACATGTGAAAAGGATTTGTTGAGCTTAAAGATCTCAAATGAGGGATTACATGAGAAATAAAGTACGAGATAAGTTATAATTACAAAAGGGTATGAAAATAGTCTGAACATCAAACATGGCATGCTGGAGGACCGGATGGTATCTTGGTTCTTGTCTATAACTGCAAAAGAAACAACAATGTTAACTTTACAAAATTTCTACCATGAGACATATCCTAGGGAAAGATCGGCGGAAACCTTCTATGACATAACACTCGTAACTTGCTACACTCTTAGCCCAAACCCCAAGTCAAAGAAGTGAAAATTCCTTTTAGGTTGTTGTGTATGAAATTTACTCCGGATCTGACATTATCAATTTATACAGAACAAACGAAGAGGAATTTGAGCACGATCCAAAAAGAAAAGATTTAGATACTGGAGTTTCCCAGGTGAAATAAAAATATTGGATTTTTGAATGAAAATAAGTTGGTCAAAAACAGTTATTTCGAGCGATTGCACAAGCTGTCAGAATTTCCAGTTTAGTAAACACTGAGTTGAATTGCAAATCGAGATCAAACGAAAACGAATCTGAGATTAATTTCAAAAGGAAAATTGTAGATAAAAGTTTTTTCTGCAACATATCAAAAATTCAGATCAATTGAAGGTGTTTAACCTGTTCAAAACGGAAGAAGAAGTGAAAGTGCTGCTGCAGATTTTCTGGACAGAGTGTCCGGCATAAACATGAATTTTCTGAACAATCCATAATGATTATCGAGTTGATGTAAAAAGAGAAATTGTACATAAGACAGTAATCTACTTTGCTGAAAATTTTCAGAATTTTTAGAACACGGTAAGTTGTTTAACCTGAAGGGAAAACACGGAAACAAAAGCATTCACTCATGTTGGGTAAAGCCAAACACGAGGATGATTATGTGCCAAAGTAAGAGACCTTTAACACTATTAGTTGAAGCATTGAGGAGTACTTGGAAAGAATAGAATTACACATGGAGTTCGTGTAGAACCATCTCAAGCAAAGCAAAGGTCAAAGAATTTTTTGTAAACATAAATCAAGCGATAGCAAAGAGAGAAAACAGAGGCTTTGTAGAGTCGAGTCTTTAAACAAAAAAATTGTATGTACTAAAACATCTTGTAGGGGATGCATTAAGGGTAATCACTAGGATGCAAAAGTGTGTTGCCCCAAAATAGCTAAACAAGATATAGTTGGAAGGATATGCAATTGTCGGTTCAAATAGTTCGAATGATGAGAAACTTATTTTCTTAAATCAAGCATTTGACACGATGAAAACATCTTTAAAAAAATAAGTCACATCAAATGAATGTACACACTTGGAAAACAAAGCTGCGTAATAAGAGACTTTTACCGAGTTTGAAGTTTCAAATGGATAATTTAACGAGCATGAGTTACAATTAGTATGGATGGGGAAACATTGAAATCGGGATAACCAAGTAGGAAACTAGATGATTATAAAAGAGGATCTTATTAATGAAGACATAAGATTGGAAAATCACCACGCAATCGTATCTTGCCATCGAGGAACACTATAACGACAACACCTAGTCTCTACCTACCAAACTTCTTATCCCGGGTAACAACTAGCTTAAGAATAAGATAAATCAAAGTATTCTCATCTCCTATAACCTACTACACTATAACCTACAGGGTGAAAGAAAGACATCTATCCTTCCTTGACCAGAGGACTTAAATGGTTTTGAGAAATTCGGGTGCATACATAAGGCACGAAATAATTGATTTGCCCAAAACAAACCGAACTGATTTTGAACATGAGGCAAAGAGAAAATCTGTGAGTATATAAGTTTTACATATGATGCTCATAAATCAAAATTTTTGGGAAGCCATAGTTCGGTCAAAATAATTCTTTTCATCAATTGCTATAAGCTGTCAAAAATTTTCAGGACTTCATCAACTGTCGTGTGTTGCAGATTGTGCTCAAACAAAAACGAATTTGCACTTTGTTCAAAAACAAAACTCATAGTACAGGATGTTTTCTACAACATATCAAAAATCCAAGTCATTTGGAGGTGTTTAGCTTATTCAAAACAGAATGATAAGTAAGAGTACCGCTGCAGAATTTTCTGAACAGAGTACCCTCCTTGTTAAACAATTTGTGAACAATCCATATTGAAAACTAAATTGATGTAAAGAGAGAAATTGTAGATAAGACAACTTTCTATGTGGCTGAAAATTTACAGAATTTTTAGAACAAAAAAATGATATAACATGATATGTAGAAAGCGTGAACAAAATCGTTTACTCATTTTGCATAACACCAAGTTACAAGGAAGTGATTTGAACCAAATGTAGCATTACGAAAGCATTAAAACCTCAAAAAGAAAGAAAAAGAGAAAGATTCGAAGATTCCAAAAGGAAAGAGGGATCCTAGTAAGGGTTCTTGAAAGGAACAAAACTTAAGAGGATCACATAAGAGATATGAGCTTAAAACTCAACCTTCACCTAAGGAGACTTTTCACTTGGTCCTAGTGCAACTTAACCACGTTCTAAGGATTCCTAATCCTACGATAATTTACCACCAAGATCAAGAGAGATCAGAAAGGTTCTAAAAGGTCTAAAGAAATCCAATCTTCGAGGGAAGAAGCATAGGAAAGAAAGGACGCTTCGTCTCTGATACCAACTGTAACGCCCCGCTCCCGGATACGAGCCCTTATCCGGAAGAGAACGTTCAGTGGCGTATAGCATTAAATAAATCTAATATTATCACGCAAGCCTCTACATCGTCAGTATCAAATAAAAGCAAACGGAAGCTAAAAGACTCGGGTAAAACATAAATGCTACTAAGAATAGAAATTAACCACACTAAAGATGGATAGTTAAATTACAACGACGAAAAACCCAAAGACTTATACAATACGAGGTCTTAAAAGTAGAAATACAATAAGTCTAAGAAAATAAATACAACTAGTCTAGTACAACATTTACAAAGAAAATGAACTAGAAACTTCGTCAAGACTTCAAAGCCTTCAAAAGTCGTCATCTACACGATCAACTGTTCGTCTTCTCACCCCACAATGCATACAAAAGAAAATGCAAAGGAGGTAAGTACAAAGTACTTAGTAAAAGTGAGAAGCTAATGAATAACTAAGTTGTACAACGAAGGGTTATTATTATGATTATTAATTTTTCTTTATGAGACCGACTCAATTCAGGGTTCAATCCATGCCCATCGACATGTCATGACTAAGCGTTTCTAGCTTAGCTTATCTTGGTTACGTCATCACTCAAGGACACTACGCATGGCGTTCATCGACCAAGATATACTTGCTAACTAACGGTGATTAGCACCGATTAGCTCCGGGGTCTCCCGGTATGCATATCGTCCGATGAATTTCCTCCACTACCCTTGACCGTTTAAGGCCGTGAGCGTTGTTCACCTTTTATGAGCGTATCACATCGCCGATATGAAAGAGTGCCTAACCGAGAATAAATGACGTTTTAGCTTTTATCTACACATATGTATTTATTATTGTGAATTAACTAGCCACCTAAGTGTTTTCAGGTAAGCTTCCTCACATACACTACTCTCTTTCCTAGACCACTAGACACGGACAAGTCCTATCAAATACACGACATTGATGAACTCTAGTTCATCAAAGCACAAGCCTTTTTCATGCTCTTCCGACGGATCGAACTTCAACTCCCTTTAAAAGTACATTCGGTGTTTTAACTGAACGAATCAGAAATTCAATCGAAGCTTGTTCATATTTAATTAATGTTATTGAATCAAAAAAGTAGAAATTTAAAACTCAACACAAATATACCAAAACATATCGCATCTTATTAATTACAACTTAGCATGAATTCTATCACCAAATAACACCAAGACTCACCAAAACTCAACCTATCGTTATAAAATTATAATTACTCATTAGGGAAGAGCTCTCTTACCTTAATTACGGAAAAACCGAAAGAAAACGTCAAGCAAGCGCAACAAGCTGTTGATCCTCAACCGCAAAACCTATTTGATCAACGAGAAACCCTAAAATCCTATTTCTTTGCAGAAAACCGAAACTGAAAAAGTCCATAAACTGCAGATTACCTCGATTAACTATTGCGTAACTATTTTTAGAATGATCTACACTCCAAGGCGATCGTTTCGACTACTCATGCCATTTGAAAAGCAGAGTTACGGATTGAAAGATACGAATTTTCAAGAATCAAAGCTCTACGAATCACAGCCAAAAAACTGGCGAAAACTGAAACTTAAAATCGAGAGATGTTATTTTCCAAAGTTGCGTCTCCTCATGACTGATCACTTTTCTCTCTGCGGCATCTTGAGCAGATGAGCGGATTGATCGCACTGATTCTCCTTTTATTTCGCTTCTTCCTGCTGTTCAGCGTTTTTTTTTTTTTTTTTTTTTTTTTTCTCTAAATTCTGCCGTGAAACATAAAAGGAATTTTGGGGATTATTTTGTTTTATAGCCATTTAATTAAATCCCTTAATTAAATAACTAAATCCCTTTAATTAAATCCTTTTTAATTAAATAAATAGGATAAATAATAATTAGGTCAGTAGTGGGTACACCAATTCTATTTTCTTGCTTTCGAAAAGTCGGGATGTTACATTATTTCTCCTATAACTTTGTAAAATCTGGTGTCGAAGTAGATTCGTAAAATCTAAAATAAGTTTTTTTTTTTTTTTTTTTTTTGAGGAAAAAAATAAGATGAGTTATGCCCAACTTTTTGCTTTCTATGGGATGCCATAGTAAATTTGTCGCAGTGCAAATAAAGTCTTATCTGTAACAATTCTACCAACAAAGATGGACTTTTATTGAGCAAAAAAAAAAAAAAAAAAGATGGACTTCTATACTTTTTCACCATCACTTCTACTTGATACAGAAGTAAAACACAGCCAAGATACATATATGTAAAGAAGTCTGTTAATTATACATCCATGTATCAAATAAGGTCATTTGGTCAAAAGGGGAATTTTAATAATTCTTAAAATTGCTAGAGTATTTTACATAATTGTAAATGGCTCAACTCCTCAGACATGGTAAAGCCTTTGCCCTAACAACTTTAACACCCAAATGTCACCTTAGAAGGAAATTATGACCTGCAAAATCCACACAATGCATCAATTCCGTTTATGCGAACAAGTGTAAAAATCACCCCCAAGTGTTTTGATCTTTCTGCACACTCAGACAACACTCATCCAACAATCCGGTGCATTTGGAGTAGCCACGTAGGAAAAAAAAAAAAAAAAAAAAACCTATCTCCCAGCTTAGGGGCTAACTTGTAACTATTCCCCGTGGTCCTACTTCAATACTAACCTTGCAAGATAATCCTTCACGATTCAACGTGCTCTGTTGTACTTAGATCAACTCACAAGCTTGCTCAGCAGACATTTGTCATCTTGAACAAACACTTTTGGGTGGCTTAGCATTTAGCAAACCATTTTGTGGCTGGCTCTGCTGCCTAGCAACACAATGCTTGTAATGGCTAGACATATGACAATGCATTAGAGTCAATCCCCTGCATAAAAACTAGCTAGCTAACGTTGATAAACCCCCTATAACGTATCTACACACTACATGATCGTAGGGTATGACATCACACATCTTACCATATAATGAAATACATGGATCCCAAGCAAAAACTCCTCCATCATTTCTTTGTCCTCTTAACGTCTCTTTGGTTATACATACGCTCCAAAGAAACTTGAAATAAGCCATCCGACAAGCCAGCTGTCAACATAGTTCACCATAGCAAGCTTGTAAACCGATTTGAGATAGACAGAACGGGATTGTTCGATCCCCTTTTGCTTCACCAACAATTTTATTAAAAGAGGATCATGCTGCTCTAGGTTAAAAATTCCTATGCAGCGTAGAGAGTTCTCGTATGATTGGTGAACAAACTGGTTTTTCTCTTATGCGTGATAGTAGGAAGGAAATTTGCTCAGTTGCCATATCAAGACGTTCACGTGACTTAGCAGACTCGGTGATGAGAGTAGATACCATGCTCTGCAACATCTCAACTCTTTCCGCATGATTATTTTGTGTTGCATGCAGAGGTTTAGCAGATGGGGTGCTGATTTTACGCCAGCGCAGAGGATATACCTATCAGGAATTTGGAAGCAATTTCCTGTGGACAAAACTCAAGAGCGTGTCTACAGAGGGTGCCTGAGAACTCAAATTGGTGGCAGCTGCAACTTATAATTCCTTCCTTTGGGAGCCAATACACTTTACGGCCTCCTTCGAGTTTAGTGTGGTGTCTAACAATGAAACTACCGTCTTCCATCTGGAATGATGCGTAGTGAGCAGCCAAGACCAGCTGTTCCTGAAGCTTGGAAAAAGCGAAAGGTGTAAGAACTGCTTGGCATGGGATTCCATTGGTGCACCTGTTTTCAAGCAGATGTTTTGAAGATTCTGCTGCATTGTTTGTTGTTCACCAGCTTGGTCCTTAAAATCCACCGTGACAGCCACCTGATTACAGGAAAACACGTCACATTACTAACAAAATGGAATTGCTTTGATTGTCAAGTGATTGACAAAACATTTTCATTCATCTTATACCTACTCAAAGAATAAGAAGGAAAAGAGGAAGAAAGAAAACACTTGGGCTGCAAGTGATAGAGATTTCCATACCAGTTTATAGCCAAGAACCTACCAAAACAGTGATAAAAAAGACCAGCAATAACTTCTTGTTTCTTTCAGTTACGTCCAACGATAAAGGAGGAATCGCAACAATCAAAAGAAACCACTTCAAGGACACGGACTATTTCAGAGATTAACAGACCATGGAAGCTAACAACCAAATAACTTTGTTTATTTTATTTTTATATTTTTATTTTTTGAGAGGTAATAGCTTGGACTATGTTTGTTCATTTAGATTATAATCTCTCACCACTAAACCAGTGTTATGCAGCCAGATGAGATCTGGATCCTAGCCTTTCTGTTGGCAAATTTGATAGTTCCCATGGAAAAAGGTGCATAAATAGCCGGTTTCTCCCAACAGTCAGAGTGTAAATGATCTGAGTAGAACATATTATTAAGCTTATCGAGTCAATCAGAGTCATCAGACTTCAAAATATCAAAACTCAGAGTTCAAACGTCAACTTGATATGCCTAGGGAACTCAAAATTGATCACGAGCATCTTTGAGTTAGAGCTAAATTTGAGTTTGTTTCAAGCTGAACAATATATGAGTTATTATTCTAAAAGAGCACCGGCAAAGAGAAAATAGTCTTAGTACATTTTATTTTAAGCAAATATGATAAAAGCACGATTTTTCTTATAGTCAAAACAACATTCTAGGCTAAAATATAACTCACACACTTATTCATGTCATCTAAGTCATATGTAAATTTTAGTATGTTATAAGTTCAAGCATGCTCGTGAATTAACGAGTCGAACATGTGAATGCTTGAGATTGGCTCATTTACCATTATAGACGAATTCAATCTCTAATCAAATTGAACCAAACTGTTCGAGCAAAAAAACAAACCTAACTCAAACTGCTCGCTTGGATCATCTCCACCCTACCTACAACTACAACTATGTGGTAGGACAGAAACGAGTGATCATGAAAATGAATCTCATAATGCCACAGTTTTCCATAATTAAGACAAGACTCGAGTGCCAAGGTAAAGTGGCAAGATCATATCACATAAGAAGTTAAGAACAAATTATAATCCTAATAAAGTGAAGATATAAAATTCATTGTAACAGGGAGAAAGGCAAGATAAAGTACCTGTTCCACAAAGTGAGCAAGGCGTGTTTGTGCACTCAAAAACCGTAGAATGAAAGCATTAATGGACTTTGAGTGAGCACTTGTAGTCATTCCAGCAAAGGAGTGTGTTCTCAAGTATGGCAATGCCCAAAATGACCGCATTGCAAACAGACAGCCAATGTGCCTGTTGGAGTGCAGGCCAAAGGAATTCACCATGTTCCGCCAACCCATTTCAAAATCATCAATAGACTCCAGATTGTATAAGCGGTAAAACTCGGTCTTCCACTCACTGTAGCGCTCCCCTAAAACTGCATTAAACCAGGAAGGGAACTTGGCCACGATCAGCCAAATACAAAGTGCATGCTTAGTACTTGGCATCTCTGCAGCGATAGCATCCTTGAGACAAGTGTTTTGATCGGTGAGTATGGTCTGTGGAGCTTTCCCACTCATGAAACTCAGGAAGGCCTTTACATGCAACGGAAAGGAGCAAGACTTATTTATTAAGAATTTATTAATGGAAGACGTCAAGTGACACATAAAAAGGTCATTCTAGCTCATTTGCTCAACACCAACTAATTTTATACTCATATTTTTTAGGACAGGATAGATCATTCAACAAGGAAAGAAGAAAAAATCTAAAAAAGAAATCAAAAGAAAAGAAAGAGTGATTGATCTACAAATAAAATGCATTTGAAAACAGATCAACAGAAGGAATCTGGGTGGAAGTTTGAATCAAAGAAAACTACACATCCACATACTTTGCCTTGACTACACATGCTCATACTTTACCTTTAAGGCCCACGAGTATGACTTTAAATTTTCCTCTCTTAGAAGAGCACACCCAAAAAAGCAAGGCATACCATAATTGTTAAGTCCAACCCAAATCCCAAGAGGCATGTCAAATGCAGTTAAACGGTGAGTTGTATCAAATACCACTGCATCACCAAAAATGCCATACGACATTATTGATGAGGCATACGACCATGCAATGTTTTCCAACCTGCTATTGGAATCAAGAGTGAACTCGAATTTGAAATTAGGGTCATTCTCTTTGATGGTTCGACACATTCTCAATAAATCAATGCTGTCATCCTGTGGATCCACTTTCTTAAAAAATTGAAGCAAATTCCTTACATCCTTTTCTGTGAAAGGCAAATAACCAGGCTCTACGCTTTTTTCAAGTTCCATAAGCCTCATCATCTGTTGCACTGAGATTCCTGTTTTAGCAAACATGAGAATCCTGCTCTTGTCCGCATTTGATATGGTTCGATATGCAGGTAGAAATCGGACTTGGTTTGGCTCTAGAAGTTCATGATTATGATGATTTGCAAAACCGGTGACTCGCCATTCAGTTATTCCTGATTCCATACTCTTGCTTATCCGCATATATGCTTGACATCCACATCTTGAAGATTTTCTATTTCTTTGAGGCTTTTTATCACTTAAGGTCTTTATAGGAGTGTTGCCAGCACGGTGGCACCAAAGTACCGCCTGGTAAGACCTTTGCCAACACCATCTTTACCTTCTGTGCGATGGCGTCTGATGGAAAAGCCACAACGTTTGGCAAATTCGCTGTAAAACTCGTAAGCATCATCGTGAGTGGCAAACCGCTGCCCAATATAAGGAAGCACATCATCAACAGTTTCAAAGGAAATTCCTGTTTCACGTGGTGATTGGTCCGCACTACTGGTATCGTCAAAAGACAATGATCTTTGATCTGAATGGTCATCAAAGACCACCATCAAATGTGCATCCTCTTCAGACATGGCATAGGCTAGTGAAGACTTACTAGCAATTTTGAACACATTTCCGCAAGAGAATATGCACTGCAAACAAAGTTAGTTCTTATCAAAAGAAGAGTATTTCTGGGATCACATTTAATATTTTGCTTGCAACACAGGAGAATTATAGCATATCAGTGGATGCATATTATTCGAAAATCCGCATGAATTAGAGATACAGGAACTCGTAACTGAAAACAAGCATCTTCATCAAGCGAAAAACATTTAGTATGGCAGTCTTATCATGTGCATTTATTTTATATAACATAAATCAGAAATTCCACCATCTACCTGCTGAATGAGGAATGTGATCCCAGGAATGTATTTAATACATAAAGCATCAATCCTAAATGCATAAATAAAAAGCCTTTTCCCTTAATATTGAATCTAATATGCAGCTAGAATAATATCATCAAAAGAAATCAAGGAAGTATCATTGAAGAGACATGTATCTCATTCTGCAGATAGCAGTTTTTGGTTTCCTTCACAAGTTTGCAATATTTATTTTAGCAACAAACTATCAAATCAGAGGTAGCAAAACCATAAAGCGCCAGAGAGGAAACCGATTAAATATCTAATCCCACAATATATATTCCAATTTCAACACAAGGAAAAATTTCTTTCTTTATAATGAAAGCTTAGCCTATCAAAGATTTCCCTCACCATCTTCAATTAGTTCAATACTTCTCTGAATCCAACAAGTCCGACCTTTTGCTCACAAGTCACAACTAACCAGATATTAGCATCCTTATTTTTGCATTCCCTGACTGGTGGGAAAACTGTTAACTTTTCCAATCATATAATATTCCCAAAACTCGATTATACCAACGACATTATACAATTGCGAATAACAAGCGATTAACACAAAGCTTCCAAGTTATAAGAAAATAATCACTACAGCGGGGATTCAATGCTAGCCAGAACAGTTATTAAGAAATCTAAGTAGATTATACTTTTCGAATCACGACACTGTCTCAGCTCGATAATACAAACAACGTTATACACTTTCCAATGACATTCCTGATTCCAAAAGATTCAACAAGCAATACCCTCCAGTTTATATTCCAGAGGTGTCAAAAATCCTCTTCCTCAAAAAAAAAAAAAAAAAAAAAAAAATCCTCTTCTTCATAAATTCATAATCTTAAAAATTTAACTCAAACACAACCTAAACTCGACATTTCATTCCACAAAGGAAATTCGAGGAGCATACTCAGAAAACACATGCTAAAACTTTTCCAAAACAGTGCATAAGGATGGAAAGAGAAAAGCAGCCATAAAAAAACATACAGAAAAAACCAAAGCAGTATAATTTTGTGTCCCTGAGCTTGGTGAATTATCTGGTTACCGGATTTTGAGAAGATTTTTGATTTGTTGAAATAGAGGGTGACGTTTGGAACATAGAAAAAATGAAGAAAGAAATAAGTGTAGTGAGACGTAAGCGGAGAGCCCTAATTTGCGCAGAGATGTGAAGGGATTCTTATATAGCACGGCGCACGATTTTTTATCCGACGCCTACTGTCCGTTGGTCGTTGTGCCATAATAAGACCGAACAGTTTTTCCTTTATTTGGTTTAATGCGGGGAAAATGTGGTGATACATCTTTAACACAATATATTCATTACACAATCATAATACATTTTTATCAATTGATTACGATAAGACGCATTTTAATCATTGATCCCTACACTTTTATCTGTGGCTAGAAAGCGTGTAATGAATTATTTTCCAATTCGGAGATATTTACAGTTTGGTTTGGGTCGATTTTAAGGATATTCAACCAAACCAATTGTTTCGGTTTGAAAATGTAAAACCAAAACAATCGTATTACCTTTGGTTCAGTTCGGTCTTACAATGGTTCACTTTGGTTTATCGGTTTTTACTATAAATAATACCGTAAATTAAACATAGTAACTAACTTGATTTAATAATTTTGCTCATTATGTCATACTACCTTCATCCTAAAATGTAAGTCTGTTTGAGTTTTTTCACACAGATTAATAAAGCTGCTTAAATTGGTTATGTGTCATTAATTTTGATGAAAAATACTAAAATGACATTTGGCAGTTTTTATTGCAAAGTAATGAAAAGTGGATGAGTATATAATAAATGGAGGGCAAAAGAAGCAAAATGTAATAAATGCTTCATTGTGATATGCCTGAACCGCATTCTCATCCTCGGATCTCTACTCGGATCCGTCCGACCACCAAAGTAGCAGAACATGGCCATCGGCCACCATCATCTGCGAGCCCATCAACCGGCGTGGGTTCGCAGAACACCAACCCTCCTCGCTTCGACCTAACGATCCAACGGGACATTGGGCGAAGCCATGGGGGCAGACCGCTGGGTCCATAAGGAAAACAGGTCCCCAAGAGGCCTGAGCCCATTACACTTAAAGGAAAAGGATATCGATGATATTGGCATAATGAGGAGACAAAGGACACACCGGAGGCGGCGAAGTCGGGAGTGAGTTACTTCACACCGGACTCCTTACGAGCTTGGCGGCGATCGAAGTCTAGTTGTACTATTAGTCATTTATTGTAATTATGTCAAGTTATAGTCGGTTTCTCCCTTATAAATAGGGCTCATTGTAACCCTTTTACCAAGATCTGAGTAATACAAAACTCAGGCTTACTCTGGCCAATTCTTTTCTCATTTTACATTGTACTTGCACCACCACTTGCACCACCACAAATTCCACAACACCACCGCGTGCCACTATATGAACATCACTTTTATTGCCAGATATCCACCACTTATCGGCATTGAATATCCGAGATAATTTCGACGTTATCACATTGGTTATCTAAATGGATTTACATTTTGGGACGGATGTAGTAGATTATATTCGATAGGTATCGAGTAGTATTAATAAAAAAAGGAAAACAACCTATCGAAAAAGGATATGCAATTAACAGCAACAAAACATCTCAAATTGCTATCAAACAAAATAAAAAAGTGTCAACACCGCAAAAAAAATGTAAACTAAAGAATTTCAATACACTACACTCATAGTGGATGTATAAGTCAAAATGTTGATATAATACCTAAGTTGAAACCAAAACCAAACCAATTCGAATCGGTTTTCGGTCATAACTATTAAAAACCAAAACAAATGTTCGAGTCGGTTTGGTTCGGTTTTTTATCGGTTCGATTTTAATTGTTTTTAAAACCATCTAAACGGTTCGGTTTGATTCAGTTTTGAAAATGTTGAACACCTCTAGAGGATACGACCATTTTACTATTTAATTGGGTACATAAGGCATTCATTCCTAAAAGATCATTATTACAAAAGACAAAATTAATATAAGTAGATTGCATTACCTCTATTTTAAGCAGCTTTTTTTTTTATTTTTTTTATTTTTAAGAAGAACTTTTATTATAAATATATGAAAATCCACAAGTGGTACAATCACGACTTCAGAAAAAAATCAACAAACTAGATTACGTCAATGGCCCAAGCTAGCCTAAGGTCTCTAGAACGTTTGATTGCTGTCGAGAGAAACACATGAGCAGGTGGGTGAACAATATCCGGAGAATGCACAAGTTTGTTGCGCCAGAACCAATTCCCACAAACAATTTCCCGGAAGAGATACGGCCACCGTTTGGCTGGAGCTGTGGAAGCCAAGGAAAGTGATAAGTTATTGGTGACCCAGTCATGTGTGTTGGTTGCGGAGAAGAAGTCCTCCCAGTGGTTGTGTTGGAGGGCTTTTTTCCATATGAGCCGCGGCCATTTGCAATCTCGAAGGGCGTGAAAATGGGTTTCTTCAAATTCATGGCAGAGCTGACAGAGGGAAGAGCTAGAAATATGCCGATGCGCCAAGAAACTATTAACAGGTAACCCATCATGGCACAACTGCCAAAGAAAAAAATTATACCTCATCGGTCCTTTGAGTTTCCAAATGCAGGTCCAGTTTTTGGTAGTATGGATAGCATTCTGGTTCTCCAACTGGTAAATGTACCCACTGTGGACCGTGAACTTCCCATCCCCGGAGGGAGCCCACCAGACGGATCCGTTATGTACTTGAGGTGTTTGGAAGATTCTAGCCGTACGACATATATCTTTCCACAAAGAAGAAGCCCCTGGCTTCGGTTTATCAAAGGGGCTTCCATACTTTTCGATCAAAAGGGAGACCCATGGGGATGTGTCGTCAGTGAGTAACTGCCACACGAGTTTTCCTAGGAGCGCAAAATTCATCTCCTCAAGTCGTTTGAGACCAAGGCCTCCATTCTCCTTTGGTTTACAAATATTTAGCCAGGAGATGTAGTGACAATGTTTTTTACCTTCTAACTCGTCCCAAAAAAATTGACGACAGAGTTTAGCAATATCGTCCACTATTCCTTTAGGTAGTTTCGTCGTCTGCATCATATAGTAGAGGATGGTTGACAAAGAAGTATTACAAAAGACAAAATTAATATAAGTAGATTGCATTACCTCTATTTTAAGCAGCTTTTCCTTCTTCTTTATCGAATTTTTTTAGTGTATTCTCTCTTTTTTACTCTATTGAAACATTTCATACACCTACCTCTAAAAATTATGATTCTTTCACTAAATTTTTTATTTTTTTATATTCTTTCTTTTAAGATCCTAGTATTTTATATGATTTATTGAAACCGTAAAATTGTGACACATTCCGGTATTTGATATATTTCATTCACCTGTGATTCCATTCTTTAGTTCTAAGCTTTTGAATAAATCCAGATGTGCATCGGGGCTGGACTATATTTCCGGCCCCAATTGTTTCTATTGCATTTCAGAATTGCGTTAAATTCTCTGTTTAGATCATGTGCGGATCTATCTACTATTAATCACAAATTTTAGGTTGGTCCTAGACCAAATTCTATTCGGTGATCTTCAACCAATGAAAAAGAAGAAAGAAAATGGTGGACCCTTGTACATCTTGTATAGTTATTTGATTCTTTAATAAAATATCTGGTTTGGTCCAAAACAAAATGATGTATTAGAAAAGAAAAGAAAAACTTCATCTTTAAAGACATTGATAGGATAAAAGTGATGAAATTGTGATCCAAAACTTGATGACCACCATAAAGTCTCGACTATTAATAGCCAAAAGATACTCCTCCCACAAGAGTCCACGTTGGCATTTAGCTTTGGATACATCTGGTGATGACATGTTTCCAAACTTACACACACACACACACACACACACACACACACACACACACACACACATATATATATATATATATATATATATATATATATATATATACAAAGATATTTTATTATGCATAGAAATCTACAAAGATACTACATGTTTGTTACAATAACGGTTCAGCCAAATGTGAGTAAATAAACATGTAGTATCTTTGTAGTAACATGTAGTATATATATATTATTTACTCACATTTGGCTGAACCGTTATTGTAACAAACATGTAGTATCTTTGTAGATTTCTATGCATAATAAAATATCCTCTTTCTATCTATGGACTAGTCGGCACATCGTCGGAAACCACATTAAATCTGTCTTTCTTCTTGTTTATGTTCTTGTTTGTTTGTTTTACGTTTATTGCCTCTGTTATTCTGGGCTCTTTCATGCAATGAGTTACAACAAACAGGTATGAGAGGGTAGGTTTCTGGGAATCTCCGCAATCCGATTCGAGCAAGGTTGATCGTCACCAAGGTTGTTAGTCAACACTAGGTTCAGGAATCAAGGCTTGTTCTCCGGAAAGAAGGATATCTGCAATCAACGTGAAAATCGACAAGTTTACAGGTAAAACAACTTCAATTTATGACATATCAAGATGCGGGTCTTGTTAAAGCAACAAGGGCATTGGGCTCCATTGAGAAAGACGACATACACCAGTTCCGATAAGATGGTCAGTCTGGAGGAGAAGGCATATTGAACCATCATGTTGTGCCTATCAGATGATGTTATCACATAAGTTGATAAAGAAGATTCTGCAGCTGGCTATGGTCGAAGCTTGAGAGTTTTTATATGACAAAGTCATTGACCAACAAGTTGCTGTTGAAGCAACGTTTGTTCAGTTTAATGATGCGTAAAGGGATTCGGCTGAGAGATCATCTTGATCATCTAAACACAATATTGCTGGATCTCCGGAATATTGATGTTAAGATTGAAGATGAGGATGCACCTTTGATTTTGCTGGTGTCATTTCATGCATCATATGAGAACTTTGTGCAGTCTTTTATTGTTGGAAAGGATACAGTGTCATTGGAGGATGTGAGATCACCTATCGCTGCTCCAAAGCTACGCCATAAGGCATCTGGTTCTGGTACAGACAGTCAGCCTGCTGGTGTGGTTTCTAGTAGCAACATCGGTGACTCTAGAAAGAATAAGTCCAAAAAGAGTGGTTCCAAAGGTCATAAACCTAAAGATGCATGTAATAATTGTAAGGATCAGAGACATTAGAAGAGCAATTTTCCAAAGAAGAAGAAGCAACTGAAAAACAAATGTGGCACAACTGCAATAGATGAGCATGACACAAATTCAGATGAAGACTTGGCTCTAGTGGCTGGTGAGTCAACACATCATAGTGATGTGTGGATTCTTGATTATGGGGCATCTTACCACATCCACACGGGGAGTGATTCTCAACTTATGAGAAGATGGATGAGGTGCATATTTCTATGGACAATAGTAAGGTCTGCAAGACAGTTGGCATTGGCTCAATTTAGATTAGGACTCGTGATGGTAAATTCTGGACACTAAAGGATGTTCGACATGTTCCATGGATGACCAAGAATATGATTTCTTTTAGTCTGTTGGACATCAAAGGGTTTGGATTCTGAGGTAAGTATGAAGTGATGAATGTCTACAAGGATTGAGATGTGATTACGAATGGTTTTAAGAAGGAACATTGTATTTGTTATAGGGCTTTCATGTATACGGTTACGATGTTGTTGCATCATCTGAAGTTCACCAGTCAGATTTGACCAAGTTGTGGTATATAAGACTTGTTCATATGGGTGAAAGAGGGGTGCAGATTATGTTTAAATCTGATATTCTTAGGGGATATATGGTTAAGAATTTGGACTTTTGTGAGCATTGTGTGTTTGAGAAGTTACACAGAAGCAAGTTCCCAAATGGAATTCACAACACAAATCCATCACTTGATTATATTCATTCTGATTTATGGGGACCAGGGTGGAATCTTTGGGTGGTCATGGGTATTCATTATGAAAAAATTAAACCACTTTGGAACCCCAATAGACTATAGAGCAGGAGATTGAAATCCCTAGTCCTGCACCGATTGGGGGGGTCCGGATTTGAGGTTTTAATGGAAGATAAGACTGCAGATGATGAGGCAGTACCAGAACCGGTGAGAAACTTGAAATTCATACCCAGAGTGTAACCCCACATGGAGGCAATATAAGGTAGTTGAAATGAACAAACAACAGAGTCGGAAACAAAATTAGGGCAAGCACAAGAAGAATGAGGGGTCTAGGGGACCTAGGTATGAGCAACACAAGGCTGGAAGTAATGGCGGGTCTACAAAATCAAAAGGTAAGAGGAAGGAGTTAGAAGGTGGCCTCTCGGTCCATAATGTTCATATTAAGAAAAATTCCATCTTCAAAGTCTCGTTCAATTCCACGCGGTGCTATTTATGATGTCTCCAATAATAACCAGGGTCAGGCTTCAGCTGGTAGTAGCCAGGAAACTCCACACCCTGTGCCACAAAGCTCTACCCTCACTCGGCAACAGTCTGTTGATCATATCAAGTCCCATCCACCCGATAAAGGATAAGGGATGCATCAACCTGATTCGGAAGTGGATTCGAGGAATGATAATCCTCTTTTTGTAGCTGATGTGCCGGGTGACGATACAGGGTTTCACTCCCTCCACGTGTCGTCTATCGGTTGGTCATCACACCATGAAGTAACCCCAAGGTACTTATATTGGCCCCCATACTCGGGACAACAACTATCGACCTTCGAGCAGTGTGGCACGACCATTCCGCAGAAGGCGAGTCCACACCGGCTAAGCGATGTAGGGACGATGAGTCTAGAGTCGATCACCGCAGGTCGGCAGTATCGACATCGAGGACAGAGTCCGCACCAGCTGTCCAGGCCCATTAACAGCGATAGCTTGGGCAAGGGTTAAGGCTCATTTAAGGGTAAAGATGACAATAACATAAGCCGACTTAACCTTAGGGTTCAGGCAAGTACTGTCATTATAAATACCCCCAATCCAGGAACTACGTAAGGCTTGATTCCTGGAACCTAGCAGGATACGTAGGCAATCTAAGATACAGTCTTAGACTCAGCCGCAAAGACTAAAATCCACCACCGCATTCTTTTGGGCATTAGGGTTTTGTGTGTTCATCACTAGATTCAATTAGGGCCCGGATCATTAAGGTGACATAATTTGTCATCGTCATTGGCGCTAGAAGGAGGGCCTTCTATTGATTGAATACGCAAAAAACACGATGCCTCCAAGAAAAGCTGCATCCAAAGCCGCAGATCAAGGTTCAAAGATTAACGAACCGTTCGATCCACGATCACGTGATACCGCTTTGCCTTCGTAGTGCTAAACCGAGTCCTTAACCGACGATTGTATCGGGTCAAAGCAGTAGTGCTAGTATGGTGAGTCGAGTGTCGAATCCTCGAGGAACTTGGTAATTCTTCTAAGTGTGGTTAAACACCAAAGAAACATTATTAACTCGATCTAAATCGCAATTTTATAACACATATCACTACTATTCTAGTTAACATAAAATAAATGCGTAATTTAAAAGTTATTCTAATATAATATATATAGATATAAAAATATATATAGATATACATAAATTGCAAAATATATATATAGATATAAATATATAGATACCAATATATAGAACTAGACAGATAATTTTATAGAACTAGCCAAAATTTATATAATTGATTTATACGATTTTTTCCAGTAAACGGAATGTGCTCGATCTTTCCTTTTATTTTAGGTCCAATTGAGTAAATGAAACGGTGCACTCGAGGTTAACAATTCCTCCTCACACGGCGTATGAAATTGTCATATGTCATTGTCATCGATTCAATCTCCACAATCGCCCCATGCTAATCTCGAGTTAGTCTCGAGCAGTGCGAGTACAAATCTACCCCGGATAAAAGAGGTTATTCCGTTTGTCGACGGCCGATGTTATTCAAAAGGCTCCGGTTGTCGGTGGATCGATTTAACTTTCGGTGTTAGTTTTAATTAAATTGTTGATTTTAACATTATTACGATCTCGAGCACAATTTTAATAAGATTAATCTTTCCCAAGACAAATCGCCCCGGGTAGGAAATAGGATTCCGTTGTCACGCTTTACCGACGGCCAATTTTACCCTCCGGTTTTATATCTTTTATCTCATATCCTAACTTCTGCAGTGGGTTCATCGTTAGGTTATATGGTGCGATTCATCTTGGTTAATTACGTCAATCCGAATATTATCAATACGTTACAGAATAGAAAAAGATTCAATTAACTCAATTTTAGTCAATTTTACTTAGACAGCATTCCTTTACCAAAAAGATCGAAATAAAAAGATTACATAACTTTGGCTAGTTATTAGAGTGATCCTAAAAACATTATAACAACGAAAAAGATAAAAACAAACATAAATACTTAAGAAAAGTTACCCGATACAAATGCTGAATCAGAGTTGTATTCTTCCGGATATTACAACGACTTCAACAACACCAAACTTCTGATAATTTCTCGAGCATTACAACGATACTACGAGATTATTATTTTTGGCTTAAGACCTATTTACAACTACTAAATAAAAAAGAAAAATAGAAGGAGAATATATATATATATATAGAGTGATATATATATTGGTACATCCGTTTCTGTTTGCAAATGAGCTCCTTTTATAGACAAAGGTTCTTGGGCCGGACGGTCCGAGATCAAGCGGATCGGTCGGACTAATGATTACTTCCACCTCACGATTGCAATCAAGATGTGCGGTGATATATAATTATAATTATATATAATTATTAAACTTCTAAAATTCATATCTCGAGTTCTGGACCTCCAAAAATCATGATTCAAGCGGCATCGGAAAGCTCTCGGAAAAATCTACAACTTTTGTGAGAACTCTTCTTCAGATAACGTCGTTTTGATGAGCCATTCGTTTGTCGAAGACATTTCTCGATTACCAGTTAACCAAATTGATTGGCCACTTGACCACTTAAGCTATTCAATTGACCATTCAAGCTCGTGGCACTCTCTAAATCATTCCAAAGATATGATTATACTTCACCATGTCGATTCTCGGGGTCTCGGCTTATAAATCTGCAATAAAATACCACAAATACCCACGTAAATCTGACACGACACTCCGATTTACTAAAATCGGCACAAAATTACAACTTTTTACTATTATTACTACTAACTACTCTAAATTATAAAGATTAACATTTCATATAATTTATACCATAATTTCATATATTTTATATAAAATTCGTTGATAAAACATAATAATATAATGTATATTTAATCATATAAAAGTAGTTTATCAACTACTCCCCACTTAGATTTTGATCGTCCTCGAGCAAAAATAAGCGGTAATAAAAGATAATATAATTGATCAGATTATAATTTTTAATGTAATTTATATTGTCAATATTATAAATATATTACTTTTTTCTAATTTAAAATCGTAAGAAGACAGAGAGAATATATAACTGAAATAACTTAAACATTAAATATTATTTAGATAAAATTGTACATGTAACACTTAATAAGTATAAATAAAATATCAGAATTATTTTTAATCGCAACTATTATGAAATCCCGAAATTGGAAACTCGGTCAGGTAGTCGACAAAAATGGCTTATAGAATTTAGGCTCAAGATGTTGGTTAATTGGAAAAAAGGAAATCAAAAAGAGAAAGAGGCAAGTCGTACGTACCTACATCTTCATATTCTTGATCAAAAAAATAAAAAAAAAAATAATAATCATCGATTAATAACATCTTTTTTTTTTTTTTTTTTCTTCAGATTTTCTCTCTCTTTTTTTTTTTTTTTCAAGATTAAGAACTAAAAGCGTGAGTGTGTGTAGAAAATCAAACTTATAGGCATTGCTTCATCAAGATTGATCGGAGTACTACTCTTTCGATCGAAAATTACAAGTCCGGTTTCCTTAAACTTGTAATCATTCTTGAGATCTTATGATTCGACTTTTTCTTTTTCATTATGTTGCCTTCATTCCCAGCAATAGGACATTTCGAGATAATACCCTAGCTGGACTTCTATCATCAGGCAATCGGGAGCTTTCGACCTCATAGTGATATAGGACATTTCGTGATAATACCTACTCACTCAAATCATTGGTAGCTACAACCGATATATTCTTTTTATTTTTAATTAAATCGATCACGAGATAAGGAAGATACAGTATTCGATTAATTTTGTGTAAATATGGTGCTTCGTTCTTAATTTAATATATCCGAACTTATTACCAAAATCGACTATCTTGCAAGTGTCATGAGCTAAGATCGAATATACTAATACTTATCTAATCTTTCCAATCTCAAAGATATACCAAAACTTAGCTTTTATGCCTCCATCTCTTTTCATAAGACGCATAATACTTATGATTTCAAGGAAATGTAGACCAAAATTAGCTAAAGGTTGGTTATTTCTAGTTAATCACAATAGCAATTTTGAGTGAGGTCTCGATCACTCTAATCAAAATTTGAGGTAGGAATGTGAAATTGGAAATTTATTTAGGTAGGCTTATTTATTTATAGTTATATTTTGTGGTGCCAAAAATCGACATTCTAGTCAATTCCAAACTCATAATTCATATTGAAAAGAAAATGATTCTAAAAATTTTTACTTATAATTATCAATATACTTATATAATTTCATAAAAACAATATCTAACCTTAATTACTCAATTATATAAACTTAAAATCTTATTAAAATCTAAATTAGACATAAGATATAATTATAATATATCTAATATACTTTACTTAATTAAAAACTTATTCTTCCAAATTATATCATTTATTATTCATATTAACTACTAAAAAATTTGAAAATAAGTAATAAAATTTTTGATAATTTTATAATTTATAACTATTTTCGAAAATTTTAATGAATTTTCTAACCTAACTCTTACTCCCCACTTACGAAGTGGCATCGTCCCGATGTTCAATGAGTAATAAATAAGTAGGTTGGAAAATAAAATTAAAATTATCTATTATCGTTATTATTCTGATTTTATGTTTAGCGTATACTAATTATATCATTAAAAACAAACAAACTTAAAAAAACTGAGACATATATATATTAAGCAAGATAGATTAATACAAATTAAAAGAAAAACATAAACTTAACTAAAAAAAACTTCAAACTTAACTAAAGTTGACTTATTAAAACTTCCTAAACAAACCACCAACCAACCATCTAGATCGTAGACGAACAACCCGGTGTATCAACCGGTAACAATCCAACTCGACTATCTCTAGACGGAAAAATCTCATCCGTCTCCAATTCTACCACTCCACTCATCTGAGTACACAGGTGCGATATCATCCATGAATTAGGCATAGGTTTGCCCCTACTGCCTCTTGTGATAGCAAACTCCAACACGATCCTTTGAATCTAAATTCCCGATCGACAAATACACCAATCTGTCAAAGCATACAATGAAGCATTTCATTATCACTAAGGCTCCCGAAATCCCAAGTAGGATACACCCTAGAATTAATGAAATGTTTCCGCGCTTTAGGTGTGGAAGTAAAGCACTAGTAGACATTTCGTGATTTGTGTGAAAAGTGAAACAGACATTGGAAAGACTCATGGACTGTTTAATTGATTGTGTGGATTTTGTAATCCCATTCCATCTCAAAATGCTGCATTGAAACCGGTGGAATTGCAAAAATTTGGTTGATAATAGAAGAAGAGAAGGGAACAACCACTCCTCTTACCGACACAATCTGAGTGATATCGATCATGGACGTCGTCATGAGTGCAGAATAAAATTCTCGCACTATCGAGACATTTATCCTACCTCTCGGTGTACTGACAAATTTTTTTCCAACCAAAACTCCGAATAATAATTTTTCCCCATTGATCAATTTTATCGACATTTAAACCTTTCTCCAACTGGATTGGAGAATTAGCAAATCGAGGGTGTACAACTATATCCTGAGTGGAAGCTTGAGACTCCGGATGATCCGGTGTGTGAGGCTCGTATGAATTAACCGACGGTGAGGAGTGGTTCGACATTTAAAATTAGATGAAAATTTTAAAACAGATTTGAAAGTAAAAGGAAAGACGGTGAATGATAATGTTTACTCATGCCCTTACCTCCTTTAATAGATGGAAAAGTTTACATACGTGGATGCATTAGACGGACTCAAGAATGACTCACCCTTTTTTTCTTCACGGCTCGGTTCGGGAATAGGCGGACGGTCCGGCCTCATCTCGATTTTCTCGAGGACAGAGGTAAAAGTCAAGTTGTATTTTGGTTTTTTACTTCACGTCTTTGAACAATACATACCTTTTCCTTGAAGATACTTTATAATGGTTAATTAAACTTGATACAAAGCGGATAAAAGCGACACATTATATTTTTGTAGATCGCGTAGTAATTATACAAATTTTTTTGGTTTTTTATAGTTTTTATAAAAACTAAAACGATTTAAAATGCAAACCAAATTTCGATAAGACGACTATAAAATGAAAACAAACCAAAACGACAACAACCCAATATCTAAATGACAAATGTCGAATAAAATGAAATGTGCGATAAAAATGTTTAATCAAACATAGTTATTAAATTCAATCTTCTTCGTAGTCTTCCTCTCGATCGACGTGAAAGCTTGAACTCGAAACGATCGAGAAAGTCGGTGGTCGAATCGTAGTCGTGGTCCCGATCGAACTATCAAGACCCATCGAACTCATGCCGGTCGTGATGTGCGCAAACTCGTGAATCCTCCCCAACTAGACATTTGCCGGTCTCTCGAACACTGTCGAAAATACACCTGTTCCACTAGATTGGCTTCCAAAAGGATATGACGATGGATGAAAGCTCGACGGTGGTGGAATAGGTGTTACCCATTCTGGTAAGGTATAAGGATCTGACTGACAAGGTGGATAGGCAGGATCATCAAAAGTAGGATTACGAAGCAACTGCTCGTTCCTTCTTAAACCTCTACGAATATCATCACACCACTGCCTATTACTCTCAGCATATAAAGCCATGTTGGCTTGACCACGTGCAACGTCTGTCACTAAAGATTGAAACATATCATATGTGATAGTGTTGGAGAAAGGAGTTTGTTGAGGCTGACCCGAAAAAGATGGAAAAGAAGAAGATGTGAAAACTGGTGGAGCTGGTTGAGTTTGACGTCTTCTAAGCAAAGAGCGTATACTACCATCCGGAAGTGCAGTCAAACTCGGTCCAATCAAATTGGCATCTGCCAGAGATAATTTGTCATTAGGCAGGTGGTACTCCCACCCTACGACATAAATCGAGAGATAAAACAAGGGAAATCACAGATGACTCACTGGTCGGCAATGACAATACTCTCGAAAATTCTTTTAACCATGACCTTTCCAACATCCACTCTAACATCGTTTACCATCGCCAAGCGATACAAACATCTTCCTTTCCAAAAGCAAGATGTTTACGTGAGGGTAGAGATTATGGCTAATAAATCTTTTAATTGCCCTCAACCCTCTAAAACAATTCCCGTAGTTAAACCGATTTTCTACCCACACAGCGGTTGGGTCAAAAATATTCTGAGCTCTCAGGGCAGTCTGCTCAAAGCTTGCAGGATCATCTAGATTATAAACTACCCTGTAATCCTCCTCATCAGGAAAAACTTCAACTCTAGGATTGCATTTATATGACTCGCAGGCTAAAAGGAATATTTCGGCTCTAAGGGTACAGATTGGCATCGAGTAAGTCGCTCTGTGAAAGTGTAGATAAAACTGAATAGAACTCAGCTACTAGAGTCGTGTTAATCTCCCCTTCCCTTCTGGCTGCTAAATCTAACCACTGTCGTCTCGTAAAAATGTTTTTAACTTCATCACCTAAATCATCCAAGTCTAATCCTTTTTCAACCAACACATCACATTTACTATAAATTTTCTCATACGCTTTCTTAGCCTCAGGTGATGCTGTTTTTTCAAAGCTAACGGATTCTTCTTCAGGTGATAAAATTACTGTGCCTACGACAGGAGTTGATATGGGAATGTTTGACTTTCGCTTTTTAGAGCCTTTCCTACTCGACTCAGCCATTCTACGATATTGATAATGCCAATCAACAACAAAAACAACAACAAAAACAACAAAAAATAAAAATGTCACAACACACTCAAAAATCAAAACAGTTGAAATTAATCTAAAAAATTATGAAAAATACGAAATTGATAACTAAATAAGCTAAATTATACCTTAATATGTAGAAAACGTTGAAAAGTAGGCCGGAAAAGTTGAAAAGTCGCCGGAATGAAATGTAGCTTGTTTTTGCTCCCTTTTGATTTTTTTAATTTTTGTGTAGAAGAGAAGATATGAAAGAGGAAGAAATCAAGTAGTGGTAGTGTGAGAGGTGAATTTTTGTGGAAGAATTGATAAAATTTTTCGAGTGGTGGGGTTTTGGGGGTGGGGTGCGGCTGTTAGAAGAAAATTAGGGAAGAAGAAGAAGAAAAAGAGGTCCCCGTCTTTTTTATGTTTTTAGACCCCGGACCGGTCCGGGTTAAGGCCGGATCGGTCCGTGTTCATTTTTTTTTCACTTTTTCCGATTTTTTTACTTTTTATGTTTTTTTGATTAAAACTTATAAAAATTCTTATACAACTTAATTAAAATCTTAAAGATAAGTTTATAATAATTTTTTTAAAACTTAATAAAATCTTAGAAATAAAATTTGAATGAAATCTTATAATTTTATAACAATTTCTAAAAATTTAATAAAATCTTCATAACACTTAATAAAAAGCTTATAAAAATTTTATATTAACTCTTATAAGATATCTAAATTAAAACTAAAAAAACTTTTATAAAACTTTTATAAAACTCCTCAAATTTTATAAAGATCCAATTTTATAAAATTCTCAGAAGTTATGCGAAAATTTTATAAAATAAAACATAAGAAAAGACTCGAAAAGGGGTTTTCGATTCTTCGATTTCTAAATCTTCCGAGTTACGATATAACGTTCAATCAACCTAACTCCTAAAAACGAAGCATTTGAATTATCTCTCGAATTCCATCGGGATTTTCGGATAACCACCTAATCGTTCCTTCCTAACAACAATATTCAAACACTCATCCAGGATTTGGTTGTGTTTTTCCCATGGCGTCCAACATGTTCATACTTTTTTCCACAGAGATGATCTCATCAAAAACTTTGCCCTTCTTTTATCGCACTTCTTGATGTTCCATTACAAACTTCTCTCAATCGATCTCTCTCAACAATTTCTTGTTTTGTTCAAAAACTAAAGCTTCTATAGCAAACGCGACATCTTTATCAAGGCCTAATTTTAAAAGTAAAATAAAAACTCCTAATCTATCTAAAAAAGGCATCTAGTTCTTTTACGTCTATCCGGTAAAAGACGAAAAGAGTTTAAACATAAATAAAAATACAGAAAAGTAGAGTAAAGGTAGATAGCACCTGGTATTCGGCTGATCTCAGTTTCTCTGCTTTTCAGTTCTTTTGTTTTCCTCTGCTTTTTCAATTTGTCGGGGATCAATCGGTAGCATTACTTCTTCTTTTCGGTGTGATTCCTTCTCCTCCACAAATAACTTTACTCTGTGGCCATTGGCTATAAAAGTTGTATTTCCATCGTTAGTTCAACGACTTCGCTTTGTAAACCCTTGTTACTTTAAATGGACCTGTCCATCTCGACTTAAGCTTACCTGGAAACAACTTTAAACGTGAATTGTACAAAAGCACTCGATCACCTACATGGAATTCACGCTAAAGATTCTCTTATCATGGAAAGATTTTGCATGCGTTCTTGTAGATTCGAGCGTTTTCATAAGAATCGAGACGAAATTCTTCTAGTTCTTTTAATTGAAGCAATCTATGATCACCGACAGCCTTAGGATCGAAATTCAGAAATCTAATAGCCCAGAAGGCTCGGTGTTCTAACTCAACTGGGTGATGACAAGACTTACCAAAGATTAGCTTATAGGGAGAACAACCAATTGGTGTTTTAAAAGTCGCATTCAGACGCCCCATAATGCATCATCTAATTTAATCGCCCGATTTTTACGATTTGAATCAATCTGTTTTCTCCATGATTCTTTTGATTTCTCTATTTGACACCTCTGCACTGTCCCTTTGGGTTTGCGGATGATAGTAGGCGTTCCTAACTTATCGTTACACCATATTTTTCAACTATCTTAGTAAATGGTCTATTACAAAAGTGTGAACCTCTATCACTAATGATTGCCCTCGAATGCCATATCTGGTAAATATATTCTTTTAAGGAATCGTATGACAACTTTGGTATCATTAGTTGGAAGAGCTTGACTTTCTACCCATTTCGAGACATAATCTACCATTACAAGAATAAATCTTTTTCCAAAAGATATAGGAAAGGTCCCATGAAATCTATACCCCAAACATCAAATAACTCACATTCTAAAATAGGTTGCATAGGCATTTCATGTTTTTTAGATACATTTCCCCATTTTTGTGAGATTCACAAGATTTAACATACTTATAAGCATCTCTATATAGTGTAGGCCAATAAAAACCACATTGTAAAACTTTAAAAGCAGTTTTCCAACCTCCATGATGACCTCCTGCCTCACGATCATGACAAAATGATAAAACACTTAAAATTTCATTATCAGGCACACATTTTCTGATTATCCCATCCGAACATTTACGGAAAAGGTCTGGTTCCTCCCAGTAATAGAATTTTAAGTCATAAAAGAACTTCTTTTTCTGTTGCCAAGTCCAATGAGACGGAATATAATCACAGGTTAAGTAATTAATGATATCTCCAAACCAAGGTGATATTTCCTTAGAAGGAATTCTATTTTTTAATAACTGCATGGTTGAAGGAGTATCTATTCTAAATAGTTGTTCATCAGGAAATGAATCTTTAATTTCAATTCCTATTTCTTCATCATTTTCCATTCTACTTAGATGATCTGCTACTACATTCTCACTTCCTTTTTTATCTTTAATTTCAATATCGAATTCTTGAAGTAAGAGAATCCATCTAAGAAGACGTGGTTTAGCATCTTTCTTACTGAGTAAATACTTCAGTGCTGAATGGTCTGTATAAATTATGACCTTAGAACCAACAATATATGATCGAAACTTATCTAAGGCAAAAATCACAGCCAACAGTTCTTTTTCTGTAGTTGCATAATTTAGTTGAGCTGCGTTTAGTGTGTGAGATGCATAGTAAATGGCTTTGAGAATTTTGTTATATCTTTGACCTAAAACAGCTCCTACAGCTAAATCACTCGCATCACACATAATCTCAAACGGCAAACTCCAACTGGGTGCTACTAACTTTGGTGTGCGTGAGTCAACCTCGCTTTTAAGGTCCTGAAGGCTTCCATACATTTACTATCAAAGTTAAAAGGTACTTCCTTTTCAAGTAAATGACTTAGAGGCTTTGCTATCTTTGAAAAATCAGCAATGAACCTTCTATAAAAACCTGCATGTCCGAGAAATCCTCTTAGGGTTCTTAAATTAACTGGTGGAGGTAACTTTTCGATCACCTCGACTTTAGCTTTGTCAACTTCAATACCTTCTTCAGAGATTTTGTGACCTAAAACAATTCCTTCTGATACCATTAAGTGACATTTTTCCCAGTTTAGTACTAAATTGGTATCTTCACAGCGTTGTAACACTCGTTCTAAGTGTAACACACAAACATCAAATGAATCTCCGTAAACACTAAAGTCATCCATAAAAATTTCTAAGAATTTCTCAACCATATAAGCAAATATAGCCATCATACACCTTTGAAACGTAGCTGGTGCATTACATAAACCAAACGGCATTCTTTTATAAGCAAAAGTTCCATAAGGACAAGTGAAAGTAGTTTTTTCTCCATCTCTGCTTTGCAATGAATATATCAGTAAATATCCCGAATAACCATCTAAGAAGCAAGAATACTTATGTCCACTTAAACGTTCCAACATCTGAACTATGAATGGAAGTGGATGATGATCTTTCTTAGTATGATCATTTAGTTTTCTAAAATCAATGCACATTCGATAACCGGTAATCTCTCTTGTCGGAATCCATTCATTCCTTTCATTCTCTTTCACTGTGAAACCTCCTTTCTTTGGTACAACTTGAGTTGGACTAACCCATTCACTATCTGATATGGGAAATATTATCCCCATTTCTAATAGCTTAATGACCTCTTTCTTAACAATTAACTGCAAATTTGGGTTGAGGCGGCGTTATGTTGAATACAAGGTTTAGCCTCTTCCTTCGTAATTATCTTATGAACGCAAATCTCGTGGCTAATACTCGAATATCGGCAAATCATCCATCCAAAAGATTTCTTATGCTTTTCAACATTCTAAGTAATTGATCTTCTTGTTGCTCGCTTAAAGATGATGAAATAATAACCGGTAATAGATTATTAGTGTTAGGAAATCTACGCGGGAACGCAGCGGAATTCAAAAAATTATTTCCTATCGACCCAAGATCGACTTCGTTTAAGCAATAAACAAACAAGTGGTAGACGGTGGTTACCTTGGTTGATCTAAAAGATCGACGCTTTGACCGTCTAAGGAGAATAGTTCGCATAGAGCCGCCCAAGTGTTCGGCCTCTACCGCTAGTCCACACGAAGCAGCCCGCGGAATCCCATCATGGATTGCTATTGGAAAACTCCGGTTGCTAGACCGGCCCTTTTCCCCTCTCTCCAACTCTCCAAAAATGCTCTCTATTTTACACAAGAACTATGAGTTCTTGCAATTGTGATGTACAAAAGAGCTTGACACCCACTTCCTTTTTATAGGGAAAGTGGCGCCCCAAAGAAGAGTAGAAAGGAAGAAAACCTTTCTCCAATAAAATAAGGAAAATATAATTGATTGATTTATCTCATTTATTATAATATCTTATATTAAATAAATCTAGGATATTGTCAATATCTTATATTGAATATTCCCAAGATATTGTCAATATCTTATATTGACAATATTTATCTTTTATTATATTACCATAAATCAATTTACACATGTGTATATATCACATATATATATTATATGCATAAATCTCTATATATATTATATATACATACTACACTTAGTAATGCGCATCACATATGCACACCACACACGCATATATGCACAATATATCTAGTTTATTTTATTTATTAATATCTAATATTAATAATAGGTAATACCATTAATTAAATTACACAATCCAAGTGTATCACTTATACACATATGTGGCGCCACTTATCAATATAAGTGTATTTAATTAATCAACTCAATTAATATCTTGTATTTAATTTATTCATAATAAATAAATACCACCATATTAATTTACCACTATAACCCTTATAGTCTCGAGATAAACTTTCCTTATTCGGTTATCATCTATAACCACATTTTAATCCGCTAGATGTTCATATGTGTGTGACCCGATAGGCTTCGAATATGTTGGCCGTAGACACAAAGTGCAAATTACTTAAAATGCCCTTCATGCCTAATGATCACGGGATAGCGTCTCAGCAACACACCGTGACCCCAATCATCGGAAGAGTCAAATGCAATGACTACTACCTTTCATGTGAAACAGATTACCGTGTAACTTACAATCCTATCATTTGTAATAATATCCATACGGTCGTTAGTCGAGTGTCAAAACATCAACGATCGTATCTTATAATCTGGATATCATGCTCTCTCAAGTAACTCGTTTACTCCTACTTTGCAAAGATTCACGAGAGTAAGACATTCCTTATAAGAAGGCCATTTCGGATATTCGATCCCAATCATAGGATACGCGATTCCCGGACGACCAATCATGTATACTCCGATGCTTGAAGATCATACCCAATCACTACCGCATGATCGCCCGTGGTTGTGGAAACCTCAATAGTGTCAAAGCATGACAATCCACACCGTGATGCCATGAAGACTCGGTCTTAAGGATAATTACACAACCGTCACATAGTGTGACACTTATCCGTGTGTAAGTGGGGGTCACCTAACGACGCATTCTCTAATACACGCCCACGCATACCCAAGTGTCTACACTTCGATAGAGCGAGATCTATCCTCGCCCTAAAGATGAAGACATCTAATACGTGCTAGCCTGCTCATACTATCAATGCCCTGTTTAATAGTACATCGCCTAGAGACGTTTAAGTATCAAACTTATTAAAGTGATTAGAGATCTCATCAACCATAATCGCCTATCATGGTTTCTCTACCACAGTTTAATACTAAGGACGTTATCATATAACAATTCATAATTGGTTCTTTAAAAGAACATAAATATGACAACAGAAAAGCCATTTAATATATGTATAAACATAAAGAAATAGTAGAAATGATCCGACCCAGTCGGATCCGGTCCAACCCGATTGGGTTTAGGACACTATTCCAACAATTAGTTTCAAGAAAAGCATACTTCAGATTTAAAGGTAACGGTTTCAATTCCAGATTCTTAGGTGGATCTTCCAATGATGGTTTAAGAACTGGTCCTTCTAGTTCTAATTCCAAATACTTATGCCATAATGGTTTAAAAGTAAAACTTCCTTTATCTAGAGAAAGGATTATCTCTTTCATTTCGGTGTCTTTCTCGTCTTCCTTATAGATAGACAGAGTTAAGCATTCTTCTAATCTGTCTTCAAAAGTTGGTAACTGATTATCATAGACAGAATGAATATCCTCTATAAAAGAACATGATTCTGGTGATTTATATGGATGGTTCATAGCTTTGAAAATATTGAAAGTAACTTCATCTTCATTGACTCTCAGAATTAACTCTCCTTTCTGGACATCTATTAAAGTTCTTCCTGTAGCTAGAAATGGTCGACCTAAGATAAGTGGTATTTGAATATCCTTCTTCCATTTCCATAACTACAAAATCTCTTTGGAAAATAGAACTTGTCTACTTTAACCAATACGTCTTCAATAATTCCTTTAAGATTTTTAATCGATCTATCTGCCATTTGCAGAGTCATTTCAGTCTTCGTAAGATTTCCTATGCCTAGCTTCTTATAATCCTCATAAGACATGAGATTTATACTAGCTCCAAGATCACATAAGACCTTCTTAAACAGAAATCCTCCAATTTCACATGGAATGGTAAAACTTCCAGGATCTTTCAGTTTAGGTGGTAACTTATGTTGCAAAACTGCAGAACATTCTTCATTTAGGCAAATATTCTCATATTCCTTGTTCGGATGGTTTTTGCATCATTAAACAAAAGAAAATTTATAAACCCTAACTACCATGCAAAACTACCTCCTAACCGGCCGAATACCGGGTAGTTGCTAGTAAAGTTGGATAAGTACGGGTATCGATCCTCAGGGAATTGGGATATTGAATCTAATCTAATTAATTCTTCTTTATTAACTAAACCTAAACCTAAACTAGAACGGAAAAATAACTGGACGGAGGATTGTTATCCAAAGCCAGGAAATCATAAAAGCGTAAACTAAAGCTAAACTACGAACTATAAAAGAATAAGCTAAACTAAAGATACATGGGATCAAACAGTGCACAAACCAAGTGATTTCAATCCTAGTTCATCTCATGATTTCAATTCAAATTGTGGTTTCACCTTTACACGAGATACAAATCCCTAATCTCTTAGTGAATCCGTATTCTCAAGCTATGAAATTCTACTCTCGTATTGAATTCAATTTATCAATCTCTCCTTTCTCGAATGTTGAGACCAATTTCCATACAAAACGAAGGTGTAGATTCAGGTTAACTCTCGTATTTTAGAATCTAACAACCTAGATAATTAATCGATTAACTTGTCATCATTAATGATTAAAAATCCTATCTTTCTATGGTGATCTAGTTTACGCAACTTTCGTATGTTGTAACTATCAATCGCAAACCAATCTCTCGATAAAGTTCACACATAGCATCATAATCAAAGAAAGATACAAAATCAATTAAAGATCATAAAAAACGAATAAGGACTGAATAAATTAAATAAATAAACTCACGTAGTTTGGTACATGATTGAATCCATGAATCGAAAACGGAAGAAAACGACATCCTAATCTAACCCGGATCACCCGAGCACAAGGCTCGGGTGACCGCCCTGAAGCTTCTCAAGTTGGCCGCTTTTCGTGAATAATGCGGCTGTAAAAATTTGATTATGGGGATATCTCTTTGGTTCCAAAGCTGCGCATATATATATATAGATATCTTAAGCGGCTGTAATAATAATAAGGGGTCAGAGGCCATAAGGACAAAATAAGATACAAAATGGGAAAAAAGGACAAGAAAAAAAAATAATTGTTGAGAAGGACAAAAACACACCTGTTACTACATGTGTTACTACATGTGGTTGTAGCAACATGTAGTAACACATGTAGTAACAGGCTAGTTTTTGTCCTTCTCAACCACTATCTTTTTTTCTTGTCCTTTTTCTTCATTTTAGATCAAAAACAGTCCTTCACAACCTTTAACCTTAATAATAATTAATTAGGGTTGGAAGTATGTCGGCTAATAAATTGCGGCTGGAGTATTTCCTCTTCCAATTAGGATTTTCATGCAGCGATAAAAAGGAAAAGTGAGGCGGCTGGAGTATGGCGGTGTTTGGACGCCAGTTTGAAAGGCGTCTGAAGACGCCTGATCGCTTCTTGAACTCTGAACGCTGGTTTGGACAATCTGGACGCTAGTCCACTGCATGGACTCAAACTTCTAAAATTCATATCTTGAGTTGTAGACCTCCAAAAATTATGATCCGAATGTCATAAAAAGCTCTCGGAAAACTCTACAACTTTCATTAAGGACTCTTCTTAAAACGCCTTTTGATTAGCCCGTCGTATTACGAGTCGTTTTAGGGATTTTCCCAAGCTTTATTTCATCTTCATCCTCTTGTATCTCTTTATTTCCATTTTAATCTTCAATCAAACATCATTTAGACCTCTTCCATTCCACATTTGTGCACCTAAAAGATGACAAAACCGAGCAAAACGTAAAACCATACAAAATAGATAATAAAACCACGATATTTACTCGATTTTGCATTTTAACTATTCAAAACGTCATTTGCTCAATTAATCGATTATAAGCTCGAATTCTACAAAAACATCCATATATGGGGAATATTGATATAAAATATATCCTTATAAACGTATAAAATCACCCTTAACATTCCTCTAATTTTTTCTTGTTTTGATGAATATCTTTGAAACTTTCCATAAGCAGGCATACTAATTAGAGCTTCGATAATGAGGATATTAACATGAATATGATTTAAAAGTATCAAGGAAACGAGCATACTACGATCGTTTTAATCTTTTAATTTGATCTTTAGGTGGGTAAGGTAAAGATTCCAAATCTACAACCTTTGATCCCAAAGTCATTTTCTTTTCCTTCATCCTTAAACTTTTGAGTATTACTTGATCGCCAAGTATCAGGTTCTTGAATTTTTCTTTTAAAACATTCCCGAATCAATCTCTACTCCGATTCCTTGAAGTGCTTCCTGCTTTTCATCCTTGTTTTTATTATCCTCTACTCTAACATGTTCCTTAAATAAATTCCTTAAATCTTTATCCATGGGATCCTTCAAAATCCTAGGATTTTTACCCATTTTTCACCTTCATTCTCGGGTTCCAAACTTCTATTCCTTTTCAAGAAATTCTCTATAATTTCTTCTTCCTCATCGCTGAATTCAATTTCATCTTTAGTTTCATCATTCTTACCATCTAAATCATTTTCTACTTCATTATTCCCAAGTTTTCTACTCCACTACTACCACAGAGTTTTCTACTTCTCGTAACTACAACATTTACCTCTCTTCTTGGTTTCTTTCAAGATTGCTTGGTAATCCTCCCGGTGGTCTATCTGTTGTTACGCTCACCTTCCCTACTCAAATGATCTTCCATATTTCTCAATGAGGCTTCTATCGTTCTCATTCGGTATCATGTCCACTCATAGATGTTTTCATCGTAGTCATATCTTTAGTGGACTGCACTCAATAGAAGTCATCATTGTTTCCATATTCTTAGCTTGAGTAGATACTACACCCATCATATTTTCCATTTGTTTTTCCCATTTTTCAACTCCTTCGCTGAGTTGAGTTGAACTTTGAGTTCTTGGTATACTTTGAGTGGTATGTTGAGGATAGGATCTAGGTAACGCATTGTAAATTACGATTAGATGTATTTTCTTGATAAACTTGATTCCTATATGGACCTGGATATGGCGGTTGTCCTTGCTTACTAGGGTTTTGGACCATCGATAAGTAGGATGATCTCTTCTAATAGCATTAAACGAGTTTGAATATGCATTGTTCAAATTCCTATGTCTTTGAAGAAAACTCACCTCCTCTCTTGAATATCCCTGTTGGTTCTTCAATTCCTAATGGCATATTATCCTGATTTGAGTATTCGGTTGGTGTACTATTTTTACGAACTTTGGTTTTTTTTTCGATTGTAGGCCATCAAATTTCCTACTCAAATTTTCTAAATGTGCTAGAACTTCCGTGTTAGATGTACATTCTCCCGCAAAAGCTACTTTTCCGGTGCTAGAACCGGTTTCCACATTCTGTTATTTTTGGAAATCTTTTCTATAGCATCGTAAACTATTTGAGCTTCACTCATCATTAAAGAACCACCACATGCATGATCTACATCAAAGACGTGAGTCTTTCCTTAATTTACGACTTGAGAAAAGTTGAATTTGCATATCTAAGGAATAACCATGATCGGGACAGGCTCTTAACAACTTTTAAATCTTTCCAGGCATTCCCAAGTGTTTCTTCGAGATCCTTGTCTAAAGTTAGCAACCTCGACTTTTAATTCCAAATTTCGTCAGAGTGAAATATTGTTTCGTAAATTCAGTTTGAATCTCCTCCCAACTAGTAAGTGAATGATGTGGAAGAGACATAAACCAATCTCGGGCTCGCCCTTTTAGAGAAAAAGGAAACATAGTCATCCTCACAATTCCTTATGAGCACCTTGACTTTTGGTCATTGCATAGTTCTTCAAAAGATAGAGATGATGATGTGGATCTTCATCATCATCCTCTCCTAGGAATTGGGCTCTTGCATCAATTAAACCAAAAGATGAGATTTAATCTCAAATTATTCGCTCCTTCATTGGGTAAAAGTATGGGATTATTAGTCCTGGTTTCTTCTTATGGTTTGATCATGAGATAGGTCTCGGGTTTGGTGGGTTATTTCGATTATTCTCGGTTCCGATTTCGATTATTTCTATTATTATTAGGGTTAACAGGGTTTTGTCCATGCCCTGGAGCATGATCTAGCCTCTGTTCATTTGTTTCATCACTAGTTTCAGCCATTCTCGTATTTCTGTTTGAAGATGATTCTTGGTCAGGATTTCCCTGACTAGTATGACCACGTTTACTCTCTACTCTTAACTGCCTTTCGTAAGTGTTTATGTAAGGCTTATAAGGAGTGAGTGGGGCCTTACCACTTCTGGTCATCAACTAATGAAAATAGAAAATAACACGAAATTGATAGTAGTAAAAATTGGTAACTTACCTATAAGGTAAGTACCAACGAAAAATAAAATAGAAATGAGATAAGAAAAGTGTTGACTTATTCTCGAGAATTTTGAGCTAATACAAGTAGTAACCATAGACACATAAAAAGAAATTAGCGACGTTCCCCGGCAACGGCGCCTGTAAATCTGACACCGCCTTTCAGAAGTGCTAAACAAATCCTTAACCGACGGTGTATCGGGTCAAATCAGTAGTGCTAGTATGGTGAGTCGAGTGTCGAATCCTCGGGGAACTTGGTAATTCTTCTAAGTGTGGTTAAACACCAAAAAGAGTGTTATTAACTCGATCTAAATCGCAATTTTATAACACGATCACTACTATTCTAGTTAACATAAAATAAATGCGTAATTTAAAAGTTATTCTAATATAATATATATAGATATAAAATATATATAGATATACATAAATTGCAAAATATATATATAGATATAAATATATAGATACCAATATATAGAACTAGATGAGATAATTTTATAGAACTAGCCAAAATTTATATAATTGATTTATACGATTTTTCCGATAAGAACGGAATGTGCTCGATCTTTCCTTTTATTTTAGGTCCAATTGAGTAAATGAAACGGTGCACTCTCGAGGTTAACAATTCCTCCTCACACACGAGCGTATGAAATTGTCATATGTCATTGTCATCGATTCAATCTCCACAATCGCCCCATGCTAATCTCGGTTAGTCTCGAAGCAGTACAGTACAAATCTACCCCGGATAAAAGAGGTTATTCCGTTTGTCGACGGCCGATGTTATTCAAAAGGCTCCGGTTGTCAGGCGGATCGATTTAACTTTCCGGTGTTAGTTTTAATTAAATTGTTGATTTTAACATTATTACGATCTCGAACACAATTTTAATAAGATTAATCTTTCCCAAGACAAATCGCGCTCGGTAGGAAATAGGATTCCGTTGTCACGCCAGACGCCAATTTTACCCTCCGGTTTTATATCTTTTATCTCATATCCTAACTTCTCTGGTCAGTTCATCGTTAGGTTATATGGTGCGATTCATCTTGGTTAATTACGTAAATCCGAATATTATCTATACGTTACAGAATAGAAAAAGATTCAATTAACTCAATTTTACTTAGACAACATTCCTTTACCAAAAAGATCGAAATAAAAAGATTACATAACTTTGGCTAGTTATTAGAGTTAGCCTAAAAACATTATAACAACGAAAAAGATAAAAACAAACATAAATACTTAAGAAAAGTTACCCGATATAAATGCTGAATCAGAGTTGTATTCTTCCGGATATTACAACGACTTCAACAACACCGAACTTCTGATAATTTCTCGAGCATTACAACGATACTACGAGATTATTATTTTTGGCTTAAGGCCTATTTACAACTACTAAATAAAAAAGAAAAATAGAAGGAGAATATATATAGAGAGTGATATATATATTGGTACATCCGTTTCTGTTTGCAAATGAGCTCATTTTATAGACAAAGGTTCTTGGGCCGGACCGGTCCGAGATCAAGCCGGATCGGTCCGGACTAATGATTACTTCCACCTCCTGATTGCAATCAGCATGTGCGGTGATATATAATTATAATTATATATAATTATTAAACTTCTAAAATTCATATCTTGAGTTCTGGACCTCCAAAAATCATGATTCAAGCGGCATCGGAAAGCTATCGGAAAAATCTACAACTTTTGTGAAGAACTCTTCTTCAGATAACGTCGTTTTGATGAGCCATTCATTTGTCGAAGACATTTCTCGATTACCACTTAACCAAATTGATTGGCCACTTGACCATTTAAGCTATTCAATTGACCATTTAAGCTCGTGGCACTCTCTAAATCATTCCAAAGATATGATTATACTTCACCATGTCGATTCTCAGGGTCTCGGCTTATAAATCTGCAATAAAATACCACAAATACCCACGTAAATCTGACACGACACTCCGATTTACTAAAATCGGCACAAAATTACAACTTTTTACTATTATTACTACTAACTACTCTAAATTATAAAGATTAACATTTCATATAATTTATACCATAATTTCATATATTTTATATAGAATTTGTTGATAAAACATAATAATATAACGTATATTTAATCATATAAAAGTAGTTTATCAATACGCAAGGGGAAAAGATCCAGCCTTGGATCTCGTTCAGCAAGATCCTCAGCAAAAGCAGGGAGGAAAAGATCCAGTCTTGGATCCCATCCAGGAAAACCCCAGCAAGAAAAGCAAGGACTTGCTCCAGAATATCGAGCGCTTGTGGATCAATTAGCAGGGGCGAATCTGGAGGTAATGTCTAGGATCATAGCATAGGTAGTTACGGCACAACGACAAGCAGCCGCTGCCCAGAAAGATGCTGCGGAAGAAGGCGGTCGGAAAGATGCAGCAGACAAGCCTAATCAGACTCCCGGAGACGAAGTCAGTGCATCCTCTAGCTCAGTGGAGAGGAAGAGGCGCGAGATCCATCAAAAGCACCATAAAATGGATGATGATAGCGTTAGGGAGGAATTAAATGTTATTTTGGGAAAGAACCAGGTTTCGTTATGGTTAGAGTCTCCCTTCACGAAGGAGATCGAGAGCTTTCCTAAACCCAAGGGGTTTAAGATACCGAAGATAGAGCCTTACGATGGTACCACCGACCCCAGAGGACCATCTCCATAGGTATCTATCTCAGATGAGGTTAGATGGAGCACCCGACACAATGCGATGTCGGGCATTTGAGACGCTACTCGTAGGTCGAGCAAGAGAATGGTTTACGAAGCTACGACCAGGGTCGATCTCCAGTTTTGCCATGCTCGCTCGCAAATTTTGAGATGCGTTCATAGTAAACAAGAAGTTTCATCTAAGTGCCACGCACCTCATGAACGTGAGGCAGCAAAAGGATGAAACAGTAATGGAATATTTGAAGAGATTTAATCTTGAGGCCATGTAGGTCAAGGATGCCGATGATCGACTTCTGATCACGTCGTTCGTGGGGGGGGCTGCGTAATACTAAATTATATATGAAGTTGAGCAGGGACGTCCCCCACACCATGGACGAGTGTGTTAATGTGGTGCATCGATTCTGTCAAGGGAAGAGGCAAAGGCGAAGGCACACCCAATCATTTGGATGGATTCCAAGAAGGACAGTCGAGGTCCGAACCGGAGTCAACCCAGGAGACAGGATATCGAGAGCAAACCGTTAGTCTGGGATCGTATCGAAACAGGCAAGAAGGGATCCTCGCGTGATAAAGACTTTATTCCGCTCAATCGATCTCGAGCCGAGGTGTTATCGATCATGCTGTCGAAGAATATAGTAAGAAAGCCGCCACCATTGAAGAAACCTCGAGAAAAGAGGAACGCAAGCAAGTACTGCGACTTTCATGAAGACATAGGTCATACAACAGAAGATTGTATCGACTTGAAAAAAGACATTGACATCTGCATCCAGGAAGGGAAGCTAGATGAAGTTGTTGACAGGTCTCGGTATGATGGGCCCAGGGGGCGTGGAGAATTTAAGAGAAAGAACTCTGACCAAGATAGGAATCGAGGCCGAGACACCCAAAGACGGAGAGATCGATCACCTCCGAGGAATCGATCTCCAGGTCGGGATGGAAACAACAGAGACAGTTTTGGTCGAGACAGATACGAAGATAATGTTAGGTGTAGTGCCCGAAAGACAATTTGTGTAATTGTTTTTAATAATGGATGACAGAATTTATCTCACATTGTTACTTGCTTTGTGCTTGTAAAATAATACACTGCTGCAAACCCTAAGTATATCAGTATGTAACCGCTTAACTCTGTGTATGGATTACACGTGAGGATTGAGTTAGTGGTGATATACTTAAACTGTTAGTCCGTGGTGAACTTAATTAGAGTTTAGGGTCTCTTGATTAAAACACCAATAATGCGCCCAGAACACCTTAGGGTGTGATAGTCTTATCCGGATTGTCGGTAGAGGGTACCTATGCGGGGCATTTATATATGATGGCATTCATATAGGACTGGACCGATTTAATCTGAATTTCTCGATATAATTCCGTAATCGAGGAATCTTATTAAATCATTAGATGATCATATATGGATCGACCTTAATCTCGAGGTGATCACTGTGGTGCCGCTTGTCCGGGGTAGTGTTTGATGTGTTAGTTACGGTTCACTTAAATATGTGTTCCAAGCCACTTCTCATTAGCACTATCTCCCGATAAGTGAGTAGTTCTCGATTTTCACAGACATGGAATCCATTCCTTCCTCAAGGGAAGTAGAGAGCGATCCCCTTATTTGTTAGCCCTAAGAAAATGATCGATGGGCCCAGTTCATGTTAGACTAATTAGCTACTAGTCGATATGTGAACTAATTGATCACTAGGGGTTAATGGTAAATAAGGATAAGATATTCTCGAAAGTCGGGTTCACGGAGACTTCCCACTCAGAATGGGACGATCTATGGAGGGTTAATCCGTATGTAGTGATTATATCAATGGACGCTTATTCACTCTGCGGGTTGAGTATAAGTATACATCTATAATCGGTAGAGTTCGGGCCGGGTTTATGGTGGCGTAATCCGGAATTAATAATTAATGTACTTATTACATTCGATGAATAATTAATTATTGGAGCTACTGGTTATAGGTCCATGATCCCCGATGTGGCTTCTGTAATTCGGACTAATAATCTTGTTATTTGGGCCTCAGTGATAATTAATTGGCTGGGCTAATTAATTGATATGCATGGATATTGTTTAGTTGAGCTAAATAATATAATACACATAAAAGACATTTTATGTGGGCTTAATAACCCTATAAGTGGCGCCAATATGGATGTTATTTAATTAGAGAGAAATTAGTTTTCTTGGATAATTATTTGACATGTGATTTATCTTTTATTTGTTAAATGATAATTCATGGAATATTAGATAATAATATGGTTTATCCTAATTTGTTTGGGATAATCATTTTATTTATCTTTTATTTGGAATAAAGGATTAATGTAATAATTATCTCTTAATTATTTAATCTTGGAGGGCAAGGATTACTTCTCCTATATAAAGATAATTCTCCAAGCCTTATTAATTGGCAAATTTCGACCACTATAGCAAAAAAAGAGAGAAATAATTAGTTTTTCTTGTCTTGGGTTTTAGAAGAAGAAAACTCTAAGTTTTTCTTGGTGTTGCATATCAAGGAGGCGCGTGTATCAAGAAGGGTGTCCACCAACCGCCGTTTGGAGAACACATCGGAAGATCTTGGCTTCTCTTCCTACTATTGGTAACATGATCTTAACCCCCTTGTAGTTGTTAAATCCTTTAATTATGTATTGTAATATATAAATCGTGATCCATCCGCTCCGCGTAGATCTAATTTGTTTAGATCTAAGAACCTGCATCCTTCATGTGGTATCGGAGCCAGGTTCCACGATTTATATAGTCATAATCATAATTAAACGATTTAAAGGAGTGGAATTGCATGTAGGTAAATTTTATTTATTGTTTTATGCATTGATAATGATTAATTGCACTGTTTACCCGTTAGATCTATTGTATACTCATATAAACGATGAAAATTAGTTCATATGAGTATAGGAAATTATGTAATTTATTTGTTGTTGCAATTTTAATTTCCTGAAAATAGATCTGTTTAGTAGCTGTTTAGTTATTTCGTGTTTCCCGTTGATCGAGCCGTTGAAACGACGATCCCTCCGATCAGAATCAGTATTGGAAGTTGAAGAACAAACCATCCAAATTTGGGGTCGATCGGAGTCCGTCTCAATATCCGTTCGTTGCAATTAAGTGGCTGCTGTAACAGAAAAACGCAGGATTCACAGAAACCCTAGCTGTGACTTCTTCGAATTTCTGGAAGAGTTTGGACCGTTGAAACATAAATCCGACCGGTCAGATCGATTAACATGGAGTTTTTGACGTGGCATAAAACTTTCAGGTCGATCGGGATTCATATCGATTCCCGATCGGCCTTGGGAAGTCTTTGATGCGCTGCTGTAAAAGTCAGATTCAGCAGCAAGTTGGGCGGTTCACTGGAGAACATTGACAAGTCAAAGCTCCGATCCAACCGTCCATATTGAAGCCTGAGGAATGAAGAACAGATCTGCAAAATTTTGTCGCGATCCGAGTTCGTTTGGTTTGCTGATTGTCGAAGATTTTGAACAGCTGCAGATTTTGTTAGAAAGTAGTAAACCCTAGTTAGGGTTTCATTGTTTATTTTCTAATAGGTTAGATACGGGGGTGCCAACGGTCCATCTAGGTGTTTATTTTCCGCACTAGTATACATGTTTAGATTGTATGTGTAGAACCGGAAAATTGCCATGACATGCATCATATCATGAATTCCACTCCATATGCATACATGTAGAAATTAATTCGAGGAATTAGTTAGGCATGTATAAAACATGCAATTAGTTTTAATTAATTGTTTGATATTAATTAGAAACTAATTAGGGTAAAAACCGAGGAACAAGGGTTTTTTCAATCGTCGAGGTTGGGTGATGGATTCTCGGTGAATCCCACTCTGCGAAAGCATAAGGAGTAAAATTCCGAAACCTCGTGGTTAAGGTGTCGGATTCTCGGTGAATTCCACTTTACCTAGACAAGATTACGTTTTTGTTCCGTAGTGTCTACGTGAAAGTTTGATGTTTAAGGATTGGATAATCACGGGCAAACATGGTTCGAAGGTGGTTTATCCACGGTTGGGTGGTCAATAGTAGCTACGGCTCGATCGACTTCACCCTCCACGTGTGGCGTTTGCACGGGGGTCTGGAAAGGCTGAGCCATCCGAAGAGCCACTACGGCTCAACGGAGCTCCCCGAGTCTTGACCCGTCCGACGGCCACATATGTTCCAACGAATAGGTCGGGTGGGCTAGCCCACGTAACCGAAAACATTCGGGCCTATGATTTATTGTTCCTTAATGTAACATCAAGTCCAAAAACGTGATCGAGAAACCCACAACTTTTTCAAAATATTGAGTGGGAGCGGAGAGGCGACGGCCGACCCCACGGCCTCATTGTTGACACAAGCAACGTGAGAGAATGGTGACGCCTCGCGTGCGGCCTGGGACCGGCCTCCCTAAGGAAGGCCTTCACCGCTATCAAAATTCAAGGCTTGGTCTTCGAAAGGATAGGATTTTGGGTACTCGTCGGGTCACCGACCGACCCCTAGGCGGCACATTCGGGTCTACCTAAAATTGAGAGACGATGAGGTCACACACTCATAAAGGTATTTTTGGTAGTACCTTGTTGAAAAAGGAAAGGTGATTGACAATCACAAATGAGATGTTCGATTCTCAATCGATCTTCAATATTAATCGAAACCTCTTTGACCTACCCTAAGGCGCACTCGAGGCATTAGATTAAATCCTTGGAACAGTAGGATAGACTATAAGCACTTAGTTTATGTTCCTAAAATTTATTAGTAGTGTACGATTTGGATTTATTCTGTCAATTTTATTTACAATCTGTTATACATATCTCTCAGGGTGCTAGCGCTGCTAAGTGTAAAATTGACTAGTAATGACTTCGTTAAAAAGTGGTAAGTAACTAGAACATTGTACTTATTAATCTCATATGCGATTAATTTTTCGGAAGAGGTATTTCTCTCGAGCCTTCAAAACTTAAGTGACGTAAATAAGTATGTCACTGTTGTCACTCGTGCAGTATGAGAGACAACCGTAGTTAGTTTGAAAGATGATTGGGACGATAAAATTCTTCTAGTGAATTTTAATTGTGTAGTGTCTACACGAGAAATTTTCAAATAGAAAAATTGGAGAATCATAAATTAAAGTGTCGCTAGTTAGACGGTATTCGGAACCGATAAACTAGTGGGAGCTTTTATCTTATGTTTTTCTAATTTATTAGAAAATTAGTCCCACTGGGTAACGCTTTCATTAGACATCCCACAGTTCACGAGTAGTGTCTACTCAAACGAACTGCTAGTTCAAGACTATTTCCTTTTAAGGAAAGTTAAGAATGGGAAAGAATGTCTATAAGTGTTAATCATCTTAACTAAAGTTTTGAGGCTAAACCGAATCATTAAATAAAGAAATTATAGGATAAGGAAAGAGATTTCGGATCACTAACCAATGAATCCTTAGCGACTTTCTTAACCGAGTAACTTGACTCGGTAGCTTAGTTCTTTGGAAGAACAAGGAAGATTTGCATTAACGATTAATAAAGTAACAACGGGCAGTAATTTCAGCTAGAATAGTGGGAGTGGTATGAGGAAATGAATTTTTGATTCGACCTTGAATATCACGGAAAAATTTATTTTTCTGTTTTCAAATTCGTTGGAACAAATGGATTCACTTTCAACTCGATATATTGTTGCCTCATAGAAAGTGAATTTGACGTTTGTAGTACGAATCCGAGACTCGGACTTTTGTTTGATAAAGTCAGAACCACTAAGAAATGCTGAAAAGGTATATGTAACACGTCTTAAACTATTATAGGCAAATGGTTTCCGTATTAAGATAAACTATTCTTCAAAATCTATTAATTAGTGCATATATCCTAAAGATAAGACCTAACGACTGGCTAAGGGTGATTCCTATCTCGAGTCTCGAACAACTTGTCTCAAAGGAACAATGACTAAGCTTCCTTTGTATTAGGAAAGGGTAATAGATCTGAACAAGTAACGTAGCTTGTTCACAATGACCTTCGGGGTCTAGTGAATGATACAAGCTAATGGGAGCTTTTGAGTGGTGACATTTTGTCTGATAACTACACGAAACACGATTTAGTTTATCGAAAGAATACGAGGAGGAGTCTCTGATTTTAACAGAGAATAGAGTATTCCATGCTCAGAAATTGGCTATCGCATAGTCTTGGGACTGATGCTCGGCCTGCCTCTTAGTAGAATGATTCTCACTGAGGAAGAAATCATAGACTTGCCTTATATAGTTACTGATGTGCTACAATACACTGCTTAACTCGATTAAGATATTGTTGCAAAATAACGGTTAACATTCTTATGTAAACCGAGAAGTCTACCTAGAAGATGCTCGTGAATTTATGGATAAGGAGTGAATTCGGTTCACACCACTTCCGTAAATGTAGGCATTTAGCACTTAGTGCTTGAAGGTGGGACTGGAGATTTTGCACGCGCATATAATATAACTATTCGTGAAATATCTTAATGTGATGAGTGAAGGTTGGTTATAAGATTCTTGAGATCAGAAAGTGACGGTTGGACTGTCACACCCTTTCTAAAAGAATCCATACATAACAACCTGAGACCTTGGGGTATGGTTACCCAAAGGTAGTTGCTATCTGATTTAATCAGACCACGTCCAACATCGGTTGTTGGTGACTACACTGATAAATACTACTAGATCAGAATGTCAATCCACCCAAGGCGCAGTGGGAGTATGGTTTAACCGTTGACCTATTGTAGTTTTGTGGACTCTACAGTCTGCTGGGGTGATTGATAACCTATGGCTCTTGGTAGGCTGTATAGGATTCTGATCATAGAGGTTGATTTGAAAACCTTAACCCTGTGAATGGAGTTTTAGTACTCCAGTTCTGTTCAGCCTCTAGTAGAACCACCTGAGTGTCTCAGGCCCAGTGGGAGTAATTGGATCTACGCCGAAAAGAGTCGAATGAATAGGAAAGTTTAAACTTTCAAAGCAAAAGTCGAGTGGTATATGGGTGATTCCTGACAAGTAGAGAGTTAACCAGACCTTGAACTCTCTCACCACTCAGTCTTGCAAGATTTCGTTAGAAAGCAGAAAATAGGGGTGATTCCCTGAGACTTTCTTGCCGAAAAATGGAGTCTGGATTCATTCGGAACAGAAGGGTCATGGTTAGAACAAATGGCAGGATGACTGCCGGGGCTTATATCCTTTGTGGATTTAAGAGAACCTCTCGGTCATTTAAAGTCACATGTTTTAAAATATGTGGACTTGACCAGAATATTGATAAGTCTTTCGTAGACTGGATATCAATATTGGTAAAGTAGTAGTATTAGTGTTAATGAATGATAACATCAAAACGGTTGGAAACAACATGTGTGTGCTATCAAGTCGGAAATCGACAGGCCAAGATTCTCTGGATGAGAGAATTGGACTATATTCTAAGAATCGATTCGGTCGATTCACGAGAATGAGTCATTGGCTATCCCACCTATCTTATTGAATAAGATGATTATGCATATCACGTATGCAACATTCATCGAGTAGTCCTACCCTACCTCTCGGGAATGATTCTCTAAATCTTCGGATAAAGAGAAAATGGGATAGAGTCTCTCTTGGATAATGGCAAGTCAGGTTATCACAAGTCAATAGTAATCGAATCTTGGATTCGTGCAATAAGTAGCGGTTTAGTACGTCCTCAAGTATCTTTAGAGAATGAGGAGTCATATTCTTGTATATTCAGGTGCAAACTTGAATATGGTTGACTACACTGATTCTGACTTGTATTCAGATTAAGGATGATCATTAAGTTGATATCGGGCTCAGTGTTTACTCATAGTGCTTAGAATTTCCTTTTTTTGGTCTGGGAGTAATTCCAGGTCTGATAAGCCGATATCACTACATTGTGAAAATAGTGAAGAGATAGCTTAGAAGGATCTTCTCAGTCACAAGAAGTCAAAAGCATATTGAGAAAGAGTACCGCTTGATTAGATGGACCGGCGACGTTTCGATCCTAAAGATCTTCTCGAGCCGACAACCAAACTAATTAGTGTACCAAGTCGAGTGTTTGGAGGGTGCGGCATTGAGGGATATATCTCATCTGCTTTTAGAGCAAGTGGGAGAGTGTTGTGAATAAGATGAGAATGGGTGTGCTCTGAAAACAATTGTTGCTTGTCATTTCGTGCAAGTGGGAGATTGTTAGGTGTAGTGCCCGAAAGATAATTTGTGTAATTGTTTTTAATAATGGATGACAGAATTTATCTCACATTGTTACTTGCTTTGTGCTTGTAAAATAATACCTTCTTTGCAAACCCTAAGTATATGAGTATGTAACCGCTTAACTTTGTGTATGGATTACGTGAGGATTGAGTTAGTGGTGATATACTTAAAGCTGATTAGTCCGTGGTGAACTTAATTATAGTTTAGGGTCTCTTGATTAAAACACCAATAATGCGCCAGAACACCTTAGGGTGTGATAGTCTTATCGGATTGTCGGTAGAGAGGTACTATGCGGGGCATTTATATATGATGGCATTCATATAGGACTAGACCGATTTAATCTGAATTTCTCGATATAATTCCGTAATTGAGGAATCTTATTAAATCATTAGATGATCATATATGGATCGACCTTAATCCTGAGGTGATCACAGGGTGCTTCTTGTCCCGGGGTAGTGTTTGATGTGTTAGTACGGTTCACTTAAATATGTGTTCCAAGCCACTTCTCATTGGCACTATCTCCGAGATGAGTGAGTAGTTCGATTTTTCTGAGACATGAAATCCATTCCTTTCCTGCGGGAAGTAGAGACACGATCCCTTATTTGTTAGCCCTAAGAAAATGATCGATGGGCTCGGTTCATCATTAGACTAATTAGCTACTAGTCGGATATGTGAACTAATTGATCACTAGGGGGTTAATGGTAAATAATGATAAAATATTCCGAGTCGGGTTCACGGAGACTTCCCACTCGAGAATGGACGATCTATGGAGGGTTAATCCGTATGTAGTGATTATATCAATGGACGCTTATTCACTCTACATGGGTTGAGTATAAGTATACATCTATAATCGGTAGAGTTCGATTTCGGGTTTATGGTGGCGTAATCCCGAATTAATAATTAATATACTTATTACATTCGATGAATAATTAATTATTGGAGATATGGTTATAGGTCCATGGTCCCCGATGTGGCTTCTGTAATTCGGACTAATAATCTTGTTATTTGGGCCTCAGTGATAATTAATTGGCTGGGCTAATTAATTGATATGCATGGATATTGTTTAGTTGAGCTAAATAATATAATACACATAAAATACATTTTATATGGGCTTAATAACCCTATAAGTGGCGCCAATATGGATGTTATTTAATTAGAGAGAAATTAGTTTTCTTGGATAATTATTTGACATGTGATTTATCTTTTATTTGTTAAACGATAATTCATGGAATATTAGATAATAATATGGTTTATCCTAATTTGTTTGGGATAATCATTTTATTTATCTTTTATTTGGAATAAAGGATTAATGTAATAATTATCTCTTAATTATTTAATCCTTGGAGGACAAGGATTACTCTCCTATATAAAGAGAGTTCTCCCAAGCCTTATTAATTGGCAAATTTCGACCACTATAGCAAAAAAGAGAGAAATAATTAGTTTTCTTGTCTTGGGTTTTAGAAGAAGAAAAACTCTAAGTTTTTCTTGGTGTTGCATATCAAGGAGGCTCGTGTATCAAGAAGGGTGTCCACCAACCGCCGTTTGGAGAACACATCGGAAGATCTTGGCTTCTCTTCCTACTATTGGTAACATGATCTTAACCCCCTTGTAGTTGTTAAATCCTTTAATTATGTATTGTAATATATAAATCGTGATCCATCCGCTGCGCGTAGATCTAATTTGTTTAGATCTAAGAACCTGCATCCTTCAGATAATCGACCGGTTAACTACATTAATACGATCTTCGGTCCTGGGGAGAGTAACAAAGACCAGACCAGTGAAGAGCCAGCTAGTAGCTCGAGAGAGCGCAAGCAGCTAGATTCACGACGGAAGTCGGATACGGCCCTCGAGATGATATCCCCAAGTCTAGGAGTCATAGCGAAAGGTTAGTTATCGAGGCAGTGATTAGTCGAGCACATGTATCGAGAGTCTGTATCGATAACGGAAGTGCAGTAAATATCTTATATCACTCGGCTTTTCAAGCGATGAAGTTGAAGGAGAAAGACCTAGCTCCCATAGCATCCCCTTTGTTTGGATTTACAGGGTAAGCAGTTCATCCTATGGGCTCGATAAAGTTACTCACGACAGTTGGGGACGGAGAGAAAGGAAGAACACTTGAATTAAGCTATGTGGTGGTCAAAGCTCCCTCTGCTTATAATGTTATCTTGGGACGACCAGCGCTCTTCGATCTTCGAGCTATCATCTTGACTTTTCATAATAGCATGAAGTTTCCAACCAGGAACGGTTCCCACGAGGTAAAAGGAGATGTTGAGGTTGCGAGGAGTTGTAACTCCATTGTCATGAATGGAAAGATGGCAGTTCAGCAAATCTTAGTCGAGGAACTGATCCCAGAGGAAGAAGAGGAGAAGAATTGGGTCTCTAGTGATGCGGTCGAAAACGTCCGACTCTAGGAAGGAGAGGACGATCAATGTGTACAAGTCGGGATTTGGATCCCACAGAGAGAAAAACAGCTACTGATCGAATTGTTAATCGAGTTCAAATATATTTTTGCCTGGAAGGCCACTGACATGCCGGGGCTGTCTACCGACATCGCGGTTCATAAGCTCGAAATTGACCAGGCTAAGAAGCCAGTCAAGCAGAAGAAGAGAAATTTTGCGTCGGATCGACTTGAGGCTATTGAGTTGGAAGTCGGAAAGCTACTAGCAGCCCAGATAGCGAGAGAGGTATTCTATCCAGAGTGGCTAGCTAACCCGGTATTAGTCAAGAAACCCGATGGCAGTTGGCGCATGTGTGTGGATTTCACAGACTTGAACAAAGCATGCCCGAAAGACTCATATCCATTGCCTAAAATCGACAGGTTAGTAGATTCAACCATCGATTTTGAAGTATTTGGTTTCCTAGATGCGTATAAAGGATACCACCAGATTCTAATGGATCCTCGAGACGCGGAGAAAACGGAGTTTATCACGGAATTCGGCACCTTCTGTTATGTGACCATGCCATTCGGGCTGAAGAATGCTGGGGCAACATACCAGAGGGCAGTCAATAAAATCATTGCAAAGCAAATTGGTAGATGTATGGAGGTTTATGTAGACGACCTGCTTATCAAGAGTCGATCTATGAGACAATACTTGGTTGATGCTCGAGAGGTTTTTGAAGTGTTGCGAGAAACGCAAATGAGATTAAACCCCAAGAAGTGCACCTTTGGGGTCAGGTCGGGTAAGTTCTTGGGATACATGATTTTGAAGGACGGGATTCGAGCAAACCCGGACAAGATCGACACTCTGAAAAATATGCCCGCACCTCGAAATACAAAAGAGGTACATAGACTCACCGGTCGGATGGCTGCCCTCAACAGATTCTTGTCGAGATCCGCACAGCGTGCACTACCGTTTTTCAAGATCCTCCGCAAGGCCAGTCCTTTTCATTGGGATAATGAATGTCAGACAGCCTTTGAGGAGTTGAAGTCTAATCTATCCGAGTTACCTACCCTTACTTCACCTCGAGAAGGGGAAAGGTTGTTAGTTTATTTGGCAGTATGCGAGGAGGCAGTGAGTGCGGTCCTCATTCGAGAAGGGGTACATGGCCAGGTGCCAATCTATTTTGTCAACAAAGCATTGCATGGCCCCGAGATCCAGTACTCACCAGCTGAGAAGTTAGCACTATGCCTGGTTCACACCTCGAGAAAGTTGAGGCCCTATTTTCAAGCTCATCCCATTGTGGTAGTCACCGACCAACCACTAAAGCAGATTTTGGCAAAACCCGACACATCAGGTCGATTGGCGAAATGGGTGATAGAAATGGCCCAGTACGACATCGAGTTCGTTCCTCGAACTGCGATAAAAGCACAGGCCTTGGCAGATTTTTTAGCTGAAGGGATCTCCATCCAACTCAACCAAGAGAAGCAAAGTCCAGAAGAGAAATGGACTCTCCAAGTCGATGGAGCATCGAGCAAGGAAGGGGCAGGAGCAAGGCTCCTTCTAGTAAGCCCAAAAGGCGAAGAATTCCCATACGCCCTTCGATTCGATTTAAAGCAACGAACAACGAGGCCGAGTATGAAGCTATGATAACTGGTCTGAAACTTGCTCTGAAGCTGGGTGTCGAGGATTTGTTGGTGTATAGCGACTCTCAATTAGTGGTAAATCATGCGAAAGGGGAGTATGAGGCTAAGGAAGAAACTATGAGGAATTACTTAGAAGTAGTCCAAAGTCTCATACCTAAATTCAAAACAGTTCAGTTCGAGCAAGTTCCCCAAAGCCAGAACAAAAGAGCCGATGCACTCTCTAAGCTTGCATCGAATTTCGTCTCGAGTAGAAGGTTCTAGTCGAGTTATTGACCGACAGGAGTTACAATGAAGCGGAGGCCCAACCGATCACTCAGCAGGCCACGTGGATGGACTCGATCGCTCTTTATCTCAAAGGCGGAATCCTACCATCCGATAAGATACAAGCCAAGAAGGTTCGACTCCAATCGGCTCGATATGCGTTCTTCGACGACATCCTCTATCGGAAATCTTTTGTGAGTCCATGGTTAAGATGTGTTTCTGAAACTGAAGGCGAATATCTCTTAGAAGAAATTCACAGAGGAGCCTGCGGGAATCACTGTGGGGCCAGAATGTTAGCTCGAAAATGCAAGTTAGCCGGTTATTTTTGGCCATCGATGCAGCGAGATGCGAATAATCTTGTCCAGAAATGCAACTCTTGTCAGATTCATGATAATATCTCCCATCAACAAGTGCAAGACATGAACATCATCTCGTCAGCATGGCCATTCGATCAGTGGGGAGTCGATATTGTTGGACCTTTACCCCGAGCGCCGGGGAATCTCAAATATGTGGTCGTTGTTGTGGACTACTTTACGAAATGGGTAGAAGCTAAGGCTTTGCCCGATATCCGAGCTGCAACCATCAAAAAATTCTTGTGGGTCGATATTCTATGCAGGTACGGAATCCCGAAGGCTCTGATCTCGGATAATGGTACCCAGTTCGAAGATCAAAAAGTTGGAGAATGGTGTAGTGAATATCATATCGTTCAGCGATTCACCTCGGTAGCTCACCCACAGGCAAACGATCAAGTTGAGCAAACCAATCGACATATCAAGCTGGGGTTAAAGAAGAGACTAGAGGCAGAGGGTCGAGATTGGGCAATTCAACTTCCGAGCATCCTATGGTCATATAAGACAGCTCTAATTCATCGACAGGGGAAAATCCTTTCTCTTTAGTATATGGGTGTGAAGCGGTGATACCCGCCGAGATCGGAGTTCCTTCTCCTCGAGTTCTATCCTATAATGTCGAGACCAATGACCCCGAACTACGACATGAAAGGGATAATGTCGAAAACGAAGAGAGATAGCCTCAGCCAGAATGACAAGGTATAAGCAGAAGATCTCTCGGTATTACAACTCGAGAGTCAGACACAGATACTTCAAAGTCGGAGATCTGGTTCTGAGGAAAAATGAAGCAAGTCGACAAGAAGCGATCGGGAAGTTGACCCCAAATTGGAAAGGCCCATATCAGATTCTGAAGGTCCACCCCAAAGGGTCGTATCAACTTGGGCGAGTAGATGGAACCACGGTTCCTCGACATTGGCATGCCAACAATCTGAGGAAATATTACGCTTGAGATAAGCTGTTCTTCAATGAACTTTTATTTACTTTTCAATTTTAAATCTTGTAATAAGTCCATGTGACAACTTTATAAGTATTTTAATAAAATTGTGTTTTCCCGAGATACTTTTGTGTTTGCTAGGATTGATAGCTGTAACATTACGAGTCCAGGATGATATAAAATGTTAAAGGCAAAACAATCATCGACGAGTAGAGAAATCCGCAAGCCGGACATCTCGATAAAGCCAAAAGCAAAGTTAGCCTAATGGGCAACAAATGCAAAGGCACAAAGACGGTTCACAGGGTCGGGCCAAAGGTCCAAGCTAAAAGCCGAACGAGCGCAAGAGGCGAACGAGGCTAAAGCAAAGGACGGTTCGCATAGTCGGGCCAAATGTCCCAGTCGAAAGCCGAATGAGCCTAAGAGGCGAAAAAAGCCTGGACAAAGGACGGTTCGCATAGTCGGGCCACCTATCCCAGTCGATGGTCGAAAGAGCCTAAGAGGCAAAGAAGGCAAAGAAGGCCAAGACCAGGGACAGTTCACATTAAAATGCTCAGCCTGAGGTCAAATAAGCCTAAAGGGCAAAAAGCTGAGGCAAGCGAGTCGATCTCAAGTGCAATAAGAACCCGAAGGTTCATAATACACTTGGGGGGCAACACAACGTCTCAATAAAGCGGGCAACAAATAGAACGAATAGCGAGTAGCGAACAGAGCCAAAGGCTCGACAAGCGAAAGACTAAAACATCAAGACAAATAAGATAACAAGGAAAGAAAAACATAGCAAAATCGAATTGCAAAATCAAATTAAAATTTGAAGCAAAGTCAGTACAAGATACGACCAGGTCAAAAAGACCCGCCGAAATCGATTCAAAATAATCATTACAAAATTCAAATAGAAAAAGAAGAATTAAAAAGACAACGGTCAAGGGTTGGCTTCAGGAGTCAGCTCTGGAGTGGCGGAAATCGGATCTACGGCAGTCGGCTCAGCAGCAGGAGTAGAAGTAGAAGTAGAAGGACCATACTTGATGGCTGATGTATTATTTTTATATGATTAAATATACGTTATATTATTATGTTTTATCAACGAATTCTATATAAAATATATGAAATTATGGTATAAAATGTTAGTCTTTATAATTTAGAGTATTTAGTAATAATAATAATAAAAAGTTGTAATTTTGTACCGATTTTAGTAAATCGGAGTGTCGTGTCAGATTTACGTGGGTATTTGTGGTATTTTATTGCGGATTTATAAACCAAGACCCGAGAATCGACATATTGAAGTTTAACCATATCTCTGGAATAATTTTTAGAGAGCCACGAGCTTAAATGGTCAATTGAATAGCTTAAGTGGACAAGTGGCCAACCAATCTGGATAAGTAATAATAGAAATGTCTTCGACAAACGAATGGCTCATCAAAACAACATTTTCAGAGAAAGTGTTCTTCACGAAAGTTGTAGATTTTTTCGAGAGCTTTCCAATGCAATTTAAATTATGAAGATTGGAGGTCTACAACTTAAACAGTGATCAAGTGGCTAATCGATTTGGATTAAGAAAAATCCCGTAAAAGCCAGGAGAGAACACGAGGTTATCAAGAAGGCGTTATCTGGAGAAGAGTCCTTCATGAAAGTTGTAGAGTTTCTCGAGACCTTAATTTTGGCATTTTGTTTGCAATTTTGGAGGGCCGAACTCGAGATATGAATTTTAGAAGTTTAATAATTATATATAAAAATAATATCTTCACCGCATATTTGAAGAGATCAAGTCAGTGGGAGTAATCATTAGTCCGGACCGAGCCGGCCTAATACCGGACCGGTCCGGCCTTGAGACCTTTGCCTATATAAGGAATGCATCAGAGAACAGATCGGAGTGTACCATATATATACATCCTATATATATATATATATATCTCCTCTCTCTTTTCTTTTTAATTTTAGTAGTAGTTGTAAATAAGGCCTTACGCCGTAATAATGTAGTTTTAGTATCGTTATAATGCTCGGGAAAATCTCGGAAGTCGGTTTTGCTAAAGAAGTTGTAATGTCCGGAAGATACGATTTCTGAATCAACTGCCGTATTCGGGTAACTTTTCTTAAGTATTTATGTTTGTTTTTATATTTTTCGTTGTTATAATGTTTTTAGGCTAAATATAATACTGGCCAAAACTATGTAATCGGTTTTATTTCGATCTTTTCGTTAAAGAAATGTTGTTAAGTTAAAATGACTAAAATTGAGTTAATTGAATCTTTTTCTATTTTGATCGTATTCGTATTGACATATTTAACCGATCTGAGGAATTCATAATCTAATTATGAATTGGCGCCTCGTAGTCGAGGATATGAGATAAAAGATAGAAAAACCGGGAGGTAAAATTGGCCGTGTGAATAACGTGATAACGGAATCCGATTTCTACCCGGGGTAAATTTGTTTTGGGAGAAATGAATTTTATTATAATTTGTACTCGAGATCGTAATAATGTTAAATCATCAGTTTAATTGAAACTTAAACCGGAAAGTTAAATCGTCCGGCTTTGACAACCGGAGCCTTTAAAATAAAATTCACCGTTTGTGAACGGAATGACTCCTTTTATCTAAAGGTAGATTTGTACTGGGACTGTTCGAGATTAATTCGTTTACCGTAATGATTGTGGACCTTGGGTGATGCAATGGACATATAGCAGCTTTCATACGCTCATGTGAGGAGGAATTGTTTACCTCGAGAGTGCACCGTTTCACTTACTCAATTGGACCTAAAATAAAAGGAGAGATCGAACACATTTCAATTAATCGAAAAGATCGTATAAACCAATTATATAAGTTTTGGCGATTCTCTAAAAATATCATTTAATATATTGGTACCTATATATTTATATCTATATATATACTTTGCAATTTATGTACATCTATATATATTTATATATTTATATATATTATATTAGAATAACTTTTAAATTACGTATTTATTTTATGTTGACTAGAATAGTAGTGATACGTGTTATAAAATTGCGATTTAGATCGAGTTAATAATGACTCTTTGGTGTTTAACCACACGTAAAAGAAATTACCAAGTTCCACGAGGATTCGACACTCGACTCACCATACTAGCACCACAATTTGACCCGGTACACTGCCGGTTAGGATCGTTTAAACCAGGAAACGTTTGTCAGATTTCTGGCACTGTTTCCAAGGTTAGGTTTAGGGTCTGTCAGCATTTTGGCGCCGTTGCCGGGGAACGTCGCTAATTTCTTTTTATGTGTCTATGGTTACTACTTGTATTAGCTCAAAATTCTCGAGAATAAGTCAACACTTTTCTTATCTCATTTCTATTTTATTTTTAGTTGGTTGTTACCTTATAGGAAAATTACCAATTTTACTACTATCAATTTCGAGTTATTTTTATTTTCGTTAGTTGATGACCGAAGTGGTAAGGCCCTCTCACTCCTTATAAGCCTGACATAAACACTTACGAAAGGCGATAAAAGTAGAGAGAGTAAACGCGGTCATACTAGTCGGGAAATCGACCAAGAATCATCTTCAAGCAGAAATACGAGAATGGTGAAATCGATGATGAAAACACGAACAAGAGGTGGAACATGCTCAGGGCATGGACAAAACCACATTAACCTAATAATAATAATAATAGAAATAATCAAAATCGAAACCAGAATAATCGTAATAATCCACCAAACCCGAGACCTATCTCGTGATCAAACCGTAGAAGAAACCGGACTAATAATCCCATACTTTTACCTAATGAAGGAGTGAATAATTTGAAATTAAATCTCATCTTTTGGTTTAATTGACGCAAGAGCCCAATTCCTAGGAGAGGATGATGAAGATCCACATCATCATCTCTCTATTTTTGAAGAAGCTGTGCAATCTGACCAAAAGTCAAGGTGCTCATAAGGAATTAACGAGGATGACTATGTTTCCTTTTTCTTTAAAAAGGACGAGCCGAGATTGGTTTATGTCTCTTCCACATCATTCACTTACAAGTTGGGAGGAGATTCAAAGCGAATTTCGAAACAATATTTCACTCTGGACGAAATTTGGAATTAAAAGTCGAGGTTGCTAACTTTAGACAAGGATCCGAGGAAACTCTTGGGAATGCGTGGGAAAGGTTTAAAAATTGTTAAGAGCGTGTCCCGATCATGGTTATTCCTTAGATATGCAAATTCAACTTTTACGTCAGTAAATTGAGAAAAGATTCACGTGCGGATGTAGATCATGCATGTGGTGGTTCGATTAATGATGAGTGAAGCTCAAGCAGTTCTACGATGCTATAGAAAAGATTTCCAAAAATAACGAGAATGTGGGAAACCGGTTCTAGCACGGAAAAGTAGCTTTTGCGGGAGAATGTACGTCTAATACGGAAGTTCTAGCACACTTGGAGAATTTGAGTAGGAAATTTGATGGTTTACAATGAGAATAAGAACCAAAATTGAGAAAATAGTACACCAAATGAATACTCAAGTCATGATAATGTGTCATTAGGGATTGAAGAACCAACAGGATATTCAAGAGAGGAGGTGAGTTTTCTTCTTGACATAGGAATTTGAACAATGCATACTCAAACTCGTTTAATGCTATTAGAAGAGATCATCCTACTTATCGATGGTGCGAAACCCTAGTAAGCCAGGACAACCGCCATATCCGGTCCCATATAGGAATAATAACCAAGTTTATCAAGAAAATACATCTAATCGAATTTACACAGTCATTACTAGATCCTATCCTCAACATACCACTCAAAGTATACCAAGAACTCAGAGTTCAACTCAACTGCGGAAGGAGTTGAAAAATGGGAAAAACTAATGGAAAATATGATGGGTGTAGTATCTACTCAAGCTAAGAATATGGAAACAATGATGACTTCTATTAGTACAGATCACTAAAGATATGAGTACAATAAAAACATCTATGAGTGGACATGATACGAATGAGAACTATAGAAGCCTCGTTGAGGAATATGGAAGATCATTTGAGTAGGGAAGGTGAGCGTAACAACAGTAGACCCCAGGAGGATTACCAAGCAACAACTGAAAGAAACCGAGAGAGGTAAATGTTGTAGTTACGAGAAGTAGGAAGCTCAGTGGAAGCAATGGAGTAGAAAACTTTGGGAATAATGAAGTAGAAAATGATTTAGATGGAAAGAATGATGAAACTAAAGACGAAATTGAATTCATCGATGAGGAAGAAGAAATTATAGAGAATTTCTTGAAAAGGAATAGAAGTTTGGAACACGAAAATGAAGGTGAAAATTGGGTAAAATCCTAGGATTTTGAAAGACCCTATGGATAAAGATTTAAGGAATTTATTCAAGGAACATGTTAGAATAGATGAGAAACAGGAAGAACCGAAAAAGTCTGAAGTAGAGATTGATTCAGGAAACAATTTAAAGGAAAAAATTCAAGAACCTGAAACATGGCGACTAAGTAATACTCAAAGGTTTAAGGAAAAAGGAAAAGAAAAATTGACTAGGGAGCCAAAGGTTATAGATTTAGAATCTTTACCTTACCCTCCTAAAGATCAAATCAAAAGGCAAAAGCGATAAAAGTATGCTCGTTTCCTTGATACTTTTCGTCATCTTCATGTTAATATCCTGTTATTGAAGCTACGATTAATATACGCCTATGGAAAGTTTACGAAAGATATACTATCGAATAAGAAAAATTAGAGGAATATGAGAATATATGCACGAATGAAGAATGTTCTGCAATTCTGCGGCATAAGTTACCACCTAAAGCCGAAAGATCCTGGAAGTTTTACGATTCCATGTGAAATTGGAGGATTTTGTTTAAGAAAGTCTTATGTGATCTTGGAGCTAGTATAAATCTCATGTCTTATGAGGATTATAAAAAGCTGGGCATAGGAAAGCTTACTAAGATCGAAATGACTCTGCAAATGGCGGATAGATCGATTAAGTACCCTAAAGGAATGATTAAGGATGTCTTGGTTAAAGTAGACAAATTCTATTTTCGGTAGATTTTGTAGTTATGGAAATGGAAGAAGGATATTGGCGCCTCTTATTCTAGGTCGTCCATTTCTAGCTACAGGAAGAACTTTAATCGATGTTCATAAAGGAGAGTTAATTTTGAGAGTCAATGAAGATGAAGTTGCTTTCAATATTTTCAAAGCTATGAACCATCCATATACATCACCAGAATCATGTTCTTTTATAGAAGATATTCATTACATCTATGATAATCGATTACCAACTTTTGAAGACATGATTAGAAGAATGCTTAACTCTGTCTATCTATAAAGAAGATGAGGAAGACATTGAAATGAAAGAGATAATCCTTTCTCTAGATAAAGGAAGCTTTACTTTTAAGCCACCATGGCATAAGTATTTGGAGTTAGAACTAGAAGGACCAGTTCTTAAATCGTCAATAGAAGATCCGCGAAGAATGCGGAATTGAAGCCGTTACCTTTAAATCGAAATATGCTTTTCTTGAAAGCGATAATCTATTACCGATTATTATTTCATCAACTTTAAGCGAGCGACAAGAAGATCAATTAATAAGAATGTTAAGAAAGCATAAGAAAGCTTTTGGATGGACGATTGCCGATATTCGAGGTATTAGCCACGAGATTTGTGTTCATAAGATAATTTTGAAAGAAGATGCTAAACCTTGTATTCAACATAACGCCGCCTCAACCCGAATTTCTGATTAATCGTTAAGAAAGAGGTGATTAAGCTATTAGAAATGGGAATAATCTTTCTATATCGAGATAGTGAATGGGTGAGTCCAACTCAAGTTGTACCAAAGAAATGAGGTTTCACGGTGAAAGAGAATGATAAGAATGAATGGATTCCAACAAGGAAATTACAGGTTATCGAATGTGCATTGATTTTAGAAAACTAAATGATCATACTAAGAAAGATCATCATCCGCTTCCATTCATAGTTCAAATGTTGGAGCGTTTAAGTGGACATAAGTATTCTTGTTTCTTAGATGGTTATTCGAGGATATTTCTGATTTTCATTGCGGAGGAGATAGGAAAAGACTACTTTCACTTGTCCTTATGGAACTTTTGCTTATAAAAGAATGCCGTTTGGTTTATGTAATGCTCTGCTCGTTTCAAAGATGTATGATGTCTATATTTTACGATATGGTTGAGAAATTCTTAGAAATTTTATGGGCGACTTTAGTGTTTACGGAGATTCTTTTGGTAAATGTTTGTCGCACTTAGAAAGAGTGTTACAATTTGTGAAGATACCAATTTAGTTTTAAACCGGGAAAAATGTCATTTAATGGTATCGGAAGGAATTGTTCTAGGTCATAGAATCTCGAAATAGGAATTGAAGTTGATAAAGCTAAAGTCGAGGTAATTGAAAAATTACGCCACCAGTTAATCTAAGGACTCTAAGAGGATTTCTTGGACATGCAGGATTTTATAGGAGATTTATTGCAGATTTTTCAAAGATAGCAAAGCCTCTAAGTCATTTGCTTGAAAAAGAAGTACCTTTTAACTTTGATAGTAAATGTATGGAAGCATTTAAGACCTTAAAAGCGAAGTTGATTCTTGCACCGCATATTGGTAGCACAGGCAGGATTTGCCTTTTGAGATTATGTGTGATGCAAGCGATTTAATTTGTAGGAGCTATTTTAGGTCAAAGGTATAACAAAATTCTCAAAGCTATTTACTATGCATCCCACACATTAAACATGACTCGACTTAATTATGCAACTACTGAAAAAAGAAGCGTTGGTGTAATTTTTGCCTTAGATAAGTTCGAGATCTTATATTGTTGGTTCTAAGGTAATAATCTACTGAGACCATTCGACTCTGAAGTATTTCTTGAGTAAGAAGGATGCGAAACCACGTCTTCTTAGATGGATTCTCTACTTCAAGAATTTGATATTGAAATTAAAGATAAAAGGAAGTGAGAATGTAGTAGTGAGATCATCTAAGTAGAATGGAGGCGAGGAAGAGATAGGGAATGAAATTAAAGATTCATTTCACGATGAACAACTATTTAGAATAGATACTCCTTCAACCATGCAGTTATTAAAAAATAGAATTCCTTCTAAGGAAATGTCACCTTGGTTTGGAGATCATTAATTACTTAACTTTGTGATTATATTCCGTCTCATTGGACTTGGCAATGAAAAAGAAATTCTTTTACGACTTAAAATTTTATTCTTGGGAGGAACCGGACCTTTTCCGTAAATGTTCGGATGGGATAATCGAGAAAATGTGTGCCGATAATGAAATTTTAGGTATTTTATCGTTTTGTCATGATCGTGAGGCGAGGAGGTCATCATGGAGGATGGAAAAGCGCTTTTAAAGTTTTACAATGTGGTTTTATTGGCCTACACTATATAAAGATGCTTATAAGTATGTTAAATCTTGTGAATCTTGTCAAAAATGGGAAATGTATCTAAAAACATGAAATGCCTATGCAACCTATTTTAGAATGTGAGTTATTTGATGTTTGGGGTATAGATTTCATGGGACCTTTTTCTATATCGTTTGGAAAAAGATTTATTCTTGTAATGGTAGATTATGTTTCAAAATGGGTAGAAAGTGAAGCTCTTCCCACTAATGATACCAAGGTTGTCATCACGATTCCTTAAAAGAACATATTCACTAGATATGGCATTCCAAGGCAATCATTAGTGATAGAGGTTCACATTTTTGCAATCGACCATTTACTAAGTTAGTTGAGAAATATGGTGTAACGCATAAACTAGAACGCATACATCATCCGCAAACTAGTGGTCGTGTAGAGGTGTCAAATAGAGATTAAAAGAATCGTGGAAAAAGCAGTTGATTCAAATCGTAAAAGCGGGTAGTTAAATTAGATGATGCATTATGGGCGTCTGAGTAAGCGACTTTTAAAACACCAATTGGTTGTTCTCCTATAAGCTAGTCTTTGGTAAGTCTTGTCATCTCGGTTGAGTTAGAACACCGAGCCTTACAGGCTATAGATTTACGAATTCGATCCTAAGGTTGTCGGTGATCATAGATTGCTTCAATTGTGAGAACTAGAAGAATTTCGTCTCGATTCTTATGAAAGCGCTCGAATCTACAAAGGCATACGAAATCTTTCCATGATAAGAGAATCTTTTAGCGTGAGTTCCATGTAGGAGATCGAGTGCTTTTGTACAATTCACGTTTAAAGTTGTTTCAGGTAAGCTTAAATCAAGATGGGCGAGTCCATTTAAAGTAACACGGGTTTACAAAGCTGGAGTGTTGGACTAAGCGATGGAAATACAACTTTTTATAGCCAATGGCCACAGAGTAAAGTTATTTGTGGAGGAGAAGGAATCACACTGAAAGAAGAAATAATGCTCTTGATTGATCCCCGACAAATTGAAAAAAGCGAGAGGAAAAATGAAAAGCGAAAAGCGAGCCGGAATCACCGAATACCAGGTGCTATCTATCTTTACTCTACTTTTACGTAATTTTAATTATGTTTAAACTCTTTTCGTCTTTTACCGGATAGGCGTAAAAAAAGCTGGATGTCTTTTAGATAGAATAGGAGTTTTATTTTACTTTTGAAATTAGGCCTTGATAAAGATGTCGCGTTTTCTATAGAAGCTTTAGTTTTGAACAAAACAAGAAATTGTTGAGAGAGATCAGTTGAGGGAAGTATGTAATGGAACATCAAGAAGTGCGATAAAAGAAGGGCAAAATTTCTAATGAGATCACGAGAATCTGTGGAAAAAGTGAACATGTTGGATGATGTGGGAAAAACACAACCAAATCCCAGGATGAGTGTTTGAATATTGTTAGGAAAGGAGCGATTAGGTGGTTATCCGAAAATCGATGGAATTCGAGAGATAATTCAAATGCCTCGTTTTTAGGAGTTAGGTTGATTGAGCGTTATATCGAACTTTGGAAGATTTAGAAATCGAAGAGTCGAGGAACCCCTTAAGTTTGAGTCTTTTATTTTATTTTATTTTATAAAATTTTAGCATAAACTTCGAGAATTTTATAATTGGATCTTTATGAAAATTTGAGGAGTTTTATAAAAGTTTTATAAAAGTTGTTTTTAGTTTTAATTTAAGCGTTTTATAAGAGTTGATATAAATTTATTAAATTTTTATAAGCTTTTTATTAAAGTGTTATAAAGATTTTATTAAATTTTTAGAAATTGTTATAAAATTATAAAAGTTCCTTCAAATTTTATTTTTTAGTAAGTTTTAAAATTTTATAAAATTATTTTTAAAGTTTTAATTAAGTTTTATTAGGATTTGTATAAGTTTTATTCAAAAATCATAAAAGTAAAAAAATCGAAAAATGAAAATTTTGGGCACGGACCGATCCGCCTTAATAACGGACCGGTCCGGGGTCTAAAAACATAAAAAAGGCAGGGGCCCTTCTTTTCTTCTTCTTCTTCCCTAATTTTTTCTTTCTGACAAATGACCCATGACACACCAAACCCCACCATTACGAAATTTTTTTACTTTTCTTCCACAAAAATTCATATCACACTACACCATTACTTAATTTCTTCTCATTATCATCTCTCTCTCTTCAACACAAATTAGAAAATTCAAAAGGGTCAAAAACAAGCTCCATTTCATTCCGGCGACTTTTGAACTTTTCGGCCTACTTTTCAACGTTTTCTACATATTAAGGTATAATTTAGTTTATTTAGTTGTCAATTTCGTATTTTCATAATCTTTTAGATTAATTTCATGATTTTGATTTTTGAGTGTGTTGTGACATTTTTCATTTTATTGTTGTTTTTGTTGTTGATTGGCATTACCAATATCGTAGAATGGTGAGTCGAGTACTATAGTCTCTAAAAGAGAAAATCAAAATTTCAATTTCAACTCCATCGTCGAGGCACGATAATTTTATCATCCGAGGAGGAAGCCGTAAGCTTTGAAAAAACCGCATCACCCGAGGCTAAGAAAGCGTTTAAGAAAATTTATAGTAAGTGTGATGTTACGGTTGAAAAAGATTAGACTTGGATGACTTAGGTGATGAAGTTAAGAATATCTTTAGAAAGCGTCGGTGGTTAGATTTAGCGACGAAGAAGGAAGGGGAGATTAACACGACTATAGTATTTGAGTTTTATTCGGTTTTATCTACTTTGTCGGAAGAACGACTTACTCAATGGAGCTGTGCCTTTACGAGGCGAAATATTCCTTTTAACCTGCCGTCATTAATGCAATTTTAGGAGTTGAGGTTTTTCTGATGAGGAGGATTACGAGGGTAGTTTATAATTTAGATGATCCTGCTAGTTTTGAGCAGACCGCCCCGAGAGCCAGGACTGTTTTGACCCGACCGCGGTGTGGGTTGAAAATCGGTTTAATTACGGGAAGCTGTTTTAGAGGTTTGAGGGCAATTAAAAGATTTATTAGCCATAATCTCTATCCTTCTAGTAAACATCTTGCTTTTGGAAAGGAAGATGTTTGTATCGCTTGGGCAATGGTAAATGATGTTAGAGTGGATGTTGGAAAGGTCATGTTTAAAAGAATTTTTGAGAGTATTGTCATCGCAGGACGAGGAGTCATCTATACTTCCCTTGTTTTATCTCTCGATTTATGTCGTAGGTTGGGAGTACCATTCTGCCTAATGACAAGTTATCTCTGGTGATGGAAATCGATTGGACCTAGTTTGACTAGTCTTCCGGATGGTAGTATTAGCTCTTTGCTTAGAAGGCGTCAAACTCGGCCGGCTCACCGCATTTTACATCTTCTTCTTTTCCATCTTTTTTTCTAGTCGACCTCAACAAACTCCTTTCTCCAACACTATCACATATGACATGTTTCAATCTTTAGTAGTGAGATGTTTGCGTGGTCAAGCCAATGTGGCTTTATTTGCTTTGAGAGTACTAAGCGGTGGTGTGATGATATTCGTAGAGGTTTAGAAAGAACGAGCGATTTGCCCGTAATCCTACTTTTGATGATCCTGCCTATCCACCTTGTCGATCGATTCTTATACCTTACCACGGTGGAAACACCTATTCCACCACCTTCGAGCTTTCATCCATCGTCATATCCTTTTGGAAGCCAATCTAGTGGGACAGTGTATTTTCGACAGTGTTCGAGAGACCGGCGATGTCGAGTTGGGGAGGATTCACTCGAGTTTGCACATGTCACAACCTGGCATGAGTTCGATGGGTCTTGATAGTTCGATCAGGACCACGACTACTGATTCAACCATCGACTTCTCGATCGTTTCGAGTTCGAGTTTTCAAGTTGATCCGAGGAAGACTACGATGAAGATTGAATTTAATAATTTTGATTAAACATTTTTATTGCGCTTTTTATTCGACATTTGTCATTTAGATATTGGTTGGTTTTCATTTTTTTCGTTTAGTTTTACAATTGTTTTATAAAAATTTGGTTTGCATTCTAGATCGTTTAGTTTTTATAAACTATAAAAATCACAAAAATAATTTTGTATCATTATTGAGTCGTTTTCAAAAAAATAACTAATGTGTCATTTTATCCGTCCGTATCAAAGTGGATGAATTAATTCAACCATTATCAAATTATCTTCAAGGCAAGTGGAAGCCTTGTTTCACACGTGAAGTAAAAAAACAAAACACAAGTTGTCTTTTACCTCTGTCCCCTCAGTAAAAGTAGGATGAGGCCGGACCGAGCCGGCATTTTCCCGGACCGGGCCGTGAAGAACAGAAGGCTGAGTCATTCTTGAGTCCGTCTAATGCACACACGTAAGTTTTTTACTATCTATTTAAGGAAGTAGAAGGAGGAGCAACAAATGCTCATATCTTTACCATCTTCAATTTTCCTTCTTTTATTTTATAGTAAACTTTAAAAATGTCGAACCACTCTTCACCGTCGGTTAATTCTTACGAGCCTGATACACCGGATCATCCGGAATCTCAAGCTTCTAACGAGAATATCATTTTACACAATCGTTTTGCAAATTCTCCAATCCTATTGGAGAAAGGTTTAAATTTAGATAAGCTTGATCAATGGGGAAAAACTATGATCCGTAGTTGTGGCTGGAAGAAATTTGTAAGTACACCGAGAGGACGAATAAATGTCTCAATAGTGCGAGAATTTTATTCTGCACTTATGACGACATCTATGGTCGATATCACTCAGATTGTTTTGGTAAGAGGAGTGGCTGTTCCCTTCTCTTCATCTATTATAAATCAACTTTTTGAAATACCACCAGTTACGATGCAGCACTTTGAAATAAAATGGGGACTACAAAATCCCTCTAATCATTTGAATAAAGTACGAGTCTTTCCAATGTACATTCCCGCTTTTTGATACAAATCACGACATGTCAACACGAGCTTTACTTCCACATCTAAAGGCGTGGAAGCATTTTATAAATTCTCGAGTTTATCCCACCTGGGATTTTGGAAGTTTGGCTGAGAATGAAATGCTTCTACTTTTTGCTTTGGCATTCGGTGTATTTGTTGATTGGGGTATATTGATTCAAAGGGCAGTGTTGGAGTTTGCGATCACGAGAGGTAGTAGGGGGAAGCCTATGCCTAATTCATGGATGATATCACGTTTGTGTACTCTTCTGAATGGAGTAGAAGAGCTGGAGACGGATGAAATTTTTCCGTCTAGAGATAGTCGGTTTGGTTTGCTACCGGTTGATACACCGGGTTGTTCGTCTACCATTTAGAGAGTTGTTTGTTGGTTTTATTTAAATTTGAATAAGTTAAATTAAGTTAAGTTTGAAGTTTCTTTAGTTAAGTTAAGTTTTTCTTTTAAGTTTGTAATAATGTATCTTGTTTAATATATATGTCTTAGTTTTTTTAAGTTTGTTTTAATTAGTATACGCTAAAATAAAATCAGAAAAATAACGTTAATAGATAATTTTAATTTTATTTTCGAACCTACTTCTTTACTCTTGATTGAACATCGGGGACGATGCTTGAAGCCGTAAGTGGGAGTAGAGTTAGGTTAGAAAATTCATTAAAATTTTAGAAAAATAGTCAAAACAATAATTATATTATATGTCTAATTTAGATTTTAATAAGATTTTAAGTTTATATAATTGAGAAATTAATATTAAATATTGTTTTTATAAAATTATATAAGTATGATTGATATTTATAAGTAAAATTTTTAGAATCATTTTCAATATGAATTATGAGTTTGGAATTGGACTAAGTTTGTTGATTTTGGCACCACAAAAATATAACTATAGCCAAATAACCTACCTCGGCCTTGATTAGAGTGATCAAGACCTCACCGAAATTGTCAATTGTGATTAAATAACCGAGCTTTAGCTATTTTGGTCTACATTTCCTTGAAATACCATAAGTTTGTGCGTACTTATAAAAGAGATGGAGACATAAAAGCTAAGTTTTGGTATATCTTTGAGATTGGAAAGATTAGATAAGTAGTAGTATATTCGATCTTACCTCATGACACTTGCAACATAGTCGATTTTGGTAATAAGTTCGGATATATTAATATTCTATAAAAGAATTAAGAACGAAGCACCATATTTACTGAAATTAATCAAATATCGTATCTTCCTTATCTCGTGATTAACAACTTAAAAATAAAAAAGAACAAATCGGTTGTAGCTACCAATGATTGGAGTGAGTAGGGTATTATCACGAAATGTCCTATATCACTATGAGGTAAGTAAGCTCCCGATTGCTGATGATAGTAGTCGGCTAGAGGTATTATCACGAAATGTCCTATTCTTTGGGAATGAGGGCACAAGATAAAATGAAAGAGGAAAAGTTGAATCATAAGATCTCGGGAATTATTACAAGTTTAAGGAAACCGGACTTGTAATTTTCGATCGAAAGAGTAGTACTCGATCAATCTTGATGAAAAGCAATGCCTGTAAGTTTGATTTTCTACACACACTCACGCTTTTAGTTCTTAATCTTGAAAAAAAAAAAAAAAAAAAAAAAAAAAAAAAAAAAGAAGAAGAAGAAGAGAGAAAATCTGAAAAAAAAAAGTGTTATTAATCGATGATTATTTTTGATCAAGAATATAAAGATGTAGGTACGTACGACTTGCCTCTTTCTCTTTTTGATTTCCTTTTTTTCCGATTAACCAACATCTTGAACCTAAACTCTATAAGCCATTTTTTGTCGACTACTTTACCGAAGTTTCCGATTCCAGAATTTCATAATAGTTGCGATTAAAAATAATTCTGATATTTTATTTATACTTCTTAAGTATTACATATATAATTTTATCTAAATAATATTTAATGTTTAAGTTATTTGATTATATCTCTTTCTGTCTTCTTAAGATTTTAAATTAAGATAGATAATATATTTATAATATTGACAATATAAATTATAATCGAAAAATTATACTATCTTTTATTACCGCTTATTTTTTTAACAGGGACGATCAAAATTTAAGTGGGGAGTAATTTGATGTATTATTTTTATATGATTAAATATACGTTATATTATTATGTTTTATCAACGAATTCTATATAAAATATATGAAATTATGGTATAAAGTGATTAGTCTTTATAATTTAGAGTATTTAGTAATAATAATAATAAAAATTTGTAATTTTGTACCGATTTTAGTAAATCGGAGTGTCGTGTCGAGATTCGTGGGTATTTGTGGTATTTTATTGCAGATTTATAAACCAAGACCCGAGAATCGACATATTGAAGTTTAACCATATCTGGAATAATTTAGAAGTGCCACGAGCTTAAATAGTCGATTGAATAGGCTTAAGTGAATGAGTGGTAAACCAATCTGGATAAGTAATAATAGAGAAATGTCTTCGACAAGCGAATGGCTCATCAAAACAACATTTTCGAGAGAAAGTGTTCTTCACGAAAGTTGTAGATTTTCCGAGAGCTTTCCAATGCAATTTAAATTATGAAGATTGAGGTCTACAACTTAAACAGTGATCAAGTGGCTAATCGATTTGGATTAAGAAAAATCCGTAAAAGCTTCGGAGAACACGAGGTTATCAAGAAGGCATTATCTGGAGAAGAGTCCTTCATGAAAGTTGTAGAGTTTTCGAGACCTTAATTTTGGCATTTTGTTTGCAATTTTGGAGGGGCGAGAACTCGAGATATGAATTTTAGAAGTTTAATAATTATATATAAAAAATAATATCTTCACCGCAGCATCTTTGAAGAGATCAAGTCGATGGGAGTAATCATTAGTCGGACCGAGCCGGCCTAATACCGGACAGTCCGGCCTTGAGACCTTTGCCTATATAAGGAATGCATCAGAGAACAGATCGGAGTGTACCATATATATACATCCTATATATATATATATATATCTCTCTCTCTCTTTTCTTTTTAATTTTAGTAGTAGTTGTAAATAAGGCCTTACGCCGTAATAATGTAGTTTTAGTATCGTTATAATGCTCGGGAAAATCTCGGAAGTCGGTTTGCTAAAGAAGTTGTAATGTCCGAAGATACGATTTACGAATCAACTGCCGTATTCGGGTAACTTTTCTTAAGTATTTATGTTTGTTTTTATATTTTTCGTTGTTATAATGTTTTTAGGCTAAATATAATCTTGGCCAAAACTATGTAATCGGTTTTATTTCGATCTTTTCGTTAAAGAAATGTTGTTAAGTTAAAATGACTAAAATTGAGTTAATTGAATCTTTTTCTATTTTGATCGTATTTCGTATTGACATATTTAACGATCCGAGGAATTCATAATCTAATTATGAATTGGCGCCTCGTAGTCGAGGATATGAGATAAAAGATAGAAAAACCGGAGGTAAAATTGGCCGTGTGAATAACGTGATAACGGAATCCGATTTCTACCGGGGGTAAATTTGTTTTGGGAGAAATGAATTTTATTATAATTTGTACTCGAGATCGTAATAATGTTAAATCATCGGTTTAATTGAAACTTAAACCGGAAAGTTAAATCGTCCGGCTTTGACAACCGGAGCCTTTAAAATAAAATTCACCGTTTGTGAACGGAATGACTCCTTTTATCTAAAGGTAGATTTGTACTCGGGACCTGTTCAGATTAATTCGTTTACCGTAATAGTTGTGGACCTTGGACTGATGCAATGGACATATGACAGTTTCATACGCTCATGTGAGGAGGAATTGTTTACCTCAGGAGTGCACCGTTTCACTTACTCAATTGGACCTAAAATAAAAGGAGAGATCGAACACATTTCAATTAATCGAAAAGATCGTATAAACCAATTATATAAGTTTTGGCGATTCTCTAAAATATATCATTTAATATATTGGTACCTATATATTTATATCTATATATATACTTTGCAATTTATGTACATCTATATATATTTATATATTTATATATATTATATTAGAATAACTTTTAAATTACGTATTTATTTTATGTTGACTAGAATAGTAGTGATCTGTGTTATAAAATTGCGATTTAGATCGAGTTAATAACAGCTCTTTGGTGTTTAACCACACGTAAAAGAAATTACCAAGTTCCCTGAGGATTCGACACTCTGACTCACCATACTAGCACCACAATTTGACCCGGTACACTGCCGGTTAGGATCGTTTAAACCAGGAAACGTTTGTCAGATTTCTGGCACTGTTTCCAAGGTTAGGTTTAGGTCTGTCAATGGCCAAAGATTCTCCCTGTTGAAACTCTTCGACATACCGATCGCATATCTCCTCCGAGTCGGGATTGTAAAATATCGGTGTCTCGAGTGTCGACATGTCGAAATCTGGGTTGACGGCCTTCACTTGATCCACTGCTAGAGTATAGCCACCCATCATCGAGGCACGCATAAGCACCTCCAGATCATCCTCAAGGTTGCTCGATGTTGGGGAGATTTTGCATCATAAAAACAAAAGAAAATTTATAAACCTATACTACCATGCAAAACTAACTCCTAACCGGCCGAATACCGGGTAATTGATAGTAGAGCGAAGTGAGTAAGGGGTCGATCCACAGGGAATTGGGATGTTGAATCTAATTTCACTAATTCCTTTCAATTGTTACTTAGGAAAAACGAATAAACGAAAGAACAAATAAAATAAACGAAAGAGCAATTAAAATAAATCTAACTTACGAAATAAAATAACACAACCTAAACTAAACTAAAGATACATGGGATCAAACAGTGCACAAACCAAGTGATTTCAATCCTAGTTCATCTCATGATTTTAATTCAAATTGTGGTTTCACCTTGACACGAGACACAAATCCCTAATCTCTTTGTGAATTTAATCTCAAGCTATGGATTCCTAATTCCTTAGTGAGTCCAATTTATCAATCTCTCCTCTTCCGAATGTTGAGATCGATTTACCAAACAAAACTCGGTGTAGATTCAGGTTAACTCTCGTATTTTAGAATCTAACAACCTAGATAATTAACCAATTAATTTGTCACATAATTAATGATTAAAGATCCTATCTTTCTATGGTGATCTAGTCTACGCAACTTCCGTATGTTGTAAATGTATCAATAGCAAACTGATCTCTCGATCTAATTCACATCATAGCATCAAAATCATAGAACGATACAAAATAAATTAAAGATCATAAAAAACGAATAAGGACTGAATAAATTAAATAAATAAACTCACGTAGTTTGGTACATGATTGAATCCATGAATCGAAAACGGAAGAAAAACGACATCCTAATCTAACCCGGATCACCCGAGCACAAGGCTCGGGTGACCCGCCTGAACTCCTCGAATTGCATTTCTTTGTGATGTATTTGCCGTAGGAATATTGTGTATGAATTATGGGATTAGGGTATTGCATGCGCATATATATAAATAGTATAAAGTCATTTGGCTGAAATTAAATCCTTATTTAATTAGGATTTATGTATGTAATTTGAATATTATGGATTTAGGAATGAAACTTCTAAAATTCATATCTTGAGTTGTAGACCTCAAAAATTATGATCCGAATGTCATAAAAAGCTCTCGGAAAACTCTACAACTTTCATTAAGGACTCTTCTTTAAAAACGCCTTTTGATTAGCCCGTCGTATTACGAGTCATTTTCGGATTTTCCCAAGCTTTATTTCATCTTCATCCTCTTGTATCTCTTTCTTTCCACTTTAATCTTCAATCAAACATCATTTAGACCTCTTCCATTCCACATTTGTGCACCTAAAAGATGACAAAACCGAGCAAAGCGTAAAACCATACAAAATAGATAATAAAACCACGATATTTACTCGATTTTGCATTTTAACTATTCAAAACGTCATTTGCTCAATTAATCGATTATAAGCTCGAATTCTACGAAAAAGATCCATATATGGGGAATATTGATATAAAATATATCCTTATAAAACACTACAAATTGACCCTTAACAACTCCCCACACTTATCTTTTGCTCGTCCCGAGCAAAACAAAACAAAGTCAAGCTCGAGACAAATAAACATCCATACAAATATGAAGTATATTCAATAACTTAGAAGTTCACCCGTGTAGTGTGTGCATAGCCATAATAAACTTCCACTAAGTTCCACAATTTGAAAGTTATTCAAACCAAAACTAGCCCGGTTTCCCATCTAAGTTAGAAATATTCAAAAATTATAACAGGCACTTTATAAAACATACATATCCCAAAAAGAAATAGTATAGAATATCTAAAACATTTCTGACAGACTCACAGGATAATCCCTACAACATATCCTTTAGTTTATACTAGGTATAAGATTAACGATAACTAAGTCCTTACTTATTCATAATAATATATTTCAATATTTTAACTTTTTCACACTTTTCTAACACACATCGAATAAGCTTTTGCCTCATGTGAGAATATGACATTTCAAGATAATCCCTACCTTACTCCAATCATAAAGCGACTATAAAGCGACGTATCGTGAGCTTTGGTCATCATAGTGGAATAGGACATACGTGGTACACCTACCTCACCCAAATCATAAACCGACTTCCGACACACACAATTACAATTATGTTTACTTAGAGATTTACATTTGGCGGTGGAAAAGATTATTTTCTAGTAGTACGCAGACCACTTGAGCATAACACCTCAAGTAAACAATTTATTACTATTGCAAAAGACTTAATCACGTTTCACTTATCACATTCAAACTTACTGGATATTCACGGTATGTCATACTTTAATCCTAGAATACAAACTACTAAACTTTTCAAGAATTGTACATAAGCAAAGAAACATGCTATAATCATCAAAAATCTCCAACTAAAATGGGGTAGGCTTTCAACATTTAGCTCATCATTTACTATGACATGTGAAAAAGAGTGTCGGGTGAAACAACTAAAATTACTAAATATACGAGAATATAGCAAAATGATATAAACTCAAGCAAAGATATGCCTTTGTCTACTCGGGATATAACAAAAATTTGAAAATTAAGCACTTTTCATAGAAATACTAAAAATATGAGCAAGCGAAAGTAGACACATAAATCATCTATCCCTTCCCCACACTTAGATTGCAACTTGTCCTCAAGTTATACGAAATAATAAATTAGAGAACTTAGGCGATTGGATCTTTGGCAGTGCGGAGGAACCAACAAGAACCAGGATTGCTTGCATAGCTCGATGAGCGTGGAGCATCACGGGACAATGAATACATCTTTAAAGTGCACAATAGCTATAGAAAGTATCCTGAGACTTGATTAGTGCAAAAAGAGTCTTCGGGAAAAAGAAAAGATTACATATATAAAGCACATGAAGAAAAGGATCATAGAGATTTTTCAACTTAAGCTCAACTAAAGATTGAATACTATACATGAAATACTACAAAGTCGTAGGCTAGGTGCAACTATATGAAAATATACTACAATGCAATCTACATGATATGCAATCCGAAAAATAAAATAAATAAAAAAATAAATTACAGCAGGCTCAGTGAGCAAGTTGACCCACGACAACTCTACAGTGACTACGGCCCTATGAGAAACTAAAATAAAAATGAGGTAGTATTACGAAACCGGCGATTAACTACACTCAAGAAAAATAAAAGAAAAATAGAAAAACAATGCAACTAGATGACATGCAACTAAATGATATGCATCTGAATGATATGCAAAAATAAAAGAAAATAAAAGAAAGAAAACTAGCCCACTCATTTGCAACATGACATGTATATAATAAACGTCTACCAGATAATGACGGAGTTACGATAAGCAGCGAGATTGTTTCATTACATGCGGTGTAGGCGTGCTTTAAGACTTCGTCAAAGGTGATAGCATTATGGAAAACCAACAGTTAGCTATACTAAACAGATATAACTCATAAGGTTTCCATCGTAGCAACGGAAAACCGACAGTTACTACCCAAATGAGTTATAAAAATAACAAGGAAGCACATAAGTCTCAAAGCTCACAAGATTCATCACAGCGGTATGTAGCATACGGAAACCGACATTAGCTACTAATTAACACGAAGACCAGTTATAGCATACGAGAACCGACAGTAACTATAACTTGCATAGATGAATCATGTATAAGGAATAAGATCATTTACTTAGAATGAATTCATAAATGGAAATGTATAACATTCATATTCATGACATCTATGTAAAAAAATAAATAGGCCACAGATGCTCGAATGTAAGCAATCCATACTAAATAAAAGCATTAGGAATGAGATCAAGAAAAACCTGGACTACCGGCGGCGTCAAAGACAATGACACGGGCGTTCACCTCAAAATACTGACTTTGGACGAAGCGTCAAAGAAACAAGCGCTCGTTTGACTTGAAAACCAACCGGACGGACGTCGAGAAAGCATAGACGCCGTCTGCGGGTCCTTTAAACGTAAGCAGTCAAAAATATTTGAGCGGACGGCGTCAATACTTTCAAAACTTCGTTTACTGCGGCTAAAGAAGCTGGACGGGCGTTCACTAACTTGAACGCTCGTCCATACAACGAATACACAAAGAGAGAGCAGAAAACGCAGACAAACCTAAAAACTTAAAACACATATTAACACAGATCACAGCAGCCACTTTCAATTAAAGCACAAAGAGGTTAGATCAGAAAACACATAAACACATACTTCACGTTTAAACAAATCGAGTAAAAAACTTTTGCACATTCTTAACCTTATGGTCATCGAAACACGGCAAAATAAAAACTCGATTTGGTAAACGCTACTTTATTAAAGCGAAAAATAAGCGTAACAAAATCGAGAAATAACAAGATCAGATTCAACATGACACCTATTCCCGACAACGGCGCCACTTTTGTTGGGGAGATTTTGCATCATAAAAACAAAAGAAAATTTATAAACCTATACTACCATGCAAAACTAACTCCTAACCGGCCGAATACCGGGTATTTGATAGTAGAGCGAAGTGAGTAAGGGGTCGATCCACGAGGAATTGGGATGTTGAATCTAATTTCACTAATTCCTTTCAATTGTTACTTAGGAAAAGCGAATAAGCGAAAGAACAAATAAAATAAACGAAAGAGCGGTTAAAATAAATCTAACCTACGAAATAAAATAACACAACCTAAACTAAACTAAAGATACATGGGATCAAACAGTGCACAAACCAAGTGATTTCAATCCTAGTTCATCTCATGATTTTAATTCAAATTGTGGTTTCACCTTGACACGAGACACAAATCCCTAATCTCTTAGTGAATTTAATCTCAAGCTATGGATTCCTAATTCCTTAGTGAGTCCAATTTATCAATCTCTCCTCTTCCGAATGTTGAGATCGATTTACCAAACAAAACTCGGTGTAGATTCAGGTTAACTCTCGTATTTTAGAATCTAACAACCTAGATAATTAACCAATTAATTTGTCACATAATTAATGATTAAAGTTCCTATCTTTCTATGGTGATCTAGTCTACGCAACTTCCGTATGTTGTAAGCGTATCAATAGCAAAAGCGATCTCTCGATCTAATTCACATCATAGCATCAAAATCATAGAACGATACAAAATAAATTAAAGATCATAAAAAGCGAATAAGGACTGAATAAATTAAATAAATAAACTCACGTAGTTTGGTACATGATTGAATCCATGAATCGAAAACGGAAGAAAAACGACATCCTAATCTAACCCGGATCACCCGAGCACAAGGCTCGGGTGACCGGCCTTGGAACTCCTCGAGAATTTCATTTCTTTGTGATGTATTTGCCGCAGGAATATTGTGTATGAATTATGGGATTAGGGTATTGCATGCATATATATAAATAGTATAAAGGCGGTCATGGTTGAAATTAAATCCTTATTTAATTAGGATTTATGTATGTCGGCTGAATATTATGGATTTAGGAATGAAACTTCTAAAATTCATATCTTGAGTTGTAGACCTCCAAAAATTATGATCCGAATGTCATAAAAAAGCTCTCGGAAAACTCTACAACTTTCATTAAGGACTCTTCTTTGAACGCCTTTTGATTAGCCCGTCGTACATGAGTCGTTTTGGGATTTTCCCAAACTTTATTTCATCTTCATCCTCTTGTATCTCTTTCTTTCCACTTTAATCTTCAATCAAACATCATTTAGACCTCTTCCATTCCACATTTGTGCACCTAAAAGATGACAAAACCGAGCAAAACGTAAAACCATACAAAATAGATAATAAAACCACGATATTTACTCGATTTTGCATTTTAACTATTCAAAACGTCATTTTCTCAATTAATCGATTATAAGCTCGAATTCTATGAAAAACATCCATATATGGGGAATATTGATATAAAATATATCCTTATAAAACACTTCAAATTGACCCTTAACACTCGACTTCCGATACTCCATGATTACTTCAGTTTTGGCTGTCTCGACATGCGCGAGAGCTCGATCCAACTTAGCCCGTAGCGCATCCCTGTCGTGTCGAGCCTTCGCAACATCTTCCAATGAAGCCTTGTGCCACCCTTGCACCTTATTGAAGTCTTGAGCCAGCTTAAGCAGCTCCCTACCCTGATCTTGCCTCTCAGCCTGCAGTCGGTCCAGCTCCTTCTCAGCAATCGTTAGCTTTTCCTGCAACTTCTGGCACTCCGCAACCGACTCGCGCTTCAATGTCTCGTATTGAGAGTCCATGGCGGAGATGGCGGCATTCTTTGCAATAACATACCGCAACAGCTTACCATTTTCCTTGCGCAGATCATCGGCCGACTCACTCGTTTTGGCCAGCTGTCGGGCAGCCTCTCGACTGAGATAGTTACTCTACAAAAGACAAGGAAGTGTCAGAAAATAGACAAGGCATACGCCTCGAGAAAAATCAATAGTTAAAGAATGAAAATGCAATCGACTTACAAGACGATTCGACTTTCGGACCGCCATAGCCAAAGCTTTATCCTCCAAGGCTGCACAATCTTCAGGAGCCCAGTTCACATCGACTTCAAGCTCCATCGTAGCCTCAGCAGTTTTGGGCCTCTTCGACTGTCGCTGTTGCTCTCTTACCACCTCAGCAACAGTTGGCCTTTTCTTTGTCGGCACCGCCCGTTCCTCCACAGTCGGAGTTATGTCGACCAGCTCCTCCTCATCCTCGTCTCGAAGCGAGCCATATCGAACAGATAAGCCGCTGGTGGCCGGAGGTAGCTCGGCAGATTGAACCGGCACCGTTGACTCGACTGTAGCAGGGATTGTCTCAGGTTGGGAAGCACCCCCCTCTCGAGAAGAAGAAGGCGCCCTGACTTCAATCATAGGCACTTCGGGCGCTGCCTGACTTCTGAGAGGCGGAGCAGCCACGACCGCCGACGAAGGAACCCGGGTGGGATCGGTAACCTTGGAAAACCTTCCCACTGCAAAATGAAAAGGGAACAAGTTAGTTTGATCAACAAATGACAAGTTATCAGACTCGACAAACGGCAGATATGAAAAACAAATAAAGAAATCCCTACGGTTCTCTTGATCTTGGGCGTGAAGGCATGCATATGGAACTAGCCTGAATTTCTCCTCCAAGTGGGCTAGGTGATAGAGGAGACTCAAGTCTCGAGTGCACACCTCGAAACTATGACCTCCGAGAGTCGGGCCTCGCCGTCGAGGAATAGGACATTTTCCAAGTTTGTCTTGTCTTCCTTCTCTCGACCTCCATTGACCTATGTACGGGTTCTCCAGGCCATGCCGAATGAAGAAAAACCGAGGCTTCCACTCCCCGTGAGAAGAAGGCCCCTTGGTTATGAATTCATGTCGATGCGCTCTCCTCTAAAAGGTGCACCATAGCTTGTCGGGCGTGGACGACATCTGGTAGTAATACCGAAACAAAGGTACCGAGAAGCAGACCCCCGCAACTCGGCATGCTATGATAAACCCCATCAGAATCCTGACGCCATTCGGGGCTATCCGGGAAACACTAACCTCATAATGGTCGAGGATCGCGAGAACAGCCGGACAGAGTGGGAACCTTAACCCACTCGCAAGTTGATTATCGTAGACAGCACAAAATCCCTCTGGGGGCTCATCAGCAAATTGGTGCAGGCCAGAAGGAAGTCGAGCTTCGAGTGTGGGGCTGATAATGTTGTATTTCCGGCAAAGTCGGGTGACCTCTTCGGAAAAAAACGTACTAAGACACCCTTTAGCACCCTTTCCATCCATCCTAGTTACTAGCTTCTTAGGTTGGTTAGGGACAAGAGGAGGGGAAGCTGTGGGTTCACCGGATTCTTGCCGGAGAAGGTGATCGGAAGTAGCAGGTGCCAGATTTTGGCTACGAATGGGCGTTTCACTACCCCTCTCCGGTTCAGTGGCACTACTACTACTGGACGCTGATAAATCAAAGAAAAGATGAACAACACAGAAAAAGAAGCTTACTTTGCGTTTGGAGATTGTGAGAATGAAATAAGAAATGGAATTGGCTCTGCTACAACTTCTATCTCCTCTCCTTTATATGCTAGCAAAGAGTTTGCAAATGAATGATCTGAAAAGACGTGAGTGATGGGGGGTTATAACCCCCTATAAATCGCGAGAATCAAGGCAGTGACGCGTTATGATTTATAGAATTCGAAGCGTTTTGTATGCCAGATATCGCACCACGTGGCTACTAGGCAGTTAGGGTTGTGAAAAGGCGGGCTTTTTCCGCCCAAAGGAAAACCCAACTCGAAGACGGTTCATGTGACAGACTCGACTTCGGACAACGGGAGTCGCCTCTCTCAAGTCTGCGGGGCTTATGACGATACATGGTTTCACTCCCTCCACGTGTCGTCTATCGGTTGGTCATCACACCATGAAGTAACCCCAAGGTACTCATATCGGCTCATACTCGGGACAACAACTATCGACCTTCGAGCAGTGTGCACGACCAGTCCGCAAGACAGAGTCCACGCCAGCTAGCAGTGTAGGATGATGAGTCTAGAGTCGTTCACCGCAGGTCGGCAGTATCGACATCGAGGACAGAGTCCGCACCAGCTGTCCAGGCCCATTAACAACGATAGCTTGGGCAAGGGTTAAGGCCCATTTAAGGGTAAAGATGACAATAACATAAGCCGACTTAACCTTAGGGTTCAGGCAAGTACTGTCATTATAAATACCCCCAATCCAGGAACTACGTAAGGCTTGATTCCTGGAACCTAACAGGATACGTAGGCAATCTAAGATACAGTCTTAGACTCAGCCGCAAAGACTAAAATCCACCACCACATTCTTTTGGGCATTAGGGTTTTGTGTGTTCATCACTAGATTCAATTAGGGCCCGTATCATTAAGGTGACATAATTTGTCATCACATCACAAGATTATAACGCTTGAATTTTCGACATGTTGATATAAGGTATTTTATAGGCAATTCTAAATAATTTTCAATCGAGATTATTTTTTTTAGTCTAAAATACTATTGAATGATTGCCGAAATGTTACGAGTCTCTAAAAATAATGATATTTCCTTTGAAATGTTATGTTACTAAAAATTAGACATAGGTTGTCACTATTCAATCATTAACTTATTACTAAAAAATTATTAATATATATATATATATATATATATATATATATATATATATATATATATATGTGTATATGATCAACAAAATAAATATATTTTATTATTGCCAAAGGTTTTTAAAAGTTGTTATTGTTATTTTTTATTATTATTAATATTTTTTTGAAGAAAATAATTTTTTTATTAAGTAAAGTCTGCAATAGCGGCATAAATTACATCATGGGGAGGGGTTGTTCCCCAAACAATATGACCAAAATAATCTAACCCGTGTCAAGCCAATAAATGCGCCGGAAAATTGCCAGTGCGCTTGACGAATGTAAAGGATGTGGAAACAAATGATGACAAAAGCGCAAGACAGTCACGCGCTAAGCAACTGAAGACAGACAAATCATCTAACGGCCGCAATAATGCTTGAACATATGGCAGACAATCAGTGTCGAAGGTGACTGCAGAAAGTCCTAAACGAATAGCCTCTTCCATCGCCAATAGAGTCGCTTGCATCTCCGGATCTCAGGACTTATACCAGGATCAAGGTGAAACGAAAAGAAATCAATAATTGAGCCGAGCGCATCTCTAAAGATCAAACCCAGACCAGAACCCGAGTATGTGACGGAAGCATCAGAATTACATTTTCAACTGCCCACAGGAGGTGCACTCCACCCCTCAGATCACGTGTGAGAAGAGCATACGGCCTGACGAAACTCTACTGCCCCGGCTAAGGATGCGGCGACCACCTGGGATACATAAATAGGTACATCATTGAAAACTGTGATGCATCAGGCTTTCCAAAGGTTCTAGAGAAGCAGACAAAAGGTAGAAACCTCATCGGTAGTGTAACGCACTATCATCGCACCAAAAAACTCCTTAAAATTCGACCCTTGTTGCATCCAATGACTACCTAAAGGCGAAGCTGCCCAGATCTCCCTAGCATATTCAAAATCAGAAAGTACATGCCGTAAGGACTCCATCTCCCTTCCACATGCCAAACAAAGGCCCGAGCCCATACTGCGCTTAGCAAGCTGCTCTCCAATTGGCAAACAGTCTTGCAAGCATCGCCATAAGAAATGATGAACACGCGGCGGCACACTAACCTTCCGAACATCCCGCCACACTCTGTTTGGCCATGAAGATGATGATGAATGTGTCGAATTAGGCAACCCAGCATACAAGCTCAATGCGAGGAAATATCCTGACTTCACTGTATATCTGCCCCGGCGGTCATAATGCCAAATCAGTTTATCCGGGTGTGAACTGCCTGCAATAGAAGTCTGAAGGATGGCGTCCACCTCCTAAGCCTGGAATTCTTGCATGAGGAGAGGCAAATTCCACCGTCTAGTACCTGGCGAAATCAAGTCATGTACCTTACTATCCGTAGGTAAGGAGTGAGGTGAATGGGCTAACCAAAATGACGACGGCCTAGAGACCCAAGCATCATGAAAGATGTAAGCAGAACTCCCATCTCATATTATCCATTGCAGCCCCTACATTAACATATCTCAGCCTTCCAGCAAACTCCTCCACAGGAAAGATGGTCTGCTCCCCAACCCTGCTGCCATATAGTTGTACCCGGATGGTACTTTGCATTAAGTACTCGACTTGCAAGGGCGGCGGGGCAGGTAAGATAGTGCCACGATTGCTTAGCCAATAATACCAAATTAAAACATTCCAGATTGTGGAATCCTAGGCCCCCAAGATATTTGGGTAGGCAGCAAGTGTCCTAGTTCCGCCAATGCACATTTCGTTTGGCCTCTGTGTCCCCCCAGAAGAAGCCACAAATACATTTTTCAATCTCTTGGACTAACGGGGTAGGGACCTTGAAACATTGCATAATGAACGTTGGTATAGCTTGCAGGCTCGATTTAATCATGACTTCCTTCTCTGCGGGGAGAGAAGCTTATCCTTCCAACTGGACAGTTTTTTCCACACCTTCTCTCGAAGAAAATCAAAACTTGTCGTTTAATCCTTCCAGTGAGAAAGGGCATACCCAAGTATTTGCCCGTACCTGTCCCAACGGGAATCTGAAGAAATTCCGATATATACTCTATGTCCTCCTACCGAATAGCTCTGCTGAAGTATAAACTGGACTTGTGGAAATTTATAGCTTGACCAGAGAGCATCCCATACTGATTACAAAGGTCAGTCAGTGTCTCAAGTGCCCCATCCATGTACTCGAAAAATAGCATGATAACATCAGCGAAAAGCAAGTGCGAAACATGAACTTATGCCTGCCTGCCAAACGAAATACCCCGAAGCAACCCACCTCGCACAGCCCGATCCAACAAAGCTATCAGTCCCTCTACGCAAATGATAAAAATGAACGGGGAGAGAGGATCCCCCTGCCGGATCCCCAGAGTTGGAACGATCTGAGGACCGGGCCTGCCATTGACAAGAGCCCGATAGGTAACTGACGAGACACACCTCCGTAATAAATCAACAAAAGCCCCTGGAAAGCGCATCTGATGCATAAACCCCAAAGATAGCTTCATTCCACCCGATCAAATGCTTTGGCCATGTCAAGTTTGATAGCTGCATGGTTGTGACAACCATGTACCCCCACCTTCATAGAATGGAATGCCTCAAAAGAAATGATGGAATTGTCTGTGATCAATCTGCCTGAAACAAAAGCACTCTAGTTGCCCGAAATAACATCATTAATAACCTGCTTAATCCTGTTGACAATGACACGTGAGAGCAACTTGTACATCAAATTACACAGTGCAATATGCCTCAACTCGGCTACACGGGTGAGAGATGCCACCTTAGGTACCAATGCAATGTAAGTCTCGCACAACAAGCTTGGATCCATGCCCTCATTGAGGATAGCTAAAATCACTTGCAGTACCTCAGAGCCAATCACAGGCCAATATTTTTGAAGAAAAATGACGTGCATACCGTCTGGGCCGGGAGCCTTTCTGCCAGGGAGCTGCTTGAGTGCGCGAAGAACCTCAGGCTCCGTAAAAGGTTCATTGAGACGATGAATCTGGATGTCTGTCAGAGTGGAAAATTCCATTCCCTCAAAGTCCTGCATCGGTGGCTGCGACGAAGTAAAAATACTCATGAAATACCGAGAGACTACCCCTTCAAGCTCCCACTGCTCAGTCACCGCCACTCCATCTTCATCAAATAAAAGGTCAATAGTGTTCCTGGCTCTACGACTGGTCGCTTTATGATGGAAGTAACTCGTGTTTCTGTCCATACCCTTCAACCAGTCGTTGCGCCCTCGCTGTCTCCAATAATCTTCATCCAATGTATATAGGTGGTCTAACTCCTTCAAGCGGTCCCTCTCCGCCTCTATATTATAGTCAGGCACCTCACGAAACAAACGAAGCTCTTCCTCTTTGGCCGTAATATTTTTAGCTATATTACCATATTTCTGCAGGCTCCAACTCTTGAGGTCTCGGCCCAGACCTATGATACGTCGAGATAAAGAATCACGATCCACTGTCGCAGAAGATTGCCACCCCCCTGCATTTTTTCCTCGAACTCATCATCCTTAATCCAGAATCATATCGGGGGACAGAAAACCATTTAACCTTGCCCCGGCGAAACGGGTTACTTTCAGACAACAATATTGGAGCATGATCAGAACGTGAGCAGGACAAGTGATACACATGATGATTAGAGAACATGGCCTGCCACTCTACATTTGCCACACCTCGATCCAAACGAACCCAAGTTGGTCGCACATCACGTCTATTGCACCAAGTAAAAGAAACACCACAATAGCCAAGGTCGACTAATTCACAATCCGTTAAGGCAGACTGGAAAGCAACCATCTGTGAGATTGGCCTCAAACGCGGTCCTTCCTGTTCAGACTGCAAAAGTATCTCATTAAAGTCACCTGCCACCACCCAAGGCAGCTGATAGGAGCCATGCAAACGACGAAGCAAGGTTCAAGAATGAATTCGCTCTTCTACAACGGGATTACCATAGAAACCTGTAAACCTCCACCTTCTGCCATCTACATTAGACACAACCACATCAATGTGCCCCTGGCCGTAAGTGGAAATCATAAGGTCCACATTTGACTGCCAAAGCAGAGCCAAACCCCCACTAGCCCCCAAACTACCAACTATTAGAGCATTAGGGAAACCCAAAGCACAACGAACTAATTCAAATCTATTTCTAGAGAGTTTTGTTTCTGACAAAAAAAACTGAAGACGGAGAAAAATAAAGTACAAAAGCCTTAAGAGCTTTCACTGCGCGGGGCTGGCCTAAACTCCGGTAGTTCCAACATAAGAAATTCATGGCGTCGGGTGGGCCTGCTCCGTGGCAGACTCCACCAATGGCCTTAGGAGTGTATTTTTCATGCTTTTAAATAATGAAGATCCACATTGATTAGATATCAATAGGCGAACGTTTAATCATTAGATATCAATAGGCGAACGTTTAATCAATTACACTTTAATATATTAAAAAGTAAAATAAATAACCATATTTAATGATGTATTACACTATCATGTTATACTAAGTTAAAAATTACATGAATATATTATATAGATTCAATAGGAAACATCATATATTTTTATCTATATAAATAATCTATATAATGTTGTTAATAAATAATCGGCAATTGACGGAAATTGGCGTTACAAAGAAATCTTGTAACCGTAGTAGTGCACTAAAGGGAAGTAATAAAAAGGGACTTGTTACTGTATGTGCTTTTTTTCTTTTTTCTTTTTTTGTTGAGGAAACTGTATGTGCGGTTGAATGGAGTGCTTAAAGATTATTATTATTATTATTATTTTTTTTTGAAGGAAAATATTATTATTTAGAGTGACTATATATACATAGCTTCCTTAGGCTGTCTCCAATGGTCCCTTGACCCTACACTTCAAAAGCTTTTTAAAGTAATATGTCCTTCCTTGAGACCCACACTGAGACCCTGTATCTCCCCTCTACTCATTAATTCCTTTATACACACCTTCAAATCTGGAATTCATCTTGGAGTGAAACTATGAATAGTATTATATTATATCGTGTATAATTATAAACATGAAAATAATGTAACTAAAATACTGGAAAAAATAATAAGAAAAATAATAGAGTAAAAATATATTGGATTTTCATCGTATGATTTTGTTTGTTATATATAAGATGAAGGGAAAAAAATGTTTTAAGATGATTGTATAAAGGGTGTTTGTTGGAGTAGATTAATTTATAAAATGTTAAAAAGATGAAACTGGAACGGAGAAAACGATACAGTTAGAGGGTGATATAAAGGATTGATGTTGGAGATAGTCTTACCCAAAGTATAGGGAAAGGGAGTGATATATTTCACTAGATGTCGACGTCAAGCCTATAAAACTAGGCCACCATTTTACCGCACGTCACCGGCAACCAAAGCCAGATAAACCCTTTCCAGCCATTTTATTTTATAAAGAAAACCCGTTATTGCTTCACGCCTTGGTATCGGCACACCAATCCAATCTTCGTCATCTTCTAGTTTCCATCCTTCGACTCGTGACCCGTGAGCAATCTCCATCTATACACACAGGGGCGGCTGCAGGATTTTTGATTTGGGGGTCAGAAATTTATCAATTTTTTTTTTCCGTATCTCACATATATTTGGATACTCAATTCTATACATGTAATTATGAGGAAATAGATAAAAACAAGGGGTCTGTACATAAAAATAAGAGAGTCAATTTAACATATATATGTGTTTATAAAAATATTTCTCTACTATTTGTACATAATATTTTAGTTTTAGGGGGTCGGCCGCACCCCCAAAACTCTACATAAAGCCGCCCCTGTATACACATAATGGCCAAACACAATACCACAGAGCCTCCTTGAGTGCCCATATCCATCAACGATCGAGAAGCCTTTCCACTCAACTGATACCTGAACATCATCACCAGAAACTAAAATTTTAACAACAAGAGTTGAACATTGTTTTTCAGATGTCATCCCCTATACTTTATCATCAATTCATCATATGCTTTTGTGACGCCCCTGTCTCGGATACCGTGTCCTTATCTGGAAAATAATGCCCGGTGATAGGAACCAACTTTACAGTACATTTCTGGCATGTTTCGGGTGAGTTTAGACCATATTTTGAGGTAATATCGTGATTTTATAGCACGAGGAGTAATTCCGTCACTTTGATGGTTTACTACCTCTTTTTATTGATATTAACCTCATTCCGAGCACTTTTACCCTCCGGAATCGTTTGTGTGTCTTGTTCATTCATGAGATTGTAGGGTATTGGTGTCTCGAGAACCCGGAAGGCGAAGATTTATGATGATAAGTGTGATCAAGGTGCAAGAATGAGCCAAGGAAGAAGAAAGAATAAGAAAAGAAAGAGAAATAGTTGTTGCTCTCACCATATGTTCACTTCATCAGCATTTTGACCGATTATGGAGGCATTTTCTGGTCATGATGTCTTCATGAAAGTTGTAGATAATTCAAATATCTTTCTAATGGTTTTTGAATCACCCCAATCAGAGGTCGGATGAAGAAGTTATGAAGTATTTACTGCAGAGCTGTCAGAAATGGAGCAATCTGGAGGCAAAACCAGAGAGTTGTCCGTACGGATGACACATTTTGTCCGTACGGACGACTGGAAAATGATGAACTATCCGTACGGATAGCCTTTTATCCGTACGGACAAGTACCCTGGACTATATAAACACCTCAAACATCGCAGCAGCAGGGCAGATGAGGTTTTTAGGCGACTTTAGGCGATTTGGGGCGATTTTCTTCGTTTCTTAGAGTTAGAATTAGTGTTATATATCATTAGAATCATCTTTCGATCCTCTCTCTGATTATCTAACTTAGAACTTCGATTTGTTACATTTCGATTGTCAAAATTCGATCTTTTGGAGCACGAATTTGGTACTCTTAATTTCTTAATCAAGTAAGTTTATTCTCTTGTTCTTTTATGGTTATTGCTATGTTTTTTCTACCTTGTTTGTTGTTTAGATTCGATTATGAGTAGCTAGATTTGTTGTATGGTCGAACCACGTGAATGCGGGTGAAACACCATTAGAGAGATGAACCGGGAGGTAGTGTAGCACGTAATTTAACGTTCTAATCGATAATCCACATCACGAAACTTGTTTTGATTGTTTTAATAGCTTTGAATGAGATTGACAACTTTGTTCATTGTTGCACACACGTAGCTTATAAATGTATGTTTGCGCGACGTGTGGGGGAACGGGGTTTCGGACCGTAGAAGTTTTGGGCTTGAAAGGTAGTCGACACTACCCGTGTACTAGATTGACGCCCTAGTCATCAATTTCAGTTCCAATACGGGGTTTGTCCTATGAGTTATCGTTAGACGGCAAGGTAGAGTAAGGCACACTCCTAGGGTAATCTGTTTAAGGGTAAAGTAATCCGTTGGATCGTAGTTCGGCCATACCTCTTTTAATTGTTTAGAATTCCGAGTAGTGTAATCTTTCTTTTATGCAATAGTATAACTTCATATCTATCTCTGCTTGACTCGAGGCGAGTGCTAAGTCAAGCTGTGGTACTCAAAAACCAATCTCTGTGGGTTCGACCTCGGACTCTCAAGCACTATCCTACAATCGACCGGTCCTTGCCGGTTAGAAAGTAGATTTTGCTAAGGTTTTGAGTTTTACTTGATCGACCGGACCGTAGAAAATCCGCTTATCAAGTTGGCGTCGTTGCCGGGGATTGGCAATGCTTTGATATCACAAAAGTTGACCGAAAGCTTGGGCTTAGGTCGTTTTTTTTGTTTTCTTGTTGCTTTGTTTTGACTTGCGGTGAAGTGCCACACCACCTATTGATGAGGTGGTGGTGACGCAGGCACTCTTGTGATTGTTTTCGTGTTGTTTTTCGTGATTTTGCAGATTGAGCATAAATGGGTGGATACTCTCAACAATACAACTTTTATGAAGAAAAATCCACCTACCAACCTTGGGCACCCGAGCTTGGTCAAAATCGAATTATCAACCTTATGACCAAGAAGCGGTGGTGCGTCCATGGGATGTGGAATGGACGACGATTATCGATATGATGAGGGGAACTATAATAGACAGAATTTTGGGGGAAATTGGAACCAAAATCAACCGGGAAACTGGGGAGGCAATCAAATCCAGCATGACTACAATTGGAGCCCAAATCAAGGACAAGGGAATAATCAGAATTATGACTCGAACAACCCTTGGAATTGGAGCACTCAAAATCAGCACTTACAGCAGATTGACCTTGCCTATGCCGAAGAGGAACGAGAAGTAGGTATTATTCAGGAGCTGATGGAAAGGGTTTCTATGGCTATGGATGAGGAAGTGTCGGCACATCAATTGATCGATTGGTTGAACCGGATGCTCGTGTTATATAAAGAGGCCGAGGATGCTTTGAAGCGGGTGGGAGATGCAAGACAAGTTTTCCAATGGGAGTATAGGACTCGCCTAGCCAATGAAGATTGGCCCCATATGAGATCTGAGCTATGTTGGATGTCTCAGGATATCGTGTCTCTCATGACCCGGATGACGGATCAAAATGAAAAGTCTTGCACACAAACGGTCCGGGTAGCGGTGATATTGACGAGTCAAGTTGCTATAATGAGGTGCTCGTCCCGGAGGATTCGATGATTGAGTTGGCTTTATCACCACCACCCCCATTGTAGTATTTGATTATATGAGTTTCCAAGTCCTCCCGAGTGAACTCCTGAATAGTGAGCTGAAAAATGATGATGTTTTGGTAGAGTCCGTGATGCAAACTGAGTTGGAAGCTAGGAAAAGGGAGTTAGCTACTGTTAAGAGAGAACTCGCGATGGAAATAGGGCCAGAGAAAGTCGTCAGTGAAGAGGTTCAGGTGGAGAGTGAGGTTGATAAATCGGCTTTCTATGAGGAGATTTCCGAGCCAGAGATTGAGATGCAAGAGATTGATATGGGATCGCCCATCACTCCATTAGTTGATGATGTACCATTCGAGTCGGTGGAGAATTTTTATGAGGATGCCAAGCCACTTGTAGTGGAGCCTACCTCAGTTTTGGGTGAGCCGGAAGCTTTTGGTATTGCCATGCTCTGGGACATGGAGGATACCTATGATTGTAAAGTAAGGGAGGTGGAACTGTTGTCTATCATACCACATCCCGACGATGACCATCATGACACCTTGACGAGAGGTGCGATAGATTTATTTGAGGTCGTCGATCCGGTGGGATTAGAAAGCGGAGAAGAAGATGGGACAGACTCATTACGCCGCCTAGCTCCCTAGTGGTTCGAGGTCATGTGGATGAGCCCATTATGTTGACACCCCCGGATAGATTGGTCATCTTTGATATACCGGTCCCGGATTATTACTCCCTTCCATTCTGTGCGGATGAGTTCTACGAGGTTAAGTTCGAAGGGTCCCGGGTGGAAGGCACACGTAGAGGTGATAGAGAGGAAAGACCACGGTGGTGGGGTGATTCCAAGAAGAAGATGATGAGAGGTTTTGATGAAGAGGATTCCCGAGTTGGGAGGAGGTTGCATCGAGGGCTATGAGAGGTAAGTTTCTAACGAACTCGGTTTTCATGATGCTTGCTATTTGTATTCTTCTTGAGTTGTTGATCTTTTTGAGTTCGGATTTTGGTTGATGGTTTTGATGATACTTGTTTGAAATGAAATATTTGAATTGTTGTTTTGAGTCTTTTATGGTTTGAGTCCATTTTGGTGTCACTATGTCGAGCCAACGACGTAAAACAAAGGCGCTCGGTGGGAGGCAACCCATCATTTCCTGTGTTTTTGCTGGTTTTGAATTCGTTTTGCTGTGTTTTGGTGTTGAGGATTGAATCCGGATGATCCCGAGGGGCCTTCATGCTTAAAATTCACTTTTCCTCTGTTTTTACCCTTGTCCGGACGGACACACACACCCATCCGTCCGGATATATCACTGGTTTTTACATGTCCCTTATCTTTCTGGTTTGCTTTGAGATGACTTTGTTGCTGCTTTTTCTCGATCTACCGATTGTAAGCCATAAGGCACCCACTTTTCATCTTTTCATGCCTCATGTGACTTGTCTTGGATTTGTGGATTTTGTGTTGGGCACGTTTGGACGTGATTGGTTGTTATTGTATGTTTGAATCATATTTGACTATCTTTGTGGCATACTTGTTCAAGTTTTCTGACGTGACGAGGTCGTTCTTTTTATTATCCCCGGAATTCCCCATATTATATGCTTTGGCACGCGGACCATATCCCGTGCATGTATTTCTTGGATGTTTTTCAATGACTAGGGATTCGGGATGGACTACTTTCACGACCGTTACGGGACTTGATCGCGCCGTTTTGCCGGGCTCATAAGCTAAGTCTTTCTTTTTCCTTCTCGTTCACACACCGAGGACGGTGCTTCACTTAAGTGGGGGGGGGGGACGACTTAGCTTATTCGCTTGTTCTTAAAAGTATTATGCCGTGATGTGATAAACTTGGTTTTACTCGTTTCGAGTCGATTTTTAGGTGTTTTTCAAAATTTTCCAAGATTTTAACACCACGTTATATGCATGCTGTTCACAATTGAGTGGTGAAAGGTCTTTAGTTTTGTGAATGTCTCACAGTGAGTCTATATTGTCATGATACGAAACACTTTTTAGTACACGTTTGACGACGTTTTTGCTTATCACGATTACTTTACACACTTGTACCCCTAGTTTCGAGGCAAAATAGAAGGATTAGCCTTGGTAGGAACACGGGATGACAGTTTTGCCGTTCCTTTTGACCTTACTTTAGCCAAATAAGCCTGAGCCGAAATTTTGACCTTCGTAGCCCCTCTCAGCCTTGATAGAATGGTCTGACCACCATTCGCATTTTTAGCCGTTTCGTTACTTAGTCAGAAACCTACCCTTGAGCCTTATTTTGGTCACATTCCCTTCATTTGACCCTATGAGTGGACTTAGTCTCTTGTTAAACCACACTTGCCAAGGCAAGTGTGGGGTGGGGGGAGATGTTGTTTTTGAGTCGGGTTGTTGTTTCCTCGATTTTAGAGCTATAAGAGAGGAGGAGCTCGGTGGAATTTGGATGCTTGGGTTTCATTTCAAAAAAAAAAAAAAAATTTCAAATCAAATAATTGTGTTGTATATAGAAATAAAGGGTTGAAAAAGGCAATGAGCTTAAAGCAATGATGATGTTAGGGTTGGGATAGTCAGATAGGTACTAAGTATTCGAGCTCGCCTCACGACACTTGAAACATAGTCGAGTTTGGCAATAAGTTCGGGTATTTTAGTGTCCTATAGTTCCCAAAGTGTTGAAAATGATCAAAAAGGAGTTTGGTGGGTTTGTTTGGTAAAGAAGACGTGGTACGTGTTTGGATTATGTTCACTGCACTTTCTTTTCTCCGTTTCCCAAATTACCCTTTTTGATTAACCGAATTTACCCTAGCCTAACGTTATAACCATTCAAGTCCTGCTGGACCGTGTTTAACCTTGGTTAGTCCCGATTAGTGGAGATTCTAGGAAGGGCAGGATTGTGTAAAGTCATTTGTCCGGTATTCCAAGCCCGAAATCGTATTAAGCATAAGTCATCGTCAGTCAACACACACTCACTCCGTGTCATGATCCAGTAGAGTCAAAGTAATGCATTCACTTAACTAAGTTCTTTTCACCTCGATATTTTGAAATGCATGCATGTACCGTAAAGTTGATTCCTTGGTATTGTTTGAAGCGCCTAATTTACTCGAGGACGAGTAAAGGCTAAGTGTGGGGTGGTGATAGAACCAACTTTACAAGACATTTACATGCTGATTCAGCCCACGATTATCACATTTCTGGCATGTTTCGGGTGATTTTAGACCCTATTTTGAGGTAATATCGTGAGTTTATAGCACGAGGAGTAATTCCGTCACTTTGATGGTTTACTACCTCTTTTTATTGATATTAACCTCATTCCGAGCACTTTTACCCTCCGGAATCGTTTGTGTGTCTTGTTCATTCATGAGATTGTAGGGTATTGGTGTCTCGAGAACCCGGAAGGAGAAGATTTATGATGATAAGTGTGATCAAGGTGCAAGAATGAGCCAAGGAAGAAGAAAGAATAAGAAAAGAAAGAGAAATAGTTGTTGCTCTCACCATATGTTCACTTCATCAGCATTTTGACCGATTATGGAGGCATTTTCTGGTCATGATGTCTTCATGAAAGTTGTAGATAATTCAAAGATATTTCTAATGATTTTTGAATCACCCCAATCAGAGGTCGGATGAAGAAGTTATGAAGTGTTTACTGCAGAGTTGTCAGAAATGGAGCAATCTGGAGGCAAAACCAGAGAGTTGTCCGTACGGATGATACATTTTGTCCGTACGGACGACTGGAAAATGATGAACTATCCGTACGGATAGCCTTTTATCCGTACGGACAAGTACCCTGGACTATATAAACACCTTAAACATCGCAAGAAAGCGAGGGAGGAGGAGTTTTTAGCGACTTTAGGCGATTTGGGGCGATTTTCTTCGTTTCTTAGAGTTAGAATTAGTGTTATATATCATTAGAATCGTCTTTCGATCCTCTCTTTGATTATCTAACTTAGAACTTCGATTTGTTACATTTCGATTGTCAAAATTCGATCTTTTGGAGCACGAATTTGGTACTCTTAATTTCTTAATCAAGTAAGTTTATTCTCTTGTTCTTTTATGGTTATTGCTATGTTTTTTCTACCTTGTTTGTTGTTTAGATTCGATTATGAGTAGCTAGATTTGTTGTATGGTCGAACCACGTGAATGCGGGTGAAACACCATTAGAGAGATGAACCGGGAGGTAGTGTAGCGCGTAATTTAACGTTCTAATCGATAATCCACATCACGAAACTTGTTTTGATTGTTTTAATAGCTTTGAATGAGATTGACAACTTTGTTCATTGTTGCACACACGTAGCTTATAAATGTATGTTGCGGCGACGTGTGGGAACGGGGTTTCGGGACCGTAGAAGTTTTGGGCTTGAAAGGTAGTCTGACACCTACCCGTGTACTAGATTGACGCCCTAGTCATCAAGTTCAGTTCCAATACGGGGTTTGTCCTATGAGTTATCGTTAGACGGCAAGGTAGAGTAAGGCACACTCCTAGGGTAATCTGTTTAAGGGTAAAGTAATCCGTTGGATCGTAGTTCGGCCATACATCTTTTAATTGTTTAGAATTCCGAGTAGTGTAATCTTTCTTTTATGCAATAGTATAACTTTATATCTATCTGTTTGACCTGAACTGAGTGCTAAGTCAACTGTGGTACTCAAAAACCAATCTCTGTGGGTTCGACCTCGGACTCCTCAAGCACTATTCTACAATCGACCCGGTTCACTGCCGGTTAGAAAGTAGATTTTGCTAAGGTTTCGAGTTTTTACTTTATCGACCGGACCGTAGAAAATCCGCTTATCACCCGGCACGCATATACTTAAAATTTAATCTAATTATACACGTAAGCCTTACGTAAGCAGACATCAGAGAACAAGCGGAAGACAAAACGACTGACCCGGGCAACTGAAACTACTAATAAATGATCGTAAGTAACACAAGCTGTAACTATTACATCACCAAGACTATCTTTAACCAACCATTAAATACAATATGTCCATCGCAACTTGATAACCATAAACTCAATTCATCAGTTTCTATCAATACAATGATAAAAGAATCTATACTAGATTACAATGGAAAATAAAGAACAAAAGACTTCATCTGCATCATCTCCGGGTCACTCCTCAGTGGCCTCGAAAACAACCTACAAATGCACCACCTTCTCGGGGTAGGGACAAGAGAGAAGAAAGGGTAATTACATACGTACTTAGTAAATGGTAGAAGAAACGGTTACAATAAATAGCAATAAAGGCATATACATATAACATAGCATCATCTACAATCACTACCATATAGGTTGCATTGAGATCACGCTCACCCTCTACTAGATCACATAGTACAACCTCACATACATAAGTTTTTTACACCAATATCAAAGGACACTGTGCATGGTGAGAATACACCGAGACATATTAAGCACCTCTCAAGGGGCATGGACTTAGGTCTCCATGTGGGAAATTACACGTTGGCTCTTGACACATAGCTCAAAAGGGGTTGTAAGAATCCCATGCTTCGATTTAGAAACGTGCCTTACCAGTGATATTGACGTTTTAGCTTTTAGACAACCACATATGTATTTACGAGTTAAGTTCTAACTACCTGGCTCATTCACATAAAAGGCTTCTAGGGACTTCTAGTCCTAGACATCTAGTTACACTACATACCACGTTGTAAAAGGATCAATGACTACTAAGTCAATGTCCTAAAAGGCCTAAACAACGCCTTCCAGTGCTCCCACCTTATCCCCGCAGAGGGTCTCAATTGTGGTGCGATTTGATACCACGGTTACCAGAAGTGATGTTAGGCATTGTCAATTAACATATAATGTCCCCAAAGACATGAATACCAAACCATAACATATTGTACACAAGTAATATCCAAACAAGACAAATATTATCATATTGAATAATATTTGGGAATATAAACGGCACCTTTGTATTTTATTATTATTATTATTATTATTATTATTATTATTATTATTATTATTATTATCTATTTATTTATTTCTATTTTGTTTTCTGCACAAGAATAGAGTTGTCTCTTTTTATTTTTTTTCCTTTTGAAGACAAAATGCGTCGGCCCCACAGCTGCATGATATAGTTCTTTTCTTTTTATTATTATTATTGTGAACATATATTATTATTATTATAATATATCATAAAACTTTGACAGCATGAATACATACTGTCCCTGTTCTTCGTCGGCAGCAATGCTGAGTATTTACCATAAGCAAAATAAACATACATACAAAACAGAAACAAAATCAAACGAGAGACAAAAATAACTGTGGGAAGTGACGCCCGAAAGACAATTTATGTAATTGGTTTTAGAATTGATAAATGACAGATTTATTCTCATCTTATTACTTGCTCCGTGCTTGTAAGTAATGCACTACTGAAAACCCTAAGTCGTATCATATGTAGCCAAATAACTTAGTGCATGACACACAAGAGGATTAAGTTTATGGTGATATACTTGAACTATTAGTCCGTGGTGAAGTTAATCAAAGGATGGGGTCCGTGATTAAACCACCATTAATGCGCCCAGAACACTTTATGGTGCGACCGTCTTATCCGGACAGTCGACATTGGTTGTCTAAGTGGGGCATTTATATATGATGAGAGTCATATAGGACTGGACCGATTTAATCTGAGTTTCTCATATAATTCCGTGATTGAGAAATCTTATTAAATCACAAGATAATCATATATGGATTAACCTTAATCCTGAAGTGATTGCATACTCCTACTTGTTTCAGGATAGGGTCTGATGTGTTCGTTAAGGATTGCTAAGAGGCGCGGTCCGAATCACTTTCACGTTGGCACTATTCTAGAATGAGTGAGAAGTGTGTGTCTCACAGATATGGAATCCATTCCTTCCTGCGGGAAGTTGAAAGACATCCCCTTATTTGTTGATCCTAGAAACTGATCGATCCCGGGAGTTCATATTGGTTATGAACTAATCGATCACTAGTGGGTTAATGGTAAATAATGATAAGATGTATTGAAGAAGGTTTAAGGAAATATTCCTACTTCGTTACGAATAGTCTATGGAGGGTTAGTCTGTATGAAATGATTATATCAATGGACACTTATCGACTCGACTCGACGCTTTGAGAATAAGTTATATCTATTATGGTGGTGTAATTCCGGAATTAATAAGTTGAGTAGAAATATTCTGTTCGATGAATATTTTATTCAATTTATTGTAGCTACTTGTTATAGGTCCATGGTCCCCGGGTTGGCTCTTAACACGCGAGTGTTTTCTCGTTTTATGCAGGGGTAGAATCGGGTCGGGACCCGTCCCAAAACCCTTCAACCCTATTCCCAACCCGATAAGATTCGGGATACCATTTTGCTCCCCGATCCCTAACCCGATAGGTATCGGGACCCGACAATCGGGATTCCCGAATGTTCGGGATTGGGTCGGGTAGGGAATAAATATCCCCGCAAAATATTTGTTTTTCAATTTTTATTTGTTTTCGTAATTTCTTGTCTTCTCAATCTAATTAATCATCACCATCAAACAATAATATCTAGAGTTCATCAATTTCACAAAGCAAAACAATAGATCCAATGCTGACCGTAATATTTTATTATCATACATAGTCATGGACACACCAACATATTATTCATAATACCGTAATATTTTATTATCATATATAGTCATGGACACACCAACATATTATTCATAATAATTCAAAAAGTACCAAAATTCCCCTAAAAAAAAAATCCCAAAATCAAAGTAACATTTTTATTATGAATGCACAACTTCCAACTTAAAAGATTGCATTCTTAACATAAAAACAAAGAGAAGAGTCATAAGAATGATGATCCAAGGAAGAGCCAACGCCTACGGATGTTCCAACAATGAGCCATGCGCAACAATATAGATCTTGGATGACTTTAGCACCTGTACGCAAAAGAGAAGTAAACAATTTGAATCCTTGTCACATCCACAGCTTAATACGTGGGCAAAATTTGTCAAATGTTTAAGGCATAAATATTCAAAACAATGGCCTTGGAAACCAAAAAGACTTGAACTTGTTTTGATAATTTGATCTTGTAAATTGGATAAACTTGCACTAGCACCATGGTGGACGTCCACTTATTATATTCTGATGGGTGTTAAAAGGAATGAGGATAAAATAGTTCATACCATCACCCAAAGAAGCGTACATTTGAATCACTTGACTTGAAAGAAGAATCGTCATATTGCCCCGTGTATGTGGTTACCTACAAAGAACAAACAACAACGACAAAATAATATAAATAGTGTTTAACACAAAACAACAAAAAAGGAAAATGACATTTCTGTTGTTGAAAATTTTCCTATAAAAAAACTAATGTCTTTTGATGCATAAGAGAATGTACCAAAAAAAACTAAACCAAGTGAAACAATGACTTACTTATGATCACTTCTTCACAATCCTTGTAAAATTCAAATTCTTCTTCTGTTGGTTCCTTGTATAAGTTAATTTCTTCACCTCTAAGCCAGTCACTAGTACACACAAGTGCTTCCACCATTTTAGGATGCAATGATGCCCTAAAGGGATCCACAATCCTCCTCCCAAGGCTAAAAGCATTTTCACTAGCAACAGTTGATGAAGGGATTGCAAGAATATCATTTGCAATCTTTGAAAGAATTGGAAATGCTGTTATATTCCCCTTCCACCACTCTAAGATATTGAAGCTAGGGCTCCATTTCACATAAGGATCTAAGAAGTACTTGTCCACTTCATTGGTTACTTCCACTTGATTTTGAGATTTTCTTAATTGAGCCATTTCCTCCCAAATCAAGGTTGATGTAGTTGTCTTGCTAGCACTAAGTTGCAATGTTGTATCATAAAACCTCTTGAGAAAAGTCACGAAAACTTGTGACTTCTCCCAATCATTTTCACTAGGAGGCCCCACCCTCTTTCTCTTACCCGAACTTTCAAACTCTTCAAAGTATTCAATAAATTATGCATTTTCTGTTAATCTACCAAACACTTTCTTAAACTTGTATGCAACAGAAAGCATTGTATAGGTGGCATTCCACCTCGTAGGCACATCCATTGGAACGGTTGACATTTTATCCATTTTTAGTAGGATAGCACACTCCCTAAATTGATCCAACCTTGCTGCTGAAGAGTGAATATACTTCACACAATTTCTAATAGACTCGACAGACTTATTAAGAAACTTTAAGCCGCTTTTCACAATTAAGTTTATTATGTGACAACAACATCTCAAATGCAAGTACTTACCATCAAATAATAGTGTAACGCCCCCAGACCCCGGGCCTGGTAGCGCTAAATGAGTCATAAATGTCTGGTCAACTGCTTAGACTGCCGTCCTCGCTTGGTCTAAAAGGGCTAACCCGAGTTGACAAGACCTTTATGTCTCATACTTATATGGGGGTGAGCATTCACTTAATTTACCGATGTGGGATATCATTCTCCCCTTATAAGGATCATGGCGTCCTCGCCGGGACGGCCAAGACTTGTCCCGGATCGTCCACTACCAGAGGTAACTAGAGGCCATCCTTACACCATCTTCTGTATGCGGTGCGGCGCATAGTTCCGCCTCGATAGTCGGCTCTGAATACTATTTCAGAACGCGCCCTGCACCCGGGCCTGGTAGCGCTAAATGAGTCATAAATGTCCGGTCAACTGCTTAGACTGCCGTCCTCGCTTGGTCTAAATGGGCTAACCCGAGTTGACAAGACCTTTATGTCTCATACTTATATGGGGGTGAGCATTCACTTAATTTACCGATGTGGGATATCACATCCGGAAAAGGAACGCTCGGCACGTATAAAATAAAAATAAATTCACCTTATACGTAAGCCTCTACTACGTCGTATCAAAAATAAGCAAACGGAAGCAAAAGACTCGGGTATAAAAATTTCAACAACCAAGAATAGAAATGAAATCTAAAGAAGGAAATGTAATTTATTACATTCAAGGAAGTACGAAATCCAAAAGAAATGCAACGGTACTACAAGTCTCGATAGACCAAAAGTCTATAATAATCTATTAAAGAATAAGAAATGAATAAATGTAAACTCTTCAATGAAGCGTCTTCAAACGTCATCATCAAACTCCTCCTCGTAAACGTTATCTACCTGTTCGTCTTCTCATCCACAAACACATAGAAAGACATGCATTTGAGGTAAGTACAACGTACTTAATAAGAAAGAGAAGCTATGACAACAATTATAATTTATAAAGTAAAGTTAATTAAAAGCTTAGTTGATTACGTGTGACCGACTCAATCTAGGGTTCATCTCATGTTCATCAACATGAACTGACTAAACGTTTCTACTTAACTTATCTATGTTACAACCGCACTCAAGGGCACTACGCATATCCAAGTGGGGATATTCTTGGCAACATATTAGTGGATCACACCAATATCCACGAAGTCTAGAAAAGGTAGACTCCGATAGATCGCGCACACCTCAGGCGTGAGTCCCTCCGCACTTAGGGTTTTTTTGACTCACGGAGTTCTTCCACTTCTTGAGGTAGCACACACATCGCGATATAGACTGGTGCCTATCCAAGAGAGACATGTTGTTTAATCTTTTACTAGTCAAGTACGTATTTTATTAAGATGATTAACTAACCACCTAAATGTTTTCAATTAATCTCCCTCACATTAACTACTCTCTTCCTAGACCGCTAGACACTAACAAGGCCTAGCAATTACACATACATTGATGAATGCTAATTCATCAAAGCACAAGCCTATCATGCCCTTCCGACGGATCCGAACTTCAACTCCCTTTAAGAGTTCATTCGGTGTTTTAACTGAACGAATCAGAAGTTCAATTCAGGCTTGTTCAAGCTTATACTATTTAATATATATCATATATCAAGGATTCATAAATCTAAATCATGCTTATAAGGCTGAACAACAACCAACAAAAGAAGAATGACAAAACAAGCTAGACGCCCGTCTAAGGCTCAGGCGCCCGTCTGAACCTTATTGGACGCCCGTCCAAAATGGACGCCCGTCCACTATACCCAGACGCCTGTCCACCTAACACAGTTTCAATCCTGAATGTAAAACAACACTTCAAACGCCCGTCCAGAAAAGCCAGACGCTCGTCGTAACGTGCCCAAGTAGGCGCCCGTCTCAGAGAGGCAGACGCCGTCCACCTGGCTTTTCCCAAAACGCTAACATCGTCAAGACTCGATTCCAAATCCGTTTCTGACCTATTTGCATCGAAATAAACACAGATAAACGTAGAAAACTATATCTAATCAACCGTAGTATCTATGATCCTTCGATCAACATAAAAACACATCTTTTCTAACATCTACAAGTCTCCAAATCACAATCTAAACTTTACTTAATTACAACCGAAATCATAGGAAGAGTTTCTTACCTATTTCTTTGCTCCAAAAGCAGATCCAAACGACCTCGAGAAAATCTGGCAAATCCTTCCAACAAAGCGATATCCAACCGTTGTTCTTCTCACAATGATTCCAATTCTTCCGTCTCGATCCGAAAGCGGTTAAGCTTTGCCTCGAAATCACAAAAACTATCCAAGCCTTGTTTTTCTCCTCAAAGTTGCGTAGAGAGAGAGAGAAAAGCGAAATTTGATTTGTGTTTAGGTTATGGGATTAAAGTGTTTTAATTTTCCTTAAATACCAATTCCCAATTAAATCCCTTTTTCCTTAAACACCCTTAATTACCAAAATTCAGAATAATCCTTTAATTATATACACATATACTCAAAAATTGTGTATAACTAATTAATAAAATACTTAACTCCAATAAAAGAAAAGAAATAATAATATTTCGTTTTCACAAAATGACACGTCTGCCCTTTCCCGAAAATTGGAATATTACATTCCTCCCCCCTTGAAAGTAGTTTCGTCCTCGAAACTAGAACATACCTGGTAAATTCACGAACTCTTGGAATTCATTGATCATGTCATCTTCAACTTCCCAAGTTGCCTCTTCGGGTGAATGATTACTCCACTGAACCAAAACCAAAGGAATCATCCGCCTCTTGATCATCTTTTCCTTCCGGTCCAAAATCCTGATCGGTCTCTCGTCATACGCAAGATTGTATTGTAGAATTTCCGGATCAATTGTAGTTTCAACATCCTTCCTCGTCAGACACTTCTTCAACATCGAAACGTGAAACACACTATGGACCCTTGACATCGATTCCGGTAACTTAAGCTTGTAAGCTAACGGTCCAATTCTTTCCAGAATTTCAAAAGGTCCAACATATCTTGGACTTAGCTTTCCTTTTTGTCCAAAACGTTTCACTCCCTTCATCGGTGAAGCTCGTAGATACACTCTATCACCGACTTCAAACTCAAGCGGTCTTCTTCTGACATCTGCCCAACTTTTCTGCCGGTGTCATCCCATGATCCACCTACTTCCAAAACACAAGCTCTTAGCATGTCCTCGAGTGTTTGGATGGTCCTCTCAGATTGTCCATCTGTCTGAGGATGAAAGGCCGTGCTCAAATCTAACTTGGTTCCAAAGGCTTCTTGTAAACTCTTCCAAAATCGACTGACGAACCTCGAGTCACGATCCGAAACTATCGAGATAGGAACTCCGTGTAACTTCACTATATTATCTAGATATAGTGTCGTCATCTTCTTCAAGGGCATATCAACCTTATATGGTAAGAAATGGGCAGATTTGGTCAATCTATCCACGATTACCCAAATTGCATCGTGACCGCCTCTCGTCTTAGGTAAACCGGTGATGAAGTCCATCGTGATCTTATCCCATTTCCATTCGGGGATATCCAAGGGCTTAAGCATTCCCCCTGGTCTTCTATGCTCTACCTTCACCTTCTGACAAATGTCACACTCTGCTACGAACTTAGCTATCTCTACCTTCATCGAAGGCCACCAAAACTTTTCCTTCAAGTCTCGATACATCTTAGTAGCACCTGGATGAACTGCAAAAGCAATCCTATGTGCCTCTTCCATAACCCTCTGTCTTAAGTCGCCAACATTAGGCACACACAAACGATCCTGGTACCAAAGGTTCCCATTCTTGTCTAACGATAACCCACTCTGAGGCTTCTCCCTAGCAACTCGCTTCAAATCAACCAAAGCGGGTCGTCATCTTGCTTTTCCCGAATGTCATCCATCAAATCCGATCTTGCTAACAACGGTGCCACGAATCGTCGCTCTCAATCTGATCAAACCCCTCGATTTCCAATCCATCTAACTTTTCTCGCCACATCTTCGACACTCAAAAGCGCAAATATCGGTTTCTCGCTAAAGCATCTCGCCACTACATTGGCTTTGCCTGGATGGTCTCGAATATCCAAATCATAGTCCTTCACGAACTCTAACCATCTCCTCTGTCTCATATTTGATTCTCTTGTGTGAAGAAATACTTTAAACTTTTGTGGTCGGTGAAGATCCTTGCCTTAACTCCATACAAGTAGTGCCTCCAAGTCTTTAATGCAAACACTACTGCTTCCAACTCTAAGTCATGTGTCGGGTAGTTCTTCTCATGCACCTTCAGTTGCCTAGATGCATAAGCAATCACTTTTCCTCCTGCATCAACACACAACCTAAACCCTGTCCCCAAGCATCTGTGTGTAGACATCGTAGTTATCAAAAATCTCCGAACCGCCAAAATCGGAGTGTAGTCAACCTATTCTTCAAGGTATGAAAAGTCGCATCACACTCGCTAGTCCTTCAAACTTCACATTCTTTCGTGTAAGTTTAGTGAGTGGAGTAGCTATTTTCGAAAAAGTCTGTCTGAACTTCCTATAGTAGCCACCAAACCAAGAAAGCTCTTACTCAAAGCGTAGTAGGTTTGGGCCAATTCTCAACTGCCTCGATCTTTGCTGGGTCAACTTGTATGCCATCTCCAGAAATGACATGTCCCAAGAAACTGACCTGTTTCAACCAAAAGTCACACTTCAAAAACTTAGCAAACAACTGGTTCTTTTTCAACGTATCCAACACTATCCTTAAGTGTTCCTCGTGTTCCTTATCATCCTTAGAATATACTAGGATGTCATCTATAAACACTATCACAAACTTATCCAAGTATGACATAAAAACTCGCTGCATCAAATCCATGAATGCAGATGGAGCATTAGTGAGTCCAAAAGGCATAACTAAGAACTCATAATGTCCATATCTCGTACTAAAGGCCGTCTTCGGTATATCTGCTACCCTGATCTTCAACTGATGATAACCAGACCAAAGATCAATCTTAGAGAACACTTTCTTGCCTTGCAACTGATTAAACAGGTCATCAATCCTTGGCAAGGGGTACTTATTCTTGATGGTAAGGTTATTCAACGCTCTGTAGTCGATGCACATCCTCATGCTACCATCTTTCTTCTTGACAAACAACACTGGGGCTTCCCATGGTGAGGTGCTGGGCTGAATTATGTTCCTTTCAAGCATATCCTTAAGCTGTGCTTTCAACTCTTTTAACTCAGCCGGTGCCATTCTATAGGGTGCCTTGGCAACTGGTGCCGCGCTCGGGTACCAACTTGATCTCAAACTCGATCTCCTATCCGGCATGTTTCCGGTAATTCTTCGGAAATACATCGGGTACTCTCACTCATTGGAGTTTCTTCTAGCTTAGGCTTCACTTGTTCCACATCCACTGCGTACAACAAGTAGCCTTCACAACCCTTCTAACAAGCCTTAATTGCCTTGATCTTTGAAATGATAGGATGTCGCTTCTTACTCGGCTTGTACACGTTTCACGATAAGTCTTGTCTCGATTTCCGGTACTTTGAAAGTCACTTTCTTCTCTCTACAATCCAAGTGGACAAAATTCTCGGATAGCCAATCTATCCCAAGAATCACGTCAAAATCTGAGAAGTCTAAAACTGTAAAGTCGCTCTTGAATAGATAAGATCCAACTCGAACTTCCACTTGAGGTATCATCCTAGTTACCTTTGTTACCTTCCCTAACGGTGTTGTAATCTCCAACGTGTTCCTTAAAGGTTCCGAGGGTAAACTCAACTTCTTAGCTACCTTGGTCGACACAAAAGTGTTAGACGCTCCCGTATCGAACAAAGCTCTGACCACTAGATTACCTAACATTACCGTACCTAAGATGCACATTCATTCATTTAAATACAATTACAGCATGAATAAACGTGCTATAAAAATATCTTGATAAAATAGAATAACAACAAGGTACCTGAGATAACATCATCCTCTGGTTCTGCATCTACAGCATCCATTTGCAAAACTCGAACACAGCCGACTCGGGCCGTTCCTACCACCTCCTTGGCTCGAACTGCCCTTGATTCCCTTGTTTGGACACGCTCTAGAAAAGTGTCCTGGTTCTCCACAAACGTAGCAACCATTTGTATTCTGCTTGCACTCGCCTGAATGATTCCTGTTGCACTTAGGACACAGAGGTGCACTGGTTGGGGCCTTAGCTGCCGCAGGCGCTGTAGTTTTCTTGGCGTTCTGTTGTGGCGCTCCTCGATAATTGCCCTGGCTAGTCCCGAAATTCCTCTTGTTTCCAATCACGACTGTAGCCTTCTTCCTGAAGGTCTCAACCTCCAAGGCTTTGTTATGTAACTCTGCCATATTCTTTGCGGTGAATCCCAACATGCCTGACTGTATCTCATGAGCTAAACCTTCCTTATAGAGGGCCATCTTCCTCTCTTCCACTTTCATGAGTTCGGGATAGAACCTTCCTAACTCATTAAACCTATTGGTATACTGAGATACCGTTAGATGAATACCCCGCTGAGCTTTAAGAATCGGCTCGCTTTATACATCTGTACCGTTACCGGGAAGTACTCATTATAAAACAAAGCCTTAAAAGCTTCCCAGTCTGTTACTTTGCCATTGCTACTATGTATGGCATATATCCATGCTTCAGTTGCACCCAAGAGAAAACTAACTTAGTCATTTGTGCCATCTCTCATTTCAGAACATGTATGTTCCTGCATGCCTTCTCAAAACTCCTTATCCATTCCTCAGCCTTTGAATGCTCTACATTCCCAAAGAAGTTTTTGACCCGATTCCTTCTCAATCTTGTGTACCAATCTACAGCCGGTGCTTGCTCAAAAACTGGTCTAACCGGTGGAACTGGTGGGTAAACCGGAGGGTAACCAAAAGGTACTTGCGGCGTGAAATGCTGCTTTATTCTTTGTGGGTAAGGTGGAATCGCTTGAGGTTCAGACTGAAAAGGGTAGTATCCCTGATAGTAGTTCTGGTGGTGCTGAGGGATTGGCTGAGGCTGTTGAAAACCAAAGGGTGGGTAACCAGCACCTTGTTGATGGTCAAACCGTGGTGAAAGTGGTACGGTGGGTCGAGGGGTATGATCTGCAGGAGGTGGGTAGAAAGTCTGCTGTTGTTGATGGAACACCAATGGTGAGGGGTGGCTCATTGGTGGAGGGTAGACGCTAACTGGTGGAGGGTAAACACTGACTGGTGGAGGATAAAAGGTTTGCTGGTGCGGAGGGTAACTTACCGGTGGCGGTACAAATCCTGTTGGAACATCACTCACCAAAGAAAACTGAACTGAACTCCCCACGTGCCATCGTGGAGGTTGCTCCTGATGTGGCCTCGGTGACAAACCATGCTGAGACCTGGGTGTGGGTGTCGCGGTACGAGGTGGTGGCGATAAGCTCCGCTGGGGTGGTGGGATCTATCTCAGGGCACCGCCTCCTACCACTGGCGTTGGACTTTCCCGCCGAACTCTGGAAGTCTCTGCTCCCGCTCAAGTTCTCGTGAACACCATCCTGATGATCAAAGACAACCAGAACGTCACTAAAAGATCTAGAGGACACTTATCTTATAAGAAAGGAAGCCTAAAGACGCTTTTCTCTGATACCAACTGTAACGCCCCGTTCCCGGACACCGAGTCCTTATCCGGAAAAGGAACGCTCGGCACGTATAAAATAAAAATAAATTCACCTTATACATAAGCCTCTACTACGTCGTATCAAAAATAAGCAAACGGAAGCAAAAGACTCGGGTATAAAAATTTCAACAACCAAGAATAGAAATGAAATCTAAAGAAGGAAATGTAATTTATTACATTCAAGGAAGTACGAAATCCAAAAGAAATGCAACGGTACTACAAGTCTCGAAAGACCAAAAGTCTATAATAATCTATTAAAGAATAAGAAATGAATAAATGTAAACTCTTCAATGAAGCGTCTTCAAACGTCATCATCGAACTCCTCCTCGTAAACGTTATCTACCTGTTCGTCTTCTCATCCCCAAACACATAGAAAGACATGCATTTGAGGTAAGTACAACGTACTTAATAAGAAAGAGAAGCTATGACAACAATTATAATTTATAAAGTAAAGTTAATTAAAAGCTTAGTTGATTACGTGTGACTGACTCAATCTAGGGTTCATCTCATGTCCATCAACATGAACTGACTAACCGTTTCTACTTAACTTATCTATGTTACAACCGCACTCAAGGGCACTACGCATATCCAAGCTAGGGATATTCTTGGCAACATATTAGTGGATCACACCAATATCCACGAAGTCTAGAAAAGGTAGACTCCGATAGTACGCACACCTCAGCGGAGTCCCTCCGCACTTAGGGTTTTTTTGACCTACGGAGTTCTTCCACCTTTAGAGGTAGCACACACATCGCGATATAGACTGGTGCCTATCCAAGAGAGACATGTTGTTTAATCTTTTACTAGTCAAGTATGTATTTTATTAAGATGATTAACTAACCACCTAAGTGTTTTCAATTAATCTCCCTCACATTAACTGCTCTCTTCCTAGACCGCTAGACACTAACAAGGCCTAGCAATTACACAGACATTGATGAATGCTAATTCATCAAAGCACAAGCCTATCATGCTCTTCCGACGGATCCGAACTTCAACTCCCTTTAAGAGTACATTCGGTGTTTTAACTGAACGAATCAGAAGTTCAATTCAGGCTTGTTCAAGCTTATACTATTTAATATATATCATATATCAAGGATTCATAAAGCTAAATCATGCTTATAAGGCTGAACAACAACCAACAAAGGAAGAATGACAAAACAAGCTAGACGCCCGTCTAAGGCTCTGGACGCCCGTCTGAACCTTATTGGACGCCCGTCCAAAATGGACGCCCGTCCACTATACCCAGACGCCCGTCCACCTAAAACAGTTTCAATCATGAATGTAAAACAACACTTCAAACGCCCGTCCAGAAAAGCCAGACGCTCGTCCGTAACGTGCCCCAAGTAGACGCCCGTCCAGAGAGGCCAGACGCTCGTCCACCTAGGCTTTTCCCAAAACGCTAACATCGTCAAAACTCGATTCCAAATCCATTTCTGACCTATTTGGCATCGAAATAAACACAGAAAAACTTAGAAAACTATATCTAATCAACCGTAGTATCTATGATCCTTTGATCAACATAAAAACACATCTTTTCTAACATCTACAAGTCTCCAAATCACAATCTAAACTTTACGAATTACAACCGAAATCATAGGAAGAGTTTCTTACCTATTTACTGCTCCAAAACAGATCCAAACAGCCTCAGAAAATCTGCAGTCCTTCCAACAAACTGATATCCAACCATTGCCCTTCTCACAATGATTCCAATTCTTCCGTCTGATCTGAAAACGGTTAAGCTTTGCCTCAGAAATCACAAAAACTATCCAAGCCTTGTTTTTCTCCTCAAAGTTCTTGAGAGAGAGGAGGAGAAAACGAAATTGATTTGTGTTTAGGTTATGGGATTAAAGTGTGTTAATTTTCCTTAAATACCAATTCCCAATTAAATCCCTTTTTCCTTAAACACCCTTAATTACCAAAATTTAGAATAATCCTTTAATTATATACACATATACTCGAAAATTGTGTATAACTAATTAATAAAATACTTAACTCCAATAAAAGAAAAGAAATAATAATATTTCGTTTTCACAAAATGACACGTCTGCCCTTTCCCGAAAATCAGAATATTACAAATAGGGTGCCCATGTCTTTTAGCCTCTTCCCCATATACTCCACTGCTTTATCGTTTGTGCTCGCATTATCAACTGTTATAGTAAACACTTTGTCAATCACCCAATGATTCAAACATGCTTCCAGAACTTTGCCGATGTCATCACCTTTGTGAGAAGTGATCTTCGTGAAATTAATTATTCGCTTATGCAACTTCCAATCATTGTCCAAGAAATGGGCAGTGATCACCATATAATTGATATTCTGTATTGACGTCCAAGTGTCAGTTGTGATACTTACCCTTTGCTCACCAATTACTCTCCTTATCTTAGTCGCCTCCATCGCGTATAAATCCCATACAAGTGATGCTATTTTCTTTCGCTTAGGAATCTTGAAACGAGGTTCAGCCTCCTTCATCATCTCCACAAACCCACCTCCTTCCACAACCCTAAACGGCATCTCGTCCTTAATAACAAATTTTGCAACCTTATCTTCATGTCTTTTCTGGTTAAAGATGTGGGGTGCCAAAGCATTATTCATGGCATTTTGTGTTAAGGTCGGTTGAGAGGAATTATGATTCGCCATGTTATGAGGATTTGATTTACATTTCTTCACATGCCCATCAATGCCATTATTTCCATGTGTTTTTCTATTCGCTGCATACTCAGTTTTGCAATAATTGCAAACAGCAACAACAGCAATAGCCTTATTTTATGCATTTATTCTTATAATTTCCTTAGGATGCGACCATACGTTTGCTACTTTTTTCCTTGTTCCAATTTTCACTTCTTCCTCACGAATTGAATTTTCCAACGGAGATGGTGCTAAAGGTGCAGACTGTTCAGTGGCAAAAGCATTGGTACTAGGAGTATCCATATTCACCTATTTAACAACAAATGACAAATAAAATCAAACACCAAAACTTTAAACTCAATTTTGACAAAAAATTCAGCTCAATAAAACTTAAAGATCAACTTAACAAATTGATAATCAAATCAACGATTGATAACCAAAACTATACTACGGTACCATAGTAAGATAAGTATACAATTTGACAAAGTAAAACAAACACAAATAATACAAAATAGTTAATATGTGCAAACAAGAATAGAACTATAAGTTTAGGACACAAATTAAAGGTTGAAAACTCAGAATTTCTGGATAGCAGATATTCACAATTGCAAGTTCGGTCTCAGATGCTTGAACAATGCGTTTTCACTTTCTGAAAAAAAAAACAAAATCTTATAACCAGTCTCAAATCCAAAATGTCAAATACAAACTCAGAGAAGCGAAACTGATGCAACATTGAACTCAGATCACATATTTACAATAAGCTTTCTAGATACAATCTGAATCATATTTTTATTTCAGTTAAACAATCCATACAAAAATCGGATCGCAAACAGATAGTAAAATGCCAGAAATCTGAGAAGAGGGCATGATTTTCCAATGCTTGAATATCCAATCAACACACCCTCAAAAAGAAATATCCAATCAATACAAGATTCAAAAATTAGTCACTACAACAGGGAACAATAACATGCAAATCAATGTTACTACCTTTGCGTTCAAAATGAGGAAATAATTAGCATAAACAATAAAATTCCAAAATCACCAGGGATAATATCCAATTTGGCATCAGATTAAGCCAAGTAATTACCTGTTACCACCAAGACTTGAGCAGAGACGTAGGCAGTGGCTTGAAACAAGTTGATCAAAGATTTTTTTTCTTTTCTTGAATAAAGGTTGAAACTTTTGACATGAAAAGGGTTCTGAATTTCTTTGCAACATACCTAAAGAGTTTAAATAAAATGAAAGGGTTGAAAGTTGAAACGTATAAAACACAATCACTCAATTCACTCTCACAAATTAAATTTTGGACAAGAATCAAGGAAATTTACGAGATTTTAGCATTTTGTGAATCAATAGTCAGTAATCTAAAAATAAATAATAAAGGAATAAATAAATATATAAAAAACAATTAAATTGGTCGGGTCGGGATCGGGACCCGTCGGGATTCAAACCTTATGCCCGGATATATTCCCGTACTCATTCGGGAAGGGAGAAAACCCGAAAAAATCGGGTCGGGATAAATACGGGTCGGGATAAATCGGGTTGGGAGAGGGGCGGGAACCGGGACGGGTCGGGTGTTTAGGGATTTTTTGCCAGCCTTAGTTTTATGGAACCTCGAGATTCAATTAAATAGTTGGTCTATTTAATGAATATGCAATATTATTTATTTGGTAAATAATATGTAAAATATAAAAGACATTTTCTATTAAAAATGACAAATTAATGGCGCCTCACATTAGTGATAAATTAGGAAAATAAATTTTTCTAGATTATGCCATATGTGTAATGAAATAATTATCTATTTGTTGGATAATTAATGGAAAAATAAAGAGATTGATTTTTTTGGAATTATCTCTTATTTTGTAGCAAAAATATCTTTTCCTTATGGAAATAGGTTTTTGTGGTGTGAAAAGGATAACTCTCTTGACTAGTTATTTTCCTATATAAAGAGAGTTCCTCCTAGCACAATAACACTACATTAAATGCGCCAAAACCATAATAAAAGGAAGAAAAATTAGTTTCTTGCCTTAGTCATTTAGAGTGTGCATATTCGAGGAGGTTCTACGGCGAGGATCGACGTCCACCAGTCGTCGCTAGGAGATACAATCCGGAAGACTACGGCTTCTCCCTTGGTCGATTTTATCATCTCTCTCCGGTATGGGTAAATCTACTAACCTTCTCGTAGGATTAATTAGTTATGTCTCATATCGTAAATCGCATAAGCTTCCGCTGTGCGAAGATTGAGTGTCTCGATCGGTGCTACTACTTCTAGCATGTGGTATCAGAGACAAGGTTAAAATTTTACGATATCGAGAGTATAATTAATTAAATAGGAATGGAATTGAATAAATATTGCATCTTTAATATATTTTTTATATATATGCGATTGAATGATTTGGTTGACGAGATGGATTGGGGTAGAGTCTTGTTTTACAATTAAATCATATGTAAGCTCGTATAATTAGTATTATACGAGTATATGATATATGTAATTTATTTGCAATTTATCATACTATGGTAGTAGTACTTATTAATTGTGCATATGGACGACCATTTTGTCGTTTGCGTTTTCTTTCTTTTTTTTTTTTTTTTTTTTTTTTTTGTCTGGGTAAGGAAAACGACGTCGTCTTTTCATTTGTACCATTGCTACGTGTTTATCGTATATGTGGACATCAATACTGATGTATGTACACGTAATGGATCTACCGTAGAAACTTCCACTGACGGACTCCTGATTTAGCTTTCCACCACCGTCGTCCCTCGCCTCTAATCACTCTTGTTCTCCACTGAAAAATCCACTCAAAGCATTCATCTTGTATGGTTTATAAAAGATGAGGTGGGCTGCACTCCTCTTCTTCTCCGCCTTCTCCTCTTCCTTTTTTTTTTTTTTTTTTTTTTGCTGTATAATGAACCTGCTTCAATCTTCGGGTTTGCGATATACATGTGGTTCAAATTGTAAATTTGTTTGTAAGAAAGTTGAGTTTTTTTCTTTTCATTAAGCAGGACACTGAAGATCCGTGGAAATCATCTCGGTATTCCATTGAGGATTGAACATGAACTAAAAGCACAAACTTCGGTGTTGCAGAAGGCTAAATGGAGTAAGAGGAAACTTCTCGATCACCAAACATGTTTCTTTGAGGTAGAGAATTCACAACTTGAAGAAAACAAAGGAGATGAGGTAATAGCTTTAAATCTTCTATCTTTAATTTTTACAACTTCTATGTTGCAACTTCTTTGACAGTGTAAATTTGTTGGTTAAATGTAAAATGAAACAACCCAAAAGAATATTGTACAAGAATGTTGACCTTTGAAGAATCATGTTTCTGAATTGGAGAAAAAAATTTACGAGGCTACAAGAAAATTTGTTAATGCTCAAGCTTCTCTTTAAGCTAAATATGAGTAAGTGTGTAGGTTGAAAAATAATTTTAATGAATTAGAATAGCTTACAGAAATTTCACCTGACCCAGATGTAATTTCTTCATTCCACAGCGTTGCTTCTCATTTGGAAGAATTGGGTTCTACCGTAACAGAGGTAATTGTGTTCTCAATAATATTTTCTCTTCTTCATTGCATCACTTCTACCAGATAGCTACTGAAATCTTTTAACTATGACCATGGTTCTAGGTTTCAGTCTCATCCTTCTCCCTGGACTGCCTGCATACTACATTCTTGCCTCCTCTGAATCGTCATCAAATTTATCCCTATACGATGGTGTTAGGTTTTTAAAGAACAAAAACTTTTAATGTCTTAATCCTTTTGTCAGCAATGTGATATCAATCAACCCGTTCTGTCAGTTAGACTGAGTTGTTAACCAAGTTCTTGAAGCTCTGTCAGCTATATTGCAAGTAATTCAACTTTTTAATGATCTTTGTTGTGCAAAGGTTTCGAAATCAGGCAATTGCTGATGAGCTTAGTTTGTTATATGGGGATTGCCGTGCCAAAGGTTTTGGTCCTGAGGTATTTATCATCTGAAATTTTCTTACAGCTGGTGTATTTATGTTCCTCTTACATCTGATATGAAATCTTTGTACTTGGAATTATTATACATTTGCTTGTTTCCTTTTATATATTTATTGAATCTAGAAAATTTTATATTCACTGATATGAGAGCTTAGACTTTTCTTGAATTACATTTGCTTTCAGGTGAAATTGCACATTCTAATGAGAGCATATGCACTTTCAGCTGGGTATTATTAATCATATCACAAGCGTGCACAACATGTCCTACTAAACAACTACTATGTCAAATTGTTAAAGCAGTATTTTGATCTGAAGTTATCATTTATATGCTTATGGAACATTGTTTTCTTCTTAAGCTTCTCTAATTCCTATATAAGTGAAGAGCATAAGCTTCAAGGAAGCATGCGTGATGACGGAAAAGGGTCCTTTATTTTATTTTTTTTATTCATGAAGGCGATGAACTAATTTCTCATCAGTTCGCACTCTTTTGAGAATGTTGAAACAACAACGCTCTATTGATAATGATTTTTTTTGTGTGACAATCTTGCCATCATTGCTTAAGGTGCAACTTTCCTCCTCTTTTTTGGTCACCGCAACTGAGAGTGAAAGGGTTCTAAAAAAATCTTATATGCTTTACCCTCCATGCACCTTCAGCTTCAAACTACGAGTCAACCATGATGCCTTCATTTCATCTCTTTTAGCTACTGTTGTATTCCAGTAAAGTGAGCAGTGTTTGTTTTGTAGCTTTATTATGGTGTCAATACAATATAGATTTTGGGACATATATTATTCCTTTTGGATGCCATTGAAGTATTATTGAGAATCTGAAGACAAGAACTTCTTTACTATTTGTGGTGTTCGTTCTTGTAGGAAGTCTGATGCTTTGTTGGAAGAAACCTCATTGGGCTTAAATCCAGTGAATTAGTTGCTCAGGTTCGTGCACAGTGAAGCAAGTATACCAGCAACTGTACTGACAACGTAACACGATATATGGTGCAGAAATGGACACTTAACAAGGTACCCGGAAGAGAGCTCCTCCTGCTTAAAGAACAGACCGATATGGATACTTCAGGACACTTAATAAGGTACCTGGGATGGTTGAGATTATTGGACCTATCACGTCAATAGCTGAGGCAGCGTACCTGTGTAAGTTATTTTGTGGATAACTAAAATGAGATTGAATATGGATTCACGAAATCTGTAACGATTTAGATGTGACTTTTCAGGTATGCTGCAATCTTGGAATCTTCTCCTGCAGACAAAATAGTTTATAGACCTGTAATTTCTCGGTTCGTTATTTGTTTTTTACTTTCTATTGTGGGATTTGGGACTAACTTCCTCTATTTTTGCAGTCTCTCCCTTGTACCAAGTTTATCTTCAACAAAAGGTCAAGGTACTTTACCATCACTGCAGCTAGGGAAATACTCAGAGGTAATTGTGTTCTCTGTTTCCTGAAATCTGTTGTATTTTTTATCCTCTTCAGAACTTACTAATCACATTTTTATTCAGTGGTTCAATGATGTCTTCTCGAATAGTGACTCCACTGAGTTTCATGTTACTCCCCCAAGCGACATGTCAGGACTAGGGCATCCCGACAGATATCTCAACCAAGTGCGAAGAAATCCTTCACTTACTAGACGTAAGTCACGTAGCTGTATTTTCTTTACATACCAAGTGTATATTATCAATCACATACTGATGATATTTCTCATCGTCTTTTCAAGACAATAGAGATAGCTATTCCCGAGCTTCGCGAGATGCTAAACGCTCACATTGTTTCAAATAACTCTGAAGCATTGGCCTCCATGAATCCGGATTTGGAGGATGGGTATGTTTTCTAACCCTTAAGATATAACGACTTTATTATATGTTATTTCCTGGATATTGGCCCTTTCAATTTGTTTAATGACGTTTCTTCTTGTTTTCGGAGATTTTTCTTGATGAATTAACCAGGTGTTTGTTTACTCTCCTCATCCAGGAATGGACACGAATTTACATGCCATACATGCACAAATCTGGCACTTTTCCGATCTTTTACAACATCAGATTATGTTTATGTCCGGTGTCTAAGGTAACCACAAACTACTTTTCTGTGGTGCTCATTAGTTAAACAATTGAAAAAGTTGACTGCAGATGCAATCGATTTCATTTACAGCAGGAAGACAATATTTATTACAGGCATCTCATTCTTAATCTTATTATTTACTTGCAGATGAAGGATAATGAGCTACTATAATGATGAATACAATAGCAATTGCTTTTGATGAAGCCAAGCCATTGAAAAGTTGAATGCAGTAGGAAATATTGGCCTATGTAAATTAAGTAACCGAACTTGAACTTGACAATGATACTGTCATGGCAATGTCACTTTTGGGCAACAGAATGACAGTGTTAGAAATATTTAACGAGTACGATGAACTCGTAAAATTATACCAAAAATGGGCCCACCGTGCATCGCAATGCACAAGACGCCTTTCTAGTATAATTTATTTTTGCAAATTAAATTTTATAGTAGTAGTTTTTGTTTTCTTCTGTCGGATGCATCGGCCAACAATCTTCAATGGAAAAGAATCCAGGCGCCGATCAAGATGTTGTACTTAAAAAAAAAAAAAAAAAAAAAAAAAAAAAAAAGTACAGCCGAAGAAGGAAGAAAAAGAAAATGTATCAAAACCTTTCCTTTTGTCCAATATCAATATCATGCAACAAAGATGCTGTACGTGAAGAGGAACAAAAAAGAAAAGGCAATTTTTTTTGATTATCCAAGATCAAAGTGGATAATGGGCATCTTTTATTTTTTTTTGCTTTTCCTAGTTTAAATAGGTTAGATACAGGGTACCAACGGTTCATCTCAGTGGTTTAATTTTACGTATTTATTTTCATGTTCGATAATTTATGTGAAATAACCATGTCATGACATTCATCATATTCATTAACACTACTAGCATATGCATACATGTAGATAATTAATCATGATATTAATTAGGCATGTATGAGACGTAGTTAATTTAGATTAATTTAGGTAATTAATTAAATTAATTAAAACGAACGGAATTTTATCGGGATATAAAATTCATTCGTGAATTTTAATTATGTAGTGACTACATAAAAGAATTTTAATAATTAAAAAATTGGAAAATCCGGAAAAGTTGGACACCAACTGAGCAAAAGGTTCGAAAATTGGTTCGGGCGGTCAACAGGGCTTCTTCTCGACTCGACTTGTCCGTCCAAGTGCGACGTTAGCGTCGGGGGTCCGGCAAGGTCAAGCTATCCGGCGAGCTGAGGCTCAATGGGGCAACCTTAGCCCGATCCATCCAGCAATCGTACATGAACCAACGAAGAGGAGAGGACGGGTCGGCTTAGCCAATCCCGACACCATTCGGTGAACTCGGTTAAAGCTCAGCCAAGGTTTAATACCGATAAGTTGGTGATTGCTTTTCAAGATTTATTGTTTTCAAATTATTGCGATAAAATTCTATGATCCAAAATTTTTATCATGACATCAGTAGGACTATAAAATTCATTGGTGAATTTTTGTTGTGTAGTGTCTACACAAGAAATTTCTAAATTTTCGAAAAATTGAAAAATCATGAATATAGTGTCAGTGGTTAGGCGATATTTGGAACCGATAGACTAGTGGGAGCTTTAAATTTGTGATTTATTGTTTTTCGATTTGGTAGAAAATTCATAAAGTCCTAATGTATTGGGATTATAAAATTCTTGGTGAATTTTAATTTTGTAGCGTCTACACAATGAATTTTAATTGTGTAGCGTCTACACAAGGAATTTTAATAAATCCATAAAATTGGAAAGTCATGAATAAGTGACAATAGTTAGACGGTATTTGGAACCGATCAACTAGTGGGAGGATTAACTTAAATATTCATGATTTATTGTTTTTGGATTGTGAAGGAATTCTGAAAATCCTAATAAGACTACCTAATTTTCAAAATAACGAGTGGGAGCGGGGGAGGTGACAACCGACCCCTCGGCCTCTACTGTTGACACAAGCACGTGAGAGAAGGGTGACGTCTCGAGCCGCTTTGATTACGGCCCCCTACGGATGGCCTTCACCCCTATCAAAATTCAAGGCTTGGTCTCCGAAAGGATAGGATTTTGGGTACTCGTCGAGTCACTGACCGACCCTGCGGCAGCATACTCGGGGCGTACTTTGAGGTCTGAAACAGTAGGTCACACTCACAAGGATATTTTTGGAAATATCTTGGCTGAAAAAGGATGGTAATCAACAATTAAATGGAGATGTCTGATTCTTAATTGTTTAAATGTTGAGAGAGATTGTCTCAATTTAACCATCATTGTGCTGATACCGACCCTGTGGCGGCAGTATGATGTGAGGTTAAATCCTTGGAATGGTAGGATAAACTGCTTGCATGACATCACGTTTATAATTCCTAAAATTTCTTCTTTGTTGTGGTGTATGATTTGATTTATAATTCTGTCATGATTTATTTTTACAACTGCATATTATCTCATGGTATCTAAACTGCTAAATATGATAAATTGACTAGTAACGACTTCGTAAAAGTGGAAAAGTAACAAGAAGCGTTGAACTCATAAATCAAGAATGCAAATTAATTTTTTCGGAAGAGGATGTTCCTCTTGAGTCTACAAACTTAAGTGACATTGATAAGTATGTCACTGCTGTCACTTGTGTTGAACGAGAGACAAACCAAAATTAGTTCAAAGATGACGAGAATGATTTGGTATCAATCTCACTAGACATCCCACAGTTTACGAGCAGTGTCTACTCATATAAACTGCTAGTTCAAGGCCATTTCCTTTTATAGAAAGCCAAGAATGGGAAGGTAAATGTCTACTAGTGTAAGTCATCTAAACTAAATAAGTTAAAGGCTAAACCAAAAGATTAATAAAAGAAAGCATAGGATAAGGAAAGTGATTTCGGATCACTAACCTATGAATCCTTAGAGACTTTCTTAACCAAGTAATTTGACTCGGAAGCTAAAGTTCTTTTGTAAGAACAAGGTAGCTGGGCATTCATGATGAAGATTAGACAACGGGCAGTTATTTCTGCTAAAATAGTGGGAGTGATATAAGGAAATAAATTCGGATTTTAATCCTTGAATATCAAAGAAATATAATTTCTGTTTTCGGATTCGTTGGAACAAATGGATTCACTTTCACATAGATAATATAGTTGCCTTAAAGAAAGTGAATATGACGTTTGTATATGATTCTAAGACTCGGACTTTTGTCTGATAAAGTCAAAACCACTAAGTAATGCTGAAAAGGTATATGTAACACATCATAAACTATTAAGACAAATGGTTACCGTATTTAGATGAACAATTCTTCGGCATCTATTAATTAGTGCATATATCCTAGTGATAAGATCTGAAGATTGGCTAAGGGTGATTCCTATCTCCCAGTCTAAGAACACTATCTCAAAGGAAAAATGACTAATTTACCTTTCAATTAGGAAAAGGTAATAGAGCTGAAGAAGTATCACTACTTGTTCATATTGACCTTCGGGGTCTTATGAAGGATACAAGCTAGTGGGAGGTTTTGAGTGGTAGACATCATGTCTGATAACTACTCGAAACGCCGATTAGTTTATCAAAATATTTGGAGGAATCTCTGATATTACCAAAGAAATGAGTATTACATGCTCAGATATAGGCTATGACATGGTTTTGGCACTGATGCTTGGCCTTCCTCCGAGTGAAATGATTTCACTGAAAGGATAAACCATAGACTGTCTTGTATAAATATTGATATGCTACAATACACTGCTTAACTCAATTAAGATATTGATTGCGAAATAACAGTTCACATTATTATGTAATACCGAGAAGTCTACCTAGAAGATGCCTATGAATTTGTGGATAATGAGTAAATTACTTTTACCCCACTTCTGCAAATAGAGGCATTTAGCACTAATGCTTGAAGGTAGGACTGGAAATTTTGTATACACGTTTAGATGGTGACTGTTCATGAAATATCTTAATGCAATGAGTAAATGTTGGTTATAAGTTTCTTAAGATCGGATCGTGACGGTTACACTGTCACAGCCTTTCTGAAAGGATGTTTTAATAACAACTTTGGACCTTGAAGTATAGTTACTCAAGGAGTTACTATATGATTTAATCAGACCACATCCAACATTGGTTGTTGGGGATTACGCTAATGAATACTACTGAAACAGATCATAATGTCAATCCACCCAAATCCAGTGGGAGTATGGTTTATCCATTGACTCACTGTGCTTATGCAGACTTTACAGTCTATTGAGTGTTATTGATAACCTATGGTCTTTTGGAAGGACTGTATAGGATTCTGTTAAAAGGAGGTTGGTTTAAAGCCATAAACCTGTAAATGGAGTTTTGGTACTCAAGTTCTGTTCACAATCTTGTGGAACCACCTGAGTGTCTCAGGCCCAGTGGGAGTAATTGGATCTACATGGAAAAGAGTCGAATGAATGAGAAAGTTTATCTTTCTAAGCAAAGCCAAGTGGTTTTAGGGGTAACTCCTTGAGAAGTAGACAGTTAAACATGGGTGATGCCCTGAAACTTTCTCACCACTCAGCCTTGCTTGACTCTATGGAAAGCAGAAAGATTAACAGAGGTGATGCCTTGAAACTTTCTTGCCGTACAATGGAGCTTAGATTCATTCGGAACAGAAGGGTTTTAGCTTAAAGCCAATGGCAGAATGACTGCCTATGCTTATATCCATCGGTGGATTAAAGTAAACCTTCAGGTCATTAAAATTCATATGTTTTGAAATGTGTGGGCTTGACCAGAATATTGATGAGTCTTTTGTAGACCAGAGAATCAATATTAGTAAAGTAGTAGATGTTAGTGTTTATAAAGGATAACACTGCAACAGTTCAGAACAACATGGGTGTGTTATCTGAAGTCAAGAACTGACGAGCCAAAGCTTCTCTGAATCAGAGAATTGGACTATATTCTTAGAATTTGATTCGGTCGAATTCATGAGAACAACTTGTTGGAAATATCCCATCCATCTTATTGGTTTAAAGATGCTAATGCATTTTCGAATGCAAAATTCAACGAGAGGTTTCCTACCCAACCCCTCACGGAATGTTTCTCTCAATCTTCGGATAAAGAGAAAATGGGATAAATTCTCTGGTGGATAGAGAATGTCAGATTATTAAAAGTCAATTGTAATCGAATCTTGGATTCGAGTATTGGTAAGCAGTATAGTGCATCCTCAAGTATCTTTAGAGAACGAGGAATCATATGCTTGTGTATTCGGGTGCGAACCTGAGTGTCATTGACTACACTGATTCTGATTATTAGTCGGATTAAGGATGATCGTGAATCGATCTTAGGCTAAGTGTTTACTCATTATGATGGAGCTACAGTCTGGAGCAATCCAGCACTACCAATTTGAATCAGTTAGTCGAATACATAGCAGCTTTCGGAGCAGCTAAAAAGGCAAAGTGGCTTGAGAAGTTCTTTGTTGGATCGGGAAGTGATTCCAGGTCTCGATGAGCCGATATCATTTTACTGTGAAAACGGTTGAGAGGTAGCTCATGCAAATGATCTTCTCAATCACAAGAGGTCAAAAGCATATTGAGAGAAAGTACCACCTGGTCAGACAGATCGTGCAAACAGGCGACGCATTGGTTCTTAAGATCACCTCGAGCCGACAACCTAGCTGATCAGTTTACCAAGTCGTGTGGCATCTAATGTCACTGATAAGTGCTTGGCGGGTATGAAATTGGGATATATGTCTCATCTGCTTTAGAGCAAGTGGGAGAATGTTGTGGATAGATAGAATAAGGGTATGGTGCTCTAAAAACAATCATTGCTTGTCTTTACGGGCAAGTGGGAGATTGTTAGATATAGTGTGCCCGAAAGACAATTGTTGCTTGTCCTTACGGGCAAGTGGGAGATTGTTGGAAGTGACGCCCGAAAGACAATTTATGTAATTGGTTTTAAAATTAATAAATGACAGATTTATTCTCATCTTATTACTTGCTTCGTGCTTGTAAGTAATGCACTACTAAAAACCCTAAGTCGTATCATATGTAGCCATATAATTTAGTGTGTGACACATATGAGGATTAAGTTTATGGTGATACACTTGAACTATTAGTCCATGGTGAAGTTAATCAAAGTATGGGGTCTATTGATTAAACCATCATTAATGCACCCAGAACACTTTATGGTGTGACCGTCTTATCCGGACCGTTGACATTGGTTGTCTAAGTAGGGCATTTATATATGATGAGAGTCATATAGGACTGAACCGATTTAATCTCAGTTTCTCATATAATTCCATGATTGAGAAATCTTATTAAATCACAAGATGATCATATATGGATTAACCTTAATCCTGAAGTGATTGCATACTCCTACTTGTTTCAGGATAGGGTTTGATGTGTTCGTTAAGGATTGCTAAGAGGTGTGGTCCGAATCACTTTCACGTTGGCACTATTCTGGAATGAGTGAGAAGTGTGTGTCTCACAGACATGGAATCCATTCCTTCCTGCGGGAAGTAGAAAGACAATCCCCTTATTTGTTGATCCTATAAACTGATCGATCCCGGGAGTTCGTATTGGTTATGAACTAATCGATCACTAGTGGGTTAATGGTAAATAAGGATAAGATGTATTGAAGAAGGTTTACGGAAATATTCCTACTTCGTTACGAATAGTCTATGGAGGGTTAGTCTGTATGAAATGATTATCTCAATGGACACTTATCGACTCGACTCGACGCTTTGAGAATAAGTTATATCTATAATCGATAGAGTTTAGTTTCAGATTTATGGTGGCGTAATTCCGGAATTAATAAGTTGAGTAGAAATATTATGTTCGATGAATATTTTATTCAATTTATTGTAGCTACTGGTTATAGGTCCATGGTCCCCGGGTTGGCTCCTAACACGCGAGTGTTTTCTCGTTTTATGGAACCACGAGATTAAATTAAATAGTTGGTCTATTTAATGAATATGCAATATTATTTATTTGGTAAATAATATGTAAAATAGAAAATACATTTTCTATTAAAAATGACAAATTAATGGCGCCTCACATTAGTGATAAATTAGGAAAAGAAATTTTCTAGATTATGTCACATGTGTAATTAATTAATTATCTATTTGTTGGATAATTAATGGAAAAATAAAGAGATTGATTTTTTGGGAATTATCTCTTATTTCGTAGCAAAAATATCTTTTCCTTATGGGAATAGGTTTTTATGGTGTGAAAAGGATAACTCTCTTGATAAGTTATTTTCCTATATAAAGAGAGTTCCTCCTAGCACAATAACACTACATTAAATGCGCCACAACCAAAATAAAAGGAAGAAAAATTAGTTTCTTGCCTTAGTAGGTTCTACGGCGAGGATCGACGTCCACCAGTCGTCGCTAGGAGATACAATCCGGAAGACTACGGCTTCTCCCTTGGTCGATTTTATCATCTCTCTCCGGTATGGTTAAATCTACAAACCTTCTCGTAGGATTAATTAGTTATGTCTAATATCGAAAATCACATAAGTTTCTGCTGTGCGAAGATCGAGTGTCTCGATCGGTGCTACTGTTAGGTGTAGTGCCCGAAAGACAATTATCTAATTGTTTTTAGGACAGAATTAATAATTCATCTTATTATATGCATGTATGCTTATAATTAAGACACTGCTGAAAACCCTAAGCACCTCGTTTATGTAATCATATAACTCAGTGTATGGCTATACACAAGAGGATTGAGTTAGTGAGATGTACTTAAAATTAACTTAGTCCGTAGCGTTTATTAACTGAGCACGGGTCTCAAGATTAATTTGCTAATAATGCGCCTAACACTTTAAGTGTGATGAGTCTTATCCGGATTTGTCGGTAATAGGGTACTAGTGGGGCATTTATATATGATGATAATCATATAGAAATTTGGACCGATTTGATTTGAGTTCTCGATATAATTCCGTGATCGAGAAGTCTTATCGAATCACAAGATGATCATATATGGATTAATCTCAATCTCGACGTGATCTGAGATAAATCGCTTAGACTAGGGTAGAGTTTGATGTGTTAGTAAGGATCACTTGTAGTATGTGGTCCGACACTTCTCGTTGGCTCTATTCGGAATGAGTGAGTAGTCGTGTGCTATCACAGATATGGAATCCATTCCTTCCTCGGAAGTAGGATGACAGATTCCTTTATCTGTTAATCCTAGAAACCGACCGATCGATGCGCAGATTCATATTATATTAGTTATGAACTATTTGGTCACTAGGAGGTTAATGGTAAATAAGGATAAGAGGTTTCGAGAAGGGTCTACGGAGATATCCCGAATCGTAACGAACAGTCTATGGAGGATTTATCCGTATGTAATCATTATATCAGTGGACACCTTATGACTCATGGTTGAGTGTAAGTTTATATCTATATTCGGCAGAGTTTAGTTTCGGGTTTATGGTGGTGTAATCCCGGAATTAATAGATTGAATATTATTGTTCGGTCTGACAGATAATATTATTTAATTTATTGTATCTATTGAATATGGGTCCATGGTCCCTGACGTGGCTCCTAACATGCATATGTTTTCTCGTCGTTTCACCTCAATTATAATTAAATAGTTGGATTGGACTATTTAATTGATATGTGGATTAATTGTTTAGTTGGACTAGATAATTAAATACATGAAAATAAATTTTTCGTGGACTCGGCCCAAAGTGATTAAAAATGCGTGTGACCTAATTTTGTATTAGGGTGGCCGCATATTTTATATATTATTTATTGGGAAATTAGTTTTCTTGATAAATATAAGACATGTGATTAAATTATTTATTGGTTAAATAATTTAAGGAAAAGAAAATCTTTTATATATCCTTATTAATTTGGGAATATTCTAGATTTATCTTTTTAAGGAAAAGGATTAATTTGATTGATTTTGTATTAATTAAATAAATCCTTGGAGGACAATGATTACTCTCCTATATAAAGAGAGTTCTCCCAAGCCAAATGAGATATCACAAATTTTGAAATACTTGAGAAGTATTAGGCTTAGAATTTTCGGCCTAAGTACTTGGGTTTGAGTTTTAGAAAAACTTCGGGTTTTTCTAAGGTAGCATATCGAGGAGGTCCGGCGGCTTGAAACACCATCCACCTGGTGGTGCTTGGAGACACACGTTGGAAGACTTTGGCTTCTCAACTAGGCTCTCAACTAGCTCGGATTGGATAGACCTTGCTCTTGGCGTTTTGCACCATAAAAAGGTTGGTAATCTAACCCCCTCGTAGGTTAGATTTATTATTCATGTATTTTGATTGTTTAGATCTAGATCTTGTACTTTCCGCTGCGTAATCGGGTGGATCTTTGATCCATCCGGCGATATTACCTCCAACAAGTGGTATCGGAGCCTTTGATCTAACGATTAAAGTATGTGAATTTTAGATCTAGGAGTGGAATAACATGTTTTAGATGTTTTTTTATAATTTTTCGTATGTATGTATGATTGCATCGAAAATTACATCATGTTGTATGCTTGTGAATGTTGTGGTTGAAGAGATGGATTGGGGTTGGTATTGTTTACCCGTAGATCTATTTTGTACCTCTTTTGATTAGTATCAATTGAGCATAGGATTTGTATTTATTTTTTTATGCAATCGAAAATAATGTAAAAGATAGCATCTTTGTAATTTTTTTTGATGTTCCGGGCTCGAAAAGATGAAGATCTTGAAGAAAATATGAAGATCAAGGCGAAACCCAATGTATGAATGAGGAGAAACGCTTAAAAAACCCTAAAATAAGGCTTTATGCGGCTGTCACAGCTCCTACTGCGATGCTGAAAAGCGTCGCTATAAGACCTGTTTAATAAAACTAGCATCCGGCTAGGGTTTTGGCTTAAACGGCTGTTTTGTTTTTGTTTTTTTTTAATTTACACAATCTGTTTTTTTTTAATTAAATAACAGAAGTAATAAAAAAAAAATTAAAAAAATTAAAAATCAGCCGTATTAAAATATTAAGAAATTTTTTTTTTTTTTATAAAAGGGTTTGATATTATAAATAAATTGGATTTATTTAATTTAAAAACCCTTTCTCCTCTCGGGTGTTCGTGGTTCGTGATCTGGCGGTTTGAGATCAAGATTTGAAGATCAAGACTTGAAGACATAGTTTAAGGTTTTACTTTTCCTTAGAAAATAGGTTAGTCGGGGGTACCAACGGTCCATCTCGGTGTTTATTTTTCCGTATCTTTTTCGTGTATGATCGAAATTATGTGATAGAAACCGGAAAATTGCCATGACATGCAACCTATCATGAATCCACTCCAATGCATACATGTAGCTAGTTTATTTCGAATAAATTAGGCATGTATAACTCGTATAATTAGTTAAAAAAGTTTTTTTAATTAATATGTGATGGTTAATTAATTAAGTAACTAATTATTAAAACCGAGAAACCGGGTTTTGTCAATCGTTACGATTTTAGTGATGGATTCTCGGTGAATCCCACTTAGATAAATCGTTGAGTTTTCGGTGAACCTACCTTAAACAGAAACGCGATTACGCTTTGGTTGACAACATAGAAATCGGAAAATCTTAGTACATGGGTTCGGAAATGGTCTAACCATGGTTGGGCGAGTTCAACTGAGCTACGGCTCGATTGACTCCCCTCCATGTGTGACGTTTGCATGGGCTTATGTTCCAACAGTCACATATGTTCCAACAAATAAGACGGCGTAGGCTTGCCTACTTAACCAACCCTGTTCGGAGTACTTTGATTTATTGTTTCTTATTGTCAAAACCGAAACCGTAATTAGTAAACCCACCACTTTTTCAAATTATTGAGTGGGAGCGGGGAAGGTGACAGCCAACCCCACGGCCTCTACTATAAATGCAAGCACTTGAGAGAAGGGTGACGCCTCGAGCCGCTTTGATTCCGGCCTCCTGCGGGTGGTGTTCACCCTTATCAAAATTCAAGGCTTGGTTTCTAAAAGGATAGGATTTCGGGTACTCGTTGAGTCACTGACCAACCCTGTGGCGGCACACTCGGGGCGTACTTTGAGATCTGATATAGTAGGTCACACTCTTTATGGATATTTTCGAAATATCTAGGCTAGAAAAAGGAAGGTAATCAATGATTAAATACCGGGATGTCTGATTCCCGTGGGACGTTTGATTCTCAAAGTTTAATCATTGAGAGAGATTGTCTCAGTTTGATCATCGCCTCTTTGGTGACCCACTGGCGGCACTTTGAGGTGTGAGATTAAATCCTTGGAATGGTAGGATAGACTTTTAACAAATTTATTATTCCTAAAATAAAAATCTAGTAATGAAAATTTATTTTTTGAATTTAACTTTCTGTCATGCTTATTTTACAACTTTAATCTCTAGGCTACTAAACTGTTAGTAATAGGACTTCATTAAAAATGTGGAAGTAACAAGTACGTTGTAATTATCAAAAGAATGCAGTTAATTTTTCGGAAGAGATTTTTCCCTTGAGCCTTTAAAAACTTAAGTGACATAGTATAGATATGTCACGGATGTCACTCATGTTGAACGAGAGACGACCATACTTAGTTTACAAAAGATGATATAAGACTATCAGATAAATTCAATTAGTGAATTTTAAAAGGTGTATTTACACGGCAAAAAATTTCTAATTGGAAAATTGGAAAATCATACATAAGGCGTTTGCTGGTTAGACGATATTTGGAACCGATGAACTAGTGGGAGCCTTAGTCTCATGATTGTTTTTTTTTCTGAATCATTAGAAATGTGTAATAGACTGCACAAGAGTTTTTCCATTCATTGGAAAAACAAGAATAAAGCGTTACTAGTTAGACAGTATTTGGAACTGATAAACTAGTGGGAGCTTAGTTCTGGAGACTTTATAATCTTTGAAACATCATGAACACAGCATTGCTAGTTAGACAATATTTGGAACTGATAAACTAGTGGGAGCTTAGTTCTAGGTGATGTTCTAATCTTTGAAAAATCATAAATACAAAGTATCGCTAGTTAGACGGTATTTGGAACCGATAAACTAGTGGGAGCTTTGCTCTTATGATTTGTCGATTAGAAAAATCGAATAGTCCAAGCTAGTAACACTACCATTAGACATCCCACAGTTCAAGAGTAGTGTCTACTCAAACGAACTTCTAGTTTAAGACTGTTTCAATTTAAGGAAAGTCAAGAATGGGAAAGAATGTTTATACGTGTTAGTCATCTAAACTAAGTAGTTTTAAGGCTAAACAAGAAAATTAATTGGAAATTAGAGGATAAGGAAAGTGATTTCGGATCACTGACCAATGCATCCTTAGCAATTTTCTCAAAAGCTAAATTCTTTGGACGAACTAGGTAGCTTTGCATTAAACGATAAATAAAATAGACAACGGTCAGTTATTTCAGATAGACTAGTGGGAGTGATATAAGGAAATGAATCTCGGATTCAATTCTTGAGTATCACATAAAATTCATTTTCTGTTTTCGGATTCGTTGGAACGAACGTATTGATTTTCAATAGGATAATTTGTTTGTCTTATTGACGATGAATATAACATTCGTAGCACGAACCCAAGACTCGGACTTTTGTTTGATAAAGTCAGAACCACTAAGAAATGCTGAATAGGTATATGTAACACATCTTAAACAATATAAATGCAAATGGTTTCCGTATTTAGATAAACACTTCTTTATATACTATTAATTAGTGCATATTCCCTAACGACAAGATCTCGCAGATGGCTTAGGGTGATTCCTATCTCGAGTCAAAGGAACCTGTCTCAAAGGAACAATGCCTAAGTTTCCTTTCAATCGGGAAAGGGTAATAGATTTAAAGAAGTTACATAGCTTGTTCATATCGACCTTCGGGGTCATATGAAAGATACAAGCTAGTAGGAGCTTTTTTCAAGTAGTGACATCTAGTCTGACAACTACTCGAAACTCCAATAAGTTTATCCAAAATATTAGGAGGAATCTCTGATTTCACCAGAGATAGTGTATTCCATACTCAAGTATAGGCTTTCGCATAGTCCTCGGGACTGATGCTAGCCCTACCTCCCAGTGGAATGTTTTCACTAAGGGATACACCATAAATTTGCCTTATATAGTTATTGATGTGCTACGATACACTGCTTAACTCATTTAAGATATTAGGTTCAATAATAACGGCTTACATTATCATGTGGAACCGAGAAGTCTATCTAGAAGATGCTACACATTTGTGGATACGGAGTGAATTCGGTTCACCCCACTACCGCAAGTATAGACATTTAGCACTTAGTGCTTGAAGGTAGGACTGGAAATTTTGCGTATACGTTCATAGCGTGAAATATCTTAATACATTGAGTAAAGGTAGATTATAAAACTCGTAAAATCAGAGAATGACGGTTATACTGTCAAACTCGGTCTGATAGAGTCTATAAACCACAGCTTTGGATCTTGAAGTATTTGTACTCAAGATGTTACTAATTGATTTGTTCAGTCCACATCCAACACCGGCAGTTGGTGATAACACTAATAAAAACTACTAAACTAGATCAGTATATCAATCCATCCTGAACGCAGTGGGAGTATGGTTTGTCCATTACCCATTGCAGGACCTTACGGTCTATAGGGTAGATTGATGACCTATAGTCCTTCGTGGGCTGTATAGGATCCTGATCATGGAAGTTGGTTTAAAAGCCATAACCCTGTGAATGGAGTTTGATACTCCAGTTCTGTTGAAACTCTTGTAGAACCACCTGAGTATCTCAGGCCCAGTGGGAGTAATTGGAACTACACGGAGATGAGTCGAATGAATAGGAAAGTTTAACTTTCAACGCAAAGCGGAGTAATTTAGGGGTGATTCCCTAAAAGGTAGAGAGTTAACCAGACCGTGATCTCTCTTACCACTCAGTCTTGCTTAATTTCATCAGGAAGCGGGAAAAATATATGGGTGATTCCCTAAGACTTCATTGCCAAAAAACGGAATCTGAACTCATTCAGAACAGAAGGGTTTTAGCTAAGAACAAATGACAGATTCGTTACGAAGCAGAAAATAGGGGTGATTCCCTAAGACCTTTTTGTGAGACTTACAGTATCTTAATTTATTCAGAAAGAACCTTTGGCAGGATGCCTGCCATAGCTTATATCATTTAGGGATTAAAGCAAACCTCTAGGTCATTTCAAAGTCATATATATTTTTTAATATGTGGACTTGACCAGCATGTTGATAAGTCTTTCGTAGACTGTGCATCAATATTAGTAAAGTAGTATGTAGATTAGTGTTTGTGAATGGTAACACTGGAACTGTTGGAAACAACATGGGTGTGTTATCTGAAGTCAGAGGCTAATATGCCATCGGACTATTTTCTAAAGAATTTGACTCACTCGAATTCTCGAAAATAAGCAATTGGCAATCCAATTCATCCATCCATCTCAATGGTTAAGATGTTCTTGCATAGAGGAATGCAACATTCAACGATGTAGTCTACCCTACCTCTCAAGAATGCTTGTCTAAACCTGTGGATGACTACTAAATGGGATGTTTAGTGAATCCTCAAGTCTCGTCGGGAGAATGAGGAATAATATGCTAGTATATTCAGGTGCAAACTAGAATATAAGTGATAACACTGAATCTGGCTTTAGGTCAGATTGAGGATGATCGTTAAATCGATCTCGGTCTCAGTGTTTACTCATGTGATAAAGTATTATCTAGTAAGCCAATACCACTTCATTGTGAAAACATTGGAGAGGTAGCTCATAAGGATTTTGCAATCACTAGAGGTCATAAGCATATTGAAATCGTACCACCAGATTAGATGGAAAGGCGATGTTTCAATCCCAAAGATTGACTCAAGCCGCCAACCTACCTGATCAGTGTACCGAGTCACATGGTATTCGGATTCTAAGTACACGCCGGGTCACTGACCTACCCTGCGGCGGCACACTCCGGTCGTGCTTGGAAGGATGAATTACTAAGATGCGCTTGGAGGGTATGAATCTTGGGGATATGTCTCACTTGTTTTGAGCAAGTGGGAGAATGTTGTAGATATAGATATAAAGGGTGTGCTCTAAAACAATTAATCCACTTGACTTTCGTGCAAGTGGGAGATTGTTAGGTGTAGTGCCCGAAAGACAATTATCTAATTGTTTTTAGGACAGAATTAATAATTCATCGTATTATATGCATGTATGCTTATAATTAAGACACTACTGAAAAGTGAAAACCCTAAGTACCTCGTTTATGTAATCACATAACTCAGTGTATGGCTATACACAAGAGGATTGAGTTAGTGAGATATACTTAAAATTAACTTAGTCCGTAGCGTTTATTAATCTGAGTACGGGTCTCAAGATTAATTTGCTAATAATGCTCGAGAACACTTTAGGTGTGATGATCTTATCCGATTTGTTGGTAATAGGTACTAGTGGGGCATTTATATATGATGATAATCATATAGAAATTTGGACCGATTTGATTTGAGTTCTTGATATAATTCCGTGATCGAGAAGTCTTATCGAATCACAAGATGATCATATATGGATTAATCTCAATCCTGACGTGATCACAGACAACTGCTTAGACTATGGTAGAGTTTGATGTGTAAGTAAGGATCACTTCGTAGTATGTGGTCCGACATTTCTCGTTGGCTCTATTCTGGAATGAGTGAGTAGTCTGTGATATCACAGATATGGAATCCATTCCTTCCCTCGGGAAGTAGACAGACAGTTCCCTTATTTGTTAATCCTAGAAACTGACCGATGTGCGCAGTTCATATTATATTAGTTATGAACTATTTGGTCACTAGGGGGTTAATGGTAAATAAGGATAAGAGGTTTCGAGAAGGGCCTACGGAGATATACCGAATCGTAACGAACAGTCTATGGAGGATTTATCCGTATGTAATGATTATATCAGTGGACGCCTTTTGACTCATGGTTGAGTGTAAGTTTATATCTATATTTGGCAGAGTTCAGTTTCGGGTTTATAGTGGTGTAATCACGGAATTAATAGATTGAATATTATTGTTCGGTCTGACGGATAATATTATTTAATTTATTGTAGCTATTGAATATGGGTCCATGGTCCCTGACGTGGCTCCTAACACGCATATGTTTTCTCGTCGTTTCACCTCAATTATAATTAAATAGTTGGATTGGACTATTTAATTGATATGTGGATTAATTTTTTAGTTGGACTAGATAATTAAATACATGAAAAGAAATTTTTCGTGGACTCGGCCCAAAGTGATTAAAAATGCGTGTGACCTAATTTTTTGGCATGGTGATACCTTGTAGCTGATGCTTGTCACTGATGACAAAAGATCGATGCTTGATCATCTTGGAAAGCCGTAAAGCTGAAATCTTTCATGGTCTGTGTGTGGATCGATGCTGAAGAATCTTCATCTCTCTCAGTCTCTGGTGACAGTATCAAGGCTCTGTCAACTCCATTTACGGTTAATTGTTCGTCTGACCCGTTTACATGCTTAACCCTGTTCATTAAAGCCTTCAACCCAAATCCAACTCAGTTCAGAATCAATTAAGGTATGAGCTTTTACTCTAAATATATCTCCGGTGATCCTTTACTGGCTCATTCAAAAACATGCAACAATTTCCGAGCTTCGATCCGATCTAATTCGACTTTGGTAAGCACTGGTATGACAGTCTTCTTTCTACCTCTTTCATCTGTGTTCAGATCGGCTTATGAAGTCTCATCCACTGTTTCGATTAAGGATTAAGTCGATTTGAAAGATATGAGTATGATATAATTTCAGTATGATTTTGTATCCTGTTCATATAAGACTTGCATTTACAGAAATCGTGATTTAAACTGGTGTTTCATGATTTCTGAAACCTGTATATGGTTTTATATATTAAAAGTTTTTTTTATACGTAAAAGCATATTTGTTAGAAATGAAGATATTTCTCTTTTATCAATTCTGAGCCTATGATGTTCATACATTATATGTTTATGACGAATTGATCCGGGCGGATTGTGCCTCTCGGATATATGTGTTGGATTTATATCTATACCCAATTCATATATAAAGTTTATTATTCAATTATAAAGATTTCCAGATTTTTGAATAATAAACTTCTTTATTGCATTCTGCCACAATGGGATTGTATGACCCTAAGACGCATATTAGTTGTCTGCATATGTTTAGAGTCACTATATATATATATATATATATATATATATATATATATATATATATATATATATATATATATATATATATATATATATATATATATACTATATTATATTGAAACAAAATATTAAGAGGAAAATATATATATATTTATTCTAACTTAGTCTTATATATATATATATATATATATAGATGTATATTACAAATAATGAAACAAAATATTAAGAGGAAAATAACAGTTACTATTTCGAATTTATTCTAACTTAGTCTTTTTCACTAAAAATTGAAATAGTACATTTAATGCACTTTGGAAATCTGAATGGTTTATATTTTGAAATACGTAAAGACTTTTAGTGAAACCAACTGTCATCCTTTTTCAAGAATAATGACAAAAGTCTTTTTAATAAAACAGTCTTCTATGCATAACATTTAATGCACTTCACATTCACTCATCTCTTGCATTACCCAGAGCCATTTAATGATGTATCCATTACTTGGATATATAATCCCATTGATACTAAACTGATCTAGCAACTAAGCTGATCAAACATTTTGTCTATACTAAAAATTATCCTTGTGTTTTCAATCTGTTTGCCGAAGTTCTTGCATTTCTGCTCCCTTGGTTCAGAAAGTGCAGGACTACATTTCTTCTTGAATCTTTGTGATTCAAGGTTGAAATTGGTTGAGTTGATTAAGTCTGGAAACCCAGCTTGAGCCCGGATTGCGATCCCGGTTTGTTTCTGGTAACAGTCTTCCGCTTCTCTCAACCTGAACCTTTGTGGTTCGATATCAGTAAGTTCACGATTTACTTTTTGCTTTCAAGTTGCTATTTTTGTCTGTGTTTTGATTTAGAACTTGTTAGAAAAGGTAAGTGAAGGTTGTATTCATTCTGTTGTGTTAATATTTAGAAACAGAACTGTGATTGAATCTTTGTGACTGTTGTTGGAAAGGTGTCCTAAACCCAATCGGGTTGGACGGGATCCGACCGGGTCGGGTCATTTACAGTCTACTTAGTTCATGTAATAACTTTATTATGATTAATAAAAGCACTTATGTTATTATATATTGTTTATCTTCATATTATTTGTTGTATATATATAGTAACGTCCCTAGTGTCAATCTGTGATAGAGAAACCATGATAGTGATTATTGTTGATGAGTTCTCTAATCACTATAACAAGATTGGTACTTAAATGTCTCTAGTCTTACATATTATCAAATGGGACATTGATAGTATAATCAGACTAGCACGTATTGGATGTCTTCTATCTTTTAGAAGATAGGGATAGATCTCGTCTATCGAAGTGTATGGACACTTGGACTGTACATGGACGTGTATTAGAGAATGCGTACGTTAGACTAACCCACTTACATTAAGTGTCACACTATGTGGCGGTTGTGTAATTATCCTTTTGACTGGAGTCTTCATGGCATCACGGTGTGGATTGTCATGTTTTGACACTATTGAGATTTCTCCTAACCACGGGGCGATCATGCGGTAGTGATTGGGTATGATATTGAAGCATGCGTAGTATACATGATTGGTCGTCCGGGAATCGCGTATCCTATGATTGGGATCGAATATCCGAAATTGCCTTCTTATGAGGAATGTCTAGCTCTCGAGAATCTTTGCAAAGTGGGAGTAAATGTGTTATCACGAGAGAGCATGATATCCAGATTATAAGATACGATCGTTAATGTATTGACACTCGAGATACGGTCGTATGGATATTATTACAGCGATAGGATTGTAAGTTACACGGTAACCGCTTCACATGAAAGGTAGTAGTCATTGCTTTTGACTCTTCCGATGATTGGGGGTCACGGTGTGTTGCTAGACACTATCCCGTGATCGTTAGGCATGAATGGAATTTTAGTAATTTGCACTTTGTGTCTACGGCCAACATATTCGGAAGCCTATCGGGTCACACACATATGAACATCGAGTCGGATTAAAATGCGGTTATAGTTGATAACCAAATAAGGAAAGTTTATCTCTAGACTATAAAGGTTATAGTGGTAAATTAATATGGTGGTATTTATTTATTATGAATAAATAAAATACAAGATATTAATTATATACAAATTATATTAATTAAAGAATATTTCGGAAGTCAATTAGTTGACTGTAGGGGCGCCACTTTTGATGTGTATAAGATACACTTGGATTGTGCACTTTAATTAATAAGATTTCCATAATATTAATATAAGTTATTAATTGATTTTGGAAAAATAGATTTATGGTAATAAGATAATTATATTCAATATAAGATATTGGCAAAATTAATTATATTAAAAGAGATAAATCAATTAAATTGATTTTCCTTATTTTATTGGGAAAAGATTTTCTTCTCCTCCACACAACATAGGGGTGCCACTTTGCCGATATAAAGGAAATGGGTGTCAAGCTCTTTTGTACATCACAATTGCAAGAACTCATAGTTTTTGTGTAAAATAGAGAGCAACCTATAGTGAGTTTGTGAGAGAGGAAAAAGGCCGGTCTAGCAACCGGAGTTTTCCAATAGCAATCCAAGGAGGATTCCGGCAAAGGGTTCGTGTGGATTAGCGATAGAGGCCGGACGCGTGGACGGCTTGTGCACTGAACTACTCTCCGTTGACGGTCAAAGCGACGATCTTATAGATCATCAAGGTATAACCGTCAAACTACTTAACGTGTTTATTGCATTAAACGAAAAACGATCTAGTAAAAGGAAATCAAATTTTAAATTCCGCTGCGTTAAACTAGTGATTTCCTAACAGTGGTATCAGAGACAGACTTCGAGCTTAAGCAATAAGCATAATTTAATTGCGTAGTATTTAATCTATAGATGCAAGATTTAAATCACGAGACGTTTAAAAAAAAGGGTTTATGGGGGGCTCGGCCGACTGAAGGCGGCCCCCTCCTCTGCGGCGGCGGCGGCGGTGGCCTTATGGCTACCGTCCGTCGGCTGTCCTCTTCCAATGGGGAGATCGACCCTTTTCATTTCGTGATATTTATTGTGCATAGATATCTCGTTTGTTTAGTTGTGTCATGTGGCCAACCAATGGTTCAAATAGTTTGGGTCATTGGGAAACCATATGGCATGTTGGCCTTTCCAAATTTTGATTTGGAATAGGCCTTGATTCTTTTCAAATATTTGATTTGTAAAAGGCCTAGGTCACTTACAAAACTTTGATTTTGGAAAGTGGCCAGGCCTAAACCAAAATTATTTGGCCTTTCCAAATTTTGATTTGGTATAGGCCTAGGCCCTTTTCAAATATTTAATTTGTAAAAGGCCTAGGCCAAGGCCACTTCCAAAATTTTTGATTTTGGAAAGTGGCCAAGCCTAAGCCAAATTTAGTTTTGGAAAGAAAACAAATAGGAGACTTTATAATTTTAATTTTATTTTGAAAGGTTCTAATTTAATTGAAATTAAATGTTAATTTTAATTTTCGATTAAGTCATATAATTAATTAAATGTTATTTAATTATTTGATGTGATAAGATAAAGACGCATAAGTAGTTAAAATTAGAATTTAATATTTTTCATAAGATAAAATTGTATGGATTAGATGTGTAGATATAATGTGATTATATGGACCCCGATTGATCATGGACTCGACCAATAGGATAGATGAGAATGTTTTCTTTATGTTGGTTTTGAAAAATTGTCATAGGCCGTTATGAAGAACGTGACATAGTTTATTTATCCCTTTCCCGTTAGCTCCCCCCGTGTACGGCGGGTGTAATTATTAGATAAATTATTATGTAATAAGAATGGAGCATGAAGTTGAAGACCAAGGAGAAATAAAGATCCCATTGGCGTACAGCAATAAAGATCCTATTGGCGGTTGCAGATACCTTTAGTTTGGGACCCGCGGTTTCGTCAGTTTATATTCGAAACCGCACCTAGGAAAAGTCCATGATCATACCGGTTATTTTGTGCGCGGAATGTTGTGTATGTTTTACTTTATATGATATGGTAGTAATATGCACATAGTAGATGAGACCATAATTAAACCAAATTAATTAAGTGAATTAATTAAAAATTATTCCCACGCCAAAAATCGAGCCAAAATTGTAACCCAATATTATAATGACGGTGAAGAGCCCTTGTTCGGATCCAACTGATCGGCCCACATCGGGAGTTGACCTACCACGGGTATATCATCATTATCGAGATATGATCGTTATGAGATCTCATGAATATTTGGGTTACGACTCGACTAAGAATCTTGCGGTGATTGGCCCACGTCAGGACCGTCTGATTTTAGAGACAAGGGGTGGCCACCACATAGAGATGTGAACTGTCAAAGAGTTGACTAGTCAACCAATGGAAATCGAATAAGATTCGATCGGTAATTAGTACCCACCTTCGAACTTGACCCGGTCGATCGGCCCACGTCGGGGATCGAGTCAACTAGATAGGATTCCATCCACTAAAAAATTATTTAAATTATTGAAAGCCAATTGGGAATAGTTGGCTAGTGGGAGTAAAACCTTATAAAATTTTAAGTGCAAATTTAGGGTTTTTTATACATGAGCTTTTACTTATTCTATCTTTATTCATTGTTGTAGAAAAATGTCAAACAAATTGAACCTTCGTTTTATCATCGAAAACAAGCTTGACGAAACTAATTTTCTCGATTGGGAAAGGAACCTCAAAATCGTTTTGAGGCACGAGAAGATTGGCTATGTCTTGGACGAGGCCCTACCGGAAAAGCCCGCTGAGGGTTCGGCTGCGGATGCTGTCGAGAAGTATAACAAGCACCGTTCTGACAGTACTTATGCTACATGTATCATGCTTGCTTCTATGACACCTGAACTGCAGAAACAACATAAGTCTATGGACGCCTACACAATCATGGTCCACTTAAAGGAACTTCTACGCTTCTCGCCAGACCGAGAGTACGAGGTCTCGAAGGCCCTGTTTAGTTGTAAGATGGCATCTGGGACTGCTGTGGGGTCACACGTGCTTAAGATGATCGGGTACATAGAAAGGCTTGGGAAGCTGGGCCATAAGTTGGAACGAGAATTGAGTATTGACTTGATTCGCAATCTCTACCGATTCATTCTCATGATTCGTGATGAATTATCACATGAACAAGATAGATTGCTCCTTGCGGAGTTATTGAACATGTTGAAGGCTGTTGAGAGGCACCGTGGGGAAGGAAAGCAAGTGTTCTTTGGTCACTTCAAGCAAGGGCAAAGTGAAAGCCCATAAAAAGTCAGAAGCGAAGGCGCACTAAGACAACACGTAAGATAGCAAAAGAAAAATCCACGGATGCTTGCTTCCATTGCGGTGAGACCGGACATTGGAGGAGAAACTGCAAAGGCTTCTTGAGTACCAAGAAGAAGCATTCTGATGCTTCGACTTCAGGTATATTTATGATTGAGATCAACATTACTTCTTCTAAGTCTAACCACTGGGTATTAGATACTGGTTGTGGTTCTCATATTTGTACGAATATGCAGGCACTAAGAAGAACTAGAGAGCTAAGGAAAGGAGAGGTGGACCTACGCGTTGGAAATAGAGCAAGTGTTGTTGCACTAGCCGTAGGAGTTTATTTTCTTTCATTGCCCAGTGGGCTAGTACTTGAACTTAATAACTGTTATTTTGTTCCTACTCTTACGAAGAGCATTATTTCAATTTCCGAATTAGATGTTGATAGATTTTCATTTACGTTTGAGAATAAATGTTGTTCCTTTTCACGTGATGGAATTTTTTTATGGTACTGGCATACTTAGCAACGGTCTCTACATATTAGATATGAATGTTGACGTACTTGATATAAATAACAAGAAATCCAAGACAAATGACTTGAATGAATCCTACTTATGGCATTGTAGACTTGGTCATATAAATAAGAATCGTATTTCCAAACTCCATAAAGATGGAATGTTGGACCAATTCGATTACGAATCGTTTGATACATGTGAAGCTTGTTTACTTGGCAAGATGACAAAGTCACCTTTTAGTGGCAAAGGAATAAGATCCAATGAATTGCTTGAGCTCATACATACTGATGTGTGTGGCCCAATGTCAATTCAAGCCAAAGGAGGATACTCTTATTTTATCACTTTCACTGATGACCATTCTCGCTATGGTTATATATACTTAATGAAGTATAAGTCTGAAGCCTTCGAAAAGTTCAAGGAATTCCGAAGTGAAGTGGAGAAAGAACTAGGTAAAGAAATCAAAACGCTTCGATCCGATCGAGGCGGAGAATACCTAGATGGAGAGTTTCAAAGTTATTTAAAGGAGAATGGGATTCTACCTGAATGGACCCCTCCAGGGACGCCTCAAATGAATGGCATATCTGAGAGGAGGAACCGTACCTTGTTAGACATGGTACGATCCATGATGAGCTACGCAGTTCTCCCAAAATCGTTTTGGGGGTATGCTCTAGAAACCGCATCCTATACACAGAACCGAGTTCCATCAAAGACGGTTGATTCTACACCATACGAGGTATGGGCCAAGAAGAAACCAAATCTGGCATAGCTTAAACCTTGGGGTTGTCCAACTTACGTGAAGCGGATGATGCCTGACAAATTAGAGGCCAGATCTGACAAACGTCTGTTTGTGGGATATCCTAGAGAAACTAGAGGATACCAATTTTACCATCCTGAGGAACAAAATGTGTTTGTTGCCAGGACTGGCCACTTTCTGGAGAAAGAGTTTATTCTGGATAGGGTCAGTAGGAGTAAGATTGATCTTGAAGAAATTCAAGAACCACTTACGGATAACAGTCCGTTGATGGAAGTAGATGAGACACCACAAACAGATGTGGGGCCACCCTCTACCGTAGACACACTAGCACCTCGAAGATCCACCAGGGAATGCCGTGAACCCGAAAGGTACACTGGCGTGTATCTCATGGAAGATGAGGACCCTAGAACTTATGAGGAAGTGCTATTAAGGCATGACAAAGAGAAATGGCTAGAAGCCATGAATTCTGAAATGGAATCCATGAAAGACAACCATGTTTGGAACTTAGTTGATCCACCTGAGGGAATAGTTACCATAGGGTGTAAATGGGTCTTTAAGAGAAAGACTGACATGGATGGTAACGTAACTACCTACAAGGCTAGGTTAGTGGCAAAAGGTTATAAGCAAAGACAATGAGTTGACTATGACGAAACCTTTTCGCCTGTTGCCATGTTAAAATCCATTAGAATTTTTTTCTCGCTATTGCAAAGCATACCATGATTACGAAATTTGGCGGATGGATGAAAAAAGCGGCTTTCCTTAACGGAAACACATGCGAGGAAGTGTATATGACACGACTGAGGTTTCACAACCAATGACGCCTGAGGATGGTGTAAAGCGCAAAGATCCATTTATGGATTAAAGCAAGCTTTCGGAGTTGGAATCTTCACTTTGATGAGATAATCAAAGCAGTTTGATTTCATCAAGAACGAAGATGAGCCATGTGTTTACAAGAAGGTTAGTGGGAGTGCCATTGTGTTCTTAGTGCTTTATGTAGGCGACATATTGCTCATAGGGAATGATGTGCCTATGTTACAATCGGTCAAAGCTTGGTTATCCAAGAACTTCTCAATGAAGGACTTGGGTGATGCAAATTTATATTCTAGGAATAAAGATCTATAGAGATAGATCTAAAAGGTTGCTTGGTGTCATGCAATCCACCTATATAGACAAGATTTGAAGAGATTCGACATGGAGCGATCCAAGAAAGGATTCTTTGCCCATGTCACATGGGGTCTACTGTCGAAGGAATGAGTCCTAAGACGAGAGGAGGAAAGGGCACAAATGAGTAAAGTCCCTTATGCCCGGCAATCGGGTCTATCATGTATGCCATGTTATGCACAAGACCGGATGTCTCGTACCCTCTTAGTATGACTAGTATGTACCGGTCCAATCCAGGTGATGGTCACTGGATTCTTTGTCAAGAATATCCTTAAGTACATGAGGCGTATTTAGGGATATGTTCCTGGTTTTCGGGAACGATGATTTAGTATTACGAGGTTACACGGATGCCGTTTCCAAGCGACAAGGATGACTTTAAGTCACAACTGGATTTGTTTTCATGCTTAACGGCGGAGGTTGTGGTGGAAGAGTTCAAGCAGGAGACTACTGCAGACTCTACAACGGAAGCCGAATACATAGCATGACCTCGGAGGCGGCAAAGGAAGCGATTTGGATGAAGAAGTTCATTCATCGAACTTGGTGTGGTTCCCTCCATTGAAGGTCCAAGTGCTCTGCATCTTGTGATAATAATGGAGCGATATCTCGATCAAAGGAACCAAGGTCTCATCGAAGTCCAAACATGTGCTCTGGCGCTATCACTTGATTTAGAGATAGTAGATAGAGGAGATGTAAAGATAGAGAAAGTCCACACGGATGATAACATAGCTGATCCGTTAACCAAGGCATTGTCTCAAGCAAAGCATGAGAAACATGTTCACTTGCACGGGCTTAGGCTTATGGGTGATTGGCTTTAGGCCAAGTGGGAGATTGTTGGAAAGGTGTCCTAAACCCAATCGGGTTGGACCGGATCCGACCGGGTCGGGTCATTTACAGTCTATTTAGTTCATGTAATAACTTTATTATGATTAATAAAAACACTTATATTATTATATATTGTTTATCTTCATATTATTTGTTGTATATATATAGTAACGTCCCTAGTGTCAATCTGTGATAGAGAAACCATGATAGTGATTATGGTTGATGAGATCTCTAATCACTATAACAAGATTGGTACTTAAATGTCTCTAGTCTTACATATTAACAAATGGGACATTGATAGTATAATCAGACTATCACGTATTGGATGTCTTCTATCTTTTAGAATATAAGGATAGATCTCGTCTATCGAAGTGTAGGGACACTTGGACTGTACATGGACGTGTATTAGAGAATGCGTACGTTAGACTGACCCACTTACATTAAGTGTCACACTATGTGGCGGTTGTGTAATTATCCTTTTGACCGGAGTCTTCATGGCATCACGGTGTGGATTGTCATGCTTTGACACTATTGAGATTTCTCCTAACCACGGGGCGATCATACGGTAGTGATTGTACATCACAATTGCAAGAGCTCATAGTTCTTGTGTAAAATAGAGAGCAACCTATAGTGAGTTTGTGAGAGAGGAAAAAGGCCAGTCTAGCAACCGGAGTTTTCCAATAGCAATCCAAAGAGGATTCCGGCAAAGGGTTCGTGTGGATTAGCGATAGAGGCCGGACGCGTGGACGGCTTGCGCACTGAACTACTCTCCGTTGACGGTCAAAGCGACGATGTTATAGATCATCAAGGTATAACCGTCAAATTACTTAATGTGTTTATTGCATTAAACGAAGAACGATCTAGTAAAAGGAAATCAAATTTTAAATTCCGCTGCGTTAAACTAGTGATTTCCTAACAACTGTGTGTCACTGTTGTGCTCAAGATTCTTTCACTACAGTGTGATCTAAAGATTTAACAAGTCAGAATTCATTCATCTCTTGTATTTTTATTTCAGCCCTGAATATTGAAAAGCACTGTAATTGTAACCATCCAAATATAGTGAAAGAGCTGTGTGCGTATAGTGATTTATGTGACACACCTAAGATTGTATGACCTAGGTAAATCCAAGATAAAAATCTGATTTTTGTTATGTTTGAAAATGAACTAGAAACATCACTTAAATTAATTATCAATTCTGATATTGCTGAATTAATTAGGTTAATAACTCATACTAATACTGTTTCTATTCACATACGTCTTTCTTGGAAAATCAGTTTTGAAAATCCAGAAAATTGATAAGGACATTGTTGCACTTTAATAAATGTTGCATGCTATATAATCTGCAACTTAAGTAAATCAGCCTTGTTGTTTTATTGAATTACATTGAGATATACTTGCTGAATTTATAAGGATCAATTAAATCTTTCTTAAACAAGTTGCTGTGTTATTGATCTGAACATTTGTATCATCTAAGGAGATTATTTATTTGTATCATTTCAGTAACTGAATCCTTGGTACAAAGGCCTTAACAAACTTATATGCACCTTGTAAATTGCAAGTCTGCATTTGAGCCTCTTGAAAGAATAGTTTTGTTCTCAAGTTGTGTTTAAACAATTAATCTACTTAAGTCTTTCTATCTTGCTGTTTCGAATTAAGTAAAAGTAATATATAACTTGATCACCTAGTACCTTAGGAACAACACGTTAACCGGTTAGCTCTTCCGTCTAATTTTGTCTAACAGTCTCCTAAAAAGTTGGAACTCTGTGTGTAATTAAAAAGCCTTAATAAAGTTTCGAAAAACTATTAAGTAAAATTTAAAAAGGGTATATATCCTATTCACCCCCCCTCTAGGATATATTAGTGCGCATATACGATCCAACAAAGAGAGTTCTCCCAAGCCAAATGAGATATCACAAATTTCGAAATACTTGAGAAGTATTAGGCTTAGAATTTTCGGCCTAAGTACTTGGGTTTGAGTTTTAGAAAAACTTCGGGTTTTTCTAAGGTAGCATATCGAGGAGGTCCGGCGGCTTGAAACACCATCCACCGGGTGGTGCTTGGAGACACACGTTGGAAGACTTTGGCTTCTCAACTAGGCTCTCAACTAGCTCGGATTGGATAGACCTTGCTCTTGGCGTTTTTCACCATAAAAAGGTTGGTAATCTAACCCCCTTGTAGGTTAGATTTATTATTCATGTATTTTGATTGTTTAGATCTAGATCTTATACTTTCCGCTGCGTAATCGGGTGGATCTTTGATCCATCCGGCGATATTACATCCAACAGTTACAACTTCTAGCATGTGGTATCAGAGACAAGGTTAAAAGTTTTACGATATCGAGAGCATAATTAATTAAATAGGAGTGGAATTGAATAAATATTGCATCTTTAATATATTTTTTATATATATGCGATTGAATGATTGGTTGACGAGATGGATTGGGGTTGGTACTTGTTTACCGTTAGATCTATTATAAGCTCGTATAATTAGTATTATACGAGTATAGGATATATGTAATTTATTTTGTAATTTATGTAATTTATTTTTGCAAATTAAATTTTATAGTAGTAGTTTTTGTTTTCTTCCGTCGGATGCATCGGCCAACAATCTTCAATGGAAAAGAATCCAGGCGCTGATCAAGATGCTGTACTGAAAAAAAAGAAAAAGGAACGCATGAACTACAGCCGAAGAAGGAAGAAAAAGAGAATGTATCAAAACCTTTCCTTTTGTCCAATATCAATATCATGCAACAAAGATGCTGTACGTGAAGAAGAGGAAAAAAAGGAAAAGCAAATTTTTTTTTTATTATCCAAGATCAAAGTGGATATGGGCATCTTTTTTTTTTTTTTTTTTTTTTTTTTTTTTTTTTTGGTTTTCTTAGTTTAAATAGGTTAGATACGGGATACCAACGGTCCATCTCAGTGATTTAATTTTACGCATTTATTTTCATGTTCGATCATTTATGTGAAATAACCATGCCATTACATTCATCATATTCATGAATTCTACTCCTAACATATGCATACATGTAGATAATTAATCATGATATTAATTAGGCATGTATGAGACGTAGTTAATTTAGATTAATTAATTAAATTAATTAAAACGAACGGAATTTTATCGGGATATATAAAATTCACATGATAAAATAAAATTTTACACGGTAAATTTAATTTTCGGATCTAAAATTCATTCGTGAATTTTAATTATGTTGTGACTACATAAAAGAATTTTAATAATTAAAAAAATTGGAAAATCCGGAAAAGTTGGACACCAAGAGCAAAAGGTTCGAAATTTGGTTCGGGCGGTCAACAGGGCTTCGGCTCGACTCGACTTGTCTGTCCAAGTGCGATGTTAGCGTCGGGGGTCCGGCAAGGTCAAGCTATCCGGCGAGCTGAGGCTCAATGGGGCAACCTTAGCCCGATTCATCCAGCAGTCGTACATGAACCAACAAAGAGGATGGGTCGGCTTAGCCAATCCCGACACCATTCGGTGAACTCGGTTAAAGCTCAGCCAGGGTTTAATACCGATAAGTTGGTGATTGCTTTTCAAGATTTATTGTTTTCAAATTATTGAGATAAAATTCTAATATTTATCATGACATCAGTAGGACTATAAAATTCATTGATGAATTTTTGTTGTGTAGTGTCTACACAAGAAATTTCTAAATCTTCGAAAAATTGGAAAATCATGAATATAGTGTCACTGGTTAGGCGATATTTGGAACCGATAAACTAGTGGGAGCTATAAATTTGTGATTTATTGTTTTTCGATTTGGTAGAAAATGGGATTATAAAATTCTTGGTGAATTTTAATTGTGTAGCGTCTACACAAGGAATGTTAATAAATCCATAAAATTGGAAAGTCATGAATAAGTGACACTAGTTAGACGGTATTTGGAACCGATGAACTAGTGGGAGGATTAACTTAAATATTCATGATTTATTGTGTTTGGATTGTGAAGGAATTTTGAAAATCCTAATAAGACTACCTAATTTTCAAAATAACGAGTGGGAGCGGGGGAGGTGACAACCGACCCCTCGGCCTCTACTATTGACACAAGCACGTGAGAGAAAGGTGATGCCTCGAGCCGCTTTGATTACGGCCCCCTGCGGATGGCCTTCACCCAATCAAAATTCAAGGCTTGGTCTCCGAAAGGATAGGATTTTGGGTACTCGTCGAGTCACTGACCGACCCTGCGGTGGCATACTCGGGGCGTACTTTGAGGTCTGAAACAGTAAGTCACACTCACAAGGATATTTTTGGAAATATCTTGGCTGAAAAAGGAAGGTAATCAACAATTAAATTTAGATGTGTGATTCTTAATTGTTTAATTGTTGAGAGAGATTGTCTCAATTTAACCGTCATTGTGTTGATACCGACCCTGCGGCGGCAGTATGATGTGAGGTTAATGTAAGGTGTAGTGCCCGAAAGACAATTATATAATTGTTTTAGGACAGAATTAGTAATTCATCTTATTATATGCATGTATGCTTATAATTAAGACACTACTAAAACCCTAAGTACCTCGCGTTTATGTAATCACATAACTTCGGTGTATGGCTATACACACGAGGATTGAGTTAGTGAGATGTACTTAAAATTAACTTAGTCCGTAGCGTTTATTAATCTGATGCGGGTCTCATGATTAATTTGCTATTAATGCGCCAGAACACTTTAGGTGTGATGTCTTATCGGACTTTATCGGTAATAGGGTACTAGTGGGGCATTTATATATGATGATAATCATATAGAAATTTGGACCGATTTGATTTGAGTTCTCGATATAATTCCGTAATTGAGAAGTCTTATCGAATCACAAGATGATCATATATGGATTAATCTTAATCTGAGGTGATCCTGACGCATTTGCTTAGACTAGGGTAGAGTTTGATGTGTTAGTAAGGATCACTTGAAGTATGTGGTCCAACACTTCTCGTTGGCTCTATTCGGAATGAGTGAGTGGTCCGTGCTATCACGAATATGGAATCCATTCCTTCCTCGGGAAGTAGAGAGACGATTCCTTATTTGTTGACCCTAGAAAGCGATCGATCGGCCGAGTTCATATTATATTGAATATGAACTAATTGATCACTAGGGGTTAATGGTAAATAAGGATAAGATGTTTTGAGAAGGGTTTACGGAAATATCCCGAATCGAAATGAAACGATCTACATGAGGGTTTATCCGTATGTAATGATTATATCATGGACGCTTTCGACTCATAAATTGAGTGTAAGTTATCTATATTCGATAGAGTTGATTTCGGGTTTATGGTGGTGTAATCCCGGAATTAATAGGTTGGATATAATTATTCTCATCGATGAATAATTTTATCTAATTTATCAGAATTTATTGAATATGGGGCCCATTGTCCCCGACGCGTGGCCCGAAATAGCATAATTGGATTTCGTCGTTGCACCTCAATTATAATTAAATAGTTGGATTGGACTATTTAATTGATATGTGGATTAATTGTTTAGTTGGACTAAATAATTAAATACACGGAAAAGACATTTTAAGTAATTTCAATCAAATAAGTGTGTTGACCTTTTGACCTCATTGGTCAAATATAGAAATGTGCGTGGACCTTATTTGATTAAGGTTGGTGGCGCATGTTTTGTTATATTATTTAATTATTAGGAAATTAGTTTTCTTGGATAATTATTTGACATGTGATTTATCTTTTATTTGTTAAATGATAATTCATGGAATATTAGATAATAATATGATTTATCTTAATTTGTTTGGGATAATCATTTTATTTATCTTTTATTTGGAAAAAGGATTAATGTAATAATTATCTCTTAATTATTTAATCCTTGAAGGTTAAGTTTTACTCTCCTATATAAAGAGAGTTCTTCCAAGCCTTTTGACACACACTATTCACGTCACTATTCACAAGAGAAATTGGCTGAAAATTTGGCCTCTATTCTTAGGGTTGAGTTGGAAAAATCTTGGGATTTTTCGGTAGCATATCAAAGAGGTCCGGGCGGCGGGAAACACCATCCACCTGGTGTTGCTGGGAGACACACGTTGGAAGGCTATGGCTTCTCAATCACGTGTTCTTGGAGACCTTTTGTTCTTGGAGTTAAGCACCATAAAAAGGTAGGCTCCTAAACCCCCTTGTAGGATTAGATCTTTTATTTATGTATTTTGTTTCGTTTAGATCTAGATCTGATGCCTTCCATTTGCGTAATCGGGTCAATCCATAATTGATCCGACGATATTACATCTAACAAGTGGTATCAGAGCCTTTGATCTAACGATCAAAGTATATGAATTTTAGATCTTGGAGTGGAAAAGCATGTTTTAGATGTTTTATTTCGTTTTTTTGGTAAAATTCGAATTTAATCATGATTGTATGCTTGTGATTGTTGTGGTTGAAGAGATGGATTGGGGTTGGTATTGTTTTACTCGTTAGATCTATTGTAAACTCATATAAATTCGTTTATATGAGTATAGGAAATTTTGTAATTTTAATTTCCTAGAAGTAGATCTGTTTTGTTGCTGTTCCGTTTTTTATTTTTTCCCGGAGTTTGAGCCGTTGAAACGACAATCCCTCCGGTCATAATGAAGAATAAAAGTAGAAGAACATGCCCTCAAAATTTCGTGACGATCGGAGTCGATATCGATGTCCGATCGCTGCTATAAAGTTGCTACTGTAACAGAAAAGCACAGCAGACATTAAAACCCTAGCTGTGAGTTCGTCGAATTTCTGGAAGAGATTGGACCGTTGAAACGAAGATCCGACCGTTCAGATCGACTACCATGGAGTTAGGAACAAGCCCTAAAAATATAAGGTCGATCGGGATTTGTCTCGATGCCCGATCGTCCCCAGGAAGACACTGTTGCGCCGCAGTTATAAACAGTTGCAGCAGTTAGATCGGCGGATTGCTGGAGAAAATTGGACCATTGAAACGAAGATCCAACCGTTCAGATTGAAGTAGGCGGAGTGAAGAACAGATCCATAAAGTTTCATGACGATCAAGGCTCGTTTGGATTTCCGATCTTTGATAATACGCAGCAGCAGCATATTAGAAAATAGTAAACCCTAGTTAGGGTTTGTGTTTTTTTTTTAATAGGTTAGATACGGGGGTACCAACGATCCATCTCGGTGTTTATTTTTTCCATTTTTTTTCGTGTATGATCGAAAATTGTATGATATAACCGGAAAATTACCATGACATGCATCATATCATGATTCCACTCCAATGCATACATGTAGCTAGTTTATTTCGAATAAATTAGGCATGTATAACTCGAATAATTAGTATGAATGCTTATTAATTTAATATGTGGTAGTTAAATAATAAGTAGCTAATTATAAAAACCGAGGACCCGGGTTTTGTCAATCGTTACGATTTTTAGTGATGGATTCTCGGTGAATCCCACTTGGATAAATCGTTGAGTTTTTCGGTGATGACTTCTCAGTGAACCCACCTTAAACAGAAACGAGATTACGCGTTGGGTGACGATTTAGAAATCGGAGAATCTTAGTACATGGGTTCGGAAATGGTCTAACCTTGGTTGGGCGAGTTCAACCGAGCCGGCTCAATCGACTCTCCTCCACGTGTGATATGCTATGCTGATTCGACAGGACTTAGCATAGCCGATAAGCCTTCGGGCTAAACGGGGCTTCTCTTGCCGGATTGGCCTGAACTGTCACATATGTTCCAACGAATAAGACGGCGTAGGCTTGCCTACATAACCGACCCTATTCGGAGTACTTCGATTTATTGTTTCTTATTGTCAAGACCGCAACCGTAATTAGTAAACCCACCACTTTTTCAAAATATTGAGTGGGAGCGGGGAAGGCGACAGCCAACCCCACGGCCTCTACTATAGATGCAAGCACGTGAGAGAAGGGTGACGCCTCGAGCCGCTTTGATTCCGGCCCCCTGCGGGTGGTGTTCACCCCTATCAAAATTCAAGGCTTGGTTTCGAAAGGATAGGATTTGGTACTCGTTGAGTCATCGACCGACCTGCGGCGGCATACTCGGGGCGTACTTTGAGATCTGATATAGTAGGTCACACTCTTTATGGATATTTTCGAAATATCTAGGCTAGAAAAGGAAGGTAATCAGTGATTAAGGTCCAGGATGTCTGATTCCCGTGAGATGTTTGATTCTCGAAGATTAATCATTGAGAGAGATTGTCTCAGTTTAATCATCGCCTCTTTGACTGACCCTGCGGCGGCACTGAGGTGTGAGATTAAATCCTTGGAATGGTAGGATAGACTTTATAGTTTATTATTCCTAAAATATAAATCTAGTAGTGAAAATTTATTTTTGAATTTAACTTTTCTGTCATTTTATTTACAACTAAACCTCTAGGTTACTAAACTGTTAGTAATAGGACTTCAATAAAAATGTGGAAAGTAAACAAGTACGTTGTAATTATCAATAAATGCGATTAACTTTTCGGAAGAAATTTTCTCTTGAGCCTTTAAAACTTAAGTGACATAATGCAGGTGTGTCACGGGTGTCACTCGTGTTGAACGAGAGCGACCATACTTAGTTTACAAAAGATGACATAGGACTATCGATAAAATTCATTTAGTGAATTTTTAAAGTGTAATTACACATCAAATTTCTAATTGAAAATTGGAAAATCATATACATAAGGCGTTGCTAGTTAGACGGTATTTGGAACCGATAAACTAGTAGGAGCCTTAGTCTTATGATTTGTTGTTTTTACGAATAATTAGAAATGTGTAATGGAATGCACAAGAGTTTCTCCATTCATTGGAAAAACAAGAATACACGTTACTAGTTAGGCAAAGATTTGGAACCGATAAACTAGTGGGAGCTTAGTTCGGGGATTTTTCGATCTTTGAAAAATCATAAATACAAAGTGTTGCTAGTTAGACGGTATTTGGAACCGATAAACTAGTCGGAGCTTTGGTCTTATAATTTGACGATTAGAAAAACCGATAGTCAAGCAAGTAACACTGAACGCCCCACGTTCAAGAGTAGTGTCTACTCACACGAATCGCTAGTTCAAGATCATTTCCATCTAAGGAAAGTCGAGAATGGGAAAGAATGTTTATACGTGTTAGTCATCTAAACTAAGTAGTTTTAAGGCTAAACCGGAAAATTAATTGGAAATTAGGAGATAAGGAAAGTGATTTGGATCAATCGACCAATGCATCCTTAAATTTTCTCAAAAGCTAAGTTCTTTGGAAGAACTAGGTAGCTTTGCATTAAATGATAAATAAAATAGACAACGGGCGTTATTTGAGATAGACTAGTGGGAGTGATACAAGGAAATGAATCTTGGATTCAATTCTTGAGTATCTGAAAATTCATTTTCTGCTTTCGGATTCGTTGGAGCGAGCGTATTCATTTTCAATAGGGTAATTTGTTTGTCTTATTGACGATGAATATAACATTCGTAGCACGAAACCAAGACTCGGACTTTTGTTTGATAAAGTCAGAACCACTACGAAACCAAGACTCGGAATTTTGTTTGATAAAGTCAGAACCACTAATCATTCTTTGAAAAGGTATTAATAACACATCTTGAAATATATAAGCGCAAATGGTTTCCGTATTTTGATAAACGCTTCTATCTATTCTATTAATTAGTGCATATTCCCATAAAGACAAGATCAAGGCGGCTCGGGGTGATTCCTATCTCCCGACCAGCGTAACACCGCATCTCAAGGACCAATGACTAAGTTTCCTTTCAATCGGGAAAGGGTAATAGATTATAAGAAGTTATTTAGCTTGTTCATGCGACCTTTGGGGTCGTATGAAAAAGTACAAGCTAGTGGGAGTTTTTTCAAGTAGTGACATCCGTGCGACAACTACTCGAAACTCCAATAAGTTTATCCAAAATATTTGGAGAAATCTACGATTTCACCAGAGATAGATTATTCCATACTCGAAATAGGTTATTGCGTAGTCTTCGGGATGATGCTCGGCCTACCTCCCGGTGAAATGTTTTCACTAAAGGATACACCACAAATTTGCCTTACATAGTTATTGATGTGCTACGACATTTCTTTGAACTCATTTAAGATATTGGTTGCAAAATAACGGTTGTATTGAAAAACCGAGAAGTCTACTAAAAGATGCCTACGCATTTGTGGATAAGGAGTGAATTCGGTTCACCCCACTTCCGTAAATAGAGGCATTTAGCACCGAGTGCTTGAAGGTAGAACTGGAAATTTTGCGTACACGTTCAGGACGTGAAATATCTTAATGCATTGAGTAAAGGTTGGTTATGAAACTCGGAAAATCGAGAGAATGACGGTTATCTTTGTCTAACTCGGTCCGATAGAGTCTATAAATAACAACCTTGGATCTTGAAGTATATGTACTCAAGATGTTACTAATCGATTTGTTCGATCCACATCCAACACCGCAAGATTGGTGACAACACTAATAAAAACTACTAAACTAGATCAATTATATCGATCCACCCAAAATGCAAGTGGGAGTATGGTTTGTCCATTACCCATTGCGAGGACCTTACGGTCATAGAGGCGGATTGATGACCTATAATCCTTTGTGTGGTGTGTAGGATCCACGATCATAGAGGTTGGTTAAAAGCCATAACCCCTGTGAATGGAGTATGATACTCCAGTTCTGTTGAAACTCTTGTAGAACCACCTGAGTATCTCAGGCCCAGTGGGAGTAATTGAAACTACACGGAGAAGAGTCGAATGAATAGGAAAGTTTAACTTTCAACGCAAAATTTGAGTAATTTAGGGTGATTCCCTAAAAGGTAGGAGAGTTAACAAGACCGTGATCTCTCTTATCACTCAGTCTTGCTTGATTTCGTCAGAAAGCGAGAAATAGGGGTGATTCCTTAAGACTTCCTTGCCAAACAACGGAATCTGAATTCATTCAGAATAGAAGGGTTTTAGCTAAGAACAAATAACTGATTCGTTACAAAGCATAAAATAGGGGTGATTCCCTAAGACCTTTTTGCGAGACTAACGGTATCTTAATTTATTCAGAAGAACCTTTGGCGAGGAAGCCCGCCATAGCTTATATCCTTTGGGGATTAAAGCAAACCTCTAGAGTCATTTCAAAGTAATATATTTTAATATGTGGACTTGACCGAGAATGTTGATAAGTCTTTTGTAGACTTGGGATCAATATTAGTAAAGTAGTATGTAGATTAGTGTTTGTGAGCGGTAACAACTTGAAACAATTGGAAACAACATGGGTGTGTTATCCAAGTCGAGTCGACATGCCATCGGGATTCATTCTAAAGGATTTGATTCGCTCAAATCCGCAAGAATCGATCATTGGCAATCCCATCCATTCACCTGGTTAAGATATTCTTGCATTTATGCAAAGATTCAACGATGTAGTCTACCCTACCTCTCGGGAATGGTTATCTAAACTTGAGGATGAATACGAAATGGGATGTTTAGTGAATCCTCAAGTATCTTCGGGAGCATGAGGAATAATATGCTAGTATATTCGGTGCAAACTAGAATATAAGTGATGACACTAATTCGACTTTAAGTCGATTAAGGATGATCGTTAAGGCGATTTCGTCCTCGATGTTGAATCAAAGGCATATTGAAATCGTACCACCGGATTAGATGGAAAGCGACATTTCGATCCCAAAGATTGACTCAAGCCGCCAACCTACCCGATCGAGTGTACCAGTCACATGGTATTCGGATTCTAAATGCGCGCCGGGTCACCGACCTACCTGCGGCGGCACACTCGGTCGTGCTTGGAAGGATGAATTACTAAGATGCGCTTGGAGGGTACGGATTTGAGGATTCGTCTCACTTGTTTTGAGCAAGTGGGAGAATGTTGTAGATATAGATAAATAAGGGTGTGCTCTAAAACAATTAATCCACTTGCTTTCGTGCAAGTGGGAGATTGTAAGTGTAGTGCCGAAAGACAATTATATAATTGTTTTAGGACGTAATTAGTAATTCATCTTATTATATGCATGTATGCTTATAATTAAGACACTCTTGAAAACCCTAAGTACCTCGTTTATGTAATCACATAACTCGGTGTATGGCTATACACACGAGGATTGAGTTAGTGAGATGTACTTAAAATTAACTTAGTCCGTAAGTTTATTATTAACTCAGTGGGTCTCATGATTAATTTGCTATTAATGCGCCTGAGAACACTTTAGGTGTGACGATGCTTATCCGATTTGTCGGTAATAGGGGTACCTAGTGGGGCATTTATATATGATGATAATCATATAGAAATTTGGACCGATTTGATTTGAGTTCTCGATATAATTCCGTAATTGAGAAGTCTTATCGAATCACAAGATGATCATATATGGATTAATCTTAATCTGAGGTGATCGCTGCATTTAACGCTTAGACTAGGGGTAGAGAGTTTGATGTGTTAGTAAGGATCACTTGAAGTATGTGGTCCAACACTTCTCGTTGGCTCTATTCTCGGAATGAGTGAGTGGTCCGTGCTATCACGAATATGGAATCCATTCCTTCCCTCGGGAAGTAGAGACGATTCCCTTATTTGTTGACCCAGAAGCGATCGATCGGCCGAGTTCATATTATATTGAATATGAACTAATTGATCACTAGGGGTTAATGGTAAATAAGGATAAGATGTTTCGAGAAGGGTTTACGGAAATATCCCGAATCGAAATGAGCGATCTATGGAGGGTTTATCCGTATGTAATGATTATATCAGTGGACGCTTTCGACTCATAAATTGAGTGTAAGTTATCTATATTCGATAGAGTTCAATTTCGGGTTTATGGTGGTGTAATCCCGGAATTAATAGGTTGGATATAATTATTCTGTCGATGAATAATTTTATCTAATTTATTGTAGCTACTGAATATGGGTCCATGGTCCCCGACGTGGCTCCCGAAATAGCATAATTGGATTTCTCGTCGTTGCACCTCAATTATAATTAAATAGTTGGATTGGACTATTTAATTGATATGTGGATTAATTGTTTAGTTGGACTAAATAATTAAATACACGGAAAAGACATTTTTCGTGGACTCGACCCAAATAAGTGTGTTGACCTTTTGACCTCATTGGTCAAATATAGGAAATGTGCGTGGACCTTATTTGATTAAGGTTGGTGGCGCATGTTTTGTTATATTATTTAATTATTAGGAAATTAGTTTTCTTGGATAATTATTTGACATGTGATTTATCTTTTATTTGTTAAATGATAATTCATGGAATATTAGATAATAATATGATTTATCTTAATTTGTTTGGGATAATCATTTTATTTATCTTTTATTTGGAAAAAGGATTAATGTAATAATTATCTCTTAATTATTTAATCCTTGAAGGTTAAGTTTACTACTCTCCTATATAAAGAGAGTTCTTCCAAGCCTTTTGACACACACTATTCACGTCACTATTCACAAGAGAAATTGGCTGAAATTTGGGCCTCTATTCTTAGGGTTGAGTTGGAAAAATCTTGGGATTTTTCGGTAGCATATCAAAGAGGTCCGCGGCGGGAAACACCATCCACCTGGTGTTGCTGGGAGACACACGTTGGAAGGCTATGGCTTCTCAATCACGTGTTCTTGGAGACCTTTTGTTCTTGGAGTTAAGCACCATAAAAATGTAGGCTCCTAAACCCCCTTGTAGGATTAGATCTTTTATTTATGTATTTTGTTTCGTTTAGATCTAGATCTGATGCCTTCCGCTGTGTAATCGGGTCAATCCATAATTGATCCGACGATATTACATCTAACAGTTAAATCCTTGGAATGGTAGGATAAACTGCATGCATGACATCACGTTTATAATTCCTAAAATTTCTTATTTGTTGTGGTGCATGATTTGATTTATAATTCTGTCATGATTTATTTTTACAACTGCATATTATCTCATGGTATCTAAACGGCTAAATATGATAAATTGACTAGTAACGACTTCGTAAAAGTGGAAAAGTAACAAGAACGTTGAACTCATAAATCGAGAATGCAAATTAATTTTTTCGGAAGAGGATGTTCCTCTTGAGTCTACAAACTTAAGTGACATTGATAAGTATGTCACTGCTGTCACTTGTTTTGAACGAGAGACAAACCAAAATTAGTTCAAAGATGACGAGAATGATTTGGGATCAATTTTGGTCAAACTGGAATCCATTCATCACACAAATCAACGTTTTAATGATAAAATAAAACCCAACTTCTCGTTGGCAGCCTTGAAGCTCTTGGGTCCAGAGATTGATGTTCATCAAACTTTTTTGGCATATATTCAGGAGTCGGCAATTTGAGACGTTAGGTTGGCATGATGTTATGAATAGAAGAGAGTGTTGGAAAGGTGTCCTAAACCCAATCGGGTTGGACCGGATCCGACCGGGTCGGGTCATTTACAGTATATTTAGTCCATGTAATAACTTTATTATGATTAATAAAAGCACTTATGTTATTATATATAGTGTTTATCTTCATTTTATTTGTTGTATATATATAGTAACGTCCCTAATGTCAAACTGTGATAGAGAAACCATGATAGTGATTATGGTTGGTGAGATCTCTAATCACTTTAACAAGTTTGGTACTTAAATGTCTCTAGTCTTATATACTGTCAAATGGGACATTTATAGTATAACCAGACTAGCACATATTGGATGTCTTCTATCTTATAGAAGGTAGGGATAGATCTCGTCTATCGAAGTGTAGAGACACTTGGACTGTACGTTGACGTGTATTAAAGAATGCGTACGTTAGACTGACCCACTTACATTAAGTGTCACACTATGTGGCGGTTGTGTAATTATCCTTTAGACCGGAGTCTTCATGGCATCACGGTGTGGATTGTCATGCTTTGACACTATTGAGATTTCCCCTAGCCACGGGGCGATCATGCGGTAGTGATTGGATGTGATATTGAAGCATGCGGAGTACACATGATTGGTCGTCCAGGAATTGCGTATCCTATGATTAGGATCGAATATCCGAAATGGCCTTCTTATAACGAATCTCTAGCTCTCGAGAATCTTTGCAAAGTGGGAGTAAATGTGTTATTCCAAGATAGCATGATATCCAGATTATAAGATACGATCGTTAATGTATTGACACTCGAGATACGATCGTATGGATATTATTACAGCGATGGGATTGTAAGTTACACGGTAACTGCTTTACATGAAAGGTAGTAGTCATTGCTTTTGACTCTTCCGATGATTGGGGGGTCACGGTGTGTTGCTAGACGCTATCCCGTGATCGTTAGGCTTGAGAGGCATTTTAGTAATTTTCACTTTGTGTCTACGGCCAACATATTCGGAAGCCTATCGGGTCACACACATATGAACTTCGAGTCGGATTAAAATGCGGTTATAGTTGATAACCAAATAAGGAAAGTTTATCTCTAGACTATAAAGGTTATAGTGGTAAAATAATATGGTGGTATTTATTTATTATGAATAAATAAAATACAAGATATTGATTATATATAACTTATATTAATTAAAGAATATTCCGGAAGTCAATTTATTGACTATAGGTGTGCCACATTTGATGTGTATAAGATACATTTGGATTGTGCATTTTAATTAATAAGATTACCATAATTTTAATATAAGATATTAATTGATTTTGGAAAAATAGATTTATGGTAATAAGATAAATATAATCAATATAAGATATTGGAAATATTTAGATTTTATTTAATATGAGATATTATAATAAAAGAGATAAATCAATCTAGAAGATTTTCCTTATTTTATTGGGAAAATGTTTTCTTCTCCTACACACATATGGGGTGCCACCTTTAGCTATAAATAAGAGGTGGGTGTCAAGCTCTTTGGTACATCATAATTGCAAGAGCTAATAGTTCTTGTGTAAAATAGAGAGCATCCTATAGTGAGTTTTGTGAGAGAGGAAAAATGCCGGTCTAGCAACCGGAGTTTTCCAATAACAATCCAAGGAGGATTCCGGCGAGGAGTTCGTGTGGATTAGCGATTGAGGCCGGACACGTGGACGGCTCGCGCACTGTACTACTCTCCGTTGATGGTCAAAGCGACGATCTTATAGATCATCAAGGTATAACCGTCAAACTACTTAACGTGTTTATTGAATTAAACAAATAACGATCTAAAAAAAGGAAATCAAATTTTAAATTCCGCTGTGTTAAACTAGTGATTTCCTAACAGAGCGAGATAATAATAATAATAATAATATAATAATAATAATAATAATAATAATACATTTAAGGAAGAGGATAAAGTGGTGATAACAATTCAAAGTTGCAGTTGTTGTGTGTTGGTTTCACTCACGCAAGTGGACAAAGTATGATAATTGATAAGAATTTGTGTACTCATAAACGGCCCGGATGATCGAATAGGGTTATGTGGTTCGTAGATGGATAGCTACTAATAGTGGACACCGACGGATACATTACAAAATATTAAATCATATCGCATGTTGCAGGTGAGTTTATTTTATTTTTGATAAAAACCAAAAATGTGTTTTTATCTTATTTTCAATATTTTACGTATATCAAAATGTTGATGTTTAAAACTCGGAAGTCATTTGCGAATAGTTTCTTAAAAATAAATAATTCGAACTAATTTGAAAAGATTAAATGTTTTGAGATAGTGCACAAATTTCTTGTAATTATAAAAATTGATATCTAGAATTGACGGATAATACTCGCTCGTGGCACGAAAGTGTCAAAGCTCTGGTGACTAGGGGGATTAGAGTTACTGCTTTAGGAGAACGGTTGGTCACCGGTCTCGGGGCATCTTGACTCGAAGTCTTTCCGACAGTAGCTAGAGTGCTCACTCGTAAGAGTGGAGACGGTACATTTTCCCCGAAGATTCATTCTACAACCGGGAAAGCAAGGGGCAAGGGCTGATGGTTGGTGCGTGGGTCCTAGGGCATGGATAGGGTTGGCTGGAGCCGTGTTGGAGGTTTGCACGGTGAAGGTTGATTTTTTCCCTGGCGATCAGCCGGAGTCGTCAGGCATGGCTTGTTCTCGTGGAGTGCGGTTGAAATCCATATGGAAAATTTGGTGTTAGGGTAGTACTTGATTCATCGGCTTGGCCAAAGCTGGTGTTTGTAAATGAACCTGACACGTTTGCTTAATGCTCGTGCACTATATTTTCTTAAAATTAAAATTTGGTTTTATATTCTTGCTCAGTTATTATTTCAAAAATTGTTATTAACTCGTTTTTTCAAAATTAAAAAGGACTTCCGCTGTAATTTTCTAAAAAAAGTTTTTATTTATTTATATATATAATATATATAGTATAACACTCTCACACACAGCTCATACCAGCCCTTTGCTGACGATTCGTTTTAGTTTGTTTCTTTTGTTTTTTTTCTTTCATAAATAAATATGTACAGGTTGTTGACCGAGAGATAAAGAAGAGTATAAGAGATGATAGTGATCGACATCTGAGGAAAAAGAAGTTGATATGATGGATCGGACTACGAACATTAAGTTAGTGACTAATGTAGTACTACTTTTTGGTGTAATTTTTTTCTATAATTAATGGAAATAGTTAGTGATTAATAATGATGTAAAAATTTATCTTTTGGATTTATTTTGTTATTTTGGGATTCTATTCTTGTTAATGAAGTCGCGGCGAGAGCTTCGCAACCCCTCTCAGAATGACCCCAGTGGACTTAGGGGTCGGGAGTAAGGTATTACACCGGGTGCTGCCACAAAAACTCTATTTCCCTTACTGAATGATGAAGATTTTGGGATGGAATTGTAAAGAAATTATTCAAGGGAGTTTCTCCGACACCCCAAGTCCATTTTGTGTCAGTAGAATCCTGATTGTTTTTTTTCTTATGGAAACACGCAGTTCTAGTAAACGAGTAGCCTACATCATTGACAAAACTGACTTTACACATGTCTGTGTGGTTGAGGCGAGAGGCTATGCAGGAGGTATCTGGTGTTTTTGGATAGAGGATCAAGTGAATTTATACTACATCATTTGTACTAATCAAAGTCTGTCCAAGGCTGTGATGAATGTATCGGAGATCGACTGGATCTTGACTATAGTGTATACTAGTCCTATTGCAAGTGCTACAAATGAGTTTAGGGAATATTTGGAACGACTGGATGGCATTTTTAAAAATCCTTGGCTTTTGATGAGAGACTTTAATCACTTTATCTTTCAGTAGGATAAACAGGGTGGCCGAAGTGTAAAGGTATTAATAGAGATAAAATGTGGCTGATGGCTCAACACTGTGAACTCACGGAACTCCCCTTCCAGGAACCTAGGTTCACTTGGTGTGGTGGCTCGCACGGTAACTCTCGGATTTAGCAAAGATTGGATCAGGCTTGGTGCAATGTGGCTTGGTTGGATAAATTCAACACTGCTTTGATGAGGCATTTACCTAGGGAGCACTCAGATCATAATCCTTTGTGCCTTTCAACAGAGTTTACTCAACCCAAGACTTTTGATCCAACCTCTTTTTTTTCAAAGGGCGTGAATGGAACATGTGCAGTTTGAAGGCCACGTTGACCCGACTTGGGATTCTAACATTGATCTTTTTTTCTACTATCCAAGGGTTTGCTTTTTAAACCAAAATCTGGAATAAATCAGTTTTTGGTAACATTTTTCAACGAAAGTTGGACTGTCAGGCTAGGATTAAAGAGGTTGAAAAAGGTCTTGAGCAAGCACCTTCAAGTTTTCCCGTGAATTTTCATGCAGATTGAACCAAGATCTGAACTCCATTCAAGACCAAGAAGAGACATATTGGCATCAAAGATATCCGCAGGATCACTTGCCTAAAAGACGCTTAGAGGCATTGGACCAAAAATTCTGACATGATTGAGGAGATGGTTCTAAACTTTTATAAAGACTTGTCTCAAAAGGAATCTGTTGTGTGAAACACTTTAATCACTAAATCCTACCGCAAGCGCACGGCTTATCGAGTAGTACTTAGGATGTCGATCCCACAGGGACTTAGGACAATCAGCGAATAGTTATTAACTTTTATTAGCTAACCTAATCAAATTTTGGTGTTTTAAATGATAAAATAACTAAAAAAGCTAAGGTCCTATTTAAAACTCAACACAAGTCCAAGAAATTGCTGGAAATCAAGTTGGAAGAACTTCTAGGATGTCGGATTACCACGCTAACGAATATATGACTTTTACAACGGCATTTCCATTTACTATGAATTTTTACTTATGTTGACGAATAATCGAAAGTGATTAACAATATTCTTTCGAACTACTATTAATTGTGTCTAAGTTAATATTAAATTCGATTTCTCGCTCATTAAATTAACTTAGACCCATTAAACATCATTATTCATAATGTCACAAGAAATTTCTATTAATTTTCGCCCTCATGAATTTTCTTGATGAAATGAGGGTTCTAACCTATCAATTAAATTTCACCTTTAAGTCCATCACCTAATTGATAATAAATTCTTCATATAAACCTATGAAAATTCATCTTTCGATCCATCAATCCATAAATTCATACGAAATAGTGCACTAAAATCAACACAAAAGCATATCGATTCATAATAATAGGGAAGATCGAATCTTTAACTCATATATTCATTTACCGGGCTCTCCTAATGCTAGAAAATTAAATCTACTCACGCATAATTAAAGAGATCACAAAAATCATGAATTTAGGCATTATGACACGTATAAACAAAGTAAAAGGCAGAAAATTAAGAGAAATGAAATAGAATTGATCCACAAATAGCATAAAACCAAGAAATTCACGATCCGTTCTTCGTTCTTGATCCCTAAGCAAAATCTTGTTCTTCAAAAGTTGGGAGAAAAATGGTAGATGGTGATGGGAATAATGTTTCATGCCTAAAAAATCTAATATTGGCGTCTATGATGATTTTTCAATTTAAGGAAATTATTTTAGGATAAATAGGAATTTTCCTTAATTCAAATTGTGTAATTTATCTCCTAAAATAAAATCCCCTAAAAATATGCGTGTAAATCTTCTTTCCAACCAAATTTGCGCCATCAACATGAAAATTACGTTGGAAGTTGTGTCCACCAATCAGAACATTTCGTTGGCCTGTAGAAATTCTGAATAGTTTCTGCATTTTTTCACACCCTGTTCCATTCTTTCACATCTGGGTGTGATTCTTCATGCCTCCACGACTTTGACTCTTTTTTAGCTCATTTTCATTGTTTTTTATGCTCGGATTCATCATATCTGCAAAATATCAAAGCCACAACGATAATCTAGTCCAAAAAGGCAATTTATCATATGAATATCACAAAATAGGCATTAAAACAGGCCAAAACGATCCAAGAATAACCACATATGGTGGACTTATCAGAATCGATCGATCAAGCCCTCCTGGATGATATAGATTTCCCTACTCTTGATGATACGGATATCCAATTCTTGAATAGGCAAATATCTGAGAAAGAAGTTGAAGATGCTCTTTTTCAAATGGGAAATTTTAAAGCACCTGGCCTGGATGGAATACCAGTCTGCTTTTATACGAAGTGTTGGAGCTCTTCAAGTTCTTGCATCCTTAAATTTGTCTTTGATGCTTTTGAGGATGGATCTTTTGATGAAAGGTTAAATAAAACTCTTATCTCCTTGATACCCAAAGTTCACCCCCAGAAACTGTGTCTCAGTTCAGGCCTATTGCTTTGACCAATGTCTGTGTGAAGATTATTTCTAAAATGTTAGCTATCAGAATATAAGTTGGTAACCTTGTTGGTCATACACAAGCTTCTTTTGTCCCTGGAAGGGGGGTGGTCGATAATGTCTTAATTTTCTCAGGAAGTCTTGCACTATTTGAAGCACATGAATGGGAAGAAAATGAATATGATGCTTTAAGATTTATTTGGAGAAGGCCTATGATAGGGTTCATTGGCCATTTTTAGAGAAGATTATGCATAAGATTGGCCTATCCAGTAAGCTTGTGCACTTGATTATGTTTGGGCTTGAAACATCAAAGCTTGAAGTTCTCTGGAACGGTAAAAAGCTTGGCCCTTTCAAACCCATGAGGGGACTAAGACAAGGGGATCCTCTTGTCCATTATCTTTTTGTTCTTTGCATGGGGGTCCTTAATCATAAGATAGATAAATCTTTGTAGAAGGGTAATTGGAAACCGGTGAAAGTCAGCATATCTGGTCCACCCTTGAGCAGTATGTTCTTTACAGATGATTTAATTTTGCTAGGGGCAGCTACAGTGAACCAAGCTGATACCATCAAGGACGTTCTAGACGATTTATGTGCGATCTATGGGAAGAAGGCAAGTACACAAAAATGTAGAGTTCACTTTTCTAAGAATACCACCCACCAACTTAGAACCTCTATCAATCATAATTTGGAGATGCATTCTGTGGATGATTTGGGCAACTACCTTGGTATTCCCTTGATCCACAACAGAAGTACCAAGGCCACCTATAATTTTATTGATGATAAAATGAGAAAGAAGTTGTCAAGCTGGAAGATTAATTATTTTTCAAAGGCAGGTAGGATGATTTTGGTTAACAATTCCTTGGCCACTCACCCCTATTATGTGATGCAAGCAACTAAGATCCCTTCATGTGTGCTAAATGAATTGACAAATTATGTCGCAATTTTTCTTAGGGTGATCGAGGAACAAAATCAAATAAAAGTGCATTACAATTCCTGGCAGAATCTTTGCCAACCCAAAGAACAAGGGGGTCTTGGTTTCAAGAACTGGCATCTTATGAACTTGGCCTTCTTGGGAAAGCTGGTTTGGAAGATTCTGACTGATGATCACTCTTTGTGGGTTAAAACTCTTGTTATGAAGTACAATAATCCTTTTGCTACCCCGACCACTAATGATTCCCAAACTTGGAAATCAATTTTCTTGGCTGCCTCTCATTTTAATGAGGGCTATTCCGTGGACAATGATACCATCATCTGGGAGGGTAGATCAAATAATAGGTATTCAGTTGCCCTGGGCTACCATTTCCTTGGTACTGAGACTGATAGGGCCAAGGATAACATTTGAGATTCCATTTGGAGGTTGAAGAGCCCTTAGAAGCACAATTTTATGCTTTGGCAGACTCACCATGAGGCCTTGTCCACTTTTAGACTGCTTTGGAGGAGACAAATTTGCATTTTCACCAATTTGTGTGTTGTGCAACCCGGAAGATGAATCATTCTTGCATGCTCTTTGGGATTGCAGGTGGGCGAACTTGATTTGGTGAAACTTGTTACTTGGACCAGTTCAACCAGGCTTCTTTTCACGGCCCACAATTGGGGAATGGATTAAGGCCAACCTCACTGGACCTGCCCACATGAGGGATTGGCCGTATATCTTTCGAGAAACAATGCATAGTCTATAATATTGGAGGAATCAGGTGATACAACAACGATGTGGGGAATGACCGCCAATTTCTATGTTTATTTACACTATTTACAATAGGTTGACAAATTTAAAAGTTGCTTGGGGACTTTAAGTTGTGGCTCTTATTGACCTTGATGTAACTCTGGTTCTTTGCTTGCAATAAATGTGGATCGTTTTCTTAAAATAAATAAAAAGACGACATTTTGTCTTTTATGTAGATGTAGGTCGTATTGACCGATCTTCGTGACCTTGCCTCTGTTTTAGTTTCGTTTTTCTGTTTTTTTAGGGATTAATTATTATATTTAATGTCGTTAATGTCTAAATATCGTAGTTTGACCCTAACAATATAATGGTCTTGCCACAGTATGATCTCTCCACACCCACGTTGGATGCGTATTCTCGACGTTCTTAAGGACACGAGTTAGCTAAAATTGTAATTTTTGCAGGCAAAGATCACTATGAAAAAAGTTAACTTGCAAGGAAATACATGTTGGAGAAATTTGAATTAAAATTAATTCTAAAATTACGGAGGGTCGCATCGGTCCGGTGAAAGGTTACAACGTAAGAGTTGTATCCTTTCGGTACCTGTTCGGTTGAATTATTTTTGAAAGGATGCAACCGGTAATAAATGGCTTCCTTACTCCTATAAATTCCCTCCATTTCTGAATGAAAATAACACAGATTTTCTGTACTTTTGCATACCAAAATTCTGCCAAAATAAAAAGCATTTTTCCGCATAAACATTGTCACTAGTCAGAGATATCGAGGCCGGATCAGTTCGCGGCTTGTTCGCATTGAAGTGCCGCAACCAAGACAAGGAAAAGACTGTTGTATCTTGGGAGACTTTTTGCCTTAACCGTGGGCATTTAATCGGGGTAATAAAGTCTTAAGTCGTTCTACGCGCCTGTGACGCCCCTTTCCGGATACCGAGTATTTATCCGTAAAGAACGCCCGGCATGCATATATTAATTTTTATATTTCCAAAATTAATATATACATAAGCCTCATAACAATTAATTAGAGTAAAAGCGGAATAAATTAAATCTAAAAGATTACTCGGAAAAGAAAGTCAAACGACAATCAAAAGGATCACCAAGTCCCAAAATCTACGTCTAAGAAAACTGAACGACAAAACAACGAAATAAATGTTGTTCGACTCGTTACATCCCAAATGAAACGGAAAAGGTACTAAGTCTATGTCTCAAAACTGAATGATTAAAAGTACATAAGATAAATGTCCAAGTCATCGTAACTATAGAGCTCAAGCGTCGACTCTATCAACTCCATCGTATAAACCAAAATCATCATCATCCTGTCAACCACCTTCTCGGGGTGGGAACAAAAGAAAGAGAAGAGGGGTAAGTACTTACGTACTTAGTAAGGGGTAGAAGAAACGGTACAATAAATAGTAATAAAGGCAGATACATATAACATGGCATCATCTACAATCATTACCACATAGGTTGTAATAGTAGAGCTCTCTCACCCTCTACTATCTCCGTAGTATAACCTCACACAAATAAGATTTGTTACATCAATACCAACGGACACTGTGCATGGTGAGAATGCACCGAGACATATTAAGCACCTATCAAGGGGCATGGACTTAGGTCTCCATGTGGGAAGTTACACGTTGTCCCCTGACACATAACTCAAAGGGGTTGCAAGGTTCCCATGCTTCGATTTAGAAACGTGCCTTACCAATGATATTGACGTTTTAGCTTTTAGACAACCACATACGTATTTACGAGTTAAGTTCTAACCACCTGGTTTATTCACGTATAAGGCTCCTTAGGGACTTCTAGTCCTATACATCTAGTTACACTACCTAGCACGTTGTAAAAGAATCATTGACTACTAAGTCAATGTTCCACAAGGCCTAAACAAAGGCTTCCGGTGCTCCCACCTTCTCACCGTAGAGGGTCTCAGTTGTGGTGCGATTTGATACCAAGGCTACCAGAAATCGATGTTAGACATTGTCAAATAACATGGAATGCCCTCATAGGCATGCAAACCAATTAAACATTCATAAAAGGCTTGAAAAGGGAAAACTGGGTGAATACACACGCATTCCCCTTCAATGCGCACGCATTCTGCGTGCTGTAAACCAGACTCACATCATGTTCAGGCAATACGCACACATTGCTCATCAATGCACACGCATTGGTCATTCTGGAGCATCCTGTTCATGTTTTGGGGCACAATACGCATGCATTCTATTCAATGCACACACATTGATCGATCAAGCCTCAATCCCAAGTTTCTGGTCTGTCAATGCGCACGCATTGTATGGGATGCGCACGCATTGACGGGCTGAAGCTTGAAATCAGTCCGTTTCGATCCTGTACATCGTTCTGATCGTTTCCAACCTTATTCCTCCTCAAAACCTGCACTTTTAACAGCATTATACGTACACAAACACCGTTTAAGAACACCCCCTTACCTTAGATCTTTCGAGAGAAAAACGAAATCAAAACGAAAGCAAACGTTTGAAAATCCTCAACACCAACTCCTCTATGATTCACCTATGATAATCGAATACGAGCTACGATTAGGCAACCCTTCAAAGACAGAAAACGTAGGTTTAACCCTCAAGAACGTAGGAGATCTAATACCAGGGCTAAACTAGAGTTCTTACCGTTTATCAAACCGTTTGTAAAGAAACGATCCTCTCCTCATGGAGATCAGAACCTTCTACTATCGTCTGCACAAAAACTCGATTGATCACCCCTCCCCCCCCCCGGATTGGAAGACTGCGTCCTCTATTTTTTTCTCCTCAAAGCCGTAGCCCTTCTTCTTCAGAATTCAGAAAACTGACGTTCTGACTAATGAATTAATTTTGGGTATTATTTCTTTTAAATACCCTAATTAATATCCCTTTAATATAATTAATTAAAAACCATTTTAATTAAAACAAAATAGTATAATATAAAATAGAAAAATAAATGTATTTCTTCTTTTACAATTATACCCTTCTTGGATTTTCGGGGTTTTACATTCCTCCCTCCTTATGAAAAGTTTCGTCCTCGAAACTGAACATGATTGCGAGGTACTTGAACTCTGGAGCTTTACAAAGTGTGTCATCTTCTAACTCTCATGTCGCCTCTGCCAGTGTGTGACTGCTCCACCGAGTCAAGAGAGTCACGAGTAGTTTTACGTCTTCCTTCTTAACTTTCTTCCACTTCTGCTCCGAGGTGAAACTGATTCTTCCTTGTATATCAAGTTCTCTTCACGTATTTCAAGGTCAATGTTTGCTTCCGCATCAATGTCGGTTAAGCATTTATTTAATATTGACACATGAAGGACGTCATGCACTCGTGAAAGAGGTTCTGGTAACTCCAAACGGATAAGCTAAAGGCCTAACTTTAGCTAAGATCACAAAAAGGCCTTCATAACTGGGGCTTAGTTACATGTCTGCCCAAGCCGTCTTACTCCTTTAGTTGAGAGCGTCTTTAGATACACTTTATCTTCATCTTCAACATCTAACAATATTCCTCTTCCATCTTCCCAATTCTTGTACCTGTCTTGAGCCATCTCGAGGTTGCGACGGTCCACTTCAATCTCCTCGTTGGCTTGTTGTATCAACTCTGGTCTTGTAATATGCCTTTGCTCCACTTCATCCAAGATAACTGGCGTTCTACGTTTTCATCCATGCAGAGCTTCAAAAGGTGGCATCTGGATGCTGGTGTGGTAGTTGGTGTTGTGGGCAACTCTGCTATCTTTATCTCCATGAAAGGCCATGAGTAGTACTGTTTCAACTCTCTGCACATCTTGGTTGCTCCCAGACGAACTACAATGCTATCTTGAGGGCTTCATTCTCCGTTGTCTTCATCAAATTTTCCACATACGGAATACAAGGCCAATTCTGATGCTGGGGGTTGCCATCTTCATCAATCTCGCAACCACTGGTTGGTTTGGCCCCGACCACTCACTTGTAACCGACAACAATTAAATCTTCGTCTAGCTTCTTCGCGATCTCATCCGTTGTCCCGAGTCTTGAAATCAATGGTACAACGCACTTTACTTCTGTTTGCTGAAGGAATCATCAAATGCTTAAACTTTTCAACTGGTCCGCAACTCTTGACACGATTGACTCCGTTTGATCTAAACTTTCTTCACTACGGCACAAACTTGTTATAGGACTGCAAGGATCCCAGATGAAAGATCTCTGAGACTTCTTGGGAACGAGAAACACGCATTTTCCATACTTTCTCTCTGATGGTCTGATCCAATCCTTATGCCAATAAAGGTTAGCTTGGAAAACAAATAAAGTTGAAAAGTGACAAGTTGAGCACCAGAATGGCATGTGAACCTGGTAAGCTGAAGATGAGGCAATAAGTTCTCAAAACAATGGAGGTTTCATGGGTTACAAACAAAACAAGATGACTCAAGATCGAGAGAAGTTTGAAGTTGGTTCAAGATTTATGGATGAGCGTGATGTCATAGTATAAAAGATAACCACCAAAGAAGAAGCAAAAGGATTATCTTGCAGATGAAATTCTTTTAAGAAAGTTGACTTATGCAAGATACGGTGGTTTGCAAAAGAACTCGGGCCACTTGAAAAGGAGATAATGAGCTCTTACATAAGCCCTTAGAAGGTGGGAACGTTAAGGGAAACATCACATGATGGACTTAGGAACATTCAGTGCAAAGGAAGGAGAATACTGGACTTTAGAACATTAGGCAGGTGACCTTGATTGCTAATGACTGGATAAACAAAATGGTTGTTGGTGAACTAGGAAGGTCATCAGTTCACATGAATGTCGTAGAGGAATCATTCCACAACATAAGAGCAAAGCAAAAGTGCAAGGTCACCGAGAAATCAAGAAGAGAGCAAGAATCTCAACATGAAGGAGCTATGAAGACAAAACGAGTACACCAAAAGGTCTCAGAAGGAAATAAACACTTGTCAAGAAGTGTCTAAGTTATATTAGTCAAAGGGAAGTTATTTTCAAGATTTAAAGGGGATAGAAATTTCCTCAAGGTAATGTGAAGGAGAGTCAAAAAATAAATTTAATTTAATTTTTTATTTTTAGGAGTCGGTGATAAACAAACTTTTGAGTGAAGGAGAAAGACACTTAAGAAATGTCGGATAAAGAGTTTGATTTCATCGAATTAGTTCAAACTTCCAAAAGAGGTGAAAAAAAGGATCATTGATGATCGAGTTCAAGGTTTCAAGGTTATTCCTTACGAGGAAATGAAAAGGGTTAAAACAAAACAGACGTTTCAACTGGTATAACAAAATTGTTATAGAAACACCAGGACATGAGAGGAAGTGTCAAAAGGTGTGTCTGGTGGTTTATGGCTTTAAACTGCCTGAAAGGAATTTAAAGCTGAAAAGGCACCAGGTGCATTAAACCTGGATTGAAATTAAAAAAAAGTGGAGTTCAAATGTTGACCGGCAAGAAAGGCTCGAAGGACATCTTGGTAAGCGACTACCTTCTTCCTTATACTGGTTTAACATAGATTGCCAGAAGTTTAAGAGTAAGTAATTGAACATGGATGTCATGGTAGTCATAAAAATCTGACTGGTAAAAGATAAGGTGCATACCTTGAAAGAACATGCATCACTATGAGAAAAGGTTATAACATTGGCACTACCCTTAGGAGGGAAGCTGAGAGCGAACACAATGAGAAGAAGAAAAGATCCTCATTCAACACATCCCATTAAATTAAGGACTTCACTAGCTTAAAGGTGAGCTGGAAAATTGCCTTGCATTTTAACAAAAGAAAATGAGACGGTCGCAAAAGCAGGTAACATAGTGCACGTTTCATTATCATTGGCTACAACAAAAATGAGACTATCATATTTCTAAGAGTATCAGCTATGGCCTCAAATACCGCACAATGGAAGAAAAACGGGTTTCCTTCAACATGTTTTACTCCATTGTGACTCTATATATATAAGACATTGTGGGATACAAAGACGACAGTGTGGTTATGTACACTTCTTTTTCCACATTCTGTTCAATTGTCTATGTGAAAATAATACTATATTCGTCTTATAAAAAGTGTCCATATTTTACTATTCATGCAGATTAAGAAACTCAATTAACGGGTTGTGTTTTAGTAGTAATAGACATATATACCCATATCTTATAATTAATGCTTGCTTTGGAATATGAAGTGAACATACAACAATAAATGTATGGCTATGGGTATGTTTGGAAAAATAGCATTAAATGGTGTATTGATTTTCTAAATTGACACTTTTTATGGGACATAACTTTTTTCAAAATGTAGACAATTTTTGTGGGACGTATATAGTATTAAATAATAACATTTCACCCGATCCACCAATTTCTAGAATGCTTTCCCTCCGTTTTATTTATTTATTTATTAATTTCTTTACGCCACGTTGGCTTTGTTTCAAGTGTGAAAATCAAGACCATTGGAATTATCAAAGCGTGTCATATTAAAAATTAGAGTAGTGATACATCCACTACTCCTTCAACCACAACATCTTACACAACACAATCAACACCACATATTCTGTTGGGACCCATCATAAAAAATAATTAATCACTTTAATCAATAGATATCACACGTGTAGTGGTTTGTGCATTACACAAAAGTGTAGTTCACATATCATTTTCCTAAAAATTAATAAAAACTTGCATCTTTTTATCACTTTTTGGCATTATCACATATAGGGTGAACAAAAAATCACAACCGATCCAATCCGGCCTATTTTAATCTAACTTAACCCGCAATTGCGGGTTAAAAATGGATTTGTGTTAATTATGGTTTTAATATATTTTGGCTTGCATTACATTAGTTGAATATGTGTTGTACCATAAAAAAACATATTTGAACTTAATTCAACCTATATATATACATATAACTTTTCAACTTTAGAAATTTAATCAAAACACTGTAACCTATTTTCCATGCACGGTAAAACGAACGATTTAAGAAAGTAAAACGACTGCACGTCTACAAAATGAATAACTATTTTTTAGCCTTGTTTTTTTTTTTTTCAGTATCAAAACATCAATTTATACATAAACAAAGTTCAATATTTTCCTCAATATTGATATAATTATGCTATATGCATTTATTCTAGTAATTGGTTTTTAAATGTTAAATATTTTCTTTTCTCCAATAACTAAATAATTGAAGAAAGATTACCGAATCAATTAACCAACACTAAGAGCGTTAAAACTTATTGTCATGCTAACCCGCAACCAGTTAGCACCCCCGCATTTAACAAAATCCGCACGTGTGGGTTGAACTTTGAATTAAGTTGAATATGATTTTAAATTTTTATAACACGCAATATAAATGTTGAGTATGAGTGTTTATGAAACCCGCACAATATAAATTATGTGCACGTATGTATGCATAGTGGGTGCTCTAATGAAGACGGAACTGAAGAATTTTATTTAATTATATTTTATTTAATTATACAAACAATATAATATACATAAAATTAGTAAACCAATTATACGTATTCTTCCAATTTTAAATTGTTTCTACCATGGTCAAATTGAACGTGATTCGTGCACATTGTCAAGGCGCAAGTGCAACTGTGCAAAGAACCTGTGCATTCATTTTGGGCATCAAATCTGTCAATTTGGACATTATGAAGATAATATATAAATTAGTGAATAGAAAGTAAAATAATTTTTTTTAATTGAGATAAGAGATAAAACGAATTCCGATTTAAAAGTCCGAATGTCTCTCCACGCGTCTAATAAAACTGTTTGATCCTTAATTAGACTTTTTTATTTTTATTATTTTTATAACCAATAAATTTCTTCAACGTGTGTGCCTCATGTAAGAATCAATCAGAGTGAACATCTGTAGCCATTAAGCCAAAAAAAAAAACCGTTAATATAAAGCATATATTCAGTAAAACAACAAAAATGATAGCGCTTCGGACCTTTACAAAAAATAAATTCATGAAATCCCCCTTTTTTTAAAAAAATTTAACCAAAAAAAAAAATTAACGAGTATATGTTTGAGCTCAACAATTGAAAAAACAATAAAACCCCATTGGATATGATTGATGACTTAACGTTTTAGATAAGTTAAATTGAAGAAAAAGTAAATGCTGTGTTACTTGCATACTCCTTCTGTTTTTTAAACTGTCGGAGATAGAAAAATACAGATTAAAAAAATAATTAATATGTTAAAAATATGGTGTCAAATAACAAAATTATTCTTCGCTTTTTATACATTAAAAATAGTATCAAAATTTAGGATATTAAAATGAAGGATAAAGAAGAAAAAAATAATAAATGCTGCATTCGTAATTTAAATTAATAGATAAATAAAAATAAAACAAATTCTGAAAAATAGTAGTTAAAAAAATCGGAGGGAGTACAATATAAATTGACATATAAAAACAAGGGGGATTGGCAAAAAAGGGACAGTCAACCATATTTGCATTTTAAGAAGGGGGAAACACCATCAAATTTTTGCGTTTTAGGTGTTTTTGGATCCAAACTAAACCCTATTTGGGAAGGGTGACGCGATATAGGGATTCTGCGCCCTAAGATCGTGCACATTTGTGGAAAAAATGGAAGAAAATGATGGTCAAAATATCACCATGGGTTATTTTTACCAAAAACTTTAGTGAAACGGGTTATTTTTGCCATTACCCCTAAAAAAAAAACAAATTAAGTTCTTATAATGACAAATATATTAAAATGGAAAGAAGTATTTTATCCAAATCTTTAGAAGGGCAAATACTTTAACTCTACTACGCCGTCACACAATATCGATTGGTGAGCGAGTCCTATTCACCCAAACAAATTACCTGGGTAGAGTCTTCTTTTGTTATCCATATTGTTTTATTTATTTATTTAAAGAATGTTATCCATATTGTTATACTTTGTTTTTTTTAAAAGAAAAATAACACCATTCCTTTTCCATAACATTTCATTTTTTTAATTGAAAGATAAAATTGTATGACGTTGATAATTTGGAATAAAAAAAAGTTTAAAACTTGAAAACTTTCAAAACAGAACATGTTATCTGACATTAATGTGATAGATTTATTTTCAGAAATATATAATATCCTTATGTAGATTATAATTAAAGAAAAAAAAAAAATACTTGAAAATTTTGAATTAAAATAAATATCCTTTACGAATGCATGAATAAATTATCTAACATTGTTGACTGTTCAATTTTTTTTTGGTAGTTAAACAGAAATTAAAATTGATTAAATCAATCATTATCAATCAAATAAATAAATGAATTAGCATACCTAAATAACGTGAGAGTGGATATATGAATAAATAAATGAGGTACGCCTCAAAATGGGTAACGACTACAAATGTGATGCGTATAGTTTTTGAAGTTGAGATTGGCATGTTGTCTATTTAGGGAAGTTATTGTGTGGTGTCTTCACACATTATACGGCCGCGGATACATTACGCGATCTGATACTGCACGCATGATTATATATTCGTATTTAAAGCGTGTGGCTCGATCATTTAACCCATTACTTCATCTCAAAATACCTCACCACATAATAACTTCCCCTCTATTTATATGCTCAATCAGCATTTATGAATAGAATAATATCCCTCCCCCGTCCTCGTCGTCTACTTGTTCCACCACCTGTAACATTGTATTATTAGATTTTCATTCCTTTCATTAATTCAATGGCGTTAGCTAGAATCACCTGATCACCATAGCTCCAAGCCGCTAAGAAGCTTCCGTGAATTTACGCGGGAGTTAATTTCTTAATTTGTCTCTGTTTTTTTGTGTAAATTTTGCAGTTGATTGTATATATATATATATATATTAGAGACAGACAGAGAGAAGGTGGAAGAGATGGATGATGATCAACAGGTGGAACGAAATTATGAAGCTGTTGATATTGAGAATGACGGGGAGGGATATGCATCGGTGGGGGCGCCGATGATGTATGATCGGAAAGAGATGGGGAGCTGCACGTCGTTGCTGCATGCGGAGGAGAGAGATGGAGGAGAGAGTGGTCTCCTCCGGAAGCCGCTTCTCAGGAAGAGAGTCAACACTACTTCTCAGATTGCTATTGTTGGCGCTAACGTTTACCCTATCGAAAGCCTTGATTACGAGTAATCATTCCTTTTTTTTTTTTGGGGGGGAGGGTGGTGGTGGCTGCATTTCATTTTCCTTCCCACCTATCCCACCAATTGTTTTGCTGGGATTGAGGATTGAGATGTCAAGGAAAAAAAAACAGCTGTATTGACTGTATTGATTGATTCTTTCTTCTGTGCTACACGGGAAAATATCATTTTGTGCTTAAATTTGATCTCGTTACATTTTCTGTACGAGATCAAAGTCGTGCAATTTTAAACCACTTGATCATTTTTTTTTTTTTTTTTTTTTTTTTTTTTTTTTTTTGCAGGATTGTTGAAAATGAACTTTTTAAGCAGGATTGGAGATCTAGGAAACGTCCGCAGATATTTCAGTATGTTTTCCTTAAATGGGCGCTTGCTCTTCTCATCGGTTTATCTACAGGCTTGGTGGGCTTCTTCAATAACCTTGCAGTGGAGAACATTGCTGGTTTTAAATTGATGCTTACGAGCAAACTCATGCTAAATCATAAGTAGGCACAATCTCCAGCACATACTCTGTTATTACTATTTTTTTTTTTTTTCTTTTTTCATGTAGTTCGCAGTATCTCACTTTACTTGGAAAGTTCATTTGGTAATGATGTAATGTTCACATGCCTCTAAGTAAAAATATGAGTTGGAGTTTTCTTAGCTTATTGTGTGCTCAATGTTCCTAACATGTTGTGCTTTCATTACAATGGGCATGTGAATGTAAGACATTTGAATAAGATATGAATTTCAACTGCTCCACTTTTATAATTAAAAAAAGACTTATTGGTGCTTGTTGCTTTTGTGATGTTGCTGCCCCGAATTAACCAATTATACTCTAGGGGACAAGATAACGGTATCATAAGGTTGAAATTGATGCTAATATTGTGTAACATTGTACTTTGATGTCGTGAGGTAATCGTAGTTCTACAAATGTCATTACTCTGTTTTATTTTGTCATTGTGATTGGCATGTTAGTTTCAAAATATTGATTTGTTTCCATCTGTTGACTGTTTGATTGAACAATGAAGTAACTTGCATTCCTGTGCAGGTACTTTCAGGCCTTTGGGGCATATGCAGGCTGTAATGTCGTTCTGGCATTTTGTGCTGCAGTTCTATGTGCATATATTGCCCCTGCTGCAGCTGGCTCTGGCATACCTGAGGTGAAAGCGTATTTAAACGGCGTGGATGCCCATTCTATGTTGGCTCCTAGTACCTTGTTTGTGAAGGTAGGTTGTAACATTTTGGCAACTATCTTTTCATTTTGTGATGAAATGAAACGTTAGAGATGGGCGTGAACTTGTCAGTTGTCACTATACATGCATGTTTCCTAATGAGAACCTGTTTAATGTCAAAACATTCTTAATGGAATGCTGGGCATTGTTCGATTCCGGTGTTTTAATATAGACAACTTCATCCGGGGAGTTCGATTGTAGTGTTATATGCAAGGGTTCCGGTCATATTGCTCAGGTGTAACAACTATTCGGTGATGGCCGCTACAATTCCCTGAGAAACCAATGTAATAGAATATATAATAAAGTGTTTTTACGTCGTAAATTAAATCTAAGAAAATTCTTGTTTAGTTAGGCATTTATGGATTTATAGATAGAATATTGGAACTTTCACATATGAAGCAATGTAGGTAGAAAACATGGTGGCTAAACATAAATAAAGTATTTTAGGCTTGCAAGAGACAGTGGGCGACGTTTAAAAATTAATGTTAATGCTTTGTTACACATGAAATAATAAAATGAGAAATGAAATTGGATTGCTCATGTCTCTTGTAATGAAGAAGTGGTAAGTGTTATTAGAACAGTAGATTGAATTATAGCACAGAAGATTGTTTTATAAAAGGAACCAACCAATGCTTGTAGTATATATGAATGAATTTGTTGTCCATTGTATTGAGTATTGAATTGCATTGCTATAAAAGAGCTTCTCTATCTGATGTTCATATTAATGTCACTTGTGAGAAATTAGTCTTAGAAAATTATTGTTTACTGTTACTGCTAAGCAGATATTTGGTTCTATCTTTGGAGTTTCTGCTGGATTTGTCCTTGGCAAGGAAGGACCCATGGTGCATACTGGTGCTTGCATTGCCAACTTACTTGGGCAGGGAGGTTCGCGCAAGTATCATTTGACATGGAAATGGCTTAGATACTTCAAAAATGATAGAGATCGAAGGGATTTGATCACTTGTGGGGCTGCAGCTGGTGTGGCTGCAGCTTTTCGTGCCCCAGTTGGAGGAGTACTTTTTGCCCTTGAGGAAGCAGCCTCATGGTCTGTCACTTGTCTCTCGTTTTCTATACCTGTGTTGCATCAGTATATTTTTTACAGATGATTGGTTTAGAGATGGATATTGTTATATCTGTCGGTGTGCATTGATAAACAACTTCTTGAAATTGGAACGATCGTATTTGAATTGCATCTATGATGATGTGCAATTTTTCTATTGAGTGCTTTGTCACAAGGCCTCTTTCCTTCTTTTTTTTGTCTTTTTTTAAGAAAAGGAATGGCTTACAGCTGATTCTCTCGCTTATGTTTAAGGCATTTTTACTCTTGTTTTTGGTTGTTTATTTTAGGTGGAGGAATGCGCTTTTATGGAGGACCTTTTTCACCACTGCTGTTGTAGCTGTGGTCTTGAGAGGTTTCATTGGGTTTTGTCGTAGTGGAAAATGTGGGCTTTTTGGCCAAGGAGGTCTAATCATGTTTGACGTCAGTTCCGTTGTGCCTGCCTATAAAACTCCAGACATACTTGCTGTGATTTTGATTGGAGTTCTTGGAGGTATTTTTGGAAGCCTCTACAACTATTTCGTCGACAAAGTGCTCAGAGTTTATAGCATCATTAATGAGTACGTCTCTTGACCCCTTTAGTGTTGTAGTTGTTTACTGGGTTCTCTAACCAATAGGCAATAAGTACTGAAATATAGGGATGACGTTTGAGACCTTTTCTGTAGTTTAAGTAGCTCGAGTGTCAAAGGTTTGTTTTTGGTTCTTTTATGATTCTGTTCATCTTCAAAGTTGTTTTCAGAATGCTTGTATCTCTTTTAGGCGTGTTCTTTCACAACCAATTGCTTCGAATATGATTTTACTAGGTTTCCAGTTGTGAATTACTCTGGATACACAAATAATCTTGGTAGTGTTTTAGGTTATAGGCACCTTAATATTTCTTGCCAGTCTCTAATATTTTATGATGAATTGTAATTGTAGGAAAGGTCCAGTGTTCAAAATTCTACTGGTTGTGTTTATTTCTCTGCTGACCTCTTTTTGCACTTACGGAGTTCCTTGGCTTGCAACTTGCACCCCTTGTCCTGTTGGAGTAGATGTAGAGTGCCCTTCAGTTGGCCGTTCAAGGAACTATAAAGCTTTCCAATGTCCTGAAGGACATTATAACGACCTTGCTTCTCTCTTTCTCAACACCAATGATGATGCCATCCGCAATTTATTTAACTCAAAGACTGAGCACGAGTTTCGTCTCTCTACACTTCTCATATTTTTTACTGCGGTTTACTTCCTCGGAATCGCTACTTATGGCATTGCTGTTCCTTCTGGCCTATTTATTCCTGTCATTCTGGCTGGAGCCTCGTATGGCCGTCTAGTTGGTACCATTTTGGGATCAATTTTGAATCTTAATGTCGGTCTCTACGCTCTTCTTGGAGCTGCATCTTTTTTGGGTGGTACGATGAGGATGACAGTGTCACTTTGCGTCATACTCCTTGAACTGACTAATGATTTGCTACTGCTACCTCTGATGATGCTTGTTTTGTTAATTTCAAAAACCGTGGCTGATTGTTTTAACAAGGGCGTTTATGACCAAATTATGAAGATGAAAGGTTTACCATACATGGAAGCACATGCTGAGCCTTATATGAAGCATCTGGTTGCAGGGGATGTATGTTCTGGCCCTTTAATAACATTTTCTGGAGTTGAAAAAGTTGGGAACATCTTGCATGCTCTTAAGTTAACCAGACATAACGGATTCCCGGTGATAGACGAGCCGCCATTTTCTGATGCACCAGAATTATGTGGACTAGTATTAAGGTCTCATTTGCTTGTTCTTCTGAAAGGGAAGAGATTCTCGAAGCAACCGGTATTGACTGGATCGGATATTTTAAGAAGGTACGATGCATCTGATTTTGGTAAAGCTGGATTAGGAAAAGGGCTTAAGGTGGAGGATCTAGACTTGAGTGAGGAGGAGATGGAGATGTACGTAGATCTCCATCCAATTACGAATACATCTCCATATATGGTTGTTGAGACAATGTCCCTGGCTAAAGCAGCAGTTCTCTTCAGGGAAGTTGGCCTTAGACATTTGTGTGTTGTCCCAAAGACACCTGGGGTAAGTTGTTATACTTCTTTTGCACGGTTGTTGAATCATATGTTTATGTTTTTGTAGTACTCTTTATAATTTACTAGCTCAGTTACGGCGTTTCTTATTCTACCCAGAAGCAATCACGGAAACGAAGAGTTAAATTTTAGTGGAAATATTGGCATTTGTGATTTTTTTTTCGAACCGTCTGGAAACTGATTTTTTTTTTTCGGAAAGATAAATTTATGTTGAGAATATGAAAAGCACCTCCATATGATTGAACATTGCCTGTGTTTTAATAATTTGTCAAACAGTTGAGAATCTACGACAGATGTATACCTACTGGACTGGTTTTCTGTCATTTTCACTTTTAGCCAATAATGGTGGTAAGATGAACATAATACCCATAAAGAGCCAAGCACAATACTGCCAAATCTATGTCACATGTATATATTACCCTGCCTTACAGGAATTGCAGAACCACAAGAGGTGATTTTGCTGTCGGGACTTCCTATTAGAGAGAGCCGTCAGATGACTGCAACGTATACAAACAAACAAAACAGCTTCACGTGTCAGTCATCCGACGGTCCGTTCTAATAGAGAGTCCCTGCATCATAATTTTCCAACCACAAGTGTTGGTGCACTAACTTTCTGTGGATGGAAATCTCCATCCAAGGGCACACCATGTGTTGTGTTTCATTTTTCCTATATAAAAGATTATATGCGGATCATATCATTTTTTCATGCATTATTCGGTGCATCAAATTCTGTGTATGTATGTATCATCATTGATTTATTGAAAATGGTCACTCTCTTAGAAAGAGGCTAAAGGGTATCTTCAATTGTATAGAAGTGCTAAACTAGTTTATTGAATTGTGCAGAGACCACCAATTGTTGGAATATTGACGAGGCACGACTTCACGCCCGAGCATGTGTTGGGAATACATCCCCACATTGTGAGCCATAAGTAGCAGATAGACATATGATGTGCAAAAAGAAACACACACTAGGTCTCAAAATCACCAAAAAGAAGGTTGAAGAGAGTTCCGAATTCGATTCGAGGTATCACATATTGTGGTGGATAAGGACCCTTGTATATACCAACCTACTTCAATATAAACTATAAAGTTGGAGGGGCTGTTTTCCAGTTTCCCCCCCTATTTTTTCATAGGCCAATGCAATGATTATTTGGAATCCATGGTTTGCCAAATTTTCTTGGGATATATCGCTCTATCTTCATTTACATGGTTGGACCCTTCCTTTTGCAAAGGAGGTTGTTGATGATGGGTGTGATATCCACGTTACTAACTGTGAGACATAAATGTCTCGTCAATCCGGGTTAGCTCTTTTAAACCAAGCGATGACGACGGTCTAAGCAGTTGACCGGATCATTTATGACTCATTTAACGCTATCAAACACAAGTTTGTGGGCGTTACAAATTGGTACTCAGAGCTGACTAGGGCTGTAAATGAGCCGGGCTACTCGCGATGTACTCGTATTTGGCTCGGTAAAATATTCGATTCGACTCGAGGTTTTTCGAGTTCGAGCTCGAGCCGAGCTACTCGACTATTAAGTCGAGTCGAGCCGAGTTAGAATATTCAAGTTTCGAGTAGCTCGCGAGCTTTATCGAGCTTTTGTTATATATATATATATATATATATATATATATATATATATATATGTATGTCGCAGAATCCCATAAAAAAATATTTTTATATAAACAAGCTTCTAGAATTTCGATTGTCGAGGCTCAAGTGCTTTCGATTGTCGAGGCTCAAGTGCTCAACTCTCTCTCACAACCACACAAAGAAACCCTTAATTGACCAGAGCTGAACATGTGATGAATGAAGTATGAAGATAGCAACGGATCATTACTCAATCGCTTAAGCTCAATCCACAAATTAGATCCATCTATCTACTTAATTTCTCATTCTTCGACCGATTTCATCTTAAAATATCCGACTTTTCTATCATCAACACTGTATTTTCCGCTTTAATCGTTGTGCTCTTTCTGCCCTAATGGGGTAAAAAAAAATCGATCTGTAAATTTTGAATTTATGTAGCTGGTTGTAAGAAGGTGTGTTAGACTTGGAGTAAGAAGAACAGAGGTGCAAGTATCAAGATTCAAGACTACGGTGAGTTTAATTAACCTTTTTGTTGTGTTTTGTTCTTGCCATTTGCTTGGCATTGTTCACGTGACACTGGGTAAGTGGGTAATATGTATGGTGTTTAAGTTCACGTTCATGTACAAACATTTATGATTTAATAATGTGGATGCTTGTTTGACATTTTTTGTGTTTTTGTCCTGCTGATTTGGGGTTGAATTGTCTGCTGATTTTTTTTAAGTCTTCAATAATGATGTAACTTAAGTCAATTATGTCTGGCAAGTCATGAATCTGTAAACATGATGTTATGATGTTGCAAATCAAGTTCTCAATGCTTAGATGAAAATGTTGTTATTGTACTCTTGAAGAAGATTTTGTGAAGCATTTTTGGAAATAATGATAGTAGTAGTATTTCCAATTTGTCTGAGTTGAAGAAAGTTATTAAGGCATCTGTGGTTTCTTCTTTAAATCATATGAGAAGCTTCTATGTTGCTATATATGATTAGTTGCTCTGTTGTTTTCTCTTTAAATCATATGAGATATTTAATTCTTTAAGTTCTTTAAATCATTTGAAGAGTTGCCTCTTTAATGTTTATCTACCAATATAAAAGTCCATATTATTATAAATAGAATTTTGCACCTTCACAAAAGTTAAAATTCCTTTGATATTCCTATTTTGCAGTGACTTTTGGATTTTGTAGAGCTGGATTGTGACATAGTATCTATTGTCAAGCTGTTAGCTGAAAACGATTAAAGCAATATTAGTATTTGCTGGTAGCTTGTGATTAGTTGATAATTGAACAATCTTTTTGCAATTAACCTCCAATAGATTGATGCGGCAGTCGGGTGCTTTGGGAAAAAACCTTTATTATGATGAAAAGTGCATTTCTAATATAACAAAAGGAATTTGAAAATTAGAAAGGAAAAAAAAAAACGAGCTCACGAGTCGAGTCGTTCGAGTTTTAAACGAGTCGAGTTCGATCAAAAAATTTACAACTCGATCGAGTTCGAGTCGAGCTTCGAGCATGATAATTTTCTGTCGAGTCGAGTTCGAGCCTTAAGAGGTATCGACTCGACTCGGCTCATTTACAGCCCTAGAGCTGACTACCAGACGAAAATATGCGTTGCATAAGAGATGGCGTAACCGTGTAAGGGCGCCGTAAAAAACGGTGTAAGGGTTGCCTCTAGTTACTTTTGGTAGGGACGAGACTGAGACAAGTCATGGCCAAGTTCTGGCAAGGACGCCAGTTGCTTAAAGTGGGAGAGAATGCAATATCCCTAATTGCTAAGATGAGAGAAAAATCACTCTTGATAAGTAAGACATAAATATCTTGTCAGCTCGGGTTAGTCCTTTTAGACCAAGTGTTGATGACAGTCTAAGCAGTTGACCAAATCATTTATGACACATTTAGCGCTATCAGACACAGTTTGGGGCGTTACAATAGGGGATATTTTTCTCTCGTAAATGACATATAACATGATCAGAAAAATGACAGATATAGCATGAACAAAAAAAATAACAAAGTGAAAAACTGATAAATTTGAAATTTATGGATCGAGGAGAGTGGAACATTTTATTTTTAAAACGAATTTTCGTCGAATATGTATTCATGATTATTGCACTTGTCAAACAATCATTTCCTTTTGTTCAAGGCGGCACTTCAATCGCACAAAAGATAAACGAAAAGGATCATTCTCATTCAGATTGTCGAGAATAAATAGGAGAGAAAAAAAAGGAATGCACCACTTCGGTTTGGTGGTTGAACCATTGAACAAACACTCTCGAACCTTATTTCCGTACGTTCGAATTTTACCTCCAGAAAGGCATTGCTTCGGCCAAGGGGCTGTTTGGGTTATAAAAAATAATTTAATGGAATAATTTTGTAAAAAAAAAATTAATATCTATTAGGTCCAGGCCAAAACCTGACATGGACGGATGGCGCATGTGGTGAGCCAACATGTATTTAAGTCATCCTTTATGTACAAAAGTGCTCATGCTTCTTGAGGCATATTCTTAGGGTGCAAACTTGCATTTTAAATGTGGTGCTAAAATGAAAAGGAGTTAGCGGTGTGGGTTGAGAATTGAGTGAGTTTATCCGAATTTAGTCCTTAAGTAGATTGCTCGCAACTTTAAATAAAATCGCTCTTGGGCTATTTTCTCCAACAATAATTTCCATGGTATTAAGTGTATTTAGTATTTACACGTAAAACTCCATTAAATTAGTGCTTATGTTTTTTATGTGTTGGTTGGTATCTCTACGTGGCGTGAGTCATCCCTTAAAACTTTTCCCTCATCAATGGGCTACCAATTCATGAAAAATGCATAAAGTGTGTTGTATTATTTCTTTGACTAATTAAATCCAAAATCTAAAATACAAAAAAAAAAAAAAAAAAAAAAAAAAAAAAAGAAAGAAAGAAATTCACTCATAAAATAGATGTTGTAATTACACATAAAAAGTATAGTCGCTGCCAAAAAAAATGTAGCAACATATAAAGAAATAATAACAATCAATAAAATATAGTTACGATAAAAAAATGTAGTTACACATTAAACATGTAGTAACACTAGAAAAAATACAGTAACATATATAAAAAAAATAGTTACAAACAATGTACAAAGAAGTAGTCACTTGTAATTGTTACTGTATGATGAAATAATTATTCTTATTGCATTGTTACTTCACGTGTTATTGTTACATCACTCGTAATTTTTACTATATGTTTTTTTTTTTTTTTTGAAGGAAACTATATGTTGGAAATTACCATTCTTATTGCATTGTTACTTCACGTGTTACTGCTATTTCATTTGTATTTTTTACTATATGTTGGAAATTATCATTCATATTGTATTGTTACTTATTGGGAAGATTCGATTTCTTATCATTACTCATCCTTTAATTGCATGGATTTACTTCCCTTTATTTACTTCTCCTTCCATAATTATAAAATAAAGGTATTATCAGAACTCTTAATTAATTTTGTCCTTATTAATCATGAGTGTACTTCTAACCTGATTTATTAGTGAATTTGTCCTTCTTAGCAAAAATCTAATATAAATATGCTATTAATGATAATAATACAAAATGGTCTTATTTTTTTTTAGTATTTTGAATTTATAAACGAATATACTTGATAGATTTATCATCATTTTAAAGATAATAAGAATTCCGAATTTACAAATATATGTATCTATTATATATCATGAACATATTCTTCATAATTATCTAGCATTCCCGTGGGTATTTACAATATTATTTAAGCAACTTTTGCAAAGTTCTTACTCTAAACATAAACGATTCATTTTGATATAGTGCATGTAAAAAATAATGCACGTGGGGTTCATGTACATATTATTTATATGCTTATTATATCTTACCAATGAATATACTTTAATGATTGTAAAGTAACACTTATTAAACAAAGTAACATTTGAGATAATGATCAATATATTTAAACAAAGTAACAATTGAGATAATGCTCACAAAATTAAAAAAATTGATGAAGGAATCTAAGTTTCAATTTAATTAGTATGTTAGGGAGAATGGTGAACCCATATAATCTTATTGTAGGTTGTAAAAGGTTAAACATATACTTTAATCATTATAACAATCATTTAATTGTTTTCTAAATTATATTTTTATCGTTCCTATTTAACATATTAAATTGCCAAACCATGAATACCAATTCAACATATCTCCCAGCATAATTAATGAGTGCGTCATATTTGACGGATGGATTATGCATCCTAGAATTACTCTATATTCAATCTTATTTGTCATACTATCTTTGGATTATACATGATCATCTCATCTTATTTCTTCTCTTTCTCAAATATCTATGTTATGCAAATCCCTCCCGTGGACGAATCAAACAAATTAAACAGTACATCAAATCTCTGCCAAAATGTACTTAAACAATCTCTAATTATCATCATGTTGTGAAAACTAAAGCTGATGAATTAGTCTAAAGATCCGGATGATCTTGTGAAAATTATTTCGGAAAACCATGTGACACCCCCATTGATTTTGAAGATCTCCATGAAAAGCTACTTAATTATGAGACTCTTCCGTAAAAATTGCAGTCAATCGCTTTTGCTGGTTTTGCTACAACTCATTCCGCCGTATGACATCCCTCTCAGAAATTAGTTCATTTCACATCTTAATATTCCTAATTCTTGGAAACAGACACAAAATACTTTCTCGCATGCCCTAAAAACCTTACTTGGGTATTTTCAGTGTGAAAATTGCAAGGACATTCAAAGAAATGGTGCAATTCTTACCATCACACAGACACACACATAGGTTCTATTTTCTCTTCTCCTTCAAAATATTTTACATTAAATGATGCTTGACGATGTCTGAAATCAACCGGGTTACAATAGAGTTGATATACGGGTAAATAGAACTTTGACTGATGATCCAAATAATTTTTTCTAGTGGATTTGAGAGTAGGCCTGCAAAACACAAAAAAGCGCGAAGGGTGCTGGAGCTTTCTCCAGGGGGACACTCTCACGCTCAAGGAAATATTTTAATAGGGGAATTTGAGTTGAGACAGTAAGCGAGAATGTATATCAAGCGTGTTATGTGCGTACCTTGTAATTGGGGATGATGTTCATTTATATACCTCTCCCTAAGCTTGTGATGGAGTAGATTATGATGCATTGAAGTTGTGGTCAAGGGAGTTTACCACATATTGATGTAATGGAGCATGTTATGAAGCAGTTATGGCTCAAGTTGTAATGGAACATATATTTTAGAACCATCACTATAGCAGTTACTATCATGGAATAATGTCTGTGTGATGTCCGGAACGACCGTCGAGGAGAATGTAACCGTTGCTTGAGGTCGATGATGACATGTATTGTATTGTGCATAAATGACCTAGGTGACCTACACAACATCGGCAATAAGAGAATGTAAGCGTCTTGTATCTTACCGATTATGGGGGACAGAAGGCGACATGCACCATGTCGGACAGAGGACGACATGCGTCATATATGTTCAAGATATAAGAAAGTCATGCGCTGTACTAAAGACGGACCTTGCTAGTTGAGGTCCGATATCGAGTTGAGCCCATGTCGGCCCAAATGTTGATATTGTTGGAAAGGTGTCCTAAACCCAATCGGGTCGGACCGGATCCGACCGGGTCGGGTCATTTACAGTCTATTTAGTTCATGTAATAACTTTATTATGATTAATAAAAGAACTTATGTTATTATATATTGTTTGTCTTCATATTATTTATTGTATATATATAGTAACGTCCCTAGTATCGATCTGTGATAGAGAAACCATGATAGTGATTATGGTTGATGAGATCTCTAATCACTATAACAAGGTTGGTACTTAAATGTCTCTAGTCTTACATATTATCAAATGGGACATTGATAGTATAATCAGACTAGCACGTATTGGATGTCTTCTATCTTTTAGAAGATAGGGATAGATCTCGTCTATCGAAGTGTAGAGACACTTGGACTGTATGTGGACGTGTATTAGAGAACGCGCGACGTTGGGATCGACCCACTTACATTAAGTGTCACACTATGTGGCGGTTGTGTAATTATCCTTTTGACCGAGTCTTCATGGCATCACGGTGTGGATTGTCATGCTTTGACACTATTGAGATTTCTCCTAACCACGGGGCGATCATGCGGTAGTGATTGGGTATGATATTGAAGAACGCGGAGTATACATGATTGGTCGTCCGGGAATCGCGTATCCTATGATTGGGATTGAATATCCGAAATGGCCTTCTTATAAGGAATGTCTAGCTCTCGAGAATCTTTGCAAAGTGGGAGTAAATGTGTTATTCCGAGAGAGCATGATATCCAGATTATAAGATACGATCGTCAATGTATTGACACTCGAGATACGATCGTATGGATATTATTATAGCGATAGGATTGTAAGTTACACGGTAACTGCTTCACATGAAAGGTAGTAGTCATTGCTTTTGACTCTTCCGATGATTGGGGTCACGGTGTGTTGCTAGACGCTATCCCGTGATCGTTAGGTATGAAGGGCATTTTAGTAAATTACACTTTGTGTCTGCGCCAACATATTCGGAAGCCTATCGGGTCACACACATATGAACATCGAGTCGGATTAAAATGCGGTTATAGTTGATAACCAAATAAGGAAAGTTTATCTCAGACTATAAAGGTTATAGTGGTAAATTAATATGGTGGTATTTATTTATTATGAATAAATAAAATACAAGATATTAATTATATATAAATTAGATTAATTAAAGAATATTCGGAAGTCAATCTTTTTTTGGGATATGGGCGCCACTTTTGAGTGTACAAGATACACTTGGATTGTGCACTTTAATTAATAAGATTACATAATATTAATACAAGATATTAATTGATTTTGAAAAAATAGATTTATGGTAATAAGATAATTATAATCAATATATGATATTGACAAAATAAATTATAATTAAAGAGATAAATCAATCTAGTTGATTTTCCTTATTTTATTAGAAAAGGTTTTCTTCTCCTACACTACTATGGGGCGCCACCTCCTCTATAAAAGGAAGTGGGTGTCAAGCTCTTTTGTACAACACAATTGCAAGAGTTCATAATTCTTGTGTAAAATAGAGAGCTCTCCATAGTGAGTTTGTGAGGAAGAAAATGTCCGGTCTAGCGGCCGGAGTTTTTCCGATAGCAAATCAAGGAGGATTCGGCGAGGGGTTCGTGTGGATTAGCGATAGAGGCCGGACGCGTGGACGGCTTGCGCATTGAACTACTCTCCGTTGGCGGTCAAAGCGACGATCTTGTAGATCATCCAAGGTATAACCGTCAAACTACTTAACGTGTTTGTTGCATTAAACGAAGAACGATCTAGAAAAGGAAATCAAATTTTAATTTCCGCTGCGTTAAACTAGTGATTTCCTTACAGTGGTATCAGAGACAGACTTCGTGCTTAAGCAATAAGCATAAATTAAATGCGTAGTATTTAATCGATAGATGCAAGATTTAAATCACGAAACGTAGAAACAAAAAAAAAATATATATAGGGTTCATGGGGGTCGGCCGACTGGCGGCGCCCCATCCTCGGGCGGCGGGCGGCGGCGGCGGCAGTGTGGCCTTCGGTCGCTTGTCCGTCGGCTCTCCTCTTCCAATGGGGAGATCAACCCTTTTCGCTTTTGTGATATTTTATTGTGCATAGATATCTCGTTTGTTTTTAGTTGTGTCATATGGCCAACCAATGGTTCAAATAGTTTGGACCATTTGGGAAACTATATGGCATATTGGCCTTTCCAAATTTTGATTTGGAATAGGCCAAGCCATTTTCAAATATTTGATTTGTAAAAGGCTTAGCTGCAAGCCATTTCCAAAATTTTGATTTTGGAAAGTGGCGTGCCTAAACTAAAAATTATTTGGCCTTTCCAAATTTTGATTTGGAATAAGCGCCAGCCCTTTCAAATATTTGATTTGTAAAAGGCTAGCTTCAGCCACTTCCAAAATTTTGATTTTGGAAAGTGGCTGGCCTCAGACTAAAATAATTTGGCCTTTCCAAATATTTGATTTGGAATAGCGCAGTGCCCTCTTTCAAATATTTGATTTGTAAAGGTGCAGCTTATGCCACTTCCAAAATTTTGATTTTGGAAAGTGGCCAGGCCTAAGCTAAATTTAGTTTTTGGATAGGAAACAAATAGGAGACCTTACAATTTTAATTTTATATTTTGAATAGTTCAAATTTAATTAAAATTGAAATCGATTTAAAATTAAATGTTAATTTTAATTTTCGATTAAGTCATATAATTAATTAAAAGTTATTTAATTATTTGACATGATAAAATAAAGACGCATGAGTAGTAGTAGTTAAAAATTAGAATTTAATCTTTTTCATAAGATAAAATTGTATGGATTAGATGTGTAGATATAATGTGATTATATGGACCCCGATTGATCATGGACTCGACCAATAGGATAGATGGGAATGTTTTCTTTATGTTGGTTTTTAAAAAAAAATTGTCCTAGGCCGTTATGAAGAAGCGTGACCTAGTTTACTTTTGCATTTATCCCATTCCTCGAGCTCCCCGTGTGCGGCGGGTGTAATTATTTATTATGTAACAAGAATGGAGCAAGAAGTTGAAGACCAAGGAGAGATAAAGAACCCATTGGCGACAAAGAATAAAGATCCTATTGGCGGTTGCAGATACCCTTAGTTTGTGACCGCGGTTTAAATCGGTTTGTATTCAAACCGCACCTAGAAAAGTCCATGATCATACCGGTTATTTTATGCGCGGAATGTTGTGTATGTTTTACTTTATATGATATCGTAGTAATATGCACATAGTAGATGAGACCATAATTAAACCAAATTAATTAAGTGAATTAATTAAAATTATTCCCACGCCAAAAATCGAGCCAAAATTGTCTCCCAATATTATAATGACGGTGAAGAGCCCTTGTTCGGATCCAATCGATCGGCCTCGTCGGGAGTTGACCTACCACGGGTATATCGTTATTATTGAGATATGATCGTTACGAGATCTCATGAATATTGAGTTACGACTCGACCGAATCTTGCGGTGATTGGCCTCGTCAGGACCGCCGTCGATTTTAGAGACATGGGGTTGGCTATCACATAGAGATGTGAAACGTCAAAGAGTTGACTAGTCAACCACTTTGGGAGTCGCATGCGACGCGACCGGCAAGAGTACCTACCGTCGAAATTATCTCGGTTGATCGCCCTCGTCGGGAATCGAGGTAACGAGATGGGATCGACCACTAAAGAATTAATTAAATTCTTGAAAGTCAATAGGAATAGTTGGCTAGTGGGAGTAAAACCTTATAAAATTTTTAAGTGCAAATTTAGGGTTTTTATACATGAGCTTTTACTTAATCTATCTTTATTTATTGTTGTAGAAAATGTCAAACAAATTGAACCTTCGTTTTATCATCGAAAACAAGCTTGATTTAAACTAATTTTCTCGATTGGGAAAGAAACCTCAAAATCGTTTTGAGGCACGAGAAGATTGGCTATGTCTGACGCGAGGCCCTACCGGAAAAGCCCAGCCGAGGGTTCGGGCCGCAGATGTTGTTGAGAAGTACAACAAGCAACTGCTCGACAAGATCGATGCTACATGTATCATGCTTGCTTCTATGACACCGAATCGCAGTAAACAAAGCATGAGTCTATGGACGCCTACTCTATCATGGTCCACCTGAAGGAACTTTATGCTTTCGGTCTCGTGACCGAGAGGTACGAGGTCTCGAAGGCCCCTGTTTAGTTGTAAGATGGCATCCGGGATCTTTGTGGGGTCACACGTGCTTAAAATGATCGGGTACATAGAGAGCTTGGGAAAGTCGGGCCACAAGTTGGAGCGAGTTGAGTATTGACTTGATTTCGCAATCTCTACCGACTCATTCTCACGGTTTGTGATGAACTATCACATGAACAAGATAGATTGCTCTTGCGGAGTTATTGAACATGTTAAAGACTGCGAGGCACCTTTGTAGGGAAGGAAAGCAAGTGTTCTTTGGTCACTTGAGTAAGGGCAAGGCAAAAGCTGAAAAAGTCCAAGAAGGCGAAAGCACCTAAGCCAACGCCTAAAATAGCAAAAGACAAATCCAAGGATGCTTGCTTCCATTGCGGTGAGACCGGACATTGAGGAGAAGCGCAAGGGCTTCTTGAGTACCAAGAAGAAGCATTCGATGCTTCGACTTCGTGGTATATTTATGATTGAGATCAACATTACTTCTTCTAAGTCTAACCACCGGGTATTAGAGACATCTGGTTGTGGTTCTCATATTTGTACGAATATGCAGCACTAAGAAGAACTAGAGATCTGAAAGAAAGAGAGAGGTGACCCCACGCGTTGGAAATGGAGCAAGTGTTCTTGCCGCTACCGTCCGTAGGAGTTTATTTTCTTTCATTGCCCAAGTGGGCTAGTACTAGAACTCAATAATCTGTTATTTTGTTCCTCGCTCTTACGAAGAGCATTATTTCTATTTCTGCATTAGATGTTGATGGATTTTCTTTTACGTTTGAGAATAAATGTTGTTCTTTTTCACGTGATGGAATCTTTTTTGGTACTGGCATACTTATCAATGGTCTCTACATATTAGATATGAATGTTGACGTACTTAATATAAATAACAAGAAAGCCAAAACAAATGACTTGAATGAATCCTACTTATGGCATTGTAGACTTGGCCATATAAATAAGAATCGCATTTCCAAACTCCATAAAGATGGAATGTTGGATCAATTCGATTACGAATCGTTTGATACATGCGAAGCTTGTTTACTTGGCAAGATGACAAAGTCACCTTTTAGTGGCAAAGGGATAAGATCCAATGAATTGCTTGAGCTTATACATACTGATGTATGTGGCCCAATGTCGATTCAAGCCAAAGGAGGATACTCTTATTTTATCACTTTCACTGATGACCATTCTCGCTATGGTTATATATACTTAATGAAGTACAAGTCTGAAGCCTTCGAAAAGTTCAAAGAATTCAGAAGCGAAGTGGAGAAACAACTGGGTAAAGAAATCAAAACACTTCGATCCGATCGGTGTGAGAATACCTAGATGGAGAGTTTCAAAGTTATTTAAAGGAGAATGGGATTCTACCTGAATGGACCCCTCCAGGGACGCCTCAAATGAATGGCATTTCTGAGAGGAGGAACCGTACTTTGTTAGACATGGTACGATCCATGATGAGCTACGCAGTTCTTCCAAAATCGTTTTGGGGGTACGCTCTAGAAACCGCATCCTATACACTGAACCGAGTTCCATCAAAGACGGTTGAATCCACACCATACGAGGTATGGCATAAGAGGAAACCGAGTCTAGCCTATCTTAAACCTTGGGGTTGTCCGACTTATGTGAAGAGGATGATGCCCGATAAATTAGAAGCTAGATCTGACAAATGTCTATTTGTGGGTTATCCTAGAGAAACTAGAGGATACCAATTTTACCATCCTGAGGAACAAAAGGTGTTTGTTGCCGGGGATCGGCCACTACGGAGAAAGAGTTTATTCCGGATAGGGTCGGTGGGAGTAAAATTGATCTTGAAGAAATTCGAGAACCACTTACGGATAATGATCCGGTTGATGGAAGTAGAGGACTTGCCACACACAGATGTGACACCGGCCTCTACCGTGGACACACTAGCACCTCGAAGATCCACTGAGGAACGCCGTGAACTCGAAAGGTATACAGCGTGTATCTCATGGAAGATGAGGACCCTAGAACTTATGAGGAAGTGCTATTAAGGCATGACAAAGAAAAGTGGTGGAAGCCATGAATTACGAAATGGAATCCATGAAAGACAACCAAGTTTGGAACTTAGTTGATCCACCTGAGGGAATAGTTCCCATAGGGTGTAAATGGGTCTTTAAGAGAAAGACCGACATGGACGGTAACGTGACTACCTACAAGGCTAGGTTGGTGGCAAAAGGATATAAGCAAAGACAAGGAGTTGACTATGACGAAACCTTTTACTTTGTTGCCATGTTAAAATCCATTAGAATTTTGCTTGCTATTGCAAAGATACCATGATTACGTAAATCGGCAGATGGATGTGAAAGCATGGCTTTCCTTAACGGGAACTCGTCTCGAGGAAGTGTATATGACACACACTGAGGTTTCACAACCAATGACACCAGGATGGTGTGTAAACCGCAAAGATCCATTTATGGACTAAAGCAAGCTTTCGGAGTTGGAATCTTCGCTTTGATGAGATAATCAAAGCAGTTTGATTTCATCAAAAACGAAGATGAGCCCTGTGTTTACAAGAAGGTTAGTGGGAGTGCCATTGTGTTCTTAGTGCTTTATGTGGATGACATATTGCTCATAGGGAATGATGTGCCTATGTTACAATCAGTCAAAGCTTGGTTATCCAAGAACTTCTCAATGAAGGACTTGGGTGAGGCAAACTACATTCTAGGAATAAAGATCTATAGAGATAGATCTAAAAGGTTGCTTGGTCGTCGCGATCCACTATATAGACAAGATGTGAAGAGATTCAGCATGGAGCGATCCAAGAAAGGATTGTTTGCCCATGTCACATGGGGTCTACTGCCCAAGGGAATGAGTCCTAAGACAGAGAGGAGGAAAGGGCACAAATGAGTAAAGTCCCTTATGCTTCGGCAATTGGGTCTATCATGTATGCCATGTTATGCACAAGACCGGATGTCTCGTACCTCTTAGTATGACTAGCGGTACCGGTCAATCCAGGTGATGGTCACTGGATTGCTGTCAAGAATATCCTTAAGTACTTGAGACGTACTAGGGATATGTTCCTGGTTTTCGGGAATGATGATTTAGTATTACGAGGTTACACAGATGCCAGTTTCCAAACTGACAAGGATGACTTCAAGTCACAATCTGGATTTGTTTTCACGCTTAACGGCGGAGCAGTGAGCTGGAAGAGTTCCAAGCAGGAGACTACTGCAGATTCTACAACGGAAGCCGAATACATAGCGACCTCGGAGGCGGCAAAGAAGCGATTTGGATGAAGAAGTTCATTCATCGAACTTGGTGTGGTTCCTCCATTGAAGGTCCGTGCCTGCATCATTGTGATAATAATGGAGAGATATCTCAGTCAAAGGAACCAAGGTCTCATCAGAAGTCCAAACATGTGCTACGGCGCTATCACTTGATTAGAGAGATAGTAGATAGAGGAGATGTAAAGATAGAGAAAGTCCACACGGATGATAATATAGCTGATCCGTTAACCAAGGCATTGTCTCAAGCTAAGCATGAGAAACATGTTCACTTGCACGGGCTTAGGCATATGGGTGATTGGCTTTAGGCCAAGTGGGAGATTGTTGGAAAGGTGTCCTAAACCCAATCGGGTCGGACCGGATCCGACCGGTCGGGTCATTCTGATCTATTTAGTTCATGTAATAACTTTATTATGATTAATAAAAGCACTTATGTTATTATATATTGTTTGTCTTCATATTATTTGTTGTATATATATAGTAACGTCCCTAGTATCGATCTGTGATAGAGAAACCATGATAGTGATTATGGTTGATGAGATCTCTAATCACTATAACAAGGTTGGTACTTAAATGTCTCTAGTCTTACATATTATCAAATGGGACATTGATAGTATAATCAGACTAGCACGTATTGGATGTCTTCTATCTTTTAGAAGATAGGGATAGATCTCGTCTATCGAAGTGTATAGACACTTGGACTGTACGTGGACGTGTATTAGAGAATGCGACGTTGGGATCGACTCCACTTACATTAAGTGTCACACTATGTGGCGGTTGTGTAATTATCCTTTGACCGAGTCTTCATGGCATCACGGTGTGGATTGTCATGCTTTGACACTATTGAGATTTCTCCTAACCACGGGGCGATCATGCGGTAGTGATTGGGTATGATATTGAAGCATGCGGAGTATACATGATTGGTCGTCCGGGAATCGCGTATCCTATGATTGGGATTGAATATCCGAAATGGCCTTCTTATAAGGAATGTCTAGCTCTCGAGAATCTTTGCAAAGTGGGAGTAAATGTTATTCCGAGAGAGCATGATATCCAGATTATAAGATACGATCGTCAATGTATTGACACTCGAGATACTGATCGTATGGATATTATTACAGCGATAGGATTGTAAGTTACACGGTAACTGCTTCACATGAAAGGTAGTAGTCATTGCTTTTGACTCTTCCGATGATTGGGGGTCACGGTGTGTTGCTAGACGCTATCCCGTGATCGTTAGGTATGAAGGGCATTTTAGTAAATTGCACTTTGTGTCTGCGGCCAACATATTCGGAAGCCTATCGGGTCACACACATATGAACATCGAGTCGGATTAAAATGCGGTTATAGTTGATAACCAAATAAGGAAAGTTTATCTCAGACTATAAAGGTTATAGTGGTAAATTAATATGGTGGTATTTATTTATTATGAATAAATAAAATACAAGATATTAATTATATATAAATTAGATTAATTAAAGAATATTCCGGAAGTCAATCTTTTTGGGATATGGGCGCCACTTTTGAGTGTACAAGATACACTTGGATTGTGCACTTTAATTAATAAGATTACCATAATATTAATACAAGATATTAATTGATTTTGAAAAAATAGATTTATGGTAATAAGATAATTATAATCAATATATGATATTGACAAAATAAATTATAATTAAAGAGATAAATCAATCTAGTTGATTTTCCTTATTTTATTAGAAAAGGTTTTCTTCTCCTACACTACTATTGGGCGCCACCTCCTCTATAAAAGGAAGTGGGTGTCAAGCTTTTTGTACAACACAATTGCAAGAGTTCATAATTCTTGTGTAAAATAGAGAGCTCTCCATAGTGAGTTTGTGAGGAAGAAAATGTCCGGTCTAGCGACGGAGTTTTTCGATAGCAATCCAAGGAGGATTCCGGCGAGGGGTTCGTGTGGATTAGCGATAGAGGCCGGACGCTGTGGGACGGCTTGCGATTGAACTACTCTCCGTTGGCGGTCAAAGCGACGATCTTGTAGATCATCCAAGGTATAACCGTCAAACTACTTAACGTGTTTGTTGCATTAAACGAAGAACGATCTAGAAAAGGAAATCAAATTTTAATTTCCGCTGCGTTAAACTAGTGATTTCCTTACCTTTATCACTCTATGTGAGTCGGAGGAGTACCACATATAGGGTGATCGATCTCACTCATTTCAATGTTCGTAGTATTCCTAGCATGTCTCGTAATTTTTTTATCTATCTCCTAGCTTTGTCTATCCCATTATATTTATTTTGAATTCTTACCCTCTAAATTTCTTTGAGGGATCTTCAAACTATTACTCCTACGATTCAATGAACGTTAAAAATGGATTGTATTAACGTCATAAAAAATGGATTGTATGAATGACCAAACTCTCCATTTCCAGCTTTTCACAGTGAATAAAATATTAAAAAGTGCTTGGCATCATCGTCTTACTCACACAACTACCCCCATTTTCAAGATATTCTTTGTCAAAATGATCTATGTGTTGCCACCACGACTGTTTATTCCCATTGTTTTGCTTGTTAGAGAATAAAAGTCACAAACTTTCTTTTGCTGGTTCAATTAATTCTTGTGTGGTGTCTCCACACCGTGTGGCTAAATACCTACCACACAGTTTTATTCTGTATTTAAACTGTGTGGTTCTGATCATTTCACCCATCACTTCACCTCAAATTCCCTCACCACACAAGTATTTTCCTCAATTTTATGTTATTCTCCTACCCTAGAGATTAATTTCACCGACGTTTGGACATCCCCGATTGTGTCGTGTGATGGCTTCAAATATTACATAATTTTACCAAGTATACATGGTTATGTCCATGAATTCGTATATATGATGTGGTTGTTTATAATGAGAGACGGGAGACGATTATATAGTTTAGAATGAGAGATGATTATATAGTTCTATTTCACATTTAATGGAAATAAATATTATATAATAATATGAATATTCTTCTTATTTTTGTTGTTAGTTAGATAGATAGATGATTGTGTATTTTTCTAAGTTATATAATATGATTATTCTGCATACGCTTATAGTTACGTTTTTTCATTTTCATTTGATGTAGGCGCTTCGTAATAACTTTATAAATATGTTCGTTCTCAAAAACAAAAATTATGTTCATTAATAATAAATTACTAAAATGATCATTGATCGAAAATTAAAAAAATGACCATTGACTGAATGTCGTTTAACGGAGGGGGGGGGGGTGGTTTGATTGAATTTTAGTGTTATATTATGTTCATTAATAATAAATTAATAAAATGATCATTGAGATTGGATATGTTATGGAATGAGTGAACTAGACAGTGGAATATGCCTCTCCTTATGCATGAACTTTAGGTTTGGGAAGTGGATGCTGTCTTACAAACTCCAATTGCAGGCACTTCGCACCCGGATAAGTTGATTTGGCATTATGATCACCGATGCAGATATACAGTGAAGTCAGGATATTTTCTTGCATTGAGCTTGTATGAACGATTGCCTGATGCGATACAGGCCTCTACGTCTTCTGGACCGTAAAGTGTACGGTAGGATGTCTGGAAAGTCACTGTGCCGCCGCGTGGTCAACATTTTCTATGGCGATGTTTGCAGGATTGTTTACCAATTGGGGAGCAGCTTGTCAAGCGGAATCTGGGTTCGGGTCTTTGCTTGGCATGTGGCAGGGAGATGGAGTCCTTATGGCACGTACTTTTTGATTGTGATTACGCTAGGGCAATCTAGGCAGCTTCACCGATTGGAAGTCACCGGATTCAACCTGGGTCGAATTTTAAGGAGTTTTTTTTTGGATCATTGATTGCGTGCCACACTCTGGATGAGGTATCCACCTTTTGCCTGCTACTTTGGAACCTATGGAAAGCTCGGTGCAATGCGGTCTTTGATGATGTGCCTATCTATGTATCCCGTGTAGTTTCTATGTCCTTAGCTGGGGCAGTGGAGTTTGGTCAAGCCATGGGCTCGCTGCACACGGATTTTGAGAGGACCGCCCATCCAGTTGTCTGGTGTGCACTGCCTGAGGGAAGCTGAAAATGCAACTCTGATGTCTCCGTCACGGACTCGGGTTCTCGCGTGGGTCTGATCTTTAAGGATACGCTCGGCTCGATTATTGCAGCTTTTTCATTCCACTTCGACCCTGGTATCAGTCCAGATACTTTGGAGATGCAGGCGATTCTGTTGGCAATAGAAGAGGCTATCCGACTGGGGCTCCCTACAATCACCTTTGAGTCTGACTGTCTGCCTTGCATCTAGGCGTTACAACAGCCGTCGGAAGATTTGTCTGTTTTCAATTGCTTAGCGCGTGATTGCCTGGCGCTTCTGCCATCCTTTGTTTCTTCTACTTTTACTTTTGGTAAGCGTAGTGGTAATTTTCCGGCGCACCTTTTGGCTAGACATGGGCTAGCCCTCTCGATCTGGTCGTACTGTTTGTTGAACTTCCCCTCCTCACGATGTAATTTCTCCCGCTATAACGGATTTAACGTAATAAAATGCTTGTTTTCCTTAAAAAAAAGCGATTGAATTTGTTCATTAATAATAAATTAATAAAATGACCATTGATTGAATGTCGTTCAAAAAAAAGGGTTGATTGAAATTTTAGTGTTTTATTTGATAATCATCATTCATTTTATGGTTAGATTTATAGTAGATTGGATTGGATAGGTATATATGGAATTTAATTAATGCGTATAATTAATTAGATGTATATATTGAATACTAAATTAAATTAATAACAATTTTCAAGGGGGGGGGGAACACTTGACTGGAGAAACACACCGGCTCTTTTATAATAATAATAATAATAATAATAATAATAATAATAATAATAATAATAATAATAATAATAATAATAGTAATAATTAATGTTTATGATTCATTAGATGTATATATGGAATACTAAATTAAAATTTATAACAATTTTCAACGGGGGAAACACTTGACGGGAGAAACACACCGACTCTTTAATAATAATAATAATAATAATAATAATAATAATAATAATAATAATAATAATAATAATAATAATAGTTAATGTTTATGATTCATTAGATGTATATATGGAATTAAATTTATAACAATTTTCAAAGAGTAATAGTAAAATAATAGTATTATTATTATTATTATTACTACTACTATTATTATTATTAAAATTAATGAAAGCAAATAATAATAATAACAATAATACTATTTTATCAAGGGTAAATATGTCTTTTCGATCTAGACAAACATCGTCGCAATATATTCTAACTACTAGTTTGAATACCACTTATAACGGTAAAAGAACATTGAGATGCCACAACAACAACAACAACAAAAAAAAAAAAAAAAAAAAAAAAAAACCAGAGATGCTCAAATGCAAATAAAAAGATGTCTAGATTTTATGTATGAGTTTTTAGTAGAATCTGATATCGTATAGGTTGATAAGACAAGAACTGTAATAGTCATCTGATAGGATGCCAGTAGACTAAGTCATCCAAGTACATTCTAAGTCCAAAAAATTCAGTAGAGTATAAAGACCATGACTGAAGACTTGAAGGCCGGGGACTTGAAGACTGAGGGATCAAACTCAGGCAAGGAGATTAAACGCCGAGATTATAAAGTTATAATTCAGGTAAGTCTGTGATAGCCTGGTATTACTTTATAAGTCTTGTATTAAAGGCTACAAGTTAAGTTACGCGATGAAAACTTCAAGTATTTGTTCTAAAATGGTGTACTCTCATCTCACAATTAAAGATCAATGATATTCAGGTTTGAAGAAAAATCAGAAGCATTGAATCACGATTCAGTTGAGCAAGTAATGGATGAGAAGACCAGTTCAACTGAGAAAGGAAACCAGCTGAACAAATTCTGATTAGAAGAATTCAGCTGAAGGCAAATCAGTAGAGCAGACTATCAGCTGAGCAAGATCAGTAAAGAAGAAATTACATCGAAGCTGACAAGTACAAGTATACAAAAATATATTGAGAATTTATTCCAAAGATATTGTCAATGATAAGAATAATTCTGGTACGTTGGATCAAGATTAAATCAATGGATATGCTTAAAATGCGGAAGATAGTATCAGTGTCCAGAAATTGAGGAATTTTGATTGGATGACAGTCTGGCAATGTCAGAAGGACAATGTACGCATAACAAAATCAATCAGGTTCGGATTTACAGGGATTTCGGAGAATAGTCAGGAATTTGTATAAACAACTAATTTTCAAACAAGCAAATTAATTCAAAGACGAACGTTGAGTGATAGCACTATAAATAGACGACTTCATGGACATAATAGAATGAGAGATTTTACAAGGCAAGAAACGAATTTGAAGCAATCGCTCAGCTGAATTCCTGTATTTCTGAAAAACACTATAAGGATTTTTCACTGCAACATTTAGATCTTCAAGTGTTGCATATCATATAATCTTCAAAGACTAATCCAGAAACAACACTTGAAGCTGAGTATTGAACTTACAATCTTTATCCAAAATACAGCTCAAAGAATCTTAGGAATCAAACCACTCATAACTTTGTTTATTCAAACATCTTGGATCTGTGAAACAACTGAGCTGTTGTGAAGGATGTAAGATAAGTGAAGAAGCAGACTGCTTTAAAATACTGATAGCAGCTAATGCACTTTATCTGTCAAGGAGCTGAGAATGTGGTGGAGCTGTTGAAGAAGCAATTTACCTTTGAAGGAACAACAGAGCTATTTCTGTAAAGCAGCTGAAGAAGTTGTCAGTGATAGATAGTTCAATTTGTGAAGCTAAAGATTTAGTCAGGGGTAATCAACCACTATTGTATTGGTGTTTTAACACTTTAATGAATTCCCCCTACATAACAAGAGAAGGGGAGACATAAATGATTATACCACATCGAACTTTCATAAACAAATTTGTTGTGTCTTTTATTTTCTACACTTACTTTCTGCAACTTTACTTTACTGCACTTTATTATCAGCAAAGTAGCATAACTCACATTTCCAACATATCTTTAACAACTCAACTGATTTAACAAATAGAATTTGAAACAAGGCTTTTTCCGCTGCATTCTTAATTCAGCTGAGCTATAAAGTTTTAAAGTTAACAAGTTCATTCACCCTCCCCCCTCTGAACTTGTTCAAGCGTTCCAAATGACCAACAATTGGTATCAGAGAGGTGTTTCCTACAATCAGTATCACTTGTTGAAGCACTGCTCTAGATCTGATTTTGGATAGATCTAGTTTTCAAATTTGTTTTCTGAAAATCCGCATCATGGAATCACAACACTCAGTAGCTAGAATTCCCACCTTCACAATTCACGGATTTGATGAATGGCAAATGAGTATGTAGGCACACCTGGCTGCAACCCAGGAAGAAATGATGAATGTGATCGCAGATGGACCAATTCAAATCTTTAAAGCAAATACTGATTCTACAACTACTGGAACTATACAAGAAGTACTTGTTGGTCCCTTGAAAAGGCTTTGGTTAAGTTTAGAGGGGGGTGAATAAACTTAACACTTAAAACTTTTGGAGTTAACAAACTCAAAGAACTTCAAAGACTGACTGGCGATAGCTCGAGAGTCCGACACTCGAGAGTCTGCACGACTATTGACTTTCTTCGAATTTGTTGCAATGGAATATATTTAAATTAAGCCTTATTACTTGTTGTTAAAATATGATACCAAGTATTAGATACTCAGTAGTGTATGTGTGTGATTGAGTTGCTAGTTCAGTAGATTGATGTGCTAAATGTACTAAATGCAAAATATAAATGCAGAGAGTAAGTAGGCAATTTTTATAGTGGTTACAGGTGGTGTAATCCTGTCAGTCCACTCTTCTCCTGTGATGTTGGAGGTAATTCACTAGAGATCCTTGAGGTAACAGTTACAAAAATCCCTAAGTTGCTTGTCCTTCACCAATAACTATGGCTTCACAAACTGAACACTTGGAACATGTAGGATTGCTGCTCCAAAGTCTTCCACTGGTCCTTGAAGGGTAGGATTGCCTCTTCACCAGCTCCACCACAAACAACAGTCCTTGACACCCAAAGATGCTTCACTGTCTTCAGCAGATTTCTTATAAAAGAAAGTTTGAATCAAGTAAGTGATTCAGCTTGCAGCAGCTTGATCAGGATGATATGATCAGCAGCTTTAGGTCTTCAAGTGTGTAAACTTGATGTAGCTTGATAGCATATTACACTTGAAGAAGTTTACTGGATCAGTAGCTTTAAACTCAGTAGGGTCAGCAGGGTGTTTTCTTGATAAGAATCTGAAGCTCAAGATTATCTGTTGTTTTTCTCTCAAAAATCATCACTTGTATCTGAATTAAGAGTCCTCTATTTATAGGTAGGAATCCTTGTGACTTATGTTTGAAATTCAAACATATCCGTTTCAGATTTGTCCCATCTTGAATTGCTTTATGTCACTGTTCATAGTACTGACACTGTCAGAATGCCTTTTGACAGTTTTCAGTTTGTCCACCCTTTGACTTGTATCCATTGGATAAAGCTCTGTTTCTTTTCAATGTCCCTTTAATCTTAACCATTGATTTGTTTGATAAAAATCAGAGGTTGTTATCTGTCCTTATCATTGTATTCTTCCAATGTAACCTTTGAATAATTCGAAATATATATCAAGCTGAGTTCTGTGAATGTAAGTCTCTTTGAAATACATATCGATCCAATTGCTCCATGGTTGTTGTTGTTGGGTGTCTGAAGACTCGCGCCTCCCATGTTAGTTCAACCCATGGTATTTGAATGGTGTGATTTAAGGAAATAAAGTTGCACCTTTACTAACACCAATTGGTTTTAGTACAACGGTAAGCGCTTGATCCTAAGAATTGGTATCAGAGAAGGTCATGGGTTCGAATCCTGGCAACAGCATTTTTGTGGTAATCCATTCCCGCCCATGGCATACTACGGGTGTCACGGTTGGAGTGGGTAGCAGCAGTCTTTGGGGATTGTTGGGTGTACAAAGACTCGCCTCCCATGTTAGTTCAACCCATGGCGCTGTAATGGTGTGATTTAAGGAAATAAAGTTGCACCTTTACTAACACCAATTGGTTTTAGTACAACAGTAAGCGCTTGATCCTAAGAACTAAGGAGATGAGGAGGATGTGCATGTGGATGGGTTGTGGGTTCTTCAAGATACCACTCAAGGGAAGGTTACAGATGGCAAAGTAAAAAATCCCGACTAGTCAAACACTTTTGGGTGCTTGCGGGGTCGGAAAAAGATGGTGATGAGGTTGAAGATGGTACGAATGGAGAGAACGCATACAAATTGGATGAAATACAGAATGAGAAGCAACAACAAAAATAAGGGAAGGCAAGTGTGGGGACCTAGTCACATTGATGCTGAATTACCTCGAGAGCCGAATGAAATCAAATTAAGAAGGGTATTGTCTTCGGAAAGATTGTATCAAGGTGAGGACGTTGGCCACTGTGAGAATGAAGAACATGAGGTTGATCCGACAAATGTTGCTGAAAATATGCAGACAGTTTTTGAGACGGGGAAATTCTGGATATCGAACTTGCTACTAAAGATTGATGAGTTGCATGTTCGTCTTAGAACTAACACACAAGGAGACTACGCTCGATTGTTATATCATCATATTTCTTTTGCAGTTTTGCATTCTTTAATCTTCAAGAACATTGAATTGTCCAGTGTCTTCAGAATCATATCTTTAGCCAAATCGTCTAGATTGGCTCTTTTTGTTTCTTCTGTAGTCCACTCATGTTTTTTGTTTTAGTACTGTTGGACTTATTTTAAGTTTTAGTGATGAGTGTCAGACTAGCTGTTATAGAGCAAAGGCAAAAAGATGTCTAGATCAAACGTATAGGCTTATTAGAGTTTGATCTTGTATAGGTTTGATCAAACAAGCACTGTAAAAGGTCAGCTGACTTGCTTCAGCAGACCTGTCTAGATCAGTAGAGTACCTGAGTCAGTAGACTAGTTTAGGAACCTACTGAAGACGGAAGGCTGAGGGCTCAAACTCAGTTATTGAAGGCTAAGGGATCAAACTTAGTAGTTAAAGTCAAGGATATGGAATCAGAATTTAGGGAAGTCTGTGATGACCTAAACTGATTACATATACCTTGTGTACAAGGTCTAAGTTCCATAAGTTAAGTGGTGATTGGAACTTAGTTATATTCAAAATAGTGTAATCTAACTTAATAATAAAAAGTTAGATATAAGAGAAGTCAGCTGAAGTGTTTTTAATAAACACAACTGTTGGTCCCTTGAAAAGGCTTTGGTTAAGTTTAGAGGGGGGGTGAATAAACTTAACACTTAAAATTTTGGAGTTAACAAATTGCAACTTCGGCGATCTCTGCGATACTGATACTTTGAGACTTGATGAGACTTCAAAGATTTGATAAACGAGAGTCTCTTTGAGTTGAGTTTCTTTGAATTTGTGCAAATGAATAATATCAAAATTAAACTTTAAACTTGTTGTTAAAAGTGATACTAAGTATTAGATACTCAGTAGTGCAAGTGTGTGATTTCAGTTACTAGATTCAGTAGGCTGATGTATAAGATAATCTAAGTGCAGAAAGTAAATGCAGAAAGTAAGTAGGCGAGATTTTATAGTGGTTCCAGTGATGTAATCCTGTCGGTCCACTCTTCTCTGTGATGTTGGAGGAAATTCACTAGAGATCTTTGATGCAGCTTTTACAAAGATTCCTAAGTTGTTTGTCCTTCACCAATAACTATGGCTTCACAAATTGAAAACTGGGAACAGGTAGAATTGCTGCTCCTGAATCTTCCACTGGTCCTTGAAGGGTAGAATTGCCTCTTCACCAGCTCCACCACAAACAACAGATTTTTCACCCAACAGATGATTCATTGTCTTGTGAGGTTCTTTATAAAATAAAGAATGAATCAAATAAATGATTCAGTTGTAGCAGCTTGATTAGGATGATGTAATCAGCAGCTTGCAGTCTCCAAGTGTGTAATCTTGATGCAGCTTGAATACAGAGTACACTTGAAGAAATTTACTGGATCAGCAACCTTATGCTCAGCAAGTTCAGCAGGGTGTTTTTCAGCTCAGTATTATCACTTAAAGTTTATCCAAAATTCATCATCTTTTTCTGAATTGAAAGTCCTCTATTTATAGGTAGGAATGCATGTGACTTGTATTTGAAATTCAAATGTGACCGTTCCTTGTTTTTGTCCCATCTAATTTGCAGTCTGTCACTATTTATAGGATCGACACTCGTCGTAATTCCTTTTTTGATGCTGATCTCATCCACCCTTTGACTTGTATCCAATGGATAAAAATAAAAGTCATCCCAACGCTCTTTTAATCTCGACCTTTGATTTTCTTGATAAGTCAGAGGTAGTTAGTTGTCCTCATCCATGTAATCTTCCAATAAACTTGAATTAATCGAGGTAATACATCAGCAGGTTCATGAGTCTCACGAGATACCTATCGATCATTGATCATCATATTATTGTATATAAAATACAATGCGGTGATTACTTTTATCTAACTTTTATTTGTGAAGTTAGATTACATCATTTTAAAGATAACTAAGTTCCAAACATCATCCAACTTATGGAACTTAGACTTTCTATTACACAAGGTATATGTAATCGTTTAGGTCATCACTGGACTTGCCTAAATTTCGATTCCATATCCTTGACTTTAAATACTAAGTTTGATCCCTTAGCTTTCAGAATCGAGTTTGAACCTCGGCCTTGATCTTGATCTTCAATTGAGTTCCGACAAGTCTATCGACCTATCTACCTCATCGACCTAGACTAGTCTCAACGACAAGAGTCGGTGACCATTACAAATGCTTGTTTGATCAAACCTATTAATGAATCAAACTCTAATAAACCTATACATTTAATCTAGACATCTTTTTGCCTTTGCACTATAATAAGCTAGTATGGCACTCATCATCAAAACTAAGAAATAAGTCCAACAATTTCCCTTTTTGGTGATGATGCCACTACCCTCACCTAATCAACAAAGCAAAAGATATACAAAAAAGCAGAACAAATTCAGGTCAATTCTCATTATAATCAATGTTCGATTATTACAACTAGATACAAAGACAAAGATAAAGAATAATAAGTATATCTTTGATCTATTGTCTCTTTTCTCTTTCTCTTCTAGCCTTCTCAAACTTGTTCTTGATAGGCTCTCGATTTGTTCTATCATATCCTCATCCATTCATTTTCAATCGAGTGTAAAATCAATGTAGGGATTGACTTGCTTCCACCTGATTCCATGCTTGAGGAGGATAAGATTAATTTCATTCACTCTGAATCCAAACTTCATATCTGACTCCTTGAATTCATCCAGTGAGTCCCTTGCTTTTGTAATAGGTAGCACCTTATCACCTTTGCTACTTCTTACGCCTCTGTTGCTTGCCCTTAAGGCTCGACTCTTGCTTCCCAAAATTTCAAACCCAAGAAAGAGTTAAGACCTTCATGAAACCCCATGTCATGATAAGGTCTCCTCTGTTGTAATACTCTTTCTTGTCTTGTCTAAGAAGATCATCGATGAGTTGAACTCTGCCAGTGCGGAGTTGCTGAAAGCATTTGTATCATCTCGTCCATCTCTTACGTGCAAAGAGTCTTGCAGCCTCTCTTTGTTTGCACTGATTGGCCCTCTTCCCCTTAGTGACATCATCAACAAAGCGGGAGATAAGGCCATGAATACTCTCTGTGAGATAACCACTCTATGCGATTGGCCTTCCATAGCTCGATTCTTGTATCAAGTGAAGTTATCCTTGATTGCAAGGTCTCCTCCGATCTGTTGATCCTTTCGGTCGAGTTTGGGATCAGGCATAGCGAGTTGTTGTGCAAAGAAGCGAGGCTCGATGAGGTTCAGTGTTGCGGCAAGGTTGTCAAGTTTCGATGGATAGAAATAAGTTGATCTTTCAGAAATTTATCTTTTGCGAGATTTCCAACCTTGATACCCCTCACATCTAGTATCGGATCATTCACGACATTTTGAGTAGATGTGAAGTTTGAAGCAACTGTGGCGATTGATTGTGCATTTTCATTTACCATCTTCATCAGTTCTTCAATCTTTCTTCCTGCCTCTGTCGGCTTGTGTCCTTAATCGTTGCATATCATGCCTTACAGTCCTTAACTCATTTAACACTTCAAGCGGCACTTCACTGGTCATCCTTCCACTGTGGGCTTTCATCGTGAGCTCCTCAACATTTATCTTGTGGCCTCGATTGCTTATCACCATTGCCCAACTCCTATCCAGTCGGCAGGTTAGGTCCTTCATATTCCTCCAGGATAGGATCAATGGCGAGTTCCTCAAAAGCAGTACAAATGCCTCGAGGGGATTAACATCAATATCTTCTTCTTCGAGGCATCTGAAACTCCTCATCATCGAAGTCAAAGTCCAAAGATTTGCTCATCCTCTCATTGCTGTGCGATCTGGTGACCATCTTTCCCTCATGTGGTCTTGCCTCCAGTAGGCTCCACTACAGCAGCCTCATCAACAACAAGGGTTTCCTCCAAACCCAAATCTGGTTCCAACCTTTGTCCAGGTGCTGTTTGAAACTCAGCAGCCTGTACCTCCTGTTCCAACCTTTGTCCAGTCTTTGTTTGTACCCCAAAGAACTGTACCTCCTCTTCAATTCCTTGTGGATTGAAAACAGCCTCATTATCCATTTGGAATCCTTCTGCATGACCAATCTTGTGTAGGATTATGACAGATTTAGTAAGAGTGCCCTCAAAGTCAAATCCATCCTGATATTCAATGGATTCCTCTGAACTGACACTAGGTTCAATGAAATCAATAACATTCTCTCCATCCAAATCCTCACTCTGCTCAAAGATCGGTTTGTGCGCAGAGAGGCTCTACAACATGGAATGTAGAAGATTCATCACCTAGCCTACCAAAGACTCAGATTGATTCCTTCATTGATCAATGCTTCCAAATCATCCATGGTGAGATCCTGTAGATCCTCATCCATTTCTCGATCTCTTGGCCCTCATCGAGACTTACTTACCGGTCTCAAGACATCTTGACCGGTGGCTTGGTTGATGTCTCTCTAGCCACTCCACCTGGTCTCCCCAGAAACATAGGGGTATCATCATCGAATCGATGAATCACTATCAGTGTGAACTTTGGATCTCTCGAACATAATAGCTCCACTTTTCTTTCCTTCATCCAAAAGATCCATCAGCCTTGATTGCAACATGCTAGTGTCTATCAAATCCAACAGGCTGTCCACACCTAGCTGCTCAAAAGCCCATTCTTCAAATCCACTCATTGGATCAGCAGCTGGTTTCTGTTTCTTGTAGAATCCAAACTTCCACTGAAAGTAGTTTTGCACCTTTTTGAAGTTGGGGTCTACTTTGCCCTTTTAGATGCCTTCTCATATGGCATAGATGGCTTCCTAATGGCGGTTCAACGACTTCTTGTGTCCTCCAAAAGCTCCAACAAGTAAGCTCATGGTTTCTTCAATAGATGTTTGAAAGTCAAGAGTTCTTTGAGATTGTACATTTGTACCTACTACTTCCATCTGTACCACACTTGGTTCCCCCTGACTTACATGCTCATCAGCAGGGTCAGCAGCAGACTGCTCTTCCCCCTGAGTTCTTGCCACACTTGCAAGGTCTTCAACCAAGTCTTCAATTACCTCTTCAACTACCACAAGAGTTCGAGTTTAGTGGTTTCTTTGTGGTTCCTCGAGAGATACTACTGATGAGGCTCAGTGGTCGATGAGCTGCTGGTGCAAATCTTCAACAGATTGCTCAAAAACAACATGTCCAGCATCAGTAGACTTGACAACCTCTTCGGATGAGGAGTCAGTAATCACCACAGGCGGAATGATAGTTAAAGGCTCAGCCTCAATGACCTCTTCTTCTCTCTTCTATCGATGCCTCTTCTTGGGCTCTCTGTGCCTCCAAATTTTTCAATTCTTTTCCTTTGCCATGCTTTTTCTTTTGGCAATCTCCTTCATTTCTTTTGGAGAGGGTTCATCATCATCTTTTCCAGTAGATTTTCTCTTTCTACTAGCTTCCTTCCGTTGTTCCTTAAAATATCAACAACAGTTTTTTTTTTTCTACAAAGCAGGTCGGTAACCTCCACTTGACCCTTAGCGGACTCAATGATCTGTCTTTGTTTGTTTCTTGTCTTCTTTGAAGGCTTTAATACCTCGATTATTTTCTTTGTAGCTCCGGCCTTTCTTTTCTCGGTGAGTTTTCTTGGGTGCAAGCGAGTTTGATAGATATCTTCTTAGTTTCTTTGAACTCGCTCACCACCAAACATCACCATCATCTCCACCATTATCATCATCATCGGCTGACCTCTCCGGCAACCTCTCTTCATCATCATCTAGACCGGGGATGGCATGATCAATTTCCTTCTTGTATCTAGATCGATTTATCCGAGAAGATTCAAGATCAGAAGCGCCAAATGATCGGCGAGGTCTCGAATCATCAAACCTAAGGGTAAGGCCTTTGATTTCCTTTTCCCTAGTTTCTCCTCCTTGGCTACTTTCTTCATATAATGAATGAAATAACCAGCCCAATCAAACCTCATGCTCCTGCAGATGATTATCATCAGCTCTATCTTGGGTCCTGATAGAGTATCCATACTGCCAACTAGCCCAAGTATGTTCTTTGCAATGAGCTTGCTCAGCAGACTGTACTCATTTCCAATATATTTGCAGTTGATGCCTGGTACGGATTTGGTGGCTGCATTTGTTTTAATCTGATCAACAAACGCCAATTTGTCCAATCCCATTGCTTCAGGGTTGACTGGACCATCCAGCACTTCTTCAAATCCAAACACTTCCCTCAGTAGACTAGAGGATATTACAAGCTCCTCAGCATTCACAGTTGTCTTGAATGCTTCAGTTCCTTCTTCCACAACCATATTCTTCCAGAAATCAATAACATTGATGTATGAGATTGTTTCTAATCTGATGTTGAGTTTGTTCTCCAAGCCTGCAAACCTCCTTATTCTTCGACCTATATTAATAGCCAACTCTGTTTGTTTTGCATCAACAACATAGCCTCTCACACTTTGGCTTGATTCGATTTGAACTTCAATCCTTTCCGCCATTGAAATAAGAAAAAGATGAAGAAGAATTGCTCTCAAATCTGTGTTCACACAAGTGTAGGATTCTTGAGATAAAGCGAAATTGCAAGTAGAGAGTCCATTTGTATAACAGATCGATTATATAGACGATGTAGGTGGTTGAAACCGCAAGGCACGCATACATCTATGTCAACCATGATTAATCTGAATAAAAGCTGGCTTGACACGTGTTCTATAACGTATGATAACCGTTAGATCGTGTTAACTGCGGTTATTAAAGGATAAAATAAATATCCCACCAATATGCTTTTTGACTTTAATAACTTTGGTCGTGTAACGTTCCATCCAAAGCAGGTTGTCCTCGCAGGTATGCTCGGTGATCTGGCGATAAATGGGCTTCAGCAGACTCTGGCCGACAAAAGTACTCTGGCCGATCCTTGTTTTCTTCTTGTTTTGTTCAATTGATAATACAAGATGAAGTTTAATACCAATGATCGATCACATCAAGTGAGCTCACCCAACATGACAAAGACCAATCCCTTGGCAACCTCATTTGCTCAAATGTCCAAACAAAAGTACATGGAATTGTTGATACCAATGACTAATCTGCTAAGTGAGCTCACCCAACATAGCAAAGACTAATCCCCTTGGTGAATTCCAGTACATTGTTGAATATCAGTCAACCTTTATAAGTCCAAGTTCAGTCCTTAATTTGGCAAATCTTTCACTGTCAAGTGGTTTAGTAAAGATATCAGCAAGTTGATCTTCAGTAGGGATGTATAGAACCACCACATCCTTCTTTTCAACATGATCTCTTATAAAATGATGTCTCACATCAATGTGCTTGGTTCTAGAGTGCAAAACAGGATTTTCTGTGATTGCAATTGCACTTGTGTTATCACACATAATTGGAATTTCCTTTTCTTCAATTCCATAATCCCTTAATTGTTGTCTTAGCCATAGTACTTGTGCACAGCAACTTCCAGCAGCAATGTATTCAGCTTCAGCAGTGGAAGTTGATATAGAATTCTGTTTCTTGCTAAACCAGAAACGGTCTATTTCTCATTAAGCTGATGTGTTTCTGAGGTGCTTTTTCTATCAATCTTGCAACCAAAGATAATCGTAATCTCGAGTAGGATATCACTTTGAAGCTTCCTTCCTTGGAATACCATATCCCTACTCCCAAAGTCTCTTTTAGATACTTGAGAACTCTTTTGACGGCACCTAAATGACTTTCTTTAGGTTTAGATTGAAATCTTGCACAAACACCTACAGCAAATGATATATCAGTCTTTGGCGATTAGTAGTCTGCAGATCGCCTATCATCCTTCTGTATAAAGTTTGATCAACATCCTTGCCTTCTTTATCTTCATCCAATCTGATGTTTGTACTCATAGGAGTTGAATTCTTAGTGCTGTTTTCCATACCAAACTTCTTCAGTAACTCCTTGGTATACTTGGTTTGATGAATGAAGATTCCATCTTTCATCTGTTTAACTTGCAATCCCAAAAGGTAGTTCATTTTCTCCCATCATACTCATTTGGAATTTACTCTTCATTAGATTTGCAAACTTTTCACAAAGTAAATCATTTTCAGAACCAAAAATTATGTCATCCACATAAATTTGTACCAGCAGGATGTTGTCCCCTTCACTGATTCTGAAAAGAGTCTTGTCAATGGTGCCTTTTATAAAACCATTGTCCACCAAGAATTGAGATAGAGTCTCATACCATGCTCTTGGTGATTGTTTCAATCCATAAAGTGCTTTGTTGAGTCTATACACTTTATCTTCTTGATCTTTAACTTCAAATCCAGGAGGTTGCTGAACATACACTTCCTCCTCTAGAATGCCATTCAAGAATGCACTCTTGACATCCATTTGATATACTTTGAAGTTCTTATATGCAGCATGTGCCAAGAATAATCTGATAGCTTCCAATCTTGCAACAGGTGCATAAGTTTCATCAAAATCTATTCCTTCTGCTTGAGAATAGCCTTTTGCAACTAGTCTGGCCTTATTCCTTGCAATGGTACCAGATTCATCAAGTTTATTTGTATACCCACTTAGTACCAAAGATATTTGCATGACTTGGCCTTTCAACTAGTGTCCAAACTTGATTTCTTTCAAATTCATTTAATTCCTCTTGCATAGCAATTATCCAATCTGGATCTGAAATTGCTTCTTCAACAACTTTAGGTTCCATTTGAGATAGAAAACAAGTAAACATAGCTTCCAGTTGTCTTCTAGTCCTCACCTTGTCGTACATTGCCAATAACTTGTTCAAACAGGTGATTCCTTAACCATTGTGGATTTTGGTTAATTTGATTTTCGGGAACATCATCTTGGTAGGTCTCTGTGTAGCTTCTTCTACTGCGGGGTCGTGAGAGATCCTTGAACTGCTTGGATTGTTGCATCAATAACATTATCACAGGTGTTAAAGAGGCGATGATCGTAAACTTTTAAGTCATTCAATATTTCCAAAACATCAACACAATTTGGATCGGTGACTTGTTGATTCTCAAGAGTTCACAATCTTCATCTTCCATACCAAGATAAACTTAGGTTCATCAAACACAACATGGATTGTTTCTTCATGTTTTGATGACCTCTTGTTCAAGACTACCTGAATCTCTCTTGTGAAGAATATCCCAAGAAAATTCCTTCATCGATTTTGGTTGGAATGTTTTCAAATGTACCTTATGATTTAGAATAAAACATTTGCTTCCAAATGGATGGAAATAGGATATGTTAGGTTTCCTTCCATTCCAAACCTCATAAGGTGTCTTCAGCAGCTTCTTGTTTACTGATGTTCTATTTTGTGTGTAGCATGCTGTATTTACTGCTTCAACCCAATATCTTTCAGTAGCAATGCTTCACAAATCATTGTTCTTCCTGCTTCCTTTAAAGTTCTGTTCCTTCTTTCAAAGAACCCATTTTTGTTGAGGTGTACCAAAGCAATGACAAGTTGATGTAGTACACCATTCTGTTCACAATATTCTCTTATAACTTTGTTGAGAAATTCAGTACCTTGATCTGATCTTATCTTTATAACTGTTAAACTTTTCTCATTTTGTAATCTTTTCAAAAGATTAGGCATGCTTTGAAGTGTTTCACTTTTCTTGTTCATAAATATCACCCAAGTGTATCTAGAATAATCATCCACAACCACTAAGGTGTACTTCTTTCCAGTTACACTTGTTGGAGTTATAGGTCCAAAAAGATCCATATGCATCAGCTCCAACACTCTATTAGTTGATTGTTTAGTCTTTGATTTGAAACTTGACTTTATCTGTTTACCTTGCTGACAAGCATCACATATAGCATCCTTTTTGAATGTGATCTCAGGTAAACCAATCACCAGCTTCTTCTTCACCAACTGATTGATGTCATCAAAGTTTAAGTGATTTAACTTCTTGTGCCATAACCAATTGAGTTCTGATTTGGTGTGTACAATCAGGCGAGTTTCGAGGCTCGCAGAGACCAATCCACAACATACATATTCTGTTGTCTTCTGCCAGCAAGTACAACTTGATCACCTCTTTCACTAATGACAATGCAGTTGTTTTTGTCAAAGGTGACCTTGTAATCCTTGTCACAGAATTGTCCAGTGCTCAGCAAGTTGTATTCCAGTCCCTCCACATATGCAACATCCTTGATTGTAAGTCCATTTCATACAAGTGTGCCATATCCTCTTGTATATCCAGGTGTATTCTTGTTGCCAAAATTTACCTTTGGACCATCTTTTGCCATAAAGTTTGTTAGACAGTGCTTATTCTTTGTCATGTGTCTGGAACATCCACTGTCAAAGTACCAGACACCTTACAAAACAAAGTTAATGCATTTTAGGTACCCAAACCTGTTTGGGTCCATAATGGTCAGTGGTAAGCATGACCCTTGGCATGTCTCCATAAGGTCTTCTCCTAAATGTGTCATACTTTGGTTCATACTTTGGTTCATACATGTATTCCACAAATCCATAAGTTCTAACAGTAGGTTGTGTAGGAATCACATATGTATTCTGGCCTTTTGGTTTATAATGCTATTTAAAGTGATTCTTGGTGTTAGAAGCATTAGTATAACCAGTTGTTTGCTGTCTGTTAGGAACAGCCCTGTAATATGGAGTCTGCTGAGGTCTTGTGTAAGTCCTCTGCTGATCCCATTGCCTAGGTTTTACCCTAGCTGCATGGTTATACTTGTTGTATCTAACAGTAGATGCAGGAATGTTCCAATCATCATCAGTGGGAAATAGTCTACCTTTCCCCCTGAGATAAGTATCCCTTGAATGATTAACATTTTTGGGTTTAGGATTCTTATCCTTGGAATATTTATGTTTCTTACCCTTTCGTGGTCCCAGCAGACTTGGTAGCAGTCCGCTATCATCGTGAGCTTAGAAGGTGCAATGATCCTACTTTTAGATTTACTCTTTTTATTAGAGAGTCGTTGACTTCTTTGACTTTCGATTTTGCTTCTTTGAAGCATTCTCATTGGGTTTAATCGCCTCAAAGAACCTTATTGGGAGTTGGATCTAGTGCGGTACAAACTTAGGACCAATGCTGGAACAAGGTTCATAAACTCCATGGATCCATTCTTGTCGATTCTTTGAGTTCCAAATCCAAGCCCTGTTCTATCTCCATAAGGCTTTCCGATTTGTATGCGATTGGAACAAGATGGTTCAAATAGATTTCGAGGTCGCTGGATGTTCAAAGCAGACTTATTCTCGATTTCGTCCAACATCTTTTCCTTACCTTTGAGAACCCTCAATTCAGACTTTCAATCTTCCAACTTCCAATTCAAGAGCTTCTTTTTCAGCCTTCACAATCTCATAACCAGATTGTATTATCCTCAGTTGATTAAGGATGGAATCCAAAGTCTCATTGTTGTCAGAATTTCTAGGATTTGAACCACAGGTTGATTCACAATCACTTCAAAGAGGAGTGTTGATGGATACTGATGTTGTATACCTCCTCGTTTCATCCATATTGGCCATCAAAGCATAATCCTCCATATATCGCCTTGAAGGCGGTGTCATCGATTCATTTCCTTTTGATTCCACTTCATACCACGATTCATCTTCAAGAACCATAGCCTTCTTGCCATGTCTTCTTTGTTGACTCTTGGTCTTGATGAGTCCGGACAATCAGTCTAAAATGTCCAGGCTTCTTGCGGTTGAAGCAAAGATAATCAGTTCCTTGCCTTGTTTTAGCTCGGGGACGATCAGTTTGAAGTGTCCTGGTTTCTTGCAATGAAAACACTGAGATAGTCATTATCTTTCTTTGGTTCTTCTTTCCTTCTTTCAAGAGAGCCTCTTTGTAAAATTTCTTGAAGTGGCCTTTCCGGTCTTCATCATCCCGATCTTCTTGCTCAAGAGGCAATCCGCTCTTGCATCTCATCCAAAGATATCATCATGTCCTCCTCGATGTTTCTTCATGATGTGAAAGCACCCAATGCGATGGTCTTTGGCTCTTCCTTTTCGATCCTCGAGCACAAGCTTTTCTTTGAATTCATAAGCCTTTAGATCTCAGAAAACAGTTTGAAGGTGTCTTCTTCATGCAACTTCCTCATTTCTTCAATTGCGATCACCTTCATTTTCCAAACATCCTTTGCGTGTAGAGCTTCCGGGATGTTTGTGTTTATTTCCTCTTTTGAATAACTTACATTCAAGCAGGTAAGTTCATCCAAGATTGCATTGAATCTAGACTCCATTTGCTCAATGGTTTCATTTGGCGACATTTTGAACTTTTGGAACCTCTTTCTGGCCACACTGATTTTGTTCTTCTTTATTGCATCAGTGCCTTCACAGATCAAGTGAATCTTGTCCCAAAGTTCCTTTGCAGTCTTGCAATCTTTAACCTTCATGTACATATTGCTATCCAAGGTTATGTAAATGATGTCTATAGCAATGTTGTTGAGGTTTGCTCTTTTTCTATCTTCTGCATTCCATTCTCTTTTTGGTTTAGGAATGTACTCAGTTGTGTCACCCACTGTTACTGCCTTGGTAATCTCCAGTGGTCCATCAGTTAATACATTCATCATCTCATCATGAGTAGCAGCAAGGTATGCCTGCATACGACGTTTATACTCATCAAATCTATCAAGAGAACACATCAGCATTGTTCTAGCGTACTGAGTGTTGTCCATGATGCAAGTCTTTGAAAATCAGTAACTTGAAAGAAAGTTTTAAAGAATTTTCACAAGCACAACAAGTAGGGTTACTTCAGAACAGAAGCACTGCTCCGATACCAATTGTTGGTCCCTTGAAAAGGCTTTGGTTAATTTTAGAGGGGGGTGAATAAACTTAACACTTAAAATTTTGGAGTTAACAATTTGCAACTTCGGAATCGCGATACTTCAGAGTCTCTTTGAGACTTGAGAGCTCCTGCCGATAAACATGAGTCTCATTGAGTTGAGTTCTTTGAATTTGTGCAAATGAATAATATCAAAATTAAGCCTTAAACTTGTTGTTAAAAGTGATACTAAGTATTAGATACTCAGTAGTGCAAGTGTGTGATTTCAGTTACTAGATTCAGTAGGCTGATGTATAAGATAATCTAAGTGCAGAAAGTAAGTAGGCAGATTTTATAGTGGTTCCAGGTGATGTAATCCTGTCAGTCAACTCTTCTCCTGTGATGTTGGAGGAAATTCACTAGAGATCTTTGATGCAGCTTTTACAAAGATTCCTAAGTTGTTTGTCCTTCACCAATAACTATGGCTTCACAAATTGAAAACTGGGAACAGGTAGAATTGCTGCTCCTGAATCTTCCACAGGTCCTTGAAGGGTAGAATTGCCTCTTCACCAGCTCCACCACAAACAACAGTCTTTCACACCCAACAGATGCTTCTTTGTTTTTGATGAGGTTCTTTATAAAATAAAGAATGAATCAAATAAATGATTTAGTTGCAAAGAGCTTGATTAGGATGATGTAATCACTGACTTGCGCCTCCTCAGAAAGTGTGTAATCTTGATGCGGCTTGAATACTGAGTACACTTGAAGAAATTTCTTTGGATCGGCAACCTTATGCTCAAAGAAGTTCACAGGTGTTTTTTTTTCAGATTATCACTTAAAGTTTATCCAAAATTCATCATCTTTTTCTGAGTTGAAATTCCTCTATTTATAGGTAGGAATGCATGTGACTTGTATTTGAAATTCAAATGTGACCGTTCCTTGTTTTTGTCCCATCGATTTGCGATCATGTCACTATTTATTTATAGGATCGACATTGTCGAAATTCTTTTTTGATGCTGATCATCATGCCCACCCCTTTGACTTGTATCCAATGGATAAAAATAAAAGTCATCCCAACGTCTTTTAATCTCACCTTTGATTTTCTTGATAAGTCGAGAGGTAGTTGGTGTCCTCATCCATGTAATCTTCCAATAAACTTGAATTAATCGAGGTAATACATCAAGCGAGGTTCATGAGTCTGCTTTGAGATACCTATCATCTCTTGATCATCATATTATTTGTATATAAAATACAATGCAATTGATTACTTTTATCTAACTTTTATTTGTGAAGTTAGATTACATCATTTTAAAGATAACTAAGTTCCAAACATCATCCAACTTATGGAACTTAGACCTTCTACACAAGGTATATGTAATCAGTTTAGGTCATCACAGACTTGCCTAAATTCTGATTCCATATCCTTGACTTTAAATACTAAGTTTGATCCCTTAGCCTTCAGAATCGAGTTTGAACCCTCGGCCTTGAGTCTTGGTCTTCAAGAGAGTTCCCGACAAGTCTCATCGACCTATCTACCTTACTGACCTAGACTAGTCTGCTGACAAGAGTCAGCTGACCATTACAGTGCTTGTTTGATCAAACCTATTAATGAATCAAACTCTAATAAACCTATACATTTAATCTAGACATTTTTTTGCCTTTGCACTATAACAGCTAGTATGGCACTCATCATCAAAACTAAGAAATAAGTCTAACAATAGTCAATTCTTCCTGCGTATATTTACAAGTCTTAAGCGACGACCCCAAAGTACGTAACATGAACCTCCTCAGTTTGTTGATGTGAAATCTTCTTAAGTACCATTGAGGTTTCACCCATTTGTTGTTTCTCATACTCTTTTCAATCAAACGTTCCTCCTTTTGAACCTATTTCGCCCAATATTCCTTCACGGGTTTTTTACCTTCACTTTTATTAGCTAACTCAGGATGTTTCTTGTACCACTATCTATCCTCATGTCCAATCTTATGGCGGGATGAGCAATAAGATAGCATGGCCTCAGCAGTCAGCACGCACTACTTGCCAAATCCCATCATTCTCTATATCACCAATCCACACACGATCTTCTAGCTTCTTTAGCTAAATCAAGCTCCGCCAAAACCTTGGCAACCGAAGATTCAAAGTAGCAGCTTCAATATGTAACGGTCTACCCAAAAGAGACGGAATCTTACATACATATTGTCTATTCAGTAAATGAAGTGGCAACCCCGGAAACTCGAGCCATAGAAGCTATGGCGGGGATTTTTTTAGAATACCACTACTTTGAACCTTTATTTGTGAGAATACCATTTTGATTTAGTCCAAGGGATTTTCGCCATTTTTTACTATGTGTCTTGACAGAAATGGAGTGGTAGTTGAGGAATTTACATACCTCAAAAGTGGTATTCTAATAAATGCCCCAGCTATGGCCGGCTCTCTGTCCGCTCTAAAATCCAATGTCCACTTCGAAATAATGTATGGGGCCTTTTCGGCATACCAAATATGACGATAGAATAAACGAGCTCAGTCTTCTTGTGTGTTAGTTCTAAGAAAAAAGTGCAACTCATCAATCAACAGTGGCGGACCCAGGAATTTCTTATGGGGTGGTCTTGGTACTCACTTTTCAAATGAATATATATCTCTTGAAAAAGAACCCGCTCAAAATTTCCTACTTACAAGCACATAGTATAAAAAATTGAATTAATCCTGGCTGTGAGAATCGAACTTCCGCCTATACAAAACCAATCAAGCCCCTGTTCCACCAAGGTTACTTTGTCATCTGTAACCTTCCCTTGAGTGGTATCTTGAATAACCAACAACCCATCCACATGCACATCCTCCTCATCTCCTTAGTCAATTCTTCCTGCATATATTTACAAGTCTTAAGCGACGACCCCAAAGTACGTAACATGAACCTCCTCAGATTGTTGATGAGAAATCTTCTTAAGTACCATTGAGGTTTCACCCATTTGTTGTTTCTTATACTCTTTTCAATCAAACGTTCCTCCTTTTGAACCGATTTCGCCCAATATTCCTTCACGGGTTTTTTACCTTCACTTTTATTAGCTAACTCAAGATGTTTCTTATACCACTATCTATCCTCATGCCCAATCTTATGGCGTGAGGAGCAAAAAGATAGCATGGCCTCAGCAGTCAGCACGCACTACTTGTCAAATCCCATCATTCTCTATATCGATCACCAATCCACACACGATCTTCTAGCTTCTTTAGCTAAATCAAGCTCTGCCAAAACCTTGGCAACCAAAGGCCACCGAAGATTCAAAGTAGCAGCTTCAACATGTAACGGTCTACCCAAAAAAGACGCAATCTTACATACATATTGTCTATTTTCAGTAAAGGAAGTGGCAACCCCGGAAACTCGAGCCATAGGAGCTATGGCCGGCTCTCTGTCCACTCTAAAATCCAACGTCCACTTCGAAATAATGTATGGGGCCTTTTCGGCATACCAAATATGACGATAGAACAAACGAGCTCAGTCTTCTTGTGTGTTAGTTCTAAGAAAAAAGTGCAACTCATCAATCAAACCAACCAGACATTCACCTTTTAGACCCAAACGAAGCAAAAACTTATGGCTAACAGCAAATTCGGTCGGAACAACGGAAAGTGTGCAATTAGCGAGTTTTTGAAAGGTTTGGAGAGAACCGTCAACTCGGACAGAAGAATAATCAATGTTGGTTTCCTCGGAAAAAAAGATGTCGCTCCAAAGTCTGGTAGGGTTTGGGCTGAAGCCGAGTTTCCGGCAAGAGCTTGAGCATATGTACGCTAAACTGGTGGTGGGGTTTATGCTGCCATTAGGTGGTTGCTCCACCTCAGGAGCCATGAAAACCATTCGAACGAGCCTTAGGCCGGACGGAAGATCAATGATATGATTCAAGAACGGGATTTGCCCTAGGACCTTCTAAAGGAATCAATGGAGAGCTCGAAACAACGATCTTAGATAATCCAATCTAAGAAACGTTGGCAAGAACGCCACAACGCTTGCTCAAGGCGCTGATAAGTTCTCTAAGGGGTGGAACTCTACAATGAAGAGATCCTCACTCGCAAGTGATTAACAAGTCAGAAGACTTAATCAAATTTTCACTCAAAATTCTTCCACGGATTCTGAAGAACAAATAATTTCACATTTCTCTTTTTTCAACTCATCAATAATGTGTGCTTCCTTCTTCACGGTTTTACTACTCACCTTACCATACAAAAGAAATTCTTCATATTCGGGGGTTAGAGATTCCAAGATTATATTCTCATCTACATGCGGATTTAGAGTCATTTTCACTCTCTTATCACGTCGTCCACCACCCTTTTTTGGCGGAATGCCCAAATAATTATCCAAAGCATCAAGTTGCGCCCACAACCTATCCAATTTCTCATTTATACGTGTATTTTCCCGTTGTTGAGCAGCCATAAACAAACCAAAATCACATGGGAAAATCCCTTGTGAACCACTCTCCTCTTCAAAACCTCACAACTCTCGTGTTGACACTCACCCTCTCACTAAGTTGTAAAGTAACCCCTTTTTCAAACAAATCAGAAAATCGAGCAAAGTGTAACAATCGAAACCAACAATCTAGACTAGACAACTAAGAGGTAGGTTTGGGGATTGGGTAAAAAGGTATGGAAGTGTGTGGAAAAATGTGTAATGAGACAATAGATGCAAGAACTAAAAGCAAGAAAGGAGGAACAAGAAAAAAGCAAGGAAATTGGTTGACAGTAAAATTTCACAGGTGTGAAAACTTTCAACACCCTGTTCCAATTTTGTTGAGTATTCTTTGCAGGTACATGATGATCAGCCACATGAGGACACCGGGCTGTTGGATACATCCAATCCAGCCCCTATATTGCCTTTGGATGATCCATCCCCGGTTGATAATGGTTGGAAACCGGCGCACTCTTTTATTGACCCTTTTGTTGCGCATGTTGATGCATATCCTAATTTGCATTGCTATGATTATATTGCTACCTTCCATAGTTTCATCGACATTATTCAGCCGAGAGATTGTTCTTATGTTTCATTGGTGAAGCTTGGCTCGTCATGTCAACGTTCCATTGATTTGAAGTCGTATATCCACTTTGCATTTGATCCTGGTATATCATTGCTCATTCTTGCGGGTTGTTCAAGACTGGTTCGTGCTGCTGAACTGTATAACATCCTTTTGATTCGAGGACGAATCCTTTCCAACCGGGAGGGAATGATGTGATCCATGGTGGGCGTCAAAAGGAAGAAAAAACAGAAATTCATGGTGATGCAGAAGAGGCGAAATTATTTATGTTATTGGCATGAATAAACTCTTAAGTATTTATTTGAGTCATTAGTCTTTTATTATCCCACATTGGTTAGAAAGTCTTTTATATTTGTTATTATTTTTATTTATTGTTATTTTGTCCCACATTGCTAAAATGGCGATTGACTTGAGTCTCAGAAATTTATATATAGCGACTCTGCGTTGTTCTTTTTACAAACAGATATATTTTGAGTGAAATTATTATTGAGTCTATTGATTGTTAATCACTTGCGAATGAGGATCTCTTCGTTGTAGAGTTCCACCCCTTAGATAACTATATCGCTGAGAAGCAAAGCGTTGTGGCGTTCTTGCCAACGTTTCTCAGATTGGATTATCTAAGATCGTTGTTTCGAGCTCTCCATTGATTCCTTTAGAAGGTCCTTGGGCAAATCCCGTTCTTGAATCGTATCATTCGGGCTATGAACCATACACCCAGCTGTGAGCCCTGTTCGTGTGGAGATCGACTTTCGTGCTGAGGACGCCTGCCGTGCCAAGATCAAGTGGTGGCCGAAAGATATATAACTTGCCGAAGAAAAAATCATGAAGTTGTTCGCCCCAGTCAAATTCTTTCTAATATTTTTAAGTTCCTTTGATATATGCTTTATGTTTGTTGTTGATGTAATTGTTATTTTCAAAGCCTTTTTGCTCTGTTGTGGGTAATTCACTCTTCATCAAAACTCCTTTGAATGCGTCGAAATGTAATAAATAAAGCAAGTACATACATCAAATGAGTCATGAAAACACTAAAGTACAAATGCCACAAATATCATCAGCCTTCGATGTATTTCACTCTGATCTACATCTTAGCGAATGGCTGGCTAATATATATATAGTAACTAATAATACAAGAAGAAAAGAACCAAAGGGAGGGGAGCATTGTCTGTTGAGATGCCGCCAATCAATCCAATCCAATCCAATGAGAATCAATCTTCAGATCCCTCGATGTTGGCTCCTTTGAGATGCAGATGTTTTTCTCTCTTCTGGAACTCTGTCAAACCTTTACCGCTTCCTGTCACTCCAACCTTACCTTGTGGATCATCTGGAGACTTGAATATACTATCTTTCTTGCGTCCCGAGAAGAACCCCACCTGCCAAATTATATAATCAGACAGAGAACCTGTGAATGAATGACAAAGGAAAATTGAACAACAGCAGCAGCCTATAAAGATGATAATAGGGCAACCTAGTTTTTATTTCTTAATCCCAATCCACAAACTAATTTGACATTCTCTCAATACTTGTCTTCATTCTATTGGCTAGTCAAGTGACAAACCCCAATAAACCAACCACCAAATTGATGTGTCGGTGAACAAAGTTATTGTATGCATGGAATTAACTACTTCAAAAGGAATGCTATTATTGAGTAGTATATCTATATTATATGTCCAATCCAAATTTATACAGTTGAGGAATAGATAGGGGTGCATATCATTTTAGAAACGGATCTCAAGTATGTGATCGAGGATGGACAATGGCTTCTGAAAGAGCCAGCAGAGGAACCATGGTTTTGACTTTTGAGATTAATTATTTTAACAAGTAGATACAGCCCTCTCAAAAATCCAAAGTTCAGATTCCCAAAGGACCAAATTTTGCCCGCAACGTGGCGAATAAACAACATGAAGAGAAACACCTACACTGATGGTTCGAATGAAGATACAAGAATTAGCAAGGTAGACCGGCCAACTTTCAAGAAAGTAATTTGTCTACGACAATCCAAGTTAACCATAACTTCATTCTGTAAGCCAAAAAAGTTCATGGAGCACACATTCATACTTTACAACACATTTTACACATCTCAAAGGCACAATTGAAACATCAATCACACTCAAGGGTACTTTACTTTTGCAAATTTTTTATTTACTACTTCTGCGTTTTGATATAACAAAAAGAAAAGGAGAGCAATCAAAAGAAGACGAATATGGAATAGCTGTGAGAGAAACTGAAATTACATTATACCCGCTAATGCTAAGTAGTAGATATACGGATATTAGGGTACTTCCCACACACAAACTGCAGTAGGACATGCAATATCATTAGCAACAGTACCTTTTTCGCCCGGCCTTTAGTTGTCTGGAACTGTTGCCAAGCATTTTGCCTCTTGTTCTGCGTCAGCTCAAGTTGCTCTTTTCTCATCTTAGACTTAAAGGCGTGTATCTTTTTCCGCTTGGCAGCTTTCTGAAATGAGAGCAAGATGATTAAAAAAGGGTAAAATGCTTGGATCTATGCAGAACGGCATATAGCAAAATAACACAGGTAATAATATAATGAGCATCAGAGCACTAAAGCAACTAAGCAGCAATGTACCTTCAAAGGAAAACAAATACTGGAGGAAACACTAAAAACTCCCTGAAATGCATGGAACCATCCACCCATACAGGGTCCAAGGAAAGGTCAGGCCATTTAAGCCTATTGTATGTAGTCTTACGGTAAGTTTTTATATATAAGATACTGTTTTCACTGCTCGGATCCATGACACGTGGTCACATCGAGACAGCTTTCTATAGTAGATCTACTAATTTGTTACAAGACTCTTCTCTATAGTAGATCTACTAATTTGTTACAAGACTCTTCATAACAGTAAACAAAATTGTGAATAAAATCACATTTTACTGGTTAAAGATTGAAACTTCATTTGTAGATTTGACAGGATGACTGCAAAGACAGTTCCGTCATCAATGGTTCAAGAGACTTGGCAAAACAGGAGGTCCAGGAAGTTAATGTTTTTTTTAATAATCAAAATAGAGGATGTTATTCAGAAAGAAATCCTCAAAATTATCAAGAAAAATGATTTTTATTTTATTATTATTTTTTATTTGCATTATTGGAATGGCAAAGCCCAAGGAGCTCGATTATAAGTTGTATTTTAATTTTGCCAAACAGAATTTTTTTCAACAAACACAATTTCCGTACAAGTAGATCAGGGCTTGCTGTATCAACAATCAAGAAAGCACCCCCTGGTGGAGGGGGGCTACAAACCAAAAGAACAAGCAACGGAAGTGGGAAGTACAGGGCAAGTAGCCAAGAAAGAAGAGATCCTTTTCTAGGCCTCTGGAGCAATGAAAGTTTTGTATGTTTACGACATACTTCATCTACTGTTGACAATTTAAGAGATGTAGATAATATGAGAAATGTGTTATTCAGAATAAGAACTAGATCCTTAAATAGTTACATAGCCAACATCAACCCATAGTCGGACTCTAAAACGATAGCCTGGTCCCTACTCCAAGGCAAGCCCATTAAAAATAAAATAAAAGCCTATCAACTACTAATAATACGGCTCTTAACCAGAACATAATAATAAATTGAAAAAAACAACTTCTTCGACACTCCCCCTCAAGTTGGAGCATAGATGTCTATCATACGCCCAACTTTCTTACAAATCTAGTAAATTCCTGAATGGTTCGAGCCTTTGTCAGCCCCTCTGCAACTTGTTGAGAAATACAAATCATGGCATTCTCGATCATCTCCTTGATAAGATGTCTAATCTTCACATGCTTTGTTCGATCATGATGCACTGGCTCATTAGAAATACTCCAAGTAGGATCTATAGACAACAAACTTCTAATCGTATTGAGTTTAGCCACTGGTGAAAAAATCTCAAAGTAGTCCACCATAGGTTTGAAAGTACCGCTTAGCTACTAACCTTGCTTCACGTCTATGCAAAGTTCCATCCGCATTAAATTTATTGGTGAAAATCCACCTACACCTCACAGGTTCTCTACCTCCAGGTAACTTCATCACCTCCCATGTTGCATTCTTTTCAAGAGCCCTCAATTCCTCTAGAAAAGCCTCTTTCCACTCAGGACTTTTAAAAGCTTCATGAATATTATTTGGTATGGGTAAATTTGAGAGTTTTGTGACAGGCTTTATGAGAAGGTGTAAGATGTTCATATGATACAAATTTAGTCAAAATTGTTTAGTACATGCTCTTGGGATTTTAGTGACAGCAATAGAAACTCTAAAAGTAGATCTTCTGTAGGTAAACATTTTAAAGAATTCAGGCACAAGATTAGGATCAGAATCAGACTTACAAGATGAAGATATGTGATCATCACCTGCTCGGTGTTCATTTCTGAACCACCTTGTGAAGTTGATTGATCTTTTGGTTCAATTGCCTTTTCCTTTTTACGGCCTTTCCTCTGATAGGTAACTCCCTTGAATTTTTCATCTGTTGGGAGCTCATGCGATGAAGAAATCTGATACTCAGAAACCAGATCACCCTTTTTCTCCCGAACCTCAGGTGCCCTTAGATCCGAAAACTCCTTGTTACTGTTCAGGTCATTATTATCCAAATCTAGAAACTTAATTAATTCAAAATTAGGTTATGACTTGCTTGACTCCCCCTGTCCTAGATTCTTCTAATAAAAAAGTCATTCTCAAAGGACACATTCATTGTTACAACCAGTTTATTAGACTCTGGATCTAAACATTAATACCACTTCTGAGTTGAAGAATAATCAACAAATAACATTTTTTTTTACCTTGGATCTAGTTTATTACCCTTACAAGTGTGTATGAAAGCAGTACAACCAAACACCGTAAGAGGCAAATTATTAACAATTCTAGTTGAGGAAACGACTCCATAAAAACACTTATAGGTGTCTTAAACTTTAACACTCTAGACAGCATCTGATTTATAAGATATGTAGCAGTCAACAAAGCCTCCCCCATAAGAACTTAGTTTTTAAAGATATGAACAATTTCATATTTATCTTTCACTAAGAACACCTATGACACCCTAGTATGAACATCAATGAAAGTTACAAACCCCACATTTTTCCTACCCTTGAGGGCCCCCAAACATCACTATGGATCATAGTGAATGGTTTGGGGGGTTTAAAACTTGTGGAGGGTAAGAACTGCTGTTATTATTAGCAAACTCACATATTTCACACTGAAGATTCTAAACACTTTTATTCATGAATAAACTTGGAAACAACTTCTGCATACAGCTAAAACTAGGTTGCCCTAATCTATTATCCCAAAGTAAAACATTTTTCTGATCTAAGGAAACTTCTGACTGCACACAAGTATTCAAGTTAGCAACTCTATCAGAACTAGACTTATGATCAAGAGCGTAGAGGCCCCCATTGACCCTAGACTTGCCAATCATCCTCCCCAAGGTTGGATCCTGAAGTAGACAACCATCACATGTAAAATTAATCACACAATTTTCATCAGATGTACATCTAGACACTGATTATTAATTAGATGCAAGATTAGGCACATTTAGGACATTTTTTAGGGTAATTTTAGGTGAAATTGGGACTGATCCTGTCCAAGCAATAGAAGAAAAGGAACCATCAGCAAGGTTTACCTTCTGATGTCCAGCTAAAGGTGTATAAGAAGAAAAGAGAAGTGAGGACCCAGTGACCCAGTCTTGTGGTCAGTGGCACCAGAATCCACTACCCAATTAACTTCATGACTGATCCCAAGGAAGGATATAGAAGGGTGATTACCTAAATTAGCAAAAGAACAAGTAGGCTTGCTAGACTAAGATTGCAAGAGTATACTCAAGTGCTCAATTTTCCTAAGTGAAAGGGAAACGACCATATACTCAATGATTGCTCTCGATCAGACGTAACCTGGTTCACCTCCTTTCCATGAATCTCCCAACATGTCTCCCTGGTGTGACCAATTTTCTTACAATAATAACACATACGTTTAGGTTTGTTGAACTTCTTCGCACTATCAAACTTGCCGGCCATCAGAGTTGAACCCTCTTGTTCACCGAATCCACTTTTGTACATCACCCTCTTCCGTGTGTCTTCCTTTCTAACTTCATTAAACACTTCTCGCAGAGTTAGTAGAGGTCTCCCGCCAAGAATCCTCCCTCTGACTTCATCATGATCTTGGTTTAGTCCAGCCAAGAACGAATATACACATTCGTTTTCCTCTCTCCTTTTGAACTTCACACTGTCGCGTGTGCGCACTCGACACTCTCATAAATCCTCATGACAAAGATCCAACTACTGCCAAAGAGTCACAATTTCATTATAATAAGAATGACATATTTTCCATCTTGTTTAAGGCTCCAAAGCCTAGTCTTTAATTCATAAATCTATGATGAACCTTCCACATCAGAATACATCTCACGAACAGCCTGCCATATATCCTTGGCTGTAAGAAGAAAGATATGGGGCCTTGAGATGGATGGCTCCATTGAATTCATGAGCCACGCCATCACCGTTTTCGGACTTTCAACTTTTGTAGTTAGGATCATCAGCACTTGCTTTTTTGTTCTCTGGTTAAGAATCCAGGTTTCCCTTTTCCATCAATCACCGCCAATTTCACCATTTGTGCCCACTCACAGGTAATTGTTACCTGTGAGGAGTGACCAACAACAGGGATGACATGTTTGTTGTAGTCGAATCGTCTCCAGCAGTAGCAGTCAGAGAGCATGTTGCTAGCAGAACTTCAGAATTGATAGGATCGGTTGCAGAAGATGAGGAAGCAGTGTTCCTCGACTCGGTCATAGCTGCTTTATAATTCATCGCGACCTAGGGCTTCCGATACCCGATGATTAAAAAGGCCATGGCTTTGATACCCCATGTTGATAACTTGACAGATGTAGATATATGAGAATTGTGTTAGTCAAAACAAGGACTAGGCCCGTAAATAGTTACATAGCCGACATCAACCCTTGCTAGGACTCTAAAACAATAGCTTGGTCCCTACTCCAAGGCAAGCCCGTTAAAAATATAATAAAAGCCTATTAACTGTTAATAACAATAAAATAAAATATAGTAAAACCTTCTTCGACATCTACACACATATAACTAATAAAAATCACATCTTATTCTTTCAACTACAAAGAAATTCAATTACAAACAAGTTCTTCACATTGATTAACCGATCCGAGAAAGGAAGTGCATAGCTATGTAGCATGCAAAGCCAGGACACAGAATAATATTTAGTTTAAATAAAAACTTGCACTTGGTAACCAACTATTCATCCTTCCCTGACTTGCTTCAAAGTAACCAGATCACATCTAATCTTCTGAGCCATAATAGAAAGAAACACATTTTATAGAGTGACTTGCTTCAAAGTAACCAGATCACATCTAATCTACTGAGCCATAATAGAAAGAAACACAATTAATAGACGCCGGGGATTAATATAAATCCTCATTTTCTACTCATACATAGTAAATTACGATGGAAGAAGGGATTCAATATTGGCACCTCATTTCAAAATTTCCACACTCATGTCAACCATCTACCACTGAAGCCTTGATACATTGTCCACCATTGTGATAAGAATAATATGTTGAAAAGGTGTACAATTCTAAAAAATGGTGTGCACTCATCAAAGCACTAGAAAAATACCTTGTTCAGAAGAAAAATCTAAACTAGTACTACATACATTTTCTCATTATATGCATTAAGTTTTTACCAAATTAGAATAGATTAACTGGCAGTGCTAGGCACAGTGAAAGATGAACAATTTCCAAAATGAACACTCAATACAGACAGCAGTAGACCCAGCTGTAAATAATTATGGAAAAATGAGATGCCATACCACATCCTCGGGATCATTTGGATCAATTTGAAGCTTCGCAGGTAATGTCCGAGAGTTGATGTCAGACACAGCTGATTGTGCAATCTTTCTTTTCAGAGCTTCTTTTGTAGCTACAGCTACCTTTTCTGCTTCCAATAAAGCATCTACAGAGCCTTCTTGAATAGGCCTGACATTTTCAGGATCCACCTGAAGATGCCAACTGAAATGAGGTACAATTCTTAAAGGGTCCATGGTAGAAATTTATTTTAAAAAAAACGTGCAAATCACATATACAACACTAAAAGCAGAGAAATTCTATCAAAGAACATATCAATTCCGTTTGCAAGTATACTCATTAGCCAATGAAGGAAAGGACTAGCAAACAATTCTAACCACCATGTGTCTCAGATCAAATCCATGAGTTTTGACATCAAGTAAAGGGAAAGTATTTGTTCTCTCTCTCTCCCCCTCTCTCCCTCCCTCTTTCTCTCTCTCTCCCACCCACCACACTCTCTCCCTTCCTCTCCCTCTCCCACCCACCACACTCTCTCCCTTCCTCTCCCTCTCCCACCCATCATCCCCTTCCCTCTCTCCCTCTCCGGCTATATTTATATTTTATTGGTGTACATTAGTATATATGTACACATATAAAAGTGCCTATCATCCCCTTCCCTCTCTCCCTCTCCGGCTATATTTATATTTTATTGGTGTACATTAGTGTATATGTACACATATAAAAGTGTGTATAAGATATATATATATATATATATAATCCCCTTCCCTCTCTCCCTCTCCGGCTATATTAATATTTTATTGGTGTACATTAGTATATATGTACACATATAAAAGTGTGTATAAGATATATATATATATATATATATATATATATATATATATATATATATTCTTTTGTTTTGCTACTGACACATTATAGAATTGTTTTGCCTGCATCTAGCAATAGTGGAAGAAAGCTTGCGAAGATAAAAACATATTCATGACATAACCATCCTAAAGCATGACTAACCCAAATTTGGTCACTTCTGTAAATAGTGACATTTGGCCCCCTTTTTTACTAAAGAATCTTAAACAATAGCATGCATACATGTCTTGTCTAGTATTGCCCTCGTACATATGAATCTGAAGAGACGAAAAAGGGAATAAACAGTACAAAAATTTCTGCAGTCGAGAAGAATAGCAGATAACCTACCTCTTCCTTGTTGCCCCAGCCATCATAGATAACATAATATCCATTCGGAGTATGTGATTCAATCGTTGCCTCATACCTGAACATTCAAACTAAATCAACCGCAGACGACGAAAAGTTAAAGAAAATGAAAATGAGCTACAGACTACATTCATTATTAAAGACCGAACAAGTTATTTACCATTCACCATCTTCACTCCAAACAGCTTGAACTTTGGTGCCAACAGGAAACCTCTCAGAGTGATCATAAGTTGACATTAACTTCTAACCAAAAAAAATAAAAATTAGACTAGCATGTAGTAACTGTAGAATTTATTAAACGCAATACAAAGAAGACAACAGTTAAAACAATTTTAATAAACTAACTAGAACAAGCTTAAGGGAATACTTTCTCGTGGGAACCAATAAAAATGAGATAAAGAGAAAAGTATTACATTTACACAGCAGGTGTGAAGTTAAGGGAATACTTTCTCGTGGAAACCAATAAAAATGAGATAAAGAGAAACAAATTACATTTATATTCTCCTATAAAGAGAACTTTACAACAACAAAAAAAATACTGGAAAAACTACTTCTGCGATTTTATGCACTAGTCATTTCAAGGGTTCAAGTTAAGGCTCTTAATTGGTATGTCTTAGACAAAGTAGGCACAAAAATGCTTTCGAACTTCATATTTTAGCTAGTCTAGGAATTTTGATTCTTTAAATTATATTAACCATTTGCTTCCAATGTACTTGCATACTGTAAATGATACTATCATTTAAAGCCTCTTACTGACAGCAAGTAACTCAATATCACTATAGTCACTGTTGCACACTAATAACTGCAGCTTAGAAGCCACTCAATGCCCAGAATGATAAGAACACTACGTAGCTTGAAAAAAAAGAACAATACGACCTGGCTGCACACAAAAAAAGCATAAGCAGCAGCTTAGCAGCACCGCATATTGGAAAGATAAATATTTACGACATACTTAAGCCATCAAATGACATTTAACTAAAAGAAAACCTCTCTATGGAAGCTTTAGCCTTCACAAATTCAAATTATATGATCTTTCCAACATAATTTCACTCATGAAGACATATCTCTATGGCACGACCAACATGCAGTTGTAACTTAAAAATTGATCTATAACGAGTATGAACAAGGGATCTACCACGTCAGAGGATCCCTCGGCACCATAAAAACTAGGAGATGTACCAGTCCCGATACCAGGTCCAGACTTCTCATTTTGCTGGGCAGTTGCAAGAAGCTCTTCAGTCAAAGCTATAACCTGCAATCAAGAAAATGGGTTCATCCGAGTCAATTAAAAATCTTATTTTGACAACAGTACTTCTAAATTATCATTCAAAATCGAACTTATAATCACAGAGTGACATCTGAAATCAGGACAGAAGCGGGGCTGGCCATCACGACACATAGCAAACCTGCAATGGAATCAAGACACAAAAATGATGGACACCTAGAAAAAATCTTTGACTCCAAAATTTGGTAAAACTCCACAATCTCCACTACTGGGCTTACCTATAAAATGTAAATCCACACCTATATCCTCACCTTTGCAACTCAGGAAGATTATACAGTTATCTCCAATCATAAGACAGTTCCTCAGGCTGCTTGTTGGAGTGACATAGTTATATCAGGGCAGAGGATAAAGAGCAGATCTTGAGCAATATTCGAAATTAAGCTTTTAGGGACCAAAGACAATTCAAGCACAGAATGCACAAAAAAATTCACTGGTAAACATTTCTGGCCATATAAAAATGGCCAATAAATTAATTCCATTTGCATATGACCAGATCAAAACTCCAGGTCAAATGAATTCGGATAAAAGGGGGGGACAAAAAAACTGTTACCTCGCCAAGCTCCTTCTCCATGTCCAAATATTCAGAATTCCCAGGTTCATCCTCCAAAAGTTCCCGGACCTGTAAAAACGAGTGAGTTGTTTTAATTAATGCCCACTTATCAAAATCAGGATATCAATTAGTTTCATCGACTTAAATTCATAATATAAGGCTGATTCGAAATTCATATCAACTAGTGTCAGTCTATGTTTGCCATTATCCATTGAAGAAAAGTCTATAATCGTCTCTATTTCAAATGGATATTGCATCTACTTTGCCTATTTATTTATTTTTGAAAGTTTTGCTAAATCTCTTAAGAGTTGCCGGCAACAGAAGAGTAAAAAGCCCTAGAAGCTAGAAATCGTTAAAGAACATGCATTGAATTGAATATCTACGAAATATATACAAATATAACTACCTGCTGGAGCTGTTCTTTGTAAGTGGACAGATTCGAAGCCAATTCTTCGACGCTAACCTCTTCGCCATCCCCTATCATCCTTTCTATCCAAAACCTAGAAATCTACCTCTTCGTCAAAGTTATTTGAAGAGCCGGGTGCAGATTTACCACAAGTTTTATATAATTTCCACGGATGAGTAGAAACCCTTTGCTATGAAGCCAATGAAACCTTTTCTGGGTGGCGAAGGTTTAATTCCGAGTATTTCAAAACTTTTTTTTAGATGGGTTCTATTGGCACACGCCAAATTACTTCTGACATCCATTTACTTCCGGCACCACAAAAAATTATTACTTCGGCACCACACTGTTTTCAAAAAGACGAACGTCATCCCTACTGGTGTTCAAGGAGGAACACCAGTAGGGATGACGTTTTGTTCAGCAGAAATGTAATTTGGTGTGTGCCAATAGAGCTCATTTTTTTTTTTTTAAGGATATAGGTTTTTTTTTTTTACAAAGACGTGCGGACTCAAGCCCGTGACCTCTTAACTAATGATGTAAGAGCGTCCACATCATAGTTATCAGACCCGGCCCGGTTGTTAAACCAGAAAAGATACTGGGTCTCTGGTTCAACTATTAGGTCACCGGTTCAACCGGAAAGATTTATATAGTAGTAAATAAATAATATATAATATCATGAAAAATATACATTTTGATAATTTATATTCAAGTAATTTTGATATGAAATTATGTATCACTTTACGAGTTACAATTTATACACTCAAATTATAATTATTTGCATCATATCGGAGAAATTTGAGTATTTTTGCTGCATAAAACCGGTTCGATACACATTTCATACACTTTTTTCATTAAATTTATTTGACCCACTGGTTCAACCAGTGCCCACCGAGTCACCGGGTTACCGGTTGAACCACCGGGTTTACCGGGTTTGAGCAGGTCACTTGCTTAAACAGGTTGATGTTTGAACCGGTCCTGTAATATTCCGATTTTCGGGAAAGGGCAGACGTGTCATTTTACGAAAACGAAATATTGGGTTCGGTTCCTTTTATTCGGAGTTTACTAATTTGGATATTTATATACATAATTTCGACATATATATATAAATATTTAAGGAAGAAAATCTGATTTAATAAGGGTGATTATGGAAATTAGGTAATTATGTGATTCTTCCTATTTAAGGGAAAATCAACCTAATCAGCCCCATAATCTTTTAATCAGATTTTTCCACCTCCAAAGTTTACCTATTGCGTGTGTTTGTGCAAGAATTAGGGCTGAGGGATTGTTGTCATCGGTTCTAAGTCAATCCTTGACGGTTTTCAGATCAGAGTCGAGCACCGGAATCGTTGTGAAAAGAGCAACGTTGTGACATCAAAAAGTTGAAGCTTTGTTAAGGTATGATTAAGCCCTAATTCAGTTCATCTTTGAGTTTGATGGATTCAAACTCATCAATTCGTAGTTTTTGTCGTCTAGAAGCGTGTGATTGAATCTAATCTAAGTTTGGATTTATCACACATGTTAGCCTAATAGAAAAGGATCGATTTCTTCTTTGTTTTTCAGGGTTTTGGAGTAGGAATTTGCTGCTTAAAAGGTAAGAGGCTCTTCCTACAATTCTAATTATTGTTATTGAGGTTTAGATTAAGATCTATGGCTCTTATATGCAAGAAAGTTGTGCTTTTTCGTTGATCAAAGGATCATAGATGTTTAGATATGTTTTCTACGTTTCTTGTGTTGAAAACGAGGTTAATTATGTTAAACGATTGTAAATCGAGTTGCGAAGATTTTAGCGTTTTGGGAAAAACCAGCGGACGGGCGCCTGCGATTAGTAGACGGGCGTCCGAGACTCTAGTAACTCGGACGGGCGTCTGCACTAGGCAGACGGGCATTTGAGGTCAGATTTTTGATTCAAGATGTAGCTGTTTTTGGCGGACGGGCGTCCAAGGTTAGTGGACGGGCGTCTGATTTCGGACGGGCGTCCATAGGGGTCCAAACGGGCGTCTGGCCTGTTTTACTTTGTTTTCACTATTCTAGCACCTTAGTTTGGTTTTTGACTTCATAATCGTGTTTTCACTGTTTTAAACCTTTAATCCCGGTATGTTAACATTAATTAAATTATGAACAAGCTTCGATTGAACTTCTGATTCGTTCAGTTAAAACACCGAATGTACTCTTAAAGGGAGTTGAAGTTCGGATCCGTCGGAAGGGCATGAAAGGGCTTGTGCTTTGATGAACTAGAGTTCATCAATGTCTGTGTAATTGTTAAGATGTGACGTCTAGCTGTCTAAGCGAGGGAGTAGTGTTGTTAAGGTGAGTTTTAATCTGAAAAATGTTTAGGTGGTTAGTTAATTCACACTAATAATTACATATGTGTAGATAAAAGATAAAACGTCATCTATTCTTGGTTAGGCACTGATTCAAATCGGCGATGTGATACGTTCATACAAAGGTGGACAACGCTACTGGCTCAAAAGGCTGAAGGGTAGTGGAGGAAATCCATCGAACGTATATGCATACCGGGGAGATCCCGGGACTACCGGTGCTAATCACCGTAGTTGGCAAGTATATCTTGTGGTGGAATTTTCACCATGCATTGTGTCCTTGAGTAGTGATGTAACAAAGATAAGCTAAGTTAGAAACGTTTAGTCGTGACATGTCGATGGGCATGGAATGAACCCTAAATTGAGTCGGTCTCACTAAGATAACATCTTTAATAATAACTTTAGTTGAATTGTAGCTTCTACTTCTTACTTTGTACAAATGTACTTACCTCAAATGCATGTTTATTTATGTGTTTGGGGAGAGAAGACGAACAGGTTAGTCAAGACTTTGAGGAGGACTTCGATGATGACGTTTGATGACGCCGGAGTTGAAGACCTTGTTTATCATTTATTTCATTTATGCCTTAGACTTGGATTATTATTGGATTTTGTAGTTTACTGTTAGTACGTTGGAATTCGTAAAGATTTGGATTCGTTGGTTTCATTTCGAATGTAATAATAATACATTTCTTCTTTAGTTCTTTATTTCTATTCTTGGTTATTTGAAAAATATACCCGAGTCTTTTAGCTTCCGTTTGCTTTTATTTGATACGACGTAGTAGAGGCTTACGTGTAATATTATTTATTTAATATTATGCATGCCGAACGTTCTGATTTCCGGATAAGGACTCAGTGTCCGGGAACGGGGCGTTACAGTAGGTATCAGAGAGAAGCGTCCTTTAGGCTTCCTTCCTTAAGATAAGGTCTCTTTAGACCACTTAGAACCGTTTTGATTCTTCCTGGTCTTTCAGAATGTTAGGTGACCTCAGAGATACTCGTGTTGTTAAGTTTGGAATCAGAAGTTCTATGGCCCAGCAAGAAGCGAGTGGTAAGGTTCATCTAGAAGATGTTGATGATCGTGTTGGAGTTTACCGTTGAGAAAGAAGAAAAAAAGGACCCTATAGTTTGAAATTCTACGAATCATGGTGTAATTCTTGGTATAGGTGGGCTATCCAAGAATTTTGTTTACATGGATTGTAAACATAAGGAAATACCTTCCGGTGAGGAATGCACCGAGTAGAGGTTGAATAGTGCAGTTTCAATTGTTCAAGAATGGTTTGTCCCGTGAGATCCAAGCGGAAAGGTTGGGATGTACACCAAAGAATATGGCTGAAATGTTGAATACGGCCTTGGAGGTTGAGACCTTCAGGAAGAAGGCCACAATGGTTATTGGGAACAAGAGGAGTTTTGGCACAAGCCAGGGCAATAGCCGGGGAGCATGACGGACTGTTTCTAGGCTATCAATCCTTACCGGCAGTGTACCGGGTCAAATTGTAGTGCTAGCTAGTCTGGTGAGTCAGGTCGTATCCTCAGGGAAATGAAGGCATAATTCAAAGTGTGGTTAAACACCAATAAGCTATTATTAACTCGATCTAAGTCGCAGTTTTTACCATTTTCCTCGGGTTAGATAGTTAGATTAGTTAGATTGTTAGTAAAGCAGTAAATAAATATATAAATATAAAAATAGATAATATATATATATTTTGGATCTAGCCAAGAATACTTTATGAATCAATATCTTTTGTAGTGAAATTGAATGAGGCAGATCTTTTTCCTTCTTTGCAAGGAGGTCAATTATATATGAACCCGGTGTCTTTCTAAGCTAGATAACTCCTCCTCACACGAGCGTATGAAATTGTCATAAGTCTAGTCATCATCGTCCAATGTCATCTTAAGCATGGGTCACTCCCCGCTTTGTCATTCGGCCAATTTTAAGATTGATTCATTAAACAGGTGATTTTAACGTAATAATATCGTGAGCACAATTTTAATAAGATTTATCTCTCCCAAGACAAATCTGCCCCCGGGTAGGAAATCGGATTCCGTTGTCACATTTTCACTCGGCCAATTTTACCCTCCGGTCTGTCTATTACGATCTCGTATTCTAATCGCGAGTTGTCAATTCATTAGATTACGTTTCTAGTAAAAATCGAGTGGCTAATTCAATTTTTACTTTCATTAAGTGCAAATAGAAAGAGATTCATTATAATTGGTTTTAATCATTATTACCGAAAGTCGATCATTCATTTTACCAAAAAGATTAACTAATTGATTCATATCTTGGCTAGATATATTTTTAGCTTAACATAATTAACATATATAATATATAAATAGAAATAGAAATAGTAAACATAATAATATTAGAATATATTACCGATTACAAATCATTGAATCGAGTCGTTTCCACCGGATGTAGTATAACAAAGCTTCGATTTTAACAATCTTCGATAATTATTCCGTCATTACAATCATGATTATAACTACTTTATTTATATATATATAAAACATATATATACATACATGTATATATATATATATATAGTACCAAAATAAAATCAACGAAGAAAGAAGAAGATATATAGATAGATAGATAACATATATATATATAGATATATATATATATATATATATATATATATATATATATATATATATATATATATATATATATATATATATATATATATATGTGTGTGATCTAAAAAAAAAAAAAGAAGAAGAAGAGGATGGACGAGAAGAAAGAAGGAAATGGGAAAGAAGAGAGGCCACTTCATTTAGTCTAATGAAGCATGTATATATATAGGCTACAAAAGGGGGGCGGACTGGGCGGGTAAGGGCCGGGGGGCGGGGCTAATGATTGCATTCATCCCTTAATTATCTAATTTTAGGATATAATTTTATATTTTGAAATAAAACTTAAAATTCATATCTTGAGTTCTAGATCTCCAAATGACATGATTCAAGAGGCATTGGAAAGCTCGTTGAATGATCTACAACTTTCATGAAGGACTCTTCTTCAGAAAATGTCTTTTGATGGGCCATTCGTTCGTCGAAGATATTTCTCGATTTCCACTAAATCGAATCGATTAACCACTCGACCACTCGACTTAGTGACACTCTCGTATAACCTTCATAAGATATGATCATGACTTCAAAAATAAATGTCGTTACTCGGGTCTTGGTTTATCATAATCGCAATAAAAATACCACAAATACCGTGTAAATCGACATTTACACTCCGATTACTAAACCGGTACAAAACTTATAAAAACTTATAAAAATACGATAATTTATATAATAACCACTATTTATATATTTGGATAAAATTAAGTAATTATTGACTTAAATTGGTACAATAATGCTCAAAGTGGTATCAATATTGGGGTAAAATGTCGTAATAATGATCATTAATTTGTCTCTCATCACAACTCCCCACTTAGCTTTTGGTCGTCTAAAGAAAAACAAGCGATAAAACAAAATGAATGAGAGATAAATTCATGAAGATATAAGATATAAGGGACAACCAGATGCTGCAACCATTAGAATTACAACCAGGCGTTAACCTCAATATAAATGTATAACAGAGTGTGTGTGTGACAAGCCTTTTTCAATCACTATCCTCTCTTGAATAATTCAAGCAAACGCACAAATATCCATTCAGACAGTCCTAATGACTTTCCTAGGTATAAGCAGTAACATTTCCACACAAAATCCTTCCGTGTACTTATTAGGATAATCCCTAAAGCATATCATTCAGTTTATACTGGGGATAGTCAGAAGATAACTAAGTTTTCAACCATATTTCCATATTGTCAATTTTTTTATTTTATTTTATTTTATTTTAAAATTTTTCACATTTGTAGCATATGCCTTCATTCCCAGCAATAGGACGTTTCGTGATAACACCCTATTTGGTTGGACTACTATCATCAGCGATCGGGAGCTTTTAAACCTCATAGTGATATGGGACGTTTTCGTGATAACGCCCTCTTGCACTCAAATCATTGGTAGCTACAACCGACATATAGATAGTTCATCTTAATTTGGTATTCTTCTTTAACTTATATCCTTCCTATCACATTCAAACCTTCGATATTCACAAGACACATTCAAAAGTTAGGTACTAAGTTATCGCAATTATCTATAGAATAACCACTAGGATCTTGAATGGATACTGATTTAAAATTTTCCGCTTCAATATCAAAGGCTTTACGTGAAGGAATTCATGTTACACAAATATATTTGGAATTACAATGCACTTACGGTTCACGTTGGTTATACACATCCAAATTGATCATTACATCTTCAAATCCATGAAATATATGCCTTATATACGATTTATTTTAATCAACTAAATAATGCTCGAAAAAAATCGAAAACTAAGGGATTTATTGATACAAAATAAGCACCAATGCCATTTCTAGACCAACGACTCCACTCCCCACTTACGAACTTACATTGTCCTCAATGTAAAGTGAGTTTAAATAAGTTGTTGGGAAAGCAATGGTGCACTAAAACAAGTCAAAACAAATACTGGGATGATAAAATGGGTGGGTGGGTGGGTCAAAGTTATGACCTCCTCAATTCCATAATATTTGAACTAATACATGTCACACGTTATTTGAAATTTAAAACAGACTAGGTTATGAAATGTAACGTATGGCAAAGTATTAACTTTGAGTCTTTTATACCCAGATCCTCAAGGGTTATTTCAAATCGTTCGAACAACCTAAGTCCAAGAAATGACGCATTTGAATTTTTCTCTTTTTTCTCCATCGGGATTTTCGGATAACCACCTAATCATTCCCTTTTTTAATGACATTCAAACATTCATCCTGAGACTTGGTGAAACAAAATGAAAATCAATCCGAAGTATTCGCAAAGTATCATCCAAAGTATGAGTAATTATTATATTTAACATTTTTACGGGCTGCCTCCCGGTAGCGCTTTTGGTTAACGTAGTTTGCTCGACAAACTTAAGCAACTAATATAATATACTAAACTAAATGGGATACTTCTAACAATTACTCACCAAAGCATGTAACAATTAAGCACACGAACCAACTAGAAATAAATGCTTAATGAGTAAATAGGAAGGATAGTACCCGTTTTATAGTCTATCGCTAGACTTTCTGCTCCGGTTTTCTAATGCACTGGTGGTGGGTCATCCTCACGCACCACATCCTCCTTCAATACCGGTCTCCAACAGAGATTAGACAATTTCCACCAATCCAAATGATTCTTGACCTTTTCCTTTTTTTTCGAGCTTTGGGTTTATGAGCTTTCACATTATTCTTTGAAGTCATCTTCTTCAATTACTGCGTGTTAGTACGATCCAAAACAAGGGTACACAAAGTGTTCACACAAGAACAAGATTCTAGTGTAGTGCATGGATATTTCAATGGAATGTAAATGTTGAAGATAACGCGCTCATCATTCACTCCCAAACTAAACTCTCCCTTATAAACATCGATGAAAGGGCTATTAATTGTTAAGTGCCGAAAAGTGTCAAGAAAATGTGCATACTTCTTATCCAACTTCATCTCTTTGATTTCTTTTTCGGGAATGGGGAGTAATTCAAGATCAATTAAAGTAGGGTTAGAATGTATACCTCCTTACCCTTGTCGTTAAACGAAGATGGTAAAGCTTCTGGAATGATTGTGCCTTTTGAGGACTTTGTGTGTCATCATTCGCACCTTTTTTCTTCAAAATATGCACTTTGGATATGTGTCGCCCTATCGATTGAATCGAGGTGAATTTGGGTTGAGCCGGATAAGGTTCGGTTTGAAGTGGCCTTTCCAAACTTGATTCATTCTCAACATGATCATTGGTCAAGGTCCTACTCATTCTTGGATTTTTCAATATTCTAGGAACCTTGACCCATTCCTCATTCTCACTTTCAGGTTCAATATATCTATTTTGTCTTAGGAAATCTTCAATAATGTCCTCTTCCTCTTTAGATTCCATGTTTTTCTCATATTTACCATCTAAATCATTCTCTACTTCATTAATTCCGATGTTTTCTATTCCATTACTTCCACAGATTCTTCCACTTCTGGTAACAACAGCTTTTACCTCTCTCGAGTTTCTTTCGGTATTACTTGGTAGTCCTCCTGGTTGTCTACTGTTTTTACGTTCCTCTTCTCTACTCAAATGATATTCCAAATTCTGTAATGAAGCTTCTACAATTCTCATTCTGGTATCATGTCCACTTATAGATGTTTTCAACGCACTCATATCCTTAGTAGTAGACTGCACTATGAAGTTATCATAATTTCCATATTCTGAGCTTGAGTAGATATCATACCTATCAGATTTTCCATTAATTCCTCCCATTTGTTAACTCCTTCAGGTTGAGTTGAACTTTGGGTGACTGGTATGCTTTGAGTGGTATGTTGTGGATACGGTCTAGGTAATGATTGTAGGTTCTGATTCGAGGTATCTCCTTGATAAACTTGATTATTATATGGATTTTCGTATTGAACTGGATACGGTGGTTGTCCTTGCTTACTAGGGGTTTCAGACCAACAAAAAGTAGGGTGAGCTCTTCTAATAGCATTAAATGAGTTTGAATATGCATTGTTCAAATTCCTATGCTGCTGTAAAAAACTCATTTCTCCCTTGAATAACCTTCTGGTTCTTCCATCCCTAATGACACATTATCATGATTTGAGTAGTCATTCGATATGATATTTTCTGAGTTTATCGTTTTACTGGCTAATAAGCCGTCAAATTTCCTACTCAAATTCTCCAAGTGTGCTAGGACTTCTGTATTCGATGTACTTTCTCCCCGCAAATGCTACTTTTTCGGTGCTAGAACCGGTTTCCCACATTCGATTGTTTTTGGAAATCTTTTCTATAGCATCGTAAACTATTTGGGCTTCACTCATCATTAACGAACCATCACATGCATGATCTACATCTGCACGTGAGTCTCTCCTTAATTTACGACAGAAAAGTTGGATTTGCATATCTAAGGAATAACCATGATCGGGACAAGCTCTTAATAGATTTTTAAATCTTTCCCACGCATTCCCAAACGTTTCTTCAGATCTTTGTCTAAAATTAGCAATCTCGACTATTAATTCCAATTTTCTACCAGGAGTAAAATACTGCTTTAAGAACACGGTTTGAATATCCTCCCAACTAGTCAATGAATGATGTGGAAGTGACAGAAACCAATCTCGTGCTCTTCCTTTTAAAGAAAAAGGAAACATAGACATCATCGTTAATTCCCGATGAGCACCATGACTTTTGGTTGTATTACACAATTCTTCGAAAAGATAGAGATGATGACGTGGATCCTCATCATCCTCTCCTAAAAATTGGGCTCTTGTGTCAATTAAACAAAAAAAAAGAGATTTTATTTCGAAATTATTTGCTCCTCTATTGGGTAAAAGAATTGGATTATTAATCTGGTACCTTCTGTATGGTCCGATCACATATAGGTCTCGGGTTAGGTGGTTTTGATTATTACGATTATGCTTATTCCGATTCGATTATTTCTATTATTTCGATTTCGGTTATTAGGTTGAGGTAAATTCTGATTAAGGTTTTGGCCATGCTCTTGAGCATGAGCAATCCCTTGTTCAGTGTTTTACCAACGGTTTCGACCATTTTCGTGAACTCGATTTGACAATTCTTGTGGAATAGAAAATATCGAATAGAAAATAACACGAAATCGATAAAACCACATTTTTTTCTCGGTAATTACCGACTCCACTCGGTATTTACCGAGTGTATTATTATTATTATTATTTTTTTAATTTTTAAAATTGGTATCTTACCAATAGGTAGGTACCAAAAAATAAACGAACGCGTTTACTTTCTAATATCGAAAATAGAAAATAACTCGAAATTGGTAGAAGAAGAAAATTGGTAACTAAAAGAAGGTAGATACCAACGGAAAATAAAAATAGAAATGTGATAAGAAGAGTGTTGACTTATCCTCTAGAATTTTGAGCTAATACAAGTAGTAACCATAGACACAATGAATTAGCGTCGTTTCCCGCAACGGCGCCGTAAAGTCGACGGATCGTTTTTAGGCTATCAATCCTTACCGGCAGTGTACCGGGTCAAATTGTAGTGCTAGTCCGGTGAGTCAGTCGTATCCTCGAGGAAATGAAGGCATAATTCAAAGTGTGGTTAAACACCAAAGTTTATTATTAACTCAATCTAAATCGCAGCTTTTACCATTTTCCTCGGGTTAGATAGTTAGATTAGTTAGATTGTTAGTAAAGCAGTAAATATAAATATAAAAATAGATAATATATATATTTTTGAATCTAGCCAAGAATACTTTACTGAATCAATATCTTTTTGTAGTGAAATTGAATGAGAGCAGATCTTTTCCTTGATGCAAGGAGGTCAATTATATATGAACCGGTGTCTTTCTAAGCTAGACAACTCCTCCTCACACTGCGGCGTATGAAATTGTCATAAGTCTAGTCATCTGTCCAATGTCATCTTAAGCATGGGTCACTCCCGTTTTGTCATTCGGCCAATTTTAAGATTGATTCATTAAACAGGTGATTTTAACGTAATAATATCGTGAGCACAATTTTAATAAGATTTATCTCTCCCAAGACAAATCTGCCCCCGGGTAGGAAATCGGATTCCGTTGTCACATTTTCACTCGGCCAATTTTACCCTCCGGTCTTTCTATTACGATCTTGTATTCTAATCGCGAGTTGTCAATTCATTAGATTACGTTTCTAGTAAAAATCGAGTGGCTAATTCAATTTTTACTTTCATTAAGTGCAAATAGAAAGAGATTCATTATAATTGGTTTTAATCATTATTGCAGAGTCGATCATCCATTTTACCAAAAAGATTAACTAATTGATTCATATCTTGGCTAGATATATTTTTAGCTTAACATAATTAACATATATAATATATAAATAGAAATAGAAATAGTAAACATAATAATATTAGAATATATTACCGATTACAATCTTTGAATAAAGTCGTTTCCAACGGATGTAGTATAACAAAGCTTCGATTTTAACAATCTTCGATAATTATTCCGCCATTACAACTCAGTCATTATAACTACTTTATTTATATATATAAAAACATATATATATACATACATGTATATATGTATATATATAATACCAAAATAAAATCAACGAGAAGAGAAGAAGATGATATATAGATAGATATCTAACATATATATACATATATAGACATATATATATATATATATATATATATATATATATATATATATATATATATATATATATATATGTAGTGTGTGTGTGTGTATATATATAAATATATATATATATGTGATCTAAAAAATAAAAAGAAGAAGAAGAGGATGGACGAGAAGAAAGAAGGAAATGGGAAAGAAAGAAGAGAGCCACTTCATTTAATTAATAAACACGTGTATATATAGGCTACAAAAGGGGGGACTGGATCTGGGCGGGTAGGGCCGGACCGGGCCGGGCTAATGATTGCATTCATCCCCTTAATTATCAAATTTCAGGATATAATTTTATATTTTGAAATAAAACTTCTAAAATTCATATCTTGAGTTCTAGATCTCCAAATGACATGATTCAAGAGGCATTGGAAAGCTCGTTGAATGATCTACAACTTTCATGAAGGACTCTTCTTCAGAAAATGTCTTTTTGATGGGCCATTCGTTCGTCGAAGATATTTCTCGATTTCCACTAAATCGATTGACCACTGACCACTCGACTTAGTGACACTCTCGTATAACCTTCATAAGATATGATCATGACTTCAAAATAAATGTCGTTACTCGGGGTCTTGGTTTATCATAAATCGCAATAATAAAAATACCACAAATACCCGTGTAAATCGACACGACACTCCGGTTACTAAACCGGTACAAAACTTATAAAAACTTATAAAAATACGATAATTTATATAATAACCACTATTTATATATTTGGATAAAATTAAGTAATTATTGACTTAAATTGGTACAATAATGCTCAAAGTGGTATAAATATTGGGGTAAAATATCGTAATAATGATCATTAATTTGTCTCTCATCAGAGCACCCCAACAAAATTTCAAGAAGACAACAGCCCCTACAGCGAGTAAACCACAAACCGGAGCACCATTATGCTCTAAGTGCAACAGGAATCACTCAGGTGAGTGTAAGGCTATACAAAGTGAATTTGCTACTATTTGTGGAGATCTAGGACATTTTGCCAAGATGTGTCCAACGAAGGGGAGTTCGAATATTCCGAAGCAAGGAAGTGGAAAAAGTGGCCCGAGTCGCCCAGTTCGAGTCTTTGCAGTGGATGCTGAGGTAGCAGAACCAGACGATAATGTTATTTCAGGTTCATGTACCTTTTTGTTTATTGTAATTTATTAGAGTACTTTATGGCACGATTTAAATCATGTTGTACTGTATTTAAATAAATGAATTCACATCCTAGGTACAATAATATTAGACAACTTAGCAGTTACGGCATTGTTTGATACGGGAGCGTCTAACACTTTTGTGTCGACTAAGGTAGCTAAGAAGCTTAACCTACCAATGGAACCTTTAAGAAACACCTTGGAGATCACAACACCTTTAGGGAAAGTGACTAAGGTAGCCAATTTGATGCCGCAAGTAGATGTTCTAGTTGGAACGTATCGTTGCAAGAGTGACTTTACGGTTTTGGACTTTTCAGATTTTGATGTGATTCTTGGAATAGATTGGCTATCCGATAATTTTGTCCATTTGGATTGTAGAGAAAAAAGAGTGACCTTTAAGATACCGGGAAAGTCAGATAAGACTTATCAGGGGAATGTTTATAAGCCCAGCAAGAAACGCCACCCTATAATTTCAGCGGTTAAGGCTATAAGAGCTTGTCGGAAAGGTTGTGAAGGCTACTTGTTGTACGCAGTGGATGTGGAACAAGTGAAGCCTAAGTTAGAGGAAACCCCTGTAGTCAAGGAGTATCCATAAGTGTTTCCAGAAGAGTTACCAGGAAACATGCCGGATAGGGAGATTGAATTTGAGATTAAGTTGGTACCCGGAGCGGCACCAGTTGCTAAGGCACCCTATAGAATGGCACCGGCTGAATTGAAGGAGTTGAAAGCTCAACTTAAGGATATGCTTGAGAGGAACATAATTCAGCCTAGTAATTCGCCTTGGGGAGCCCCAGTGTTGTTTGTAAAGAAGAAAGATGGTAGCATGAGGATGTGTATAGATTACAGAGCATTGAATAATCTTACCATCAAGAATAAGTACCATTTGCCTAGGATTGACGATTTGTGTAACCAGTTGCAAGGCAAGAGAGTATTTTCCAAGATTGATCTTAGATCGGGTTACCATCAGTTGAAGATCAAGGTAGCAGATATACCGAAGACGGCTTTTAGTACGAGGTATGGACATTATGAGTTCTTAGTCATGCCTTTTGGACTCACCAATGCTCCTCTGCATTTATGGATTTAATGCAGCGCGTTTTTATGCCATACTTGGATAAGTTTGTGATAGTGTTCATAGATGATATCCTAGTGTACTCTAAGGATGAGAAAGAACATGAAGGACACTTAAGGATAGTGTTGGATACTTTAAAGAAGAACCAGTTGTATGCTAAGTTCTCGAAGTGCGACTTTTGGTTGGATCAAGTGAGTTTCTTGGGTCATGTCATTTCTGGAGATGGCATTAAGGTTGATCCCGCGAAGATTGAAGCAGTTGAGAAGTGGTCCGCACCGACTACCGCTTTGAGGTTAGAAGTTTTCTCGGTTTGGCTGGCTATTATAGGAAGTTTGTACAAGACTTCTCGAAGATAGCTATACCACTTACCCGGCTCACTCAAAAGAATGTAAAGTTCGAGTGGACCAATGAGTGTGAAGAGGCTTTTCAGACGTTGAAGAAGAAGTTGACCACAGCCCCAGTTTTGGCAGTTCCGGAGATCTTTGATAATTATGACGTTTACACGGATGCTTCGGGACAAGGTTTGGGTTGTGTGTTGATGCAGGGAGGGAAGGTGATTGCTTATGCATCTAGACAGTAGAAGGTGCATGAGAAGAATTACCCAACCCACGACTTGGAGTTAGCAGCAGTTGTGTTTGCCTTGAAGATGTGGAGGCACTATTTGTATGGAGTTAAGGCCAGGATCTTCACCGATCACAAGAGCTTGAAGTATTTCTTTACCCAAGAGAATCTGAATATGAGACAAAGGAGATGGCTAGAGTTAAGGATTATGACACTGAGATTCAGATCATCCGGTAAAGCAAATGTAGTAGCCGATGCTTTGAGTAGAAACCCGGTGTTTGCGGTTTCAAGTGTTGAAGTTGTTGCAGAAAGGTTAGATGGGATTATGACGGGCGTCTGCATTAGGCAGACGGGCGTCCGAGACTCTAGTAACTCGGACGGGCGTCTGCACTAGGCAGACGGGCATTTGAGGTCAGATTTTTGATTCAGGATGTAGCTGTTTTTGGCGGACGGGCGTCCAAGGTTAATGGACGGGCGTCTGATTTCGGACGGGCGTCCATAGGGTTCCAAACGGGCGTCTGGCCTGTTTTACTTTGTTTTCACTATTCTAGCACCTTAGTTTGGTTTTTGACTTCATAATCGTGTTTTCACTGTTTTAAACCTTTAATCCCGGTATGTTAACATTAATTAAAATATGAACAAGCTTCGATTGAACTTCTGATTCGTTCAGTTAAAACACCGAATGTACTCTTAAAGGGAGTTGAAGTTCGGATCCGTCGGAAGGGCATGAAAGGGCTTGTGCTTTGATGAACTAGAGTTCATCAATGTCTGTGTAATTGTTAAGATGTGACGTCTAGCTGTCTAAGCGAGGGAGTAGTGTTGTTAAGGTGAGTTTTAATCTGAAAAATGCTTAGGTGGTTAGTTAATTCACACTAATAATTACATATGTGTAGATAAAAGATATAACGTCATCTATTCTTGGTTAGACACTGATTCAAATCGGCGATGTGATACGTTCATACAAAGGTGGACAACGCTACTGGCTCAAAAGGCTGAAGGGTAGTGGAGGAAATCCATCGAACGTATATGCATACCGGGGAGATCCCGGGACTACCGGTGCTAATCACCGTAGTTGGCAAGTATATCTTGTGGTGGAATTTTCACCATGCATTGTGTCCTTGAGTAGTGATGTAACAAAGATAAGCTAAGTTAGAAACGTTTAGTCGTGACATGTCGATGGGCATGGAATGAACCCTAAATTGAGTCGGTCTCACTAAGATAACATCTTTAATAATAACTTTAGTTGAATTGTAGCTTCTACTTCTTACTTTGTACAAATGTACTTACTCAAACGCATGTTTATTTATTTATGTGTTTGGGGAGAGAAGACGAACAGTTAGTCAAGACTTTGAGGAGGACTTCGATGATGACGTTTGATGACGCGGAGTTGAAGACCTTGTTTATCATTTATTTCATTTATGCCTTAGACTTGGATTATTATTGGATTTTGTAGTTTACTGTTAGTACGTTGGAATTCGTAAAGATTTGGATTCGTTGGTTTCATTTCGAATGTAATAATAATACATTTCTCTTGTTCTTTATTTCTATTCTTGGTTATTTGAAAAATATACCCAGTCTTTTAAACTTTTTTGCTTTTATTTGATACTGACGTAGTAGAGAACTACGTGTAATATTATTTATTTAATATTATGCGTGTTTAACGCTCGATTTCGGATATGACTCGATTATGTCAGGAAACGGGCGTTCATAAGGTCCGGCTTGACCGGGTCATCGGGTTGAATGGTTGAACCACCGGGCCGGGCCGGGTTTGATAACTATGGTCCACAGTAGTATTTTCCCTTGACCTCTTTTACCTTAAAAATGGTGTGCATTCATCAAAGCACAGGCGTATTTGTTTTCTTTACGATAGGGGCTACCTACAATTACTCCATAGTTCATGGCACGCATTTAATTCAACTCATTTATAGCAGACAAATACATCGACTCCAATTTACGTGTTCTATTTTTCCAATTTATCTCTCTCTTATCTCTAATTTACCTTTTCTGAGTATTTCGATTCATTTATTAAAAATTTTCATTTTTAACCACAAAAAATAAAAGTTGTCCTTCCATCCTAATTTTTGACATTCTTTGTCCTTTTTTCGAAGACTACTTTCTTCCTTCAAATTTCTTTTGCCAAAAGGTACACAAGTGTGTTCTAAAAATCAGCATTTGGATATTGAATTTATTTGGGAGGAATTGTTCCCAATTTGCTTCAAATTGTTTGGGTATTCACTAATTTTCGTCACTTTCACCCAGCATTGAAAGCTTAGGGTATTCAAACAGAATTATCTGAAAATAATTGTCTTTTTTTTTTATGTAGTTTAATTTTTTGTTGGATCCGTGGGAGTCACTTGCCATGGCTTGTTCGATTCTCTGGCACATTCACTGAATTTGAATTGATACACATATTCAACAATGTTTTTTTTTTTTTTTTTGAAATGAAAATCAAAGTGAAATAGACATATTCTGTAATGAGTAAAGTATGTGAAATTTAACTGGACTCCAATATCGATTAAATAAGAAATTAATGTTTAAGACTGAAGTTAAGAAGGGAAATTTAACATATCTAGATGCGTATCATTGGGCAAGCGCACATTTGTTGCTTGATGAATGACCTAGTTAAAATTAAAAGGAGAAAGAAGCATCTTGTGTGTGTTCGTACTTGATAATAAATCAAGCCAACTTAAACCGAAAAATTATGTAAATTTCATTAACCGATAGAAAATTAAGTAAATTGGAATCTTGTTAGTTTTTAGAATTATATATTTGTTATCAGGCGCCGGTTCATTCAGGTGGTCGTTCTATGGTGTTAACGGAAACAAGAACGCCATCATATTAAAGCTTAAGATATGGGAAATGACAAAGAGAATGATGAACCAAAGCAACAAGATATATGTAAAACGGCTGTAACCCCCTACTAATCTTCATTGGAGAGGAGAGTACAACGGACTAAGAGAACACGTTACACTACGCTAAAAATGCAAATCCAGCCATCACGCAAAAACTCCTTTGGCTATGGCGGCATGTTAGCATCCCTGAGGTCTTGCATACCAACCTCAATATAAAGCAAAGATATCGTTTCAATAATTGCGAGTCATTACAAATTCACTTCACGGAAAATTAACAGCATGTTGCATGCATGGTGAATGTTCTTCTTTCAAAAAAAAAAAAAAAAACAAAAGATTTGGAATCAACCTCAAGCATCGCCGCTGGAAAAACATGGTCACTCATTCGTTTCTGATGGAAGAGTATTTCTCCCACAATGTTGGAGATTTTGCAATCTCATTCATGAGATTCTTGAACTTCAGATTGCAATCTCCTCCGCTACACGTTTAAAAAAATCAACAAAAAAATAAAAAAAAAATCAGGGTATTGTTTGTGGGGAAATGAGTAAAGCAAATACATGACATCATACGATTGTATGCAAGAAAAAGAAAAGAGACTAGAATTGAAGATCAAGTTTCCTATCCTCAAAAGGCAAGAAAGAGGTTTTGATGTAATATACCCCTACTACACAAGCCAAGTGTATTAAGTTGTAATGAAAAGAATATATTCTGTCATACAAGTAACATGGCAGTCTTCTAAAATGGCGTAACAGGTGACCAAACACACATTGCAATATGAGATTTTAAGTGCAAGAAATGGTGTCACTGTCTGTTTCATACTAAAAAGTCCCACGATAGCTCAACCTTTTAAAAAGTTCCTTAAATGCATAACCACGAGGACAACAATTTAACAAAAGCTCTTAAGATGCCATATTAAACACACTATAGATGTTGTATACTTGTATCTAATAAAGCTTTACATCATTACACGAGATTCTTAGCAGGTTGTTGATGCTAACCATTCTTCACCAATCGTCCATAAAATTTCAACCGATCAAAATCCCTTGAAACTCATTGTTGTTAATTAAGCAAGACCATCAAAGTCATTCCTAAAAATAATATAATCCAACTGGATCGAATTACATACGGACTTTGGTTATCAGAGAGAATGTACAGGAAGTAAATCTAAGGAAAGATCTTTCATTTCACTATTTCTGCATATAAAACGCAGCTGCATTCACTCCCTTATACATGGAAGGAAATAATAAAGCCACCTCACCACTAATACATCATAACAAGGAACTAAATTGCCCGATACAACTATGCGAGGTGTCACACAACCAAACCATCTAATAAACAATCTAATATGTCAACTAATTACAATTAATATGTAACATCTCTAACACCCCCCTCAAACGAAATGGTATACGCATGAAGTGAAATTTACTAAAGGACAAAGACGTCCAAAAATCACCAGTCTGATCAGCTGATATAAAGTAAGAGACCATGTGTTTTCCTTGTTAAAGCTGATCACGGAAATAGTGCACATCCGTTTCATTGTGCTTAGTTCTTGCATGAAAAACAAGATTATATGCAAGAGACAAAACACTTCAGATTGTCTTACCAAGTAATAGGGGCAAAGAGAATAGGCATACGAAGTTCAATTAATAAGGAATGAAGTCCCTTCTAAAAAAAAGAAAGGAATGAAGTCATTGAATTTCAGCAGCCACATGTGCTAGAGATTCAAACTCAGCACTTGAATCTATTAGCAAATAAACACAATAGCCAGCAACTTACCTTCTATCAGCAAGATTGAGCTCTAATCCGCATCAGAAAATCAAGTAATGACTAATGAGCAAATGAAGGTGAGGCTTAAAATGAAACTAAAGTTTAAAATACATTTGATATAATGGTGTACTCTTTTCAAAGCCTGCTTGTGGATAGTGAATGGAGTCTGCATATGCTAACTAAGTGTGCTAACAGCATGAACATGTCTAGGCGTATGAATGTAAGATATTGCAAAGCTCCAACTCTACTTTATAGAGAGTAGGATTAAAGATAGGTTCCCTTTGGCAAGAGTCCAATTTAAAAGCAGTTATCTAGATAGGTTAGGGATAAATGTTGGTTAGATCCAGACACTCCAAGAGCAACATGCATAAGCTAAGCGGTGTAAAGGCCAAACTCATAATGAAAGGCTTGTATTCCTAAGGAATGGCTAGGAGCTATGTCCTTGAGAGCAAACATTGAGTTGAGTAAGGCAATGAACTTGTGAAAAGCCTTAAAATTGTTCCATGTACTCAAAATGTCATCCGCATATATTAACACATGCAAAAGGGTGACATGGAGGAGCAAGAAACAGGACCGGCTCTACACTAAACTAAAGGTGGCCTAAGGTCGATTGGTCGGATGGGGCCCTTTGTCGTTTGGTCGATCAGGTGAGACCGGTTGGTCGGTTAGGCGATACCGGTTGGTCGGTAAGGCAGTGGTAGATCCAAAATTTTTGTTCTACGGGGTCCGTACTATTTTTTTAAAGTAACTTTCTCTTTCACAGGGTCCGGAATTTTTCTAGTAGAATTTTATTATTTTTAACAGGGTGTGCGGACCCCATTTAGGGACATGTGTGTCCGCCCTTGCAGTCAAGCTATACAGGTTATTATATATAATATATAATAAAAAAATAAATCATAAATCCGATATTTTTTTCACTCGTAACATGCCGCATCTTTTACACTTATATATGGTTCTCTTTTCCAATTCAATTACGTGTGATCTATTGTGACCACAACGTTGATAGCGTCACCACATTCTAACACTAAGCATTTTAATGTTTTTAAAATATGAGTCCAGAAATTATATGTGTTTGTATTAGTATTATTTGTATTTTTCCTAATAAATATGTATTATTGGTATTTCAAAAATATGTTATATTGTTGGACCTGGATATAAACTATAAAAGTGTGTCATGATGTCTAAAACGTTAAGCAAAAATTGACATATGATAAAAGAAATTACAAAACTGTAAAACTGGAAGCAGGGGGTGAAGAGGGCCTTTAGGCGGCCAAAATCTATGGTGCCTTATATTAAGGCCGGCCCTGGCAAGAAACATGTTTCAAGGAGCAATGCTGAACTGGAAGCAGGGGGTGGGGGTGGGGTGAAGAGGGCCTTTAAAACTGGAAGCAAGGGGTGAAAAGAGCCTTTAGGCACCTTGGGTCCTAAGGCAAAAATCTAGGGTGCCTCATATTAGGGCCGGCCTTGGCAAGAAACATGTTGTCTCAAGGAGCAATGCTGAATCTGAGCTAAGAGCACGATTGCCCATGGTGTCTGTGAAGGGGTATGGGTTTGGAGGCTTCTAAGAACACTGAGGATCACTAAATACAACTACTCTGTGAGAACATTTCTGCTCTTTGCATTGAAGAAAACCCTACTGATCATGACAAAACCAAGCATGTAGAAGTGGACAGACACTTCATTAGAGAAAATGTTGATAATACCATCAAGGAACAGGTTGCAAATATTCTAACCAAGGTTGTTTCATCTCAACATCTACATTCCAAGCTTGGTTGCATCAACATATACAACCAAACTTGGGGGAGTGTTGGGAAATATCAGTGTTTTAACTCTTCTTTAATCATGATTAGATCCCTAATTAGTCCCTAATCTGTTCTTAGAGGGCCTAGTTCTAATTCGGTGAAGTAAAACTGTTTTAAATGTACAACTAGCCGTTGCACACTTCCACTTGTGTTTCTAGCCGTTGGAGTCTACCTATATATTATAATTCCCTCACTTATCCTACCCAATAAGTCTAATTAATAAAATTCTCTCTTCATCTCAACTCTAAGTGCTTTATTTCTGCACAAAGGCTACATTTGAAGACTTTAAGGCTGATTTTGTGAAGTCTGAACTTCTTGGACATCACTTGGATTCAAATCAGTTCATGGAGGAAGAAACAAGTGATGCTTGAAGCTGATAAAGACTATCCTTAAGTTACCCTACCAGCTCTCCTTGTAACTGTCCTTCGTAATACAAACGGAGGAGTGAAACTCCAAATAGAATAGGTTATCAGAGGCTACTTTGGAGACACTTAGCAAGTTTTTAGTTATGCTACTTGCTAGGAACAAATAAAATAAGATTATGATGGAGTTGTGTATTATGTGCAGTTGTGTGGTGTGTCTTGTGCTATAAATTTGGAGTGTCGCACCGTTTCGAACAGTCAAGGTATCAATGCCATCATAACCAAAATTAAGGTGGAAGTTGCTCAAGTCAGATGTGATATGACTGGTAGCACCACTGGCCACCTACCAATTTAGATCAGCACCATTCTTGGAGTCCTGAGAGTTGGAACCAGTTGAATTATTGTTGTAAGAAGAGTAAAACTGATGACAACAATTTGCTGCAATGCGACCTACTTTGTTGCAAATCTCACAAGTGATTTGGTTCCACCACTCTAATTCCTTCCACCTTTGCCATTAGGTCTATAGTTCCCTCTAAAGCCTCTGCCTCTACCAGCATCTTAATTACCTTGTGTCTAATATTTTATAAAGGATACTACAAAGTCATTTGGCTTATTTGTAGCAATGTTGGCAGCAGAACTATGAGTTACTAATTGAGCTTTTACCTCTTGACATGAAAGAGGACAACTTTTGGAAGTGATGTTTACCCACGTTGATTCTTATTCGCTGTGTAAGCCCTAAAGAGTGTCTAAGCTTGTTGTTGCTGATTGGATGACCAACAGAGGCACATAAGAGCTAGATAATCCATCACAGAGTGCGTACCTTTTTCAGTTTTAGTTAAAGCACTCAAGAATTACATCATTGCCTCGGATTGACTACTGAACAGCATCTCTGGGTGCTCCAGATTTCATGCGCAGTGGAACATCCAACGACCTCAATCAAAGCTTATTCAGTTATCGAACTCATAAGTCAACTCATAAGCTATCTCATAAGGAGTTGATCAACGGCGGTCCAAGCTTCAAAGGCAGGAACCCTTGATGGTCTACCGGTGCTAGTTGAAATCTTAGGAAAAAGAAGAAACTCTGATGGTTTGAGAGAGGCACCAAGCAATTTTACATATGAATGAGGACCGCGAACAACGAGAAGTGTGGTGGACTTCTACAAGAGGAATTTTTTATGAACCAGCCGATTGAGATTTGAACAGAAAAGAGCTAAAAAGGGCTGTTTGCATAGTCAAGGAAATTGTGGTAGCCCATAGTGCGTAAGTTGTGAGGTGATTTGACATGCACGAAATCCACCAGGAAAGCCACAGGTTAGAGGTAGGCATTGAAGATCAAAGGGTCGAGATTTCCATGTACTATGGGACTGAGATTTGAGCTTGGGTAAGTTGAGGTATAGATATCAGTGTTTGCATGTTGAGTATTGAGCTTGTTGGAGTAGAGGTGGAACCATAACCAGTAGTGTTGGCGAAACTAATATGTAAATCTAAGGAAAGATCTTCATTTCACTATTTTTGGATAAAAATACACAGAAACGCTCACTTCCTTGTACATGGAAGGAAAGACAAATGCCACCTCACAACTCATACATCATTACAAGAAGACAAGTGTCCAATGCAACTATGCTAGGTGTCACACAACCAAGCCATCTAATATACAATCTAATATGTCAATGAATTACAATTAATGTGTAACATCTCTAACATAGGGGGACGATATTACACAAATGGCAACATCCGTAGATTAGATTCAATAATTCTACAGAGTTTGAATTGATAAAGAAATTTCTCAATAGGTAAGATGCATGTCCGTGTTATCTAACTATATTTTATTATCCAAAGTGCAGATAAATTTTGGTATTCACTGAACCAATGCAAAGCACTTTCTCCTTCGAACGTGTAGCTGCTAGCTATTAGCAAGTCATACATCAGACATTATAACTCCTAATTAGGGTGAGACTAAAAAGATATTTGCCGCAGCAAAAAAATAACTCAAAGATAACCATAGTAATTCAGTAGTTCCCAAACAAAGTGTTCAAAACTTTGAATCAATACGAGAACATTACCTATTACGAATTTAAATAGTAAACATCAAACAGGAAGGACCATGAGAACTTTACCTAATACGATTCAAGGAAACTATCACTCGAAGAGCGCTCCTAATCATGTCCTCATTGCGGTCGATTTCTTGCTTGACTGCATCATGCTTTGGTTTGAAAGTAACAATCTTTTGGATAGGATCCACCAAAGAATCCAACACTGGAGTAAGACAAGACCATTAGTACGGAATAAAACAGCAAATTAATTAATTGTTGGAAGGAAGAAAGGAAATATAAAAGGACTGTTTGTGATTATATGAAATAAGGTTAGTGCAAGGCTATTTATACAGAATAGATCCTAACGCCTATAGGGAAGGAAGGTGGCAACGTACAAAGAATACAAAACCTAGGCTTAAGGTAAAAGCATATATAATCTTTTTTTATTCTGATATTTGTTTTGATGTTAAATGGATAATGGTGTGATATGTACATAGTTGTTAAAGCGTTAGAGGTGAAACCTAGGCGAGCCTGAGGTCGTCTGGGCACCTAGGCGATCGCCTGGCACCATAGGCATGAAACGCCACAAGCACCAAAAAATTGTATTATAAAAGAACAAAACAATAATAAACTAGTTTCATGAGTAAATATGAATTAACAAACACACTTTAATCAACAAAAAGATGAAAGAATGGTTTACTTATTAATCCATTATGATGATATATCACTTATGTAGCTCCCTTGCAACTAAAAGTTAAATGTCTTTTCCAATAGGCTTCCTAAGATAGATTCTCTATCATACCTTTTAACGTTTGTCTTCTAGGAAGTTTCCTTGTGAACTTTGAACGACTGTTGCAACTTTCAAAACCTATTTATCTGCACATATCAGGTGCCAACCTACACAACGAGTTAATTAAAGGATTGAAAGGCGACCGGGCACGGTTTTATTTTCTCTAATGCTTATTCATCTTCGTTCACTGTAACTCGATGCCAGCTTCCTACCTCCATTTAACTCCGTGTCTACAGGCTTTGAATATTCGTATCCAACTTGTTAAATATTACAGATACGGCCCCAATACATATCAATAGGCATTATGACCCGTATCCACATCGGATAATCCGATAAGTGAGTCGTTGCATAAATGGCGTGCCCGTGCAACGTAGCTTACCCATGCAACATCAAAGTAAATAACCAACTTTGTATGTGATGGGAAAATTATTCGTCCCCCACCTGCCTCTGATAGTTGCCCTTGTCAACATCTTTCACACCATCTTGGTTACCATATCTAAGATTAGCTCTAAAGGGACATCAATGGTTTGCTGCCTGGCATCCAAACTCTTCGAAAGATCAAGTGTATACTTACCTTTGTGAATTCACGATTCTAGCTTTTTCCCTAGGCACCTCCATTCACAAGAATAATTTGAGTTTGCCCAAATCTTTAACCTCGAAATCTCTAGCAAAGGAAATCCTTCAACCTCTGATTCTCAGTTAGATGATCACATGCAATTAGCAATCATTATGTCATCAACATACACTATAAAGACCGTAACTCCATCAATATTAGAGTGGGGATAGAATAAAGCATGGTCAGTTTGTCTTACATATCCAGCCATGCGGATAACATTACAGAAATGGTTCAGTCAGGCTCTAAGAGACTGCTTTAGGCGACAAAAAGATCCTCATAACTTGTCTTACCCATCTTTTTACCAAAACCTAAGGGTAATTCCATAAACACCTCCTCCTGTAGATTACAATTCAAGAAGACTTTATTTACCTCTAACTAATGTAAAAGCCAATTGTTGGACTTTGCTAAGGATGATGAAATTCTAACGATACTCATTTTGGCTATTGGGGCAAAGGTCCCAAGATAGTCTATCCAATAATTTTATATAAAACCCATTTACTACCAAACGAGCCTGATATCTTATGGTCTCATCTGCCTTGTGATTGCATTTGCAGCCTATTGGTCCTATGATAGATGTTAAATCGATTATCATCCAAATGTTGTTTTATTACTTTCATGTCATCCATTACAACTTTCCACCAATTCTTGTCTGTCAAAGCCTAGGATATGTTTTCAAGAGTAGATGTTTCTTCAAGGTTAGTAACGAAACACATCATATTTAAGGACAAAGCTTTTGGGCAACAAAGCATTATAAGAATCGAATCTTTCTATGTGATCCGCCTTTCCTTAGAGAAATTGACAAATCTCCCAACATATCCTGCCTCTCTAATCCCTAATCCTTGCCTTGTGTATGATGTATCAGGATTTCCATTCAGAAAATAATTCATAGCAGTTTTTAGGTCTCCCTGCTGTCTTTCCCGTGTTTATTGTATATACACTTTCAGTTCTCCCATTGATTTTCTCTATAGGCACAGAAGGAGGTGGGTATAACTTCAAATGCAGGTTGTTTTGAACTAGGACATTGACTTGAGAAAGACTTTTAATATTCCAAGAACTGAACTTTCTTGTCTATGTCCCCCTTTGAAGTTCAGGGCTGGTATCATACGGGTTCGTTACAAATAATATGACATAAAAACAAGCATACTTTTTTTGGGCAGATCAAAACACTTTTACACCTTTTTATGAGGAGAATAACCAACAAAGATAATCTTAATGGTTATAGGATCAAGTTAGATCTTGTTTTGAGAGCGAGAATATACTTAATGGCCATAGGATTAAGTTAGATCTTGTTTTAAGAATGAACGTGTACAAAGGTTGAACATCCAGAAATGTTTGAGGGGACTAGAGGTGACTAGCTTTGAGTGAGGAAAAGTTACAAAAAAAAAACCCTAAGGGTGATTTGAAATTTCGAACCTTGAAGGCATCAAGTTGATGAGTAATGTAGTTGACTAGTTGTAAGTACAATCTCCTGCTTCCCCTCCTCTCTCCCAAAAAAAATGTTTAGTAACGGTCATTGTAAACATACGATGCTTTGCCACCTCTAACACATGTCCTTTTTCTTATTTTGGCAACCTCGCTTTTCCAGGGTTTGTCACATATTGACTAATGGACTTATCCATATTCACTCAAGAATAACCGTAAATGGTATTGAAATATTCAATCTTTAAGTGCGAAGAATTTTGTATTTTGTTTAAATTATGGTATAAAGTTGTTTAACAGTTGGATTAGTTTCTGATTTTTATTTCATTAGATAGATCAACCACATTCCTATATGATCGCCATAGAAATTTATGCACCTTCTAGTATTCGTTAAATTTGAAACTCTAGAATGAACCTTATGTCACTATGGCTAATGTTACAAGTACAAATATGTAATCCTCTATATGTTTATTAGTTTATTATTAGTCCTATTAGTGGATAATTAGGTGCTAAGTCTTTCCCTCTTTTACAGCCTGTTTTTCAATAAGTCAATTGTCCAACATTAGCGTTGGAACAGTGTTTTCTGCTTTTTCCAATTAGCCGTTAGACACATCTTCTCTTATATAAAGAAGGTGCTTAGTTGTAATTACTAAATGAGCTTTTCTATTCTGAATATAAAGAATATTTTCTCATTGCTTTAAGTTCCACATGGTATCAGAGACTTAGGTTCTCTATTTCCAGATTTTTTTCAAGAAATTCAAATCTGCTCTCTCTCTTCTATGGCTGATTCAACCACCACTAGCTCAGCTGAAGTCAATAGCTCTGAAACTCCTATTATACCAGGGGAGTTACAGAACATTCAGGCTGCTTATAAGCTCAATGGAAAAAACTACCTCAAGTGGTCCCAATTTGTCAGAACCTTCTTGAAAGGTAGACGCAAAATCAGCCATCTAGTGGGGACTGGTCCAGCTAAAACTGATCCCCAGTACTCCAGCTGGGATGAAAAGGACTCCATGGTCATGTCTTGGTTGTGGAGCTCTATGATCCCAGAGATTAGTGATACTTGCATGTTCTTAGAGTCTGCCAAAGAGATCTGGGACACTATCAACAAACCTACTCCAAGGTGAATGATGCTGGTCAAATCTATGAGATAAGAGCAAAGATTCAAAACACCAAACAAGGCAACATATCCATTACTGAATATGCCGGCCTTCTCCAAGGGATGTGGCAGAAGCTTGATCACTATCAATACATTCAAATGAAAGATAGTGATGATGCTCCCATCCTAAGGAGATTTTGACCCTGTCAGAGTCCAAATTCTTGGGAAAGATGATCTCCCTACCTTGAATGAAACAATATCCATTGTTAGAGCTGAAGAAGGGAGGAAGAGTGTCATGTTACACACTATCCCCGTTGATGGATCTGCTCTTATTACTGGTAAGAAGAATTAGGTATACCTTAAGGCTAATGAGTCTAAAGGGTATCCAGAAAAGCAGTTTCCTATTCAGAAAGATAATCTAAAACAAGAATTTACCCATATCTCTGTTTATCTCTTTAGGGGGTAGTACTTAGTAACCTCTTTTCTGAAATAGATAAACTTCCCTAATCTATGGCTCCATGGAGTTAATCAGCCATGCCATTTTTGGTTTCCCAGTTAAACTGGGCATCCAGATTACTTGGACCAGGAGGCTTAACAACACATGTTAAGTACCGTATTTTTCCACATCCACTAATAAGCATGTTTATAGATTGAAACCATTGAAGATAGTTATATACGTAAGTTTTATAGTGGTTATTTGAAGGGATAGTATGTTCAACGATGAATCGGTTGAACGATTCATGTTATATGTGGTTGATTGGGATGTGGTGCTCTTGCTAGAGGCTGAGTTAAACATGGTTCAAGACATGAAAGTGTGTTTCTTAGGCACTGATACCAAGTTGAAAGGTAGAAAGAAAATATAAAAGACTTTCTCATTATATGAAATGAGAATAGTACAAGGCTATCTTTACACTAGAGATCCTAACACCAATATATTATAGAACCAAAGTACATAAGGAAACTTCGTATTACACAAAGAATCTGCCATTTCGTGATACTTGTGGATCTTGTATAGTTTCAAAACATTAATAACAAGTAAATAGTTTCAAAACATTTAATTACCTGCTAATACGGCAGATGGACACTTATCAGCAAGTTTTGACAGGATAAGATGACAAGGCATTTTAACATCATAATGATCTGAAACGGAAGAACCACAAAGTCAGAAGGATAAGATAACAGAGGAACAGTATGCTTAAGTTCCCAACTAAGGGATCACTGGGAGGATAAGCAATTGGTCCCCAGCATGATCATCAGCAACTCATAATGATTAATGACACAGAAACTGTATATTTAAGTTCTCAATTCAGCAATATTATATAACGCATCCTCTACCTACAACAAGGACACTGGAGCTTCCTAAGAATAGCTGCACAAAACTGTGGAAATGAAGCTTATGGCTCACCATCAAGACCAGAGACCAGGTAAGGAACAATGAAAGATGATGGATTAACTTGATCAAGACAGCTGTCCAACAAAGTGTCAACACATTCAAAAGCTGCTTTTCTCAACTCAAGCCCATCGTCCACAGTATGCTTAAAAGGACCCAAATCAACTATTCTAATCAATTCTTTCTGCGAAAAGAAAAATTAAAAATCAATGAAGGTTAGCTTCAGGAAATAAGCCATTTACAGGTGCAGAGTATATAGTAAGATCTAACAGATTTCTTTGCCATTTAAATCTCCTCTCAAATTAGATCATCTTCAAATTGACACCAATCCTCCAAGCTAAAACACACTGAGATCATGACAAAGGGCAAATAATGTCCTTGATGCACAAAATAGTTGAAGTGGTAAGTCTAAGTACTAAGTTGTCAGGTAAGGAAAAGGCACCACATAGAGTTGCTTGCAGGTGATCATGTTAGTATTACATGTAGCATGCATGAAGTGTTTGATAATTTATCTGCTCCAGTGAGGAAGGCCAAAACCATTAACTTCATTAGTGAAACTATTTAACCGTCAGGTAGAGAAATCACACTTGAAGTCATTCTCCATTTGCAGTGTACTGTAAGGAGTAGATCTTCACAATTTACCACTGAATGGTTACGTATCTTCCAGTAGAAGTAAAGAGACCATTACTACAACCACTCTGTCCAGCCTTCCCACTTAATTGTTTCTATTCCAGAGTCTGGGATGACAGATATAAACAACTACCTCTGTCTAAACATCATGAGCAACAACCAAAACACTAGTACATATCTACCACATATACACAACTGACATTTTTTGAAGTTCACATAAGTCACTTACCTTAATGGTGGTCTGGTCATATAGCAGCGGCAACAGTTCATGAAGAAATCCCTTCACCAAGTTGGGTTTATTATGGGCGGCAGTACTCAAGGCCAAAACAGCTGCACGCCTAACGTGCTGCAAAATGATGTCCACAACATGAGAACATGAAAACTTATGGTATGGACTCCACTAACACTGACTTCACTAAGATTACACCAACCATATCCTAGTTGAACCCCCTTATCTTTGAGTAACATGACCTCCAAACTGTGCTAAAATATTACAAGGTGTAAGCCTCATACATCACTCAATAGCCAGTCTTCCGGACAAGGAAAAAGGACTCTGAGCAGAGTCAAAACTAATGGCATGTCCACATATGACAAACATTTAACAAACTTTCACACGTCACACAAAGTTCAACTACACGCAATGCTGTCAGAGACTCAGAGTACATAGATAGAGAAAGTGACATTTATTTTGCAATAACCAGGACATGTATCAAATGTGACAGCAGTGAATGTGATTTAAATGATAAGAATAGTCACAAAATAAATCTTCCATACTGTCTGTGCTCCATAGATTGTTTTATTCAGATACGTTAGCTAACAAGGTAGTAGATGCAACTAATTTGTCTATAGGAACAAATGGCCAAAGAAATCCAGTATTTACGAGTAAAGGCGCTGTAAGGGGGGTGGCTAAATAGACACAATTATTAGTTTAACCACCAATCGGTTTGCCAAAGAATGGCCCACTGAAAAACCTACACCCATGAGTAATTACCCTCTCTCTCACCAACCTTTTTACTGGTCTCTAACATATTCAAAAAAGTAATTTTTGCCTAACGGAGCAAGATTGGATACACGCCTTCTTGGCGCCAGGACAACATCAATTACCACCATACCAAAAAGCACTATCTGTCAGGGACAAAGTAGTGTATAAATACCAAAGGTAGGACATATGCAGGTGTTGTTCTTAGATGCTCTATGTCAAACACTTTCTAGCAACAACTTTCATAATCAGCACCCAGGAACATATCACCCAAGCTTGGCAGAAGCGGATGGATACTTACCCTGTCTTTATCCTTGATAAGCATCAAGAAAGAAGAAATTTCCGATGCTAGAATTTCATCTATCTTCTCCCGGCGCTCGACAATAGCATATTTTACAGCAATTACAACAGTAGCACGGGTAAAAACAGATGGATAAGTGGTCCGCTCCTACAAATGATAAATTGAGTGAATCCTACTGGCAATTATTTTAACAAGAGCTTCAAGTAATTTGGAATGGTATATAAGTCATTAGTTCTATTCAAAGTTACCTTGAGCGCTGGGACAAGTTTTAAAGGTTTAATCAGAGCAATTTTTCCCAAACACTCAGCTACAACGTTCCGAACACCCTCTTCCTCACTTTCACAGTGGTTGAAGAGTAAATTCAATATCTTCTCAACACTGGATTCTTGAAATTCAGCATTATCTACTGACTGTCTGACAATGACCTGCACGTACGACTGCATTAATAATTCATGAACCACAACAAAAACAAAAACCGTTCTCCCACCGTCCCTAATTGTAAGTCATACTAACACTTTTATTTCGTTCCTTAGTGTAAATCATTTTACAATACCCAAGAGAGCATTTATTAACATTTTCCCTCATTTTACCCCTAATTTACAGCTATCACACTAATGATAGACTGATAGTCAAAGGGTGTGTTAGGCATTGTAGCCACAAATTTATGACATTTGACCACTTTCTTAAACTATGTGAAAACTCTAGAATGACTTGCAGTTGGACATGGAGGGCATATAAATTATCTTACCTCCTTCAAGGAATGCAACAGCAAGTACTGCTTCTTCTGCTGATTATCAATCTTATCCAAGATAAAAGGTAGATATTTCGCCAGATTACCAACAGCAATATTTCCAAGAGCATAAGATGCAGCTGATTTTATCTCTTCGAAAGGAGACTGGAATGATTCAATTATCAAATTCTCTATTTGAGCATGGTTGCTCAGATCTTTTCTCCTCCCAATCTCTCCCAAGCACAACAAGGCAAGGTGCTGTTTGGCCTATCAAAATTGCAAAAAACCATATAACATTACAAGAATTGTGACACAGGTAGCCTGGGAACAATTAGATACAGGGTAACATGAACTCAGGTACAGTTGTCATGCGTAAGTAACCAGTAGCAAGGCCATCAAACCTCAAAAGATCAACATCACATGCACATGGATATGAACTGAATCGTAATACAATTAGATGACATTTACAACATCACACAGTACTTGGATATCAGAGTCCTGATGGTGCAGCATGGCACATATGCCAGTGGTTAAACATTGTACTTTAGCAGATCAAATGTTACCAGCTTTATCACAATAATATTTCAAAAGTATGCCAAATCCATATAACCATCAGTGAGCTACAAAGTATGGCACTCAGAAAAATCCACTAATGCAAGAAAATAATAAAGTACTTAAAAGTACATCTGAGTAAAAAATGCTACAACAAAGCATACCAAAATTAATCACCAACTTAACATCAAAATCGATAATAAAATCTCTACACGCATTCAACTTCAACATTACGTAATAAGAACGAGAAGTATCTGATAATCAGGCTTACTGAGTTCAAGCTGTTGTAATGCTTCAATATATCAGTTAACATGCGAACAGTTGAAAAGCATTTCTGGTCACCGGCAGCAAGGCATAGAACTGCCACGCATTGAGCTATTGAAAACAAAGCCTGCTTAGCAATGCCACCAGACTGTGGAGATGCTTTAGCAGTTGAAAGAAGAGAATCCAACAGCACATCAAAGCTTGTATTTCCAGAATAAACCAAAGCAGCAAAAAAGTTTTGCAAAGTCTGCAGGGTTACAATAATATAGAGCTGTTACAGAACTCTAAACAACTTGATTTACAAACTTAAACACAAAAAGTGCAAATTACCGTCAGAGCTTGCCCCTGAATCAATGAGCTTTTCACAATAGTCAATGCTTGAGGAAGGACCTTATTTCTGACTGTCAACCCGACACTCGAGCTTGACCTTCTGTCAGACATCAAAGTACAACACAGCTCCAGAGCAAGAGCAGTCATATGCAGATCAGAGTCGCTGGAAGAGAATAACAACAAGATGACTTGGCACTTAGATGAGTCAACAAAAGTGAATTACCTTAAATAAGAACAAAACCAGAAGATATAAAACATTTAAGAAATACAAAGGCGGCGTTGTCAAAAAAACCTTATCAATGTTGAGAGTTCTATAGTAATAACTTCATAGGCTGTAGCACCAATTTCATCTCCGTAAGCAGTGATCAGTGTGTTCAATGTTCCAACAGTCGCCTGTCTTAGTGCTCGATTAGCCTATTATTGCCAAAAGAAAATAAGTTTTCCAGATTGGTTTCAAAATACATTCCTAAGTACACCCAAATAAATCATGAAATCTCTTTTATAACTGCAAATTACATCACTGACCTTCCTCAAAAATGCTGTCAATTCTGAAATCACATGCTCCAAAACAGATGATAGGTCTAAGTGAAGTGGAGAGGCGGCAATGACAGCAAAAGCCTGGATAGAGAACAATATTAGGAAAAATATGTAATCATGTTTTAAGTATTCTCAGTATCATAGGCATTCCGACAATAAGCATATCCACATAGTAGAAGATTTTTTGTGTGTGTGTAAATCTCATATTGTATGGCACAGAAATCTAATTAATTTCTCTCTTGATCTGTTAAGCAGACAGAACACTTACACAGCGATATATTTTTCCTTTCCGAAATCTAGCACCAACTCATTAAAGTTGCCATTATATATCATAAACAAACCACTAGAGAGTTTCAATTGATCCCATCTACATGGAAAAGTAATTCTGAACAACAGCGCTCATGCATTCAGTTTACCTCTAAAAGTATTTCTGAACAACAGTGTAAATGTTTCAGGATTATGAAGGGAAAATTCCCAAAATTCAAATTTTCCATCATAAATATTAACAGAAACAATATTATTGATTTTGCCTTGCCAGATGTTGTCTTATGCAAGCTAAGTGGCAAGAATTTCGCATAGTTGCATAGTGGTATAGTGTGTTGTGTTTAAACATGCACATTACTCACCTCCCCAATAGTTTAAGCTTTTTAGAGATGATAATTGGTGCGAAAAGAAAAATTAAAGTGCAGGAAATTCCTTGATTGATTGTTCCTCAGAGAAATCCAGAGACCTTTAAGTAGGCAGATTACAAACGTTAAAAGGAGTCCTAGACCTACTGGACCTACTCTAATGAAAGAATCTCATCCTTTTATTTCAAATACTACCTCCGTCCCACAAAAATTGTCCACTTTTTGAGTTGCACATAGATTAAGAAAACAATTAATATGTTTTATTTTATTTTAAGTATTGATGGACACATATACCCCTATCTCACAATAAATGATTGTTTTGGAATTTGAAATGAGTTTACAAATTTTAAATGTTATGATAGGGGTATCTTTAGAAAATATGCATTAAATGATCTATTGGTTTTCTAAATATACACTTTTTGTGGGACAAAATATTTTCAAAACATGGACACTTTTTGTGGGACAGAGGTAGTAGTTGATTACTAATCAACCTTTTAGAAGTCGTATTTTTGGTTTAGTTTAAGTCAGAAGTATTTATTAAGAGAGATTTTACTAGTCAACCTTTTACATTAGAGCCTCTTATTTTTACTCTCTTTCACATAATACACTTTTATCGTGTTGAGAGGTTAGAAATGAATGGTTGTAATGTAGTCAACGGTTGTATTATAAAATTTGTCTTTTATTAATGTTAAAGTAAAATTTTCATATAAAAGACTTGTTTAGTCCTTGGTTTAACAGCTGGAAGTCGTTACAGCCTTCTACCGCCGAAGTTTAATCACTAGCTAGCGGTTACTTACTTTGTAATCTATTTCAGCAGCTCTTTTGAAAATAAAAGAAGATGAAAGAAATTTTTTTCCTTCTAGCCTCTACTTTTACATTGTATCAGGGCTAAAAAAATCTCATCATCACAGGAAGCAATAAAACTGAGATGACAGATCTACAGACTTCCCTTCGATCAAAATTCAAAGTAAGAGACTCGGGCCAACTACAACTGTTTCTTGGAATGGAGGTTGCAAGATCAAAGGATGGAATTACCGCTACAAAAAGAAAATACACAATGGACTTGTTAACAGAGTATGGAATGTTACGTAGCAAACCAACAAGTAGTCCTGATACAACATAGGAGGACTGATCTACCTATCCCACACAAGACCCGACAACCTTTGAGGTGATTTTTATTAGACCTAAGAAGATTCATCTAAGAGCTGAAATCTGAATCCTGAGATGTCTTAAAAAGAGTCCTGGATCTTCACGAGGAGGGAGATTTGACTGTAGAAGGGTATGTTGATGCTGAATGGGTTGGATCTCTGTCTGAAAGAAGGTCAACATCTGGATAGTTCTTATTTCCACGAGGAAATATGATTTCTGAAAAAGCAAAAAACAAACAATAGTATCTAGGAGCAGTGACGAGGTTGAATACACGAAAGTTGCACACTAGAGTCTCTACGCGGCTCCCCGAGATCTACTAACGGAAGAACTCCCGCAGCGTCAGAAGTGTACACCAGTCTCTACATAGATATGTAGGTATCTACTAGCATCCAGAAGATAAGGCTCCCCGACAAAGAACCATGATATCGTGAGGGTTGCCAGACATGATCTTTGCTTGGATAGCCACTCGAACGTATGTTACTAGATACTCTACGCACCCCGACATACTAGTAGTGACAATAGCAGCTCTCCGGTTAGGGATGCTCCCGCAGTTATGATACTTCTGAAACATGCATGCCCCGCAACGAGTGAAGTACCGTAGCAAGTTCTGAAGTCAGAAGCAAGAGTAACGACTAAGCTTTGGGTGAAGCTTACAAAGTGGATCGATCCCCGTCGTTAGTTGGACCGAACCTCTCACATGCATTAAAATCTCGTCGAGTGGCTATCAAACCTCTCACATACTAAGAGTGACTTACGTCCCTATGGTCGAGTAGCTTCGCATGCCGCGGTGAATATGTACCCGGGCCCTGTACAAACCGCCCGTCACACTCTGGGAATAGGTTTCGCCCGAAGCATCGGACCAATGATCACCCATGACTCCTGTGTCACACTAGTGCCACAAAGGATTTTGGTGGGCGTATTGGCACATACCACGGTGGGGTCTTCGACGGTGATGTCTGAGATTATGTGGCAAAGAAGGGTCTTAAATGAGCTTAATTACCTACTCAAGGTCCTACAACACTATACTGTGACAGCAAGGCTGCAATAGACAGCCATAATCCCACTCAACATCATCGGAGAAAGAGCATTGTAATTAACCGGAACTTTATGAAGAAACATTTGCTCATGTTGCTAAACTAAATACCATCAGAATTTTATTCTCTTTGTAAATCTTGATTGGCCTTTACACCAACCAGATATCAAGAATGCATTTCTAATTGAGGATCTTAAAGAGGAAGTTAATATGAGACTTCCTCTTGGATATGAAAGTGATTATATTAACCATAAAGTTGTAAGCTTAGAAAATATATGTACAGTTTTAGAGCTTGGTTTGGGAGATTTGTTAGCACTGTAAAAGGCTACCAACAATGTGATCTTGATCATACTCTACTTGTCAAGCACGCTAATGGATAAATATCTATCCTTATTGTCTATGTTGATGACAACAATGTGATTCTGATCATACTCTATTTGTTAAGCACTGTAATGGAAAAATATCTATCCTTATTGTCTATGTTGATGGCATTCTCATTACATGTAATAATCTTGAAGAAATACAAGAGCTAAAGGTGTCCCTGGCCAAGAAGTTTGAAGTCAATGATTTGGGAAACTTGAGGAATTTCCTTGGAATGGAAGTTGCTAGGACTAGTTCTGGCCTCTCCGGTGTTCTAAAAGTCGCTAGGCGCTAGTCGGGTGGCCGGGTGGGAACTAGGGACTAAGCGGCTAGGCAGAGGATTAGTGAGGACTAAGCGGTTTTAGATTTTTTTTATTAATAATAATAATACTGGAATTTACAATAAAAAAGTTTACTACTATAAACCCCCAAAAATAATGATACCACTACTCTACTAGTACTAAGTACTAACTTAAGTCTAAAAATTCAAGTCACAAAATAAACACATACTAACATAAGTCTAATTCAATTTCAAAGTCAAGTACTCAAGTTAAAATAGTAATCCGACTTGGTGGTGGTAGGCCGACTAGCGCCTAGGCCGACTTGGCCGAGTTTTTAGAACACCGAGCAACTCTACATCCCAAATGAAATATATATGTGATCTCATACAGGAAACCGGCACGCTTGGATGTAAACCAGCTATTTGACCCACTGACACAGACCTAAAATTGAAACAGGACCAAGAATATGATCCTATAGACAAAGATAGATATCAGTGGTTGGTTGGCAAGTTACTTTACTTGTCCCACATCAGACATGACATTTGTTATCATATAAGCCTTGTCGGCTGGTTCATGCACTAGCCAAAACAAATTCATGTGACGTTTGTGAATCGTATTCTGAGATACCTCAAGGGTAATCAAGATGAAGGGCTATATTTTAAGAAGACTCGATGCAGAAATTTAAAGATCTAGTCTGATGCAGATTGGGCAAGATCTCTAACCGACAGAAGGTCCACCACAGGGCATTGCACCTATGTGTAGGGAAATTTAGTTACATGGAAGAGTAAGAAACAAGCCATAGTGTCAAGAAGCGGTGTTGAAGCTGAGCTTCGAGCACTTGCCTTTTTGTGAAGGCATTTGGGTTAAAAAGGTTCAATCAGATATCAAACTGCCACTCACTTTCTCCATCAAACAGTTTTGTGATAATACCTTTGCAATCAGCATGGCACAAGACCCAGTGCATCATGGCAAGTCAAAACATGTCGAAGTTTATCAACATTTCTTGAAGGAGAGACTGGACAACAAAGAGCTATCAACTATCTACATTCCTACATGGTTCAGATAGCAAACATCCTTACAAAAGTTCTTCCTCCAACACCAGTTCAGCGACTTGTCTAGCAAGCTTGGTTGGATCAATATTTAGAACCAAAGCTTGAGGGGGGTGTAGAAAATATTAATATTATTTTTGATGTATTTTTTCTGTAAGATTACAGTTTGGTATGTCCTTAGAGTATTAGCATTATAAGTAGGTAGTTAGGATGCCTATCCTATTAGTCAAGTATTTATAACTGTCATTAGCTAGCTTTTTAATTACAGCCGCCCCATTTTTACATTTAAACCAACTATCCATTGGTTACATTGTACTACGTATTCTCTTCCTCTATTGTAATACAATCAAGGAGAGCTTTATCAAATATTATTTCTCGTTAAAAACAATAAATTAAAATGTCGCAATCAAACCTTCACAGCTGTTAGCCGAGTTATCTCATTGCCCATCCGGTCCACGAGCACAGGAAGACATGTAGGCAATTCAGCTCTAAGGTGATCCCCAAAAGTTGAAATAACTAGTCCAATGCAACTAATGGCGCATTCCTTGACTTCCTGAAAATATGTGTAGAAATCTATTAATACATATGAATAGAACAAAGAAATGAGAGCAGTATTGTTAAGCATGTGCTGACCTGATCCTGATCTTGATTCGTTGAACGTGACATGATGGCGTTGTAAATAGGATGAATATATGGCTTGAAATCGAAGCCAAAGTCCTAAACAGAAAACCTTTATCGCTACAGAAAGGAGCCTCAGGCAAAGTCAAAAAGCAATTACTGACCAACATACCTCAAATTTTGGCCGCATCACACGAATAAGTTCTCCACAAACTCTTAGTGCTTCAGCTGTAACCTTATAGTAACGCTCGTTAACTGCTGATAAGACAGGAGCTGCTATGGCCTGAAAATGACAGAGAAAACTATAATCACAATTCACATAGCCTCAACATTCCTACAAAAACCATAATCGTTTTCTCCTGATTCAGATTGTTATCCCCTGGATTTTCTACTATGGCTTGTAGGAAAAAATCACAAATTTAGAGTCGATAAAAATAGAACACTTCTCAGACACGCACTTTTTGAAGTTTTTTCCGAATCTTGAAAAAGCACCAGCACAATCTTCATAGAAACCATATTAGATTTAAAAAGCAAAACACTCTTGCTTTGAGGAAGAGAACAAGAATATAAACTAGCATGCTGGCCAAATAAATCAAAGGTTCCATCTAACAAGGTTCACATTGGGCCATAAGGGGTGTTTATAGACAACAGAAGATTCATACATTGAATGCTCCGAGGCTATCAGCTTTGACAAAATTTCACAAACCCAAAGCCCCTGTGATACTAAACCAAGCTGATCACTTTATACTAGTAGGTAGACGGTCCTAAGCAAACACACATGTAGAAAACATCAACCACTTTCTGAAAGAAACACCCAGACGCAGGGACCCTCCTACACCTACACCTACACCTACGGGTGCACAATTTTTTTCTAAGTGGTATTTTTTTTTCAGCAGGTGCACAAAAATTTTCTAGTGTAATATTTACTGTATTTTTTTGGTTGAGCAGGGTCCGCAGACCCCATTGTTATCAACATACATCTGCCTCTAGGTGTAGCAACTAACTTTTCATGAGACAGATATATTTAGAAAGGTCAATTTCCATGTAAGAAATTTGCATGCATCATTTGACACGTATAACTAAAAAAACTATTACCTTAATATATGGGTAAAAAACTGGAGATGCATGTGAAATGAAAACCAATCTCAGAAAGATGAGAGCCTCAATCTTCAAATTTGAAGTAGAGGATTTTTCCTGGTAATGCAATCAATGAAGAGATCAGTATCAAAACACATTCAAGTCAATGGAGAGCAAAGAAATCTCAACTTTATGCTTCAAGAACTAACATATAGCGCTTTCTCGACTCCAGGTATAAGAGATCCAATGTGCTCTGTGAGGCAATCAGGAAGAACCACCACCAATTCTTTCAAAACTGAAAATGCACCAACCTACAGATAGAAAAGCCAAAAAACCTATTTCACAAATCCAGTACAAAGCCACCATTTCTGCTGTATACACAAAATATCCCAATGAGCCAAGTCAACAATACAAAAGATCAACTACGGAAGCTTTAAACCTTGGTCTTGACGGACTTCTCTCGCAGCTGCTTGTTAATCGATCGCACTATTTTTGGTACTTCTTGTCTCAATAACCATCTAGGACTGTACAATGTAACAACTTGTGAGTATGCTGAAAGCTTCTTTGTTGACTGTCAGTCTACATTTGTACTGAAACTAAAAGTCTCTAAGAAAAGATTATCAGCCTTTTTTTTGATTTTATTTATTATTTTGAACAGCAAAAAAAAAATTATCAGAGTTGACTAGGATCATACATCTTAATGTTCCACAAATTTCTCATTAAGCAATCATGTAGAGGAAAGAGAAACAATGTGTTAAGACGAAACTCGTCTGTATATTCACAATATTAGAAGAGATGGTTCAAATAACCAGGGAATACAAAGAGACACATCAATTGTCCAGGTGGCTAAAATTATGCAGCCTACACTCTACCTAACTAAACACAGTTGGTTATTAACTACTAAACAGCTGGCTAAAATAATACAGCGAGAAAAATAAACTTGTACCGCATATAACAGTGATTAGAACTAATATTCCTATACTCCCCCTCAAGCTTGGTTGTAGATAATGATACAACCAAGGTTAGAATACAACACTTTGAATGTATTGGGTGGAACAGCTTTGGTGAATAAGTCAGCAATCAATTGAGATGAATTTGATATCTTGACTGTCAATACTTTCCTTAATGTAATGGTAATCAAGTTCCACGTATTTGGTTTGTCATGATATATTGAATTTTCGGCAATCTTGAGTGAAGAAATGTTATCACAGAAGAGTCCTATAAAATATGCACAGCTGAAAAAATGTAAAAAATTTTTGGAATCTTCTTGAGCCAAATCCCTTCACAAATCGCAATTGCTAATGCTTGAAAATTAACCTCAGCACTACTTCTAGATATAATAGGTTGCTTCTTACTCCTCCATGTGACAATATTCCCACACAAATAGGTGCAACATCCAGATGCAGATCTACTGTTAGAGATCCGGCCAAATCTGCAACAGTAAACACATCTATATTTCTGCACTCAGATTTTTAAAGTACAGAGCTTGTCCAAGGTTAATGTTGGAAGTAATTATATTCTAAGTGTATGATTTAGTCTTTTCTTATTATTTTATCTATTATATATAATTCTGGTAGCGTTCTATATCCAGCCGTTTACCCTTTATAAGTAAACTGGTGGTAGTTGACTGCTGGAGGACAACATTTATGAGCTTGTCTGCTAGTTGTTTCCTAAGTAGTTTAAGTATTTAGAAGTTGGGAGGTCTCAACCCTCTTCTATATAATCTTCCTTTTACAATTAAGAAGAAAGTAATACAAACTTATCTTCAGTCTTTCTTATTCTCTAATTTCTACAGTTAAGTTTTAAGTATCTAAGGATTCTATAGACAGACCTCATGTGGGCTCAATAAGATGGTGCATGAATTGGCTACAAGATTAACAGCAAAAAAAATATATGGTCTAGAGTCAGACAAATAATCTAATTTTCCAACAAGTGTTTGACCCCTATCTTGGTCAACAAATTTCCCTTCTGGATCATTAGTGAGTTTTAAACTCGCATCAGTAGGAGGAAACTGCAGGTTTACAACCTAGCATGCAGGTTTCTTAAAGAAAGTCTAGGACATATCTTCGTTGAGAAACAGAAAGGCCATCTTTATTCCTAGCAACTTCCATACCAAATAAATATTTTAAGTTACCTTAGACCTTTAATTCAAAATTGTTTGCAAGCAGCCTTTGTAGCCTCTTTATCTCCGGTTTATCATTCACCGGTAATGATAATGTCATCAACATTAACTATCGATATGGATTTCTTCCTAGAAACAAATATTTTTATGAACATAGTGTGGTCAGAATTACATTGAGAGTAACCATAACCCTTTAAAAGTTGTAGCAGATCTCCCAAACCAAGCTCTAAGAGATTGTTTTAACCCATACAATGATTTATTTAGTTTACACGCTTGATTCTTAAGGTTCATTGATCCATATCCACATGGTATAGACATGTAAACATCTTCTATACCACCATTCAAAAAGGCATTTTGAATGTGTAGTTGGTGTAGAGGTTGATCTAAGTTAACAGCTAAAGAAAATAGCTCTAGTTTAAATAAGTTACATGTGCAAAAGTTTCTAGGTAGTCTACCATAACAAAAGATTTGAGTTAAAAAAATTGCTGCCAATCAATATTTGTACAGCCTTATATCTGATATTAATAATCCATTTACATCCTACAGTTTCCTTTCCCTTTGGTAGACCAGTTATTATCTATGTTTTATTCTTCTTTAAAGCATTCATTTCTTCATCAGAAGCAGCTAGCCATTTTGGATTTTTTTAGCTTCATAAACAGATATGGGCAAAAAAGTGACAATAGTTTCTGCACAATACAAGAATCGGGCAAAAAAAGTGACAGGCAGTTCAAGTCCTTGGTTAGACGATTAACAGATATCAAACTGAATGGGAATTCAGGTACATGATTGCTAAAGCGCTAGGCAAAGCCTAGACGAGCTCGGGTCGCCTAGCCATGCTAGGAGATCAAGGAAAAAGTTGAAAAATAGAAGCCGATTCACAAGAAAATCAGTAAAAGTCCAAAAAAAGGTCAATTCCAATCAAACAAATATATAATTGTGCTTTATGAGCACTGAAAGCTCCAGCCACATCAAACCAATTGCAGGCGTCAACATATGCAGTATGTCCTAACCATACAATGATATCAATTAAACTAGTCATACTAGCACCAACTCAAACAGGAATACTAAGTAGTCAAAAGTTTCATCATGTGCACAAACACACACATCGCTTTTGTGCAGCATCTTGCCGAGGCGACCCTCGCCTACATTCTAGGCGGAAAGGCCTCGCCTCTCGCCTAGGCGCTCCTAGGCAATCACCTTGACAATTATGGAAGAAAGATGAATATTAGTGTTTAAATCACTTGTACCTACACCCAAGACCTTTGTGGAAGATCCATTAGCTAGGGTGATTAATTTTGAATTAAGCAACGGCTGATAATTAGAAAGGACACGAGACGAACTAGTTATGTGCTCAATGGCCCGGAATCGAGAATGTAATGAGATTTCTTAGACAATAACAAAGCTTTATGTGTTTGGGCTAAATTGGCTGAAGACGCAGCACTTTCTGTTCTGCAAGTGTCTGATTGTTCAATTTTCGATTTCCGACACTTTTCACGGGAGATAGTTACTTGTTCTCTTGCTCTTGGTGCACTCACTTGATATGCAGAGTTGCTGGGCTTCCCATGCAAGTCCTAGCAATATTATCGATCAGATGGTTTAGCCTGACACAGTAGTAGCATTTAAGAAGGCCTATGCCAGCTCTCCCTCCGCATGAACCACCACGTCCACCACGAAAACTCCGACCACCACGTCCTTCACGATTAGATGTTGATGCTGCCACCAAGGCTGATTTCTTTTCCATATTTCTGTTGTTGAATTCATTGAACTTTTAGTATCAATAGTTGATTGCTGCAACTGTGAGAATACTTCGGGCAAGATAGGAAGGTGTATCCCTCCAAAGATAAAAACCTGATTACATCCATAACATTCCTGTCTCTCGATAAGTGCAACATCGTTGGACAAAGGCTGATACAGATATCACTCCTCACATAACCCATCATGTGAGAATAATAATCTCCTAGGCCCTGGTTCCCCTGTTCAACTTGGAAGTACACTACTTGCATACTTCGTAAATTCTTCACAAGTTTTCGGAACCAGAGTACATGTGCTTCAACCTTAACCAATAACCACATGTCTTTTGCAGAATTTAAGTACAGTAGAGTAGAGCCAATATTCAGCTCAATGCCATTTAGCATAAACGACATTATTTGGGCATCATCTTGATGCCATGATGACGACCTTGGATCATCTTTCCCTGCTTTAACATTGACAAGGTGAAGATCCATAACCTTTTCCAGATAAGAATATCTCAGAATGTATCGTTTCTACTGTTCAACTTGACGAATGATGTTTGGTAGGGATACAATAGGTGTAAACATACTCGAACTAAGGCTAGGGTAGGATTTTCAAGCTTGCCTTCAATGATACTAGTTTAATGGAGGCGTCAAATAAACTAGGGTTTATTTGATGGAGAAGAGAGGATCAATAACGATTGGCTCTGATACCATGTTAGAGAAATAACATAACACAGTAACAAGTACGTTGGAAATAGAAATTGTATTACTTCTCTTCTCATTCATTCTTTATATAGACACATAACTTACACAAGATAAGCAACATAGAAGAGTCCTTACCCTATCCTACTTTTCTTTATTTATCAACATGGTTCCCTTACTCAACATAACTCCTATTCAACCAAGACACTAGATAACACGACAACTATCATATACCCAAACACCAATAACGCTTAACCAGCCTTAACCAGCCAAACTAACATCAATATCGTTAACAGTTGGGATATAAGCAACCTAAAACTTAAAGACACTTCTCTCTTTTAATCAGTTTATGGAAGCGCCTGGTGACACCAGGGCATTCCCAATCATTGGCAGAGAGTTGATCATATTATTGCCCAAGCATCTTCATTGAATTGATATATTTAGCAACATCAAGAGAACCTTGCTTCAATTCTCTAAGATAGGTTTTGATACCAATTGTCTGAGCAAAGTTACCTGGTCTGAATAAGTGGCAGCAAGAGCGACCCAAAAATCCTTAGCAATTGGATAGAAGAGATGGATTTGTCCTATTTCAGGCTCCTTAGAAATAATAAGTTGTTGAAGATTGTGTGCTAAGAGGAAATCGGGTATTAAATGCTGGAGATTATGAGTGATCTGTGTCAGCAATATTCAGGGATGTGATTTATTTTATTTAATTTTATTCTAGTATTACTCCCTACCATATTTTAGTTGATCCTTTGGTTATTTCTTAGTGATTTCCCTTCCAGATTCAGAAGGATCTGTATATGGGGTCCTCTCTGATCCTATTTTTGCTTGTATAAAAAAAGAGCTCAGGAGATCAAACAATGTCTTCAGAAAAGTATAATCAGAAGAAAAGTCTTCCTTTTCTTTGAATTTCTTATTGTGTTTTCAGTTTCCAACGTAAACAGAGCATCAACATCACTGGTATCGGGTGCCTTTATTGCAACAGTAAGATATCCCATCTTACCTCATTCAGTGATGTACATCCTTACAAGCTGAACAAACTAAATGTAGTTCTCAACATTCAATGTCATTGACATAATGAAACGGGGGGTTTCAGTCAAATAATTTGAAGATTGAGACAAAGTTTGGCCAGAAGAAGTCATGATATTGGAGCTGGAATCTGACATTTTTGGATGAATGACTTGATTTGATTAATAAAAGAGCCTGAAATTGTATTTCAAGACTCTGACACAAATGTAGTTTTAGATTGAAACAAAAGAAGAAAAGAAGAATTTCTTCTTATTCAAGACTGGGACGGAACTCAGTTTACATAATACAGGTTGATAAGCCACAACGGTTATAAAATTTAACAGGGTGGTGCCATAATTAGTATAAGTAATGACTAATCTTCTCTCTAACGACTATTGACAGTTAATTGGTAATAAAATATCTAACCAACTACTTCAAAAACAATCATACATTAATAAACAATCTAAATAATATTGTACATCTGACAATAATGACAGATATATTCTCAACATTTCCCACCCGTTGGAAGTCATTTATTATGGCTGCTAGAAGATAGGAAGTCTCTATCCTAGTTGTATTTACCTTATACATTTTCAGTACAAGAAATAGAAGAACATTTTCTTCATAGTATCTCTTGCTAAGCAACATAAATACATAATCTTACCTAGATTCATCAATTTCCATCTGTCCTTTAGTAACATTCCCAGTCTGTCGCAGCAACTCAATAAAAGTACTGAAAACATCCATCTGGAGAAATTTTATTTGCAAATTAATTAGCCTTGAAAAATCAACTATGCAAACTTTGTTGGGGAAATTCTGGTAATACCTTGACGTTTTCTTCTCTTTCCTTGAATCTATCAATCAGCTTTGGACAGGCCTGTGAAATTACTGGATTAGATCCACCACAATGGAAAGTATAAAAAAGTCAACAGATCATAGACAATGAAGCATTTCAAAAAGCACACTCGTATCAGCTCTTTGAAGAACCTTTGTGAATATCGATGGAAAATAACAAAAATATTTATGATATACACAAACGGGGGAATATCTCTGGTTACAAAAGCAATTAGCCATGTGGAAAAGTTTATCTAAAACTTAAGGGGTGCCGTGCAGACATATAAAGAGCAATTAATACCTCAATGTATAGCTTTGAAAGCATCTCAGGACGAGACACAATTAAAGCTGCCAAGCATTTTGCAGCGGCCCTTCGAACTTTCCAGCTAACATCCTCATCATCTGTGTACTCATTGGCACTTTCACTTTAAAAAAAAAGATAAAAGATAACAAGTGAGCCATAACTCCGATATCATAAACCAGACAAAAGCATATTAGATTCAAAATTTCTAGCATACTCATCCTCTTCCTCGTCAAGACTTAAATCATCACCATCTTCCTCCATGTTATCAGTGAAATTAGGATCGTAACTAAGATATTCCAAAGCCAGATAGAGAATATCACTGCAATAAGCTGCAATATCCCGTGGACACCTAAGCAGAAAACTCTCCAATGCCTAAACAGAATTTTGATTCAATGTCATCAACTTGCAGAACAGCAGAAGAATAATATATGATACAAAATAAATATATGGCAGCTGGTATGAACGGGGCGATTTTTGGTAAATACATTTTAGCGACACATTTGCCCTGTATTTACCAAAAATCGCCCTGTCCATACTGTGAGCCTAAATATATCTGTGAAGGTATACCTGCAAGCTGTACTCGCGAAGTTCTTCATTATTCTCTGAGGCACTCATACAGAAGTTTATTAAAACCGGAACTGTGTCTCCAAGGTGTGGGCCAAAACGGTAACCAACAGCTCGACTGAGAATACAATGTTTTATTTGATCAGTGTCGGGCATATAGAAAAAATGGCACAACACAATGTCATAGAGAATAAGCTTCCAAGGTAACTTGAGAAGCTTTACTTCAGGTCTCTGCATAGCAATACAGACGGAAATATGCACACCAATCACAAAAGAGAGAGAATAAAGTGAAGTACGGAATATGGAGGAAACTCAAGCCTCCAGTGCTTAAATTTTTCTGCAGCCATCGTTTTAATAGGGTGAAAGCCGTCGAACATAGTCAAGGGTATGAAAAGAAAATAGGGGGCAGATGCTTGTAAGGCAGTTTCTCTCTTCATTGGGAAGGAGGCTGGAGTTGGCCTGAGGGTGGGAGGAATGGGGAGTTGAGAAAGTTCACTGACGCTACACCTGACTCCCTACCTCAAAGAAGACAGGCTCATTATAAGGCGCTTTGGACTATGACCAATCTAGGAGGTCTACTTTAGAGAGTGCCTTGCTTGAGAGCAAACATGAAATTAATTGGCAGAATATTGTTTGCACAATTGGAGGATATCGCCATAGACTTTGGAATGGGGGTGTGTTACATTCAAACAGATGTTGGTTAGGTTTGGATGGAGAAGAATCTCATGGTCACCTTTTATTCAGCAACTCCTTCGATAAACAGGTTTTGACAACTTAGCTGAGGCAGCTGGAGTTAAAGTCAGGGTGGTCGTTTCGGAGAAGGTGCTATCTTGGTTATCATCTTACAGGTTAGGCAAAAGATTTTAGCTTGAAGTACTGCAGCATGGGTTCTCTGCGGTAATCTATATGGTTTGTCTGGAGAGGAACAAGAGAACCTTTTAAGATAAAAGCTTTCCCAGCTATGTGTTTGAATCTGAGGTGTTTGACAAAAAAAGACTGGGCGTATATATGAGGACGAAGTTGGTGAAGAGCAAACTCAGCTAAAACATTACCGTTAATGTTTTGAGGTTCACATTTTTATTGATAGCTGAATGGCTCTGTAGAGCCCCTAGATGGATTATTTAACAATAATAAATTTTTCATTAATTTACAACAACCGTCAAAAGATTATATCCTTACACAAGCTGCTCTGTCAATGTTTATTTCAACTCAGATGATACCCACAGATATTGTCCAATGTGGTTGACGCCAAAAGATAAAAAGAATGAAAAATTGAAAATCACATATATTATTAAAATTTACTTGTAGGAACCAAATAAAGAGCAGCTATACAACCTTTTTATATAATATACTAGAAACAAGCGGGATATCACTATTGCCTCCTGTTCAAGATTTTACATTTTATAAGTTCAAATCCCTCAGTATTTAAGATTTTAGACTTAAAATGTTCAAATATATTTCTTAGACTTTTGTGAGAAAATCAGAAATTACAATACCATCAAAACACCAACATTAGGGAATATCAATGCAGTTGTTCAGGCAGAATGCAAATGAACGAGCATAACAAAGCATACAAACTGCCAATCTTTCAAAAGGACATAAATAAGACGTGACGGCCTGTGTGCATTAACGACTGACATAGTATGAAGACTTAACGAAGCTGGAAAATTAAAATAAATTTATGCATAGATGCACCAGTGACCTCCTTTACCCCCCCCCCCTCTGCAGGAATTTCAATTTACGTACGTAGTGTACCCACTGCATAATTAAATGAGTTCTTTCATTTAACCATCAGCAATGTTATCATAAAGGATGGGCAAATAAAAAGCCATCCCCAGGTGGGGAATAACAGGCCCGGGGGGGGGGGGGGGGAGGATCCAGACAGCAAATTCAACATCATGCTTTTGAGTGTATAACAAACCTTAAGGCCCCAACCATTTGAATGCTTGTTCGTGCCAGCTCAGGCTTTCCCTTAATCTTCAACAGTCTTACAACTTCACTGGTAGCTTTTGCCAGCAAATCATCTGACAAGCTTGAAGACAAAGATGCTGATGGAATATACAGATGTTAAAGAGAGGGAAGGCATCCTTAAGGAATATTGCGAAATACAAACTCATTACAGAAGATGAATTTTGGCATTAGTTCTTACCAATGCATAAGACTGCCTTCTTTCTGACACTGGCTTGATTGATACTTAACTGAGGTAACAAGGCAACTAACAAAGTATCGTGATCTGGTGCCAACAAATTCCCGTATTTGTGAAGAATATCAGACAATATATCCAGACATTCACATTTTATTTCTGTGCTCATTCCCTAAAAAAGCAAAAAATAAAAATGAGCAGAAAACCAATGACTACTTGCAGTAAAAGGAGCTGTATCCCAAAGAAGAAATACTAAATTGTAGGGTTTAGGAATATAAATTCAGGAGAGAAGAGCAGTAATTTATTTCTTACTCGTTTGAGAAATAAACAGAGTATATATAAAATTTACACTTAACGGTCAGGCGGCCAGTAAATATAACCGACACTGCAACTGCTAAAACCTCTTCAGGTTCCAGAGGTGAGAGGACAGCCCCTTAATAAGTCATAATCTGAACTACCTAACTGTAGAAATATACGCACAGTAATTGTGGGAATGTATTTAATAATAAAAGTAATATTTCTACACTCCTAGCTAAGTTGTAAAACCAAGCTTGGAACATAGTATCTTTCCTCCTGGAACATGTGATGGTGACAGCCTTGGTGAGGATATCAGCAATCTGTTGTTTGGTTGAAATGTTAGTATAATGACCTTTTCATCCATGTTTTTCTAAAGAAGTAGCTGTCAAACTCCACATGTTTGTGGTGGACAGGATTTTCTGCAATACTAATGGTAGATGAGCTATCACACATCTACCTCATACGCTTAGAAGCTGAAATCCTAATCTCATAACCCAGTTTAACCATACTACTTCCATGATTCTAAGTGCAAATGCACCAAATTCTGATTCTACTTCTTGACACAACTGGGTACTTCTTACTCCTCCAAGTTACCATATTTCGCCGGACAAAGCTACAATCGCGTGTTGTAGACCTTCCATATGTAGTTGAGCAAGCCAAATCTGCATTAGTATAGAACTCAATATTTCTGTTTTGTAGAGTGTGTGTGTGTGTGTGTGTGTGTGTGTGTGTGTGTGTGTGTGTTTGAGGGTGTAGTGTGTTTTTTGCAAACCATTGTTATGGTGTCATATTTAGGTATCTCGGTATTCTGTGTACATTCATCATGTGTTTTTCAATTGCCTAATGCATGAATTGAGTCGATTGATGGGCTTACATCATAACTTAGATCTAGTTTTGTATGGGAAAAAATATAAGAAACCAATAATTGATATCTCCTTTTTTCTACAGAAGTATTGTCCTTACAGCTTCCTAACTTCAAGCCAAGCCAAGTTCAACCAGGGTGCCTGCAGATTTGCACCCAGCATTCCAGTGACTTTCAGTAGATCAGAATGTATTTCCATTGTGAGGATTCCTGCCTCTGATCTTGCTCCATATCTAAGAAATACATAAGATTCCCAAGGTCTGTTATCTCAAACTTTTGAGACATGAATTTCCTAAGCTTATGCGATTCATCATCATCATCTCCTGTTAGGATTATGTAATCTACATTAGCATGAGAATATCCTTTTCCCTAAACAGAGTGCATCGTAAACATAGTATAGTCACAGTTGCATTGAATTAAACCTAATGATTTGATTGCCTTAGTGAACCTTCCAAACCATGCCTTCAAAAGTGTTTAGTCCATACAGTGACTTCTTGAGGTCATATACCTCATTCTGTACTCCTAGGGCTTCACCGCCAGGTGGAATCTTCATGTAGCTCTCCATTTAGAAAAGCATTCTTAACATCCAACTGAAATAGGGATAGAGAACCAGATCCAATGTTCTAAAAATCACTAGGCGAAGTCGGTCCGACCATGGGGCGCCTAGGCGGCGCCCAGGCGATTTCTGTTTTTTTTAATTTTTTTTTTAATAATGTTTGTCCAATATAAATCTTACATCATATGATCATAAAACATGAAAATCAAGTAAAAATATGTCAAAACTCAAAAGAAAAGACTAGCCAAAGTATGAAATCACATGAGGGGGAGAGAAAAAGGGGAGGGGCGGCTGTTTTGTTTTTTTATATATATATTGCCTAGGGTCGCCCAGGAGCGCCTAGAAGGGCCTAGGAGCGCCCAGGAGCACCTAGAAGGGCCTAGGAGCGCCCAGAAAATCGCCCAGCACCCTGTCGCCCAGATGAAATCGCCTAGAGCCAAGTCGAGACGCCCGGGGGTCGCCCGGCGCCTAGGCGATCGCCCAGGTCGATTTTTAGAACACTGACCAGATCCTCATAATATAAGTTTGCCGCTGGGGGGAAGTTTTTTGGTAGCCTGCGCCATAAGACTGAGTAAAGCCTTGAGCAACAAGCATGACCTTGAACGTATTTATACTCCCAACAGAAATATATTTGATGTCAAAAATCCACTTATATCCAACTGGAGTCTTTCCAGGTGGTAGGCTACAGAGTTTCCAAGATATATTCTTCTTCCAGGTTTGAAGCTCTCCATTGAGGACAGCCTTCCACTCACTAATTAATGTACCTCCTGAACTGTATTGGAATCCAAATTTTATCAAGACTACTTATGTAAGCTCTATATGAAGAGGAAAATTTGTCACACCAATTATTACACAGCCCTTGTGATATCCTGTCAGTTTCTATGAACCTAGATTGGCATTCAAACCAGCTAGATGTCAAGAATGCTTTCCTCCGTGGTGACGTGATGGAGGTGTATATAGAGGGCCCACCCGGGTTTGAGTATATGGGATGAAACAAAGCTCCAGAATGTGGTTTGATAGATTTCTCAAGTTCCTAAAGCGTTTGGGTTTTATCAAGCTCAGTCAGATCACACACTTTTTATTAAGAAGTCAGACTTAGGCAAGCTAATTGTCATAATTATGTATGTGGATGATATTGTTCTTACAGGTGATGATGTTCGAGGTGCCCAGGAGGTCAAGGAAAATTTGGCCTCAGAGTTCGAGATCAAAGACCTTGGTCCATTGAGGTATTTTCTAGGGATGGAAGTTACCAGAACCAAGGAGGAGCCTGTAGTATCACAGATGATATACATTCTAGATTAGTTGAAGGAAATTGGAATGGAGAACTAACTGTCATAATTGTGTATGTGGATGATATTGTTTTTAAAGGTGATGATGTTCGAGGTGCCCAGGAGGGCAAGGGAAAGTTGGCCTCAGAGTTCAAGATCAAAGACCTTGGTCCATTGAGGTATTTTCTAGGGATGGAAGTTGCCGGAACCAAGGAGGAGCTTTTAGCATCAGAGATGATATACATTCTAGACTTGTTGAAGGAAATTGGAATGGAGAACTATAAACCAGCTAGGACTCCAATGGAGTATAATTCCAAGTTGGGGGATGTTAAGGAGGATGTGCATGTATGTACGGAGAGACATCAAAGGCTTGTAGGGAAGCTCATTTACCTATCAAGTACCAGACCTGATATCTCGTATGCAATGAGTATTACTCCCTCCGTCCCAATTTGTTTAAGACTTTTTGGAACTCTAAAATTTAAGGGAACATCATTTATTATTTATTAGCTTGTCTAGTCATTAAAAACTTGACTATGTTACAATTATGTCCTTACATTGTCCTTTAACTTCTTAATAAATGTTGTTATGTGGGCATTTTAGGAATTTAAGAATAACCTTTTAGTCTAAATATTAGTTATGAGACTTATTTTGGGACATCCATAAATGGAATAAGTCCCAAACAATTTGGGACGGAGGAAGTATCAGTCAATATATGTAAAATCATACGAAAAAGCATGCAAAAGTCGTGGATAGAATTATGAGATACTTGAAATGGACACATGGGAAGGGGCTTCACTTAAGAAAAGGTGAAAACAGAAGTGTGGAAATTTTTACCAATCCAGATTGGGGAACTGTGTCAAGGATAGGACATTTGTCTCTGGGTATTGCTGCTTTGAGTGGGGTAACTTAGTAACCTGGCGCGGTAAGAAACAGAGTGCGGTGGCTAGAATCAATCAGTGCAATTCCTTTGGCAGTAGTAAGCCATTGGCTCCATGACAATTTTTTATTAGTTCTGGGTAAGAGCCATGGCTCAAGGAATTTGTGAATAGTTCTGGGTAGAACAGGTGTTGGAAGATTTAAGACGAGGTAAATCTCCCGATGAACTGTTTTGTGACAATATGACAGTTATAGATATAGCAAATGACCCAGTCCATCATGGTAGGACCAAGCATGTTGCTATTAATCGGCATTTTATAAAGGAAAAGGTGGAGGTTGGTCAAGTTTGAATCTTGTTCCTACCTTCTAGCAGGCAGATAGCTGATGGCCTTACTAAGGCACTACCAGGGCATGACTATGCAAAGTTTGTGAGCATGTTGGGGATGTATGACATACATGCTCCAATTTGAGGGGTAAGCGTTGAAGATCTTGCGAAAAATAATGTGTTTTATTTATTTTGTTTTTGTTATTTTATCCTTATGTATTGTGGTGGCTGTAGTAAAGTCCTATTGGAGTCGACTAGGTTAAGGTGGCACTTTCTTTTTCTTGTTGTCCAAGTCTGTATGCCTATTGTAGAATTTGGAGAGATTTAAGAGCTAAATGAAAGAGAAGATGAGTAGGATAAGTGAAGGATAACATACCTATAGAGGCATCCAACGGCTAGAAATACAAACAGGCCTACTAGTAATGGTTATGAACAGTAAAAACAGTTTAATTACACTTGGCCAAGATTAGGACAACTAGGGGATGATTAGGGAACTAGATAAGCTAAAGAACACACAATAAGTACATCTATCAACACTTTCCTCAAGTTTGGTTGTATATATTGATGCAGCCAAGCTTGGAGTGAAGATGTTGAAACACTTGAGTTGACACACACTTGGTCAATATGTCTGCAACATGTTCTTTAGAAGAGAAATGATTGGGGAGAAAGTCTTTGTTGTCCATCTTTTCTCTGATGAAGTATTTATCAACTTCTATATGTTTGGTCTGTCATGATAAGTGTGATTTTTAGCAATGCAGAGAGCTGAAATGCTGTCACATAGGATCTGAATAGGTCTTATTTTTGACATTCCAATTTCCTTTAGAAGTCTCTAAACCCAAATCCCTTCACAGACTCCCAAAACATGTGCTCTTAGTTCAGACTCGGCACTGCTTTTGGACACCACATTTTGCTTCTTGCTTCTCCAAGTCACAAGGTTTCCCCACATATGTGCAATATCCTGAAATGGATCTTCTGTCATTTATAGAGCTAGCATAGTGAGCATCGGTGTAAATAGTAATTCCTTTTGAGTTGTTCTTCTTGAATAGCAGACCTTGGCCTAGGTTCTTCTTTAGGTATCTCAGGATCCTTTCCACAGCTTGCCTATGTCTTTAAGTAGGTTGATGCATGAATTGGCTGACCATACCTACACCAAAGCATATGTCAGGTCTAGTGTGTGAGAGATAAATCAATTTTCCCACTAACTTTTGAAATCTCCCTTTATCAAAAAGGGGCTATCGCTTTCTTTTCCCGATTTAAGGCCGGGCTCCACGGAGGTATCAACTGGTTTGCATCCCAACATCCATGTTTCCCTCAACAGATCCAAAGTGGACTTTCTTTGGGATATGAAAATTCCAGCAGATCTTCTAGCAATTTCTATCCCCAAAAGATATTTGGGATCTCTTAGGTCTTTTACTTCAAATTCCCTTGTAAGGGACTGTTTTACCTTTGCAATTTCCTCATTGTCATTTCCAATGATGATTATATCATCCACATAAACAACCAGAACAGTGATTCCCTCTGACCTGATTATATCATCCACATCAATCATGAACAACCTCCCGAATCCAGTTGATTCCTCCGTTTGGTTTCGCTTTGGACCGATCCATTTTTCTTAGAGAGAAAATAAAACAAGGTAATGTAAAGTAATGATTATAAGGTTGAAATGTTGTATTAAAGTTTGTGTTATCAATCATGAACTTTGTAAACCTATTATAATAAAGTAATGGTTGAATAGTGTAGGTGGTGAATAAAATGAATTGATTAATATTATTTGAGACCATGGTGATGTTTGGTGAAATTTGCAAACATCATAGTAAATAAGATAGTGGGTGAATAAAATATTTTTCCAAAGATTTTTCATAAGACCCTGAGGGTGGCAAGATCATGTAAACTTCCCCATTTAGATCACCATTAAAAAACATTCTTAATGTCCAGTTGGTTTAGTGGCCACTCAAGATCTATACTCATAATGATTCTGATGGTGTTCAGCTTTGCCACCGGTGCGAAGGTTTTATTATAGTCAATCCCATAAGAAGAATGAAACCCTTTGCAACCAACCTAGCCTTGTATTTGTTAAGACTGCCATCAGCATTATGTTTAGTTGTGAAAATACACTTACACCCAACACGATGTTTCCCTATAGGTAGGGTTGTTATGCATGCTCCAAGTATTATTTGTTTAGGAGAGCATTCATATCCTCATTTAGAGCAACCTTCCATTTTGAGGTAGTCAATGCCTCATGCACTTCCTTAGGAATTTGGATATTATCCAAATTACTAATGAATGCATGAAACATAGAGACAACCGTTCATATGATAGGGAATTGTATATAGGGTGAGCAGTGCAACTTCTAGTGCCTTTCTTTGAGCAATAGGTTTTTCATCAGATAATTTCATGTCCATTAGATCATCATAATCCTCAGTGTTTGTGGATCCTTTTGTTTCAATTCCTTGACCACTTGGATCATCATGAGATCCTGGATCTTCATCAAAGATCAGTATGCGACATCTAGGTTCTGATGTATTGCCTTCCTTTTCCTGAAATATACAATGATGTCAACTTCAGTATTACGACTTGGATCAGTTTGATCATTGCAGACAGGATCAAAAATCACAGTTTCTCTCTCCTGGGATTCAGGGTCAAGGATATGACTGTAGTCACCCTCAGAAACATCTATGTTCCATGAGTGACGTTAATCATTGAATCCCTCCACCTGAATAACAGAAGGAGAAAGCAGGTGTTCAGAGAAGGTGACATCCATGGTATTATACATTTTTCTAGTTGTGGGACAACAACACTTGTATCCTTTTTGGGTGGATGAGTACCCAACAAAGACATTTTATAGATCTGGGATCAAGTTTGCCTCTATGTTGTGAGTGAACATGTACATAACATGTACTTCCAAACACCTTTAAAGGGAGACTTCCAATAAGATAAGTTTTTGGATAGTGCTCTTTTAAAACTCCTATTGGAGCCTTAAAGTTGAGAACCCTTGAAGGCATCTTGTTTATCAGATTAATGGTTGTTAGGACAGCCTCTCCCCACAGGAATTTAAGGACAGTCATTGTGAACATTATACTTCTGGCTACATCCAAGAGATGTCTATTTTTCAATTATGCCACACCATTCTGTTGAGGTGTGTGCTAAGATGAACTATCCTTTTCTCAGAGAAGAATGATGTGAGGGATTTCTCAAAATACTTTTCACCAGTGTCGGTTTTCAGAATCTGAACCTCAGTTCCAAACTGATTTCTGACCATAGTATAGAATTTTTCGAAGGTGTCCCCCTCTCATTCTCTGTTCTTTTCTCTACTTCATAATGAGGAATAGTTGAGACTTGAGAGTGAGCATGACATTGATTTCGTACTTTGGGTTTTGGATACTACGTTTCATTGTGGTCAAGTTTTTACTTGATTTTTATGTTTTATGATCATAGGATGAAATTTAAATAAGATAAGTATTAATCCATCATTTTCCAGTGGCCGTAGTCTTCCCCAAATGTCAATATGTATCATAGAGAAGGGTTTTGAGGGTTGTATCCTCCTTTGGAAAAAACAGATCTGGTATGTTTAGCTAATTGACAAATTTCACAATGTAGGTCATCAACATTTTTCCATTAAATAAATCAGGATACAAATTCTTCATAAAAGCAAAATTAGGATGACATAATCTATAATGAAGAAGCATAATCTGATTATAGGGAGATTCACAGTCACTACAAGTAGCTAATCCCTTAGGAATATCATCAAAAAACTTGTTAGAGTAAATAGTCCTAAAAACAGTCTAGAGTGAGCTTCAGTGCTGACAATCTCCTCCAGAGAATTCAAATCCTGCAATTTACACCCATTAGAATGAAAAATCACAACACAAATGAATCTTTTATGGATCCACTAACAGACAACAAATTGCTCTGTAAGTTAGGCGCATAAAGAACATCTTTGATAGTGATATATCCATTAAATGGTACATCCCCTGTCCCAGACACCTGTGAGACAATTCCATTTGCTATTTTAACAGTGTGAGGACTTTTGCAATTAAAAAGCTTGGTAAATGGATCAGGGTTTCCAGTCATATGATTGGAGGCATATGTTCTTTAGGACATGATTTCCAGAGTAAACATTTAACACACAGGCCTGTGTTAGCCATGGAGATGTAGCATGAGAAGCAGGGGTCTGAGGAAATTGAGCAGACATAAGCCTTTATAGAGCTTCAATTTGCTCTTTGCTAAACTCTCCTTCAGACTTTTGTTCCTCAACAGTGACTATTCTTCCAGAGCTTTCAGTGTACTGGTTTGCTTAGATGGTTTCCAGTTAGGAGGCTTGCCATGGATTTTCCAGCAAGTCTCCTTAGTGTGCCCAGTTTTTTTGCAATGATCACACCAAGGTCTGTTGCCTTTTTGTTTCTGATTTTGGTGAGACAAAGATGTGATCTTAGTGAAGATGGCACTGTTTTCCTGAACTGAAGAGGTAGGAGAAGTATTCCCACTCATCATGAGTTTTCTCCTACTCTCCTCATGTTTCATTTCAGTAAATACAGCTTTGATAGATGGAAGGGTTTCAGACTCAGCACTCTACCCCTTACATCATCAAGATTAGGATTTAATCCCATGAGAAACTTAAAGATCCTTCTATGATCTATCAGAGATTTGTATAACTTGGCATCCTCAACAGAGTGACATGTTATGGTTTCAAAGTTATCAAGTTGTTGCCAAGATCTTGATAAAAGATTATAGAAATATGTTACACAGTGTTCTCCTTGTCTCATGTCATGTAATTTGGCTTCAATTTCATGCATTTCCGAGGTGTTTTCCTTTTGGTAATACAACTCAGTTGTTGCATTCCAAATTTCCTCTACAGTATCATAGAGGATGATTTTTCAGCAATGGTTTTAGACCCTTTGAGAATGGACATCACAAGGCTGTTTTCAACCCTCACTTTTTGTAGGAGGGATCATCAGCCTTGGGTGCCTTGCATTCTCCAATTAGATATTCTTCTTTCCCCTCTTCCAGTTATGAATAGCCTAACTGATCTGGACGACTGGACCATTGAAGAAAGTTGTCCCCATTGAGTTTGTGAGTAGAAAATGGCATCATTGAGGGTTCAGAGTTCCCTGAAGAAGAATTTTGGGTTGTTTCTTCCTTTGAGTTAACTTCTGAAGATTGCTCAGTTGGCATTTAAGAAGATTCGATGAAGAAATTAAGAGATTTGAACCTTATAGCTATGATACAACGCAGAATTTAGAGAGATTTAAGCGATAAATGAAAGAGAAGATGATTGTATATTGCTCAAGTAACTTATCGGGTAGGATGAGTGAGGGATAGCATACTTATAGAGGCCTCCGACGGCTAGAAATACTAACAGCCCACTAATAACGGCTAGCGAACAGTAAAAACAGTTTTACTACACTTAGCCAAGATTAGGACATCTAGGGGATGGTTAGGGAACTAGATAAGCTAAAGAACAGACAATTGATACATCTTTCAACACCTATATATAAAGGCTTTTCCCTATTGAATTTAACATCGAACAATTTTGTTTCCTCACTAAAATATCAGCACTAATTCTAGCAATGGTACACAAAGTAATAAAATGAATGCATTTAATAATAACGCTAATAGTTTTACATAAGTTTGAAGAGCAAGCAGCAGGTTAGTAGGGAGGTGGGTGGATTAGAGTTATTTAGTACTTCCTGAAAATCATGGATGCCAAAGTAAAAACCACAAAAATAGAGAAAATTTTTATAAATTTTGCATTGAGCAGATATACAAGTAAGAAATTAATTCTATAAATGAGAAAGCATTGAGTAGAAAAGTTTAAAACAAACAACTGGAGGACAATTTAAGCAACAAGTCAATTTGGATCTTCAGACACAGCAGCCCCATCTCCTAATGTTCCAACGCTTACAAGTAAATGTGTCACGCATCGCATATTTATTAGCTGAGGTACAATTGGGTGTCACACATGATTAGATAAATAAAACTAAGCACGGACTGCAAGAAACCTGTGATTGAAGGAGCAATAACTTTTGATGATGATGATCATATTTCTTTAACTAAATGACTTGATCATACAACATTGATCAACAATGTCATTCGCATGCATCCGAAAACGGCATTACACTCTAAAAAAAGACCAGGCATACAGACAGCATTATTTCTTGTAATAACTTACATCGCTAGTGACACCGGAAATCAACTTTGGAGTAACTGATGCAAGAACAAGTTTCGCAACAGCAACTGAAGGTACTTCAACAATAATTGTCTTCAAAGCTATGCAAGCTGTATCACGATGCTGGTCTTTTGCATTTAGCATCTTATCGCAAAGTTTATTCGCCATTGCCAGGATATGCTGGTCATGGATGTTCTTCACAAGGGGGACTAGACTGAAAGATGATACAAGGAGAAATAGAACACAATCAACATTCACTCATGGACACTGGCAGCTAACTCTCCATCACGAAAAGAAAACAAAGAAGTCTCAATTTGCACTCAGACAGTCCAAAAGGTATACCAGCATGGAAGATTTAACTGCTGATTGCTTTCTTCTAGCTTAGGGGGAGGGTGTAAAAACCCTATAATAGGTCTACCGACAGCATGGGGAAAAAGTTGATCAAAAAAATGTCAATGTCAAGTTTCATAACTTAGTCTTCATTTAAGTTGGAATAGTAATATAGTAAGAGCTGCATCTGATAGAAGAAACTCGTGAACGTGAAATGATATTTTAATGAAGAAAATGATCATATTTAAAATTTCATGCTACACATCTCCTGGTGACATTTCCAGGCAACATGAAAACTTTTTGTCCAGGAGCCAACCCAGAGAGAGAAGGAGAGAAAGGGAGAAAAAACAAGTTAGGCTTTCCTATCCTCTCCTCTCCGTTCTACAATATTCAAAGAGAAACACAAGAAACTATAAGTAGCTGAAAGCTATTAGTGATTTGACAAGCATGGTTATCAAATGAAGAGCTGCTTTTCAGAGTACTGGTCACTTTATCTTTCTGGATACAGTATTACAGTTGCAAGGACGACTAACTATAGAACCAAAGAAGTACACCACCGAAGAGGGCATGCTTCAGAAATTATTTGAAAAGAGATGTGATATATATATTTAAAAGAGTAAGTGTGAGGGACATGTACTTACCATTTCAGTGCCAAACCAGAAACATCACCAGACGCATCACCGAGTTGTTGAAGAACACTATTTGCTAATTTAGCTTCAAGATCGGCATCAAGTTTAAATCCTTCTTTGTTTAACTCATTTAGCAAATCTGAAGTTGCCATGTATCTATAATCTTTATCCTTCCCAGTCATCTGCAGACCAAGATTATTTTAACATTGATATCAGACGGTAAAGATATCAACAAACTGATTGGAAAAGAATTCTTAACACAGATGAAGAAGGTATATATATTACCTTTTCAAGTATACTGATTATAGTAAAGTTCGCCATTGTTGAATGAGATAAACAAATAAAGCTTTCCGGCTCAAATTTCAGGAAGAAAGCAATCTGCAGTTAAAGAAAAAGGCCCAAATCAACAAAAGCACAAATGACGAAATGAAGAGCATTGGAGCATCTAGCACACGATAAGCAGAATATAAGTTTAGCGGCTATGTTCAGCAAGTTAGAAACCAAATACCACATGAAACTAATAAGGAATTGGAAGGTGTTTTTTTTTTCAAGAAACTCTCGTTCATAGGCATCCATAAAGCCTCTGTCTTTGAAATAATAATTAACCATGTTCAAAATAAAAATGAAGGATAACATAACCAAAAATACTCCTCGGATACCTGATTAAGCCTGCTAAGACTGCCGCCAAGTAACAAAAAGATCTCTTCAAACCATATTTTAAAATCCTTCAACTACTCATTGAACAAAAGGAAATTTCTTTCCTGTTATTTAAACAGAATAGAGCTTGAGGTTTAATCACACATGTTTCTGCCATGATTTTCCACTTATTGTACAACTATTGTTAATATCCTTAATAGTTCATCTTCAGTACCAGGAAAGTGGGGAAAGCATAGAGCCTACACATCTGGTGAAAAGCAAAATATTGCCAAAGATACTGGTTGAATCACAATCAAGGCTGCAAGCTGAGCAACAAAAGGATCTTGCCCTTTCAGCTCAAACAGGAATTGAAAAACAACACTCAGAAATCCTTCAACTACTCACAAATGGTATTGAAACTGAAACCAGCTTAACATTCAATTCGCAGGTTTCTGCCAAAGTCTTCAATATTTTTTACACTTGTCAATAATAGCTCATCCAGGAAAAGGAAGAAATGTTTAATATATGGCAAACACACCCTCATATTAATAACCTAGTCTTCCGGTTACCAATCGCCAAAATGTTTCAACTGCTATAGAACAAATTTTCGCACATATCCCAAATTGACTGTCATGACAGAAAAAGACCCCAAACAAGTCTCATGATATTAGTCCTGCTATAGGTTTCGTGTTCAAGGTTTTAAACCACAAATGAATGTTCTTAAATGAGTTAATTTACAATGGTTACTAGACTAAATTACCCTTCAACATTGCCGCTCCCCTGCCCCATGAAGTAACATAATATATTTAGAGCGGTAGTCATAACAATGGCAACAAAGAAAGAAATACAATAAATGCCTCTTTTGATTTTCTGAAATAACATCTATATTAGGCCCCGAAAAAAATCATAAAATGATGCCCATTGTGGGGCATAGGTAGTGAAAAATGCATTCAATTGCGTCTCTGTGAAAATTTACAAAGTGCAAAGTTGGATCATCAAGCTAAAACGAAGTATTATGTAAGAGACAACGAAATTATATCGAAGTAAAATCGCGCATCGAACAGAAGACACAGGAAGCACCGTTAAACTGAAGCGAGGATTATTTCAATATTACATCATGCACCGAACGGAAGGCACAGGAAGCATAATCTACAGTGAGGCAATACTAGTTAACACCACACCAGAAGACTTTGGACAGACATTTAAAGAAGGGAAAGAAGGTTTATATTTTCGGAAAATTTCCAAAGTCCGATATTCACATCACGTGGTGTGTTCTTCACAGACAACATATCATCTAGTCCATATCACTTTCGTCAAAATTTCATTAGTAGCCACTAGCCAGCATATTCCGCTGTCCATGTGGCCACAAAAACTGCTGCATCTTTAAGTTCAACCACCGGAAGCCCCAGGTATGTTGCCAAAGCACAAGTGACCCCAGCAAGCCGTAATGCTATTGGCCCCCACTATAAAGCTCTAACTATACACTAGACCAATAATACAATGCAAAGAATCATGGGTTACACACCCGGCACAAAAGCGTAACTGACCATATTTTGCTAAATATGATTCTCGTTTATGAGATTATCATGCTAAATCATACAGATGAGCACAAAAACCAAGAAAGCCCATAAAATAAGTGAAACGAAGAAGCTGAAAAACAGTACTGATTTCAAGATAAAATATATGGTGTAATGGTTCACTTGAAACAACTTATGATTCCTGCTCATCAACCTGAACACCATACCCAAACTCCTTGAATGAGTGCTCCAAAAGCACAGACTTTACCAACATACAGGTCTAACACTAACCTAAATACAATATTACAGAAACACAACACAAAACAAACAAACGAAAAGCAGGGGGAAAAAAAAAGATGAATGAGAAGAGTGAATTGCATAACATATTAACACAAACCTGTGTGCAGAATGCAAAGTCGAATACAAAATTCGTACGAAAATCACAAAATCGTTCAGCTCGCGAAGCTTTATAGTCAAGCTAGTCTCGGAATTGTCCAAAGTCCAAACCCTGTCGCAGAAAAAGCGGTGCAAATATGGTCGCCCCTGGGTATACCGTGAGCAGTCAGGCAGTAGAACTAATTCAAGGGAAACAGAAAGACGCACATCGACGAGAAAATATATCGTGGGTTTTGGGATATGAAAAGCAAATTTTTTGTTTAAATTTTCTGATCGATTTCAACTTCTTTGTATTGGTGTCATGTCTTTTAAGCTCAGCCCAAAATTAATGGAAAAACAAAAATTTGGTAGAGCCCAAAATTAATTAATAATTGATGATAAAAAATAAAGTATATTATTTAAAAGAAATTTTGTGCATTATCTTTTTTTTGAACAAACATTTTTTTGTGAATTATCTGTTATTTAAATTTATTTATATAAAACTTAAATTATTGTATCTATCTTGTAATCTATATTATAAATATCATTTATTCTAGTAAAATAATACACGTACATTTTCATTTTTCTTATACTTTATATTTTCTTTTGTTTTGTTTATTTAATTTTATAACACGTTAGCGGAGTATTAAATTCCACCGAGAGGATTCCACCCAAGGTAAAATATTAGAGCATTCAATTCCACCAAAGGTAGTAAAATTTGAAATTTTGTTTTTGTATTTTTGTGCATCTTTGAGTTTTTATTTCTAATGGCTATGGGTCATTAACATTGAAATGCATTTGGAATATATGGATCATGGTAAAATAGTTGTTATTAATAATATTGAGATAAACCAAGACTGTGCAAAAGCCGTGATATTTTTCCATCATCATCTTGATGAGGAATTGAACTGGGAATTTAATGGTGAAAGATCCAAATGAATTATGGATCCATTTGAAAAAGGTTTGACCAATGATTGAACATAAGTATTTAATGATGAAATATCCGTATGAATTATACAACTATTTGAGAGAATGGTTCGACTACTTGAGGTTGGTCGTTTTAGCGAAAGCCATACATGATCGGCTCACGGAACCATTTGAAAGAATGGTTCGACCACTTGAGGTTGGTCATTTTATCGAAAGTCATACGTGATTGGCTCAACCTGCGAATACAAGGTTTTAAATCTGTTAATTCAGCCATTTTTATTACAGCACGATTGAAATTGTATGGTCAAAAAGTGATAGAAGAACACATGCTAAAAAAAATTTCTTCACCTTTCATGCGTGCTCCAGTAGCAGCAATATCGAGAGAAAGGTTTCAAGAGATATTCTGATCTCATTGCATGTCTTTTGCTGGCTGAGCAAAATAATGAGTTGTTGATGAAAAATCACGAGTCCCGTCCTACTGGTGTCAGTCCATTCCCTGAGGTGAATGCAACATAATCTTCAAATTTCATCCGTGGACGTGGACGTGGTCGCGGTGTATATCGTTGTAGAGGCCAAGGTCGTTGACGCGGCCATGGAAGATATGTGACTTATCACAATGACAATCGTGGACGCGCGGTCGTGGAATCATGGTCCTGGACGCGGTTGTGGAAAATACTTGACCTATCATGAGTGAGTGATCCACCGAAGTTGGATCATGATAACAATGAAAAGAAAATATGTGGTGATAAATTCTACCGACGTGGAATGAAAGGGCATTGGTCATATACCTGTTGTACGGCAAAACATCTTGTTGAACAAATAGGTATGATAAAGGTTTGTTGAACTTTATCATGCATCACAGAAAAGGCCCGATAAAGTAATTGAGATAGTAATGTAATTGACACAAGGCCAGATAGTAATTGAGATAGTCATGTTATTGGCACAAGGCCAGATAGTAATGTAATTGAAACAAGGCCAGATAGGCCAAATAGTAACTGAGATTGTAATGTAATTGAGACAAGGCTAGATTGTAACTGAGATAGTAAATGAGACAAGACCATATAAAGTTATCAAGACAAATTTTATTGATCATATGAATGATAATGATGTGATAAATTTTATCGATCATAACAATTACAATGTTGATTTAATTTTGATATGTCACTGATGATAAGTTGTAGATTTCCTTAATGTCGCTTCGATTGTGTCCTTCTTGCTTAATGCCTTTGGCTGATTGTGTATTTTTGCATTCTCTTTTAATCTTATATAATTTCATCTAAATAAAGTCGTCATTGCCAGTGATAGTAGTGATGATAATATTATTTTTATTAAGTTGATTTATGATTCAGTTTCATTAGTAATAAATAATGTAGATTTTGATGGTTTTATTTATATTCATTAGGATGAATTCTTCTCGACATATGTAAAATACTTTTCCTTTCATGCTTGTTATTAAGTGAAATGGATATGGTAGTTACATTGAAAATAATAAGGTTTAATGTTTAAATGTTTTATAATAACAAAGGTTAATGTTTAAATGTTTTATAATAATAGATTATATATCCAATTGACGTAAAATAAGTTCTTTGTGTCTACTGATAAGACCTTTTATGCTATTTTCAATTTTTTAATGATTGTTTTAATTTAACCTTATGGACAAACATAATGATTGTATGTATTTATATTTAAATGTGCTTCGCTTATGGCCAAACATAATGATGGTATGTGTTTATGTTTAAACGTATTTTTCTATGCCAGTTTCCGTAAGCATCTTAGTTGAAACACCTTTTGCATAAGGATAGATTTACATCGTTTCAATTGATATTCTCAATTTGTAGAAAATTGCTTTATACTAATACAATTTTCTAACCACCAGAGAAGATTTCTTCAATATACAATTCATTATCTAGTTCTATCACACTAATTCACTAAAATATTTTAGAATTTGATCGACTATTATTTAATTCTAAAAAAATATTTGAACTCATTATTTTTTTTAGAAGTTGTATGCATTGTTATTTAAATCAAATCATTTTTATTTCTAATAATAATTTCTATGTAATGCATGATTTATTTATTCATTGTATATTATAGAAACACGCATTTAGTCGGGAAAAAATTTGTTGTCATTTATTATAAGAATTTTCGGTTAATGTATTTCATATATCTCAATCAATTAATACAATATTTATAGCCACTAGTAGGGCTTCTACATTACACAATATACCAAAACTACCCTTACTAAATCAATACACAAATCAATATTTTCCATAATCGTAATATATCGTAATACCCCTCAAGTGGGAGCGTGAAGATCTCGAACGCCTAACTTGCGTAGTATAAACTCGAACTATTGTCATCCCAATGCCTTGGTAAAAATGCCCGCCAATTGATGTCCTGTAGGAACATAGGAAGAAAGAATCAAACCATCAGTAATGGCGTCACATACGAAGTGACAGTCAACTTCGATATGCTTCGTGCGTTCATGGAAAACCGGGTTCTGAGCAATATATAGAGCATCTTGACCATCCTTCGAAAAGTCGAATGCCGGAGGGTGCGAACCCCAGGTCACCAATGAATCGCTTGACCGCCAGTTCATGTCAAAGAAGCCATAGATCGAATGCCGGGAGGGTGCCGAACCCCAAGGTCAGCCAGTAACTGCTTCAGCCACTTCAGTTCACATGTCAAAGAAGCCATAGATCGATACTTCGCTTCAGCCGAAGACCGAGACACCATTGTCTGTTTCTTGAAATTCTAGGAGATAGAAGAAAGACCGAGAACCACGAACCATCCACTCAAGGATCTGCGAGTAATTGGGCAACTAGCCCAGTCAGAGTCACACCAACCCTCTAGAAGGAGGGAACTGTCGGAGTGCAGCAAAATACCCTAGCCAGGATGTTTCTTCAAATAGCGGACTAGTCGTAAAGCAGCCTTCCAATGCTCAATCCGGGGGCCTGTATAAACTGTGACAAGACATGAACAGAATACGCCAGATTGGGTCTAGTGACACCGAGATATATAAGTTGTCCAATAAGACGTCGGTACGATGCCGGATCATCCAACAGAGGTCCGGAGGCCATTGCCATCTTATGATTCTGCTCGATAGGAAAGTCAGCTGGTTTGCTCCCAAGTAACCCACCCTCATGTATAATATCCAATGCATATTTCCTCTGATTCAAGAAAATCCCATCTACGTTCCTCGCAACCTCGATGCCAATAAAATATTTGAGAGCCCCGAGATCCTTCATTTTAAAACACTTGCCCAAATAAGATTTAAAAACCGTCATCGGCACTTTGTCATTGCCTGTAATGATCATATCATCAACATACACAAGCACCACAAGATGAATCCCGTCACAAGTCAAAGTAAACAACAAATAGTCAGAGTACGACTAGCGAAATCCATAATCACCCAAAGCGGAGGCAAGCTTCGCAAACCAACACTGTGGTGCCTGTTTCAACCCATACAACGATTTTGCGCATCTTTCAAACCAAATTGGACCCCGGCTTCTCAAATCCATGAGGTATCTTCATATAGATCTCCTCGTCCAAGTCCCCATGCAAAAATGCATTATAGACGTCCATCTGATGAATGTCCCACCGTTTCACCGTGGCGACCTTGAGAACGGTCCGAACCGTAACCATTTTCGCCACAGGGGCAAAAGTCTCTGTATAATAAATACCTTCTTCTTGGTAATGCCTAAAAGCCACTAACCGGGCTTTAAGACGTTGTAGGGTGCCGTGCTCATCATAATTCTCTGTATACACCCATTTACTCCCTAATGCCTATTTCCCGGGGGGGAGGGGTTGCAAAACCCAAGTACCCTGATCTTCAAGTGCCTGAAATTCTTCTGACATGGCCTTACGCCACCCCTCATGTTTGATAGCATCCTTAAAAGATTTAGGAGGATTACCCACTGTAATAGCTGCAAGATACTTGCGATGTTTATCAGAAAACTTATCATAATTAATATAATGCATAAGAGGATAAAGAGTACCTGAGGAAACTGAAGGACCAGAATAGCGTGGAATGGGACTTTTCTGATCAATCAATGTATGCGTCACAAATTCTTGGAAGCGTGAATTCAGAATCTTCTGTCGTCTACCCCTACCCGACTCTTCAATACCATAACCTGGATGTCGCGGTTGTGGTGAAGGCACTATATTAACCCAGTATCACCTGTGTCAACTGTCAAGTCCGTCCCCGCCTCAACCATAGGATCCGGAAAGGGTGGATCCTCGGTAGGAGAGGCATCGAACCCCTGATCTACTATGAAACATCATCAAACAAAGGGTAAAGAACTACAGAGGCTTCACTATCTGTCGGTTGGGAAAAAGGAAACACATGTTCAAAAAATTTAACATCCCTAGAAACAAAGATCTCATCCATATCTAGGTTATACAAGGTTCATCCCTTCTTCACGAACGGGTAGCCAAGGAACACACACTTACGACTCCGGCTAGCAAATTTACGAGTGTGACGATGGTCGTGGGCGTAACATAAACATCCTAAAATTCGAAGCATTGAGAGGTCCGGTTTTTTCCCAAAAAGAGTCTCATAAGGCGTCTTAAAATTCAAAACACTAGACGGTGTTCGGTTAATTATATAAGCCACGGCCATAACACATTCCCTCCAAAACTTAAGCGGAAAATATCCATCAAAACATATAATGCACGTGATCATTAAGAATGTGTTGATGTTTCCGTTCTATCTGGCCGTTCTGTTGAGGAGTACGAACACAATACGTTTCAAAGATGATACCTTATTTATGAAAATAAGGAAGCAAAGGTCTAAATTATGTTCCATTATCACTACAAACCCGTTTAATGGTAACCTCGAACTGACAATAAACTAAATCAATGAAATCCAAGAAAGCAAATTCGACTTCCATTTTATTCAATAATAAATAAATCCAAACCGAACGAGAATAGTCATCAACAATAGTCAAAAAATACGTCGCACCACATGTCGAGGGTACACTATAAGTCCCTCAAAAATCACAATGTATCAACTCAAAAACACGACTAGCTTTATTCTCACTAATGGGAAAAGGTTCACGAGGCTGCTTAGCTCAAAGCAGATATCACATCCATCTTTATGTAAATTTTTGGAAACAGAAATATTGGGAACCTACCGAAGGACTTTTTCTGATGGGTGTCCCAAACGCCGGTGCCACAAATCTGCAGATTTCCCGTCATCAATATTCAAAATCTAAACAGTCCAATCAGCTTCCTCGTCACTCGGTCCTCTATAACACATTATTTCCCCGTAAGTTGCAATACACAATCGATATCATCCTGTAATTGGGTAACCGAAAGCAAGTTGCAATTCAATTTTGGCACATATAAGACATTTTTTAAGCATAAATTTCCGGGCAAAATAACACTCCCTTCATGTGTCACCACTGATGAACTCCCATCGGGTAACTCAATCGGGCACTAAAAAATTGGTCATGGATCAACGAGGGACTTAAAAGAAACAGTCACGTGATGTGTCGCTCTTGTGTCAACAATCCACACAGACTGAGCTGAAAGTCGATATTTCGGTTTGAGCAAATCAACGATACTTTTCCATTAGGCTGGGCTGACGTTGGAAAGGCCTAGTTGCTCAAAAGTACCGATCTTCGCATTCATAACAGATATATTTTCACCAATATAGAAACCCTAAAAGTCGATTACACAAAAAAAACACCAAAAAGCAGCAGTTTGGTCTCGGTTTATTCTTGAGATATTGAACAATCCAATAAAAATTTCTACCGTTCAGATTGTACCAAATAAAGTTACGAACACGCCCTTCAAATTTTCGTCACGATCGGAGTCCGTTTCAATGTCCGATCGTCGCCGGAAAACTTATGTTGCAACAGTTAACATCAGTTCGGTCGTGGGAAATTTCAGAGAAATTGAACCAATCAATCAGAAATTCCACCATTCAGATTTCCGAAGACAAAATTTCGAACAACCCTTCCATATTTCGTCACGATCGGGGTCTGTTTCAATATCAGATCGTCGCCTGAAATATTCTACTGCAGTAGTTAAAAGAGCAGTGCTTTTTTTTCAACATGTCTCTGATACCATGACAATTTTCGGTTAATGTATTTCGTATATCTTTAATCAATCAATGAGTACAATATTTATACCCACTAGTACGGCTTCTACATTACACAATATACCAATACTACCCTTACTAAATCAATACACAAATCAATATTTTCCATAATCGTAATATATCATAATATATTATGCAAGTGATCACATTTTTGACAATTGTTTGGCTAGGTAATATAGTGTCTCTTGATGTATGGTTTTACCGACTTTTCAGTTATCTATGATTCATAGTGTCTCTTGCTTGTATTATGTTGTTTGATTGTCAATATTATTATTAAATTTCAAAGTTCTGTTTGACTTAATCATCCTAATAAGCATTGTGAGAGATTTTTTAATGGTTTTAAGATGCAGTTCAAGTCATATTTTTCTAGAAAACTATTACTCTTCGCATTATATACTTTGGTTTTATTATATATGTCTCGTACAATACCTCATATGTGATGAAAAATATTATTAATCTCTTCATAAATTATTGACTTTATGTATGGAGAGAAATTGTAATATTAATTTGACACTGCAATTCGTTATATGTTTTGGCATTTATTAAAGTTTGGTCTGTGAATTGTTACTATTTGAACGGATTTTAACATGTGTCATTGGTTACTGTGGTTATATTTATGTGAAAATTATGATCCCATCAGAATTTGGTTGGTTAAGAAAATTGGTATAACCAATATAGTGTATTGATGAAGTTTGTAGAATTACAAACAAACAAACTAAAATGCGGAATTATTATTGATCAAATAAAAGTTACAAGTTGTTTACAATGTGGCTGATCATGGGGTATTTATAACATCATACACCTCATGAATCAGTTGCAAGTAAGTTACAAACAGTTATAACAGATTACAACAAAATAACCATTTTCTATATCGAACTAACTAATCAGCAGGCTGCTGATGATTATACTGTCAGCAGGTTGTTGATGTTCATGTTGTCAGCAGGCTGCTGGTGTCTTCATATCATCAACAGCTTGTGCACTCAGCATTTCTTTCAGTCTATATACTGTAACACCCCCTCAAGCTGAGAGTGGTACATGAACAGCTTGCACTTAGCATTCCTTTCAGCCACTTGAAGTCTGGAAGATCTTTGAACTCCTAATTTATCTAGTAAATAAGAGAAAATAGGTGCATCAAAGGCCTTGGTGAGGATGTCAACTATTTGTTCTTTTGTATTGACTGGAAGAAGTTTGATGAGCCCTGATTTGACTTTGTTACTCACAACATGGCAGTCAATTTCAATATATGTTTGGTTCTTTCATGAAATACAGGATTGTGAGCAATGTGCGTTGCACTAGCATTGTCACAAAATAACACAGTAGGCAACTGAACTGGAATTTGTAAATCCTGTAGTATATAGATAAGCCACTGGATTTCACAAACTACATTTGCCATGGCCCTGTACTCAGCCTCTGATGAGCTTTTAGCAATTGTTGTTTGTTTCTTTGCCTTCTAGGAGATTGGAGCATCTTCTAGGATATAACCTGATACTAATCTTCTTGTTTCAGGACAACCAGCCCAATCACTATCTGTAAAACCCTTAAGTACCAGATTATTGTTTGCTGGGAAAAGGATTCCTTGAACAGGATTGGTCTTCAAGTATCTCAACAGTCTATAGGCTACCTTCATATGGTTTTCAGTAGTAAGAGTATCCAGGAATTGACTTAGTTGTTGAACTACAAAGGCAATGTCTAGTCTTGTAAAAGTGAGGTAAATTAATTTACCTACTAGGGATCTGTATGCAGTATTATCTTCTAAAAGTGGTGAATCACCATGTTGTAAAGTCTGCTTGGACTTCATAGGTGTCTTAGCAAGTTTAGCTCCCAAAAATTCATATTCTTCTAGGAGGTTAAGGGTGTATTTCCTTTGTGGAATGGATATGCCTTTTGGACATCTAGCAGCCTCAATACCTAGGAAATATCTCAATTTTCCAAGATCATTGATAGTGAACTGTTCATGTAGAGCATCTTTGACTTGTTGAATTAATTCTTCACTAGAGCTTGTTGCTATGATGTCATCTATATAGACCAATAAAGCAATACAGGAATCTCATGATCATTTTGTAAACAAACTGTGGTCATTTTTGGATTGAGTAAATCCTTGAGCTTCCAAAGACTCAGTCAACTTGAAATTCCATTGTCTGATGGCTTGCTTGAGGCCATACAATGACTTAGTAAGCCTGCAAACTTGATTTGGTTTGGTTCAGACACAACTGAGGTAATCGCATGTACACTTCTTCATGTAAATATCTATGTAAAGGCGATTTACATCCATCGATGTAAATGCCAATTGTTGGTCTTTATTCTTTGTAAGTAATGCTCTAACTGTGGTGATCTTGACAACAGGTGAGAAGGTTTCGTGATAATCAATCCTATATGTTTGAGTGTAGCCTTTTGCTACTAATCTAGTTTTATATCTCTCTACTGAACCATCAGGGTTGTATTGATTCTGTACACCTATTTGCATCCAATAGGTTTTTTGCCTGGGGGCAGATCAACTATCTCCTATGTGTGAGTCATTTGTAAAGCTGCAATTTCTTTGTTCATTGCCTCATTCCATTCATCATGCTTGATAGCTTGATTGTAGGTCTTAGGCTTTTTAACAGCATCAATAGCATTGATGAATTTGGCATAGTCTGTTGAGAGGTTGTCCATACTCATTACTGCACTCAGCAGATATAGAGTCTGTTGAACATTATGAGCACCCCTTTGATAAAAGGTTGGTGGTTTCCTTGTTCTTGCGGACCTTCTTAGTTGTGTGGGTTCAAGTACTGGTTCATGCCTTGCATTGGATGTGTCAGCTACTGTTGATCCCATTGCTGTTTGATCTGCTGACACATTCAGCAGGTCATCAAAACTGTCCATTACTGGCAAAGGAACAGGCATGTCAGCAAGATGTCTAGGCTTTCCCAACCCCTTGAAAAATAGGAAAATAAGTTTCATGGAATTGAGTATTTCTAGCAACAAAGATATCTTTGTTGGTAATATCTAAGAGAAGGGCACCCTTGGAGGTGGTTGAATTTCCAAGATAGACACAAGTCCTACATCTTGAGTCAAATTTGGTTCTATATTGCTGAAGTGTGCACGAAAAAACTAAGCAACCAAAAACTTTAAACACAAAATAATCTGGTTTGGTGCCATAAAGAATTTCATGTGGAGTGCTTTCTCTCAGCAGTGGTGTAGGCGTGGCATTAATCAATTTTACAGCGTGTAAAAGTGATTGAAGTCAAGTTAAATTATTAACTCGATGCCTAAATAACCACTAGCAAGTGAACTAGGTTCAATCGCAGTATAGCTAGATAGAGTCGAGGTCGATCCCACAGAGAATCAATTTGTGGATCCTACTTAAACAGTCAACCTACTTATTTCGTTTAACAAAGACGGTCTATGACCAACATAAGATACGAGAAAATAAAAACACATTTAAACGTATAAACAAACAACATGTAAACAAATAACGTAATCAACTACCCAATTATAACTGTAATCATTTGGATCTAGACAATTTATATAACAACGAGACTTATCAACTATTAATCCGTTCATATCTGTTTATATTGGCTACGGGAGTCATCCTCTAAAACTTGACGTAGCACCGGTAGGTCACTAGATCACTGTGATATTGTTATGTGACTTCGCCTTTTAAGTGCCTCCATCTCATATAACTCACACGCTTACGACTCTAAGGATTCCGATATTAACCGTACACCTCGCCTCAGGCAACATTCCTATGGTTAGGCGCATTTCCTAAACGATCACTCAAACTCTCGTCCAACTAACAATTACCAAGTTATAATCTCATGCTAGTTTACGATCTACGTATAAACAAGGTGCGCGCGCAATTCCTAATATAAACCTTCCTAGATAACGCCGAACGTCCGTGAAGATCAATTCATAAGCCTACCTAAGAGTTTTATATTGGTATTTCCTTTTACACGCTTTTAATTAAATCAAGCGAGTAACGAGCCAAAGCCATACCTACCGAGATAATGATTCAATTAAGCTAATCTAATCATAAAGACGTGACTGATTAACGGATGAAGCAGGGTTAGAGGCTCTCGGTCGACCGAATGCATAGGCTCGGTCGACCGAGTGACACCACTCAGTCACCCGAGCGCTCACTCCCCAGATTACACCCCTAAATATATTTCTCAGCGTTTCTCATACGAATCGGATTATATAGTGAATCATCAGGACATTATATAAATTAACCTAGATACACGTAAATTAAACACGTAGATTCATCCATAAATCTTAGGAAGAGGACGTAGGGTATGAGATCCTCATAGACAAGGCATCATCACTTCCCTAACGTCATAGCCTAGATCTACATCATCTAGCTATGAATAACTACTCAAACAATCAAAGCATAATTGGGAAATTAATCACTAAAAGAAAACAAGAAGAGAAACTAGGGCTTACATTATTGCACCCCCAGCGCTTTCACAAGCCTAACGAATCCTTATTTGCTTGTATGTATAAATGAATGAATTGGTATTGGTGTCTTTAAAAAATACAAAGGACTTATGTTTATATAGAGCTACAGCCGACTTAAGAAGACCAACTTAAAATGCCGACATTAGTGAACCCTAACCGCCTCAAAGGATGCATTGGACTTCTGCTGGGCTTCGTGGACACTCGGTCGACCGAATGTATAGGCTTGGTCGACCGAGCCTTCTGTCTTCTGGGCTTCCTATCGTTTTTGTCTTGGGCCGCCTGAACATGTCTGCAATCCATTAAACCTTCTCCGAATTCCCTCCTTTCTGCTTCCTCAAATAGCCCATTGCAAATTTAGCATAAAACACGGTCTGTAACATCAAATAATACAATAAAACCTTTAAATACACAATAATGAATCGTAACCCTTGGCATAAGTAAATTCAGCATATTACGACTAATTATTGCTATATTATAGTTCTTTCAAACTAGAATCGGGGATAAAAACCATAGAATAACGGGCGTAAAATAACCGTTATCAACTACCACCCACTTAGCCTTTGATCGTCCCGATCAAAATATCAATAAGCCATTCCCCATAAACTACTTTCCCGTGGTCACAGTATACTGACACAAGAAACTCGAATCAACTCATACCCTCTATGCTCATCAGATAGCCATTATCCACTATTCATCATGAATCGAAGTGATGTGTGCATGTGCATTGAGTTTTAGATATTCGTAGCAAGATTAGAGTTTATGCAAACTTTGCCGTCTTATCGTATCAACATCAGTATTCCCATTTCTTTAGCCTTTTATAGCACTAGAGCAATAAGCAAGAGCTTATCTATCGGGTTTTGGACTTGGAGACCGAGAAAAATACTCAAAGCCTCTATAGGAGTATTTTTTTTTTCAATCTTCCATATCTTCGAATACTACCAATCTCAAGGGAGAAAACTTTTTCGTATCCCCCTATCTCAGATCAAATATAGCATCAAATATTACCACAAGCGCAAGGCTACTTTGGTAACTTACTACAAGCCCAGTGCTTTAGTATTATCAACACAGGTGTGTCTCAAGCTTATTACTCAGCTTTTGTGGCTAGAATTTTAGGAACACATCAGACAATAAACTTGACACTAGGTAAGCATAACGCAATGTACACATACTTTTTTCATTTTTATAATAAGCGTAGTACAACTCGATTCATTTATCGAATAATTGAATAATAAACAACTACTCGCAATGGACAATATGAATATCATTAAGTTTACTAATCAATAAATCGCAGAAGTATAAAGTGATCACGTACTCATGAAATATGGTTTATTTCTTATTAGATATAATTATCAGGAACTCACCAAGGTAAATGTGATTCTAAGTTAACGAAAAATTTTAAAGTTCGCACATTTTATTATTTCTTTGATATGTGGAAACTTGTTTGAGCTAAGTGACTCGTACCCCCCACTTAAACCATGCATTGTCCTCAATGTATAAAAATCGGAAAAAGAAAAAACTAAGAAAATGAACTTAGCTCTGGATAAGTGTGGAAGTTGAACAAGTCTTGGGAATTCGGCAAAGTCTAACAGGCACAGGCATAGGCCGCTAGCAGGGCAGAAGAATAATCACTGTAATATGCAACTTAAACAAAGCTCGAAACTCGGTACAGGATTAGTCCAAATAGTAATAATCAGAAAAGGGGACCGTAAAAGAGATAACAAATTCCTTAAACATTTTCAAGTCCATAAATTCATGATTACATGTCAATATATTTCAACAAGTCCAAAACATTACATGAGTTCGAATTTAGGAAGTAGGGAAACCTACTCTATATAACACGACATACTAGTAGAACCGAGTCAAAAAATAAAAAAAAACGCGTTAATCATAGGAAATGCAAATTCGGAAATATAAATGCTTAATCCCAAGTAGGATTGAATGGTGCTAGTTGCAAATTGTTCGGGCCGGCTTTGGCAGCATCGTCCTCGGGCTCCCCTGCTTGTTCTTGATCGTGGCCGTGAACTATAGGTGGTGCCACAGAATCTAAAGATAAGATAGGCATTGGCTCCACATAGGAATCGTTGCCTAACACTGGACACTCGGCTCCCTCACAGAATGTAGTAATCAGTGAACCAAAATGTAAGGTGTGCCGAGGCTTGAGGGCATTGTCTGTCATTTCCTTGCGTATCAATGCCCCCACATTCACGGGCCATCCCATGTATAACCAATAAAGCAGAGTGGCATGGGCATAATATACCGTAGATACATGCTTGGCCGGAAAGGGATTAGAACGGATAAGCCGATGAAGGCATTTATCCTCCCATCTCCTGAAATCGGGTTCCGCAAATGTGCGGGCAACCTCTCCTATAGTCCATTCTATCCCCAGATAGGCACCAACTTCCTCCAACCAAGCGTCGGACCCGTCAAATGTCACCATATACTCCGGCCCGTCCTCCGAGATATCCAGACCAAAATAAGCATTAAACGTTCCCGGAGAAATTACAATCGGTCGTCCACGAATGGTAACAATATTGGTATCGGGATGTACGCGTAAGTAGGAATAAAATTCCCTTACCCAATTGACGTTGACTCGGCCGGGGGGCGCTACGACATCTCGCCACTGATAACGTTCCACCAATTCCAAAAGCTCATCTCCACAATTATCCAAATCCAGTCTTCGAGCTCGATGTATGGGGGCATTCGAGAAATTATTAATAAATGAAGCATATACCTCCCGACTCGTGAATTGTGGTACCCCGTTGATTAATGGTATGTTGCCTTCAACTGCCACAAATTGGGTGGCTCTGCGTTTTCTTGGTGGCATTCGATTGCATAAGCAAAGACAAAGAAGCCGGACGGCGGCAAGAGGGAGACTCGGTCGATCGAGAGTAATCACTCGGTTGACGAGTGTCCGGTGGGCAAGTGTTGCTTCGCTTTCGCTCAGATCCTCCTGTGGATCGAGTTGGCCGATCAGAAAAAGTTTCGACATCTCCTTTGCGATTAAAAGATGAAAAGTGAGTGAGATGGTGTAATGGATGAAGATTTTCAAAATATTTCCATTTGATTTCTACAAGGATTTGGGGAAAAGGTAGGTGGAGAATTTGGATGAAGAAAATGGAGAAGAGGATGAATGGGTTAAATAGAAAAAGGAGAAATTGAAAAGTGGAATGTGATTGGTGGATAAGAATGGTTGGGGATTGATGAGGTGTAAAGGTGGAATTTGAAAGTTTAAATTGAAAGAATAAAGAAATTGGGAAGAGGGAAAGGTGTATAGGGATATGTAGAAATAAATGGTGTTGACCATTTAATTATGACACACCGAAAATTAACTACAACATATAACCATGCCAAAACTATTATTTCACTTTTTCAATCCATACCGCAAAAATTAACCCAACCGACAAGTTGTCCCAAGCACAAAAACATTCTCATTCTTTTCAACAAAATCAAACAATCTGGCCTACAACATTTTTTTAAAATAACGCATTTCTATTTCCTTAATCAACATTTTTTTACAAAGACTCGGGTACTACACCCTATTTCACGTAAAAACGATTCGAATAAAAAAAAGATTTTTTGCACATCCTTAACTTAGCAGTCGTCGGAACACGGCAAAAAAAAAAAAAAAAACTTCTTATCGTTTCACGCTACTTTTTTTATTTTTATTTTTAAATGAAATAAAATGACGAAAAATAGAAATAGTTCTACAGTTTAAGTCAGTAGCTCGACTCTCCAAAAATCATCACTTTCTACGAACTGCTTCTTGGCTTGCCAGGTTTTCACCCGGTTAGCCTTTACCAAAATGTCTTCTTGTGCCATTTTGCACGAAAGTGCCTTCCGCGAGATGTGAGTCCAACTAAAAGACCGCCGAATCTGGTCCATCCAAGCAAGCTCCAACTTTCGTGATTGTCTCAGAACTAGATGAGCTCTCTTTAGCACGAACTCTACGGGTTCGTTTCTTTGCTTGCTTCCTTCTATCCTTGGGTCTGGAGAAAGGTAGGCCTTCAGAATTATGATTTTCTAGAACAGGGGCAGGCTCGACAACTTTCTCACGACTCAGAACTGTAAGGGTCTCATCTCTTCCTTCTATCTCGTCATCAAGACTTTTTCTCGATTCCGAGTCAAACTGGTTTCAATTACCACCTCCTATAACATTCACGCTACCGAATAAGGAAATCTGGATTCCTCGTCCCATAGGTCTCGTAACCCTTAGCATCGAAAATGTAATCTCACGCCCGACATACAATTAGGGCTCTGAAGTATTGATAAAGGCTCTCCCTAAAATGATAGGCGTTGACGGTGCTCATCTATATCCATAACAACTATATCTATCTTAAACCTGAAATTGTCCTATGCCAATGATCATATTATTCATATTTCCCGGACATGATCGTTTCGGTCCTATCCGCAAACCTAACTTGCAATGGAATATTTGTGGGGTAAGGATTAGATTTCTCTCACAAAACTCTTCGAAAATGTTCAGACTCGAGTTTAATCTATCAAAGCCAACCCTAGGCATGTTCTTTCTAAGGTAACCTCTACCATAAATGCTCCTGGTCATCTAGTTTCGCATCAACCGAAGCTTCATTCTCAATATGCGTTTGCATCTCTCGGGATGAGCGACTATAGGCGATTTAGGTCTATGCTAACCTCGTAATCAGATTATATATCCGACATGTGATGCATGTAGTCATATCCTCGAGTCCGAATCAAGAAATCTCTTCAGATTTAACTTGGACATACCTCTGTATATGTAAGCTTTTAGACTCTTTTGTCTTCTTAGCTTCTTGAATTCTTGCCTTCATCTTCGCTATTCTCTCCTTGAGTTTAGGTGTCAACGGCTTTCTTGGTGTGGTTTTGGTTCACAGCACCAAGACTTCTTCTCCTCGAGCCTCAGAAGACTGATGTGATGACATTTTGCTAAACAGTTCGCTTGAGTGATTCCTTCTGATTAGCTGCATCATAAGAAAAACAACAAACGGTCATTGAACTAACAGGCAATATGATTACTCATACTGCTGCTAGGCTTATAACCTACTACTGAGAAAAAACAGAATCTCAGGGGGAAGACAGCTGTCAGAAAATAGAAAATGGCCTCGGTCGACCGAGTGATAACGTTCGGTCGACCGAACATACAGATTATTTTATTATATGTATATATAAAAAATTATCATTTATTTATTTATTTATTTATTTATTTTTTTTTTTGTATAATTGAAGAAAACAGATAAACGAAATAATTAAGTAGATTATTTAAGCAATTGGACCATTGATTCCCCGGCAACGGCGCCAAAAACTTGATTGAAGTCAAGTTAAATTATTAACTCGATGCCTAAATAACCACTAGCAAGTGAACTAGGTTCAATCGCAGTATAACTAGATAGAGTCGAGGTCGATCCCACAGAGAATCAATTTGTGGATCCTACTTAAACAGTCAACCTACTTATTGCGTTTAACAAAGACGGTCTATGACCAACATAAGATACGAGAAAAGAAAAACACATTTAAACGTATAAACAAACAACATGTAAACAAATAACGTAATCAACTACCCAATTATAACTGTAATCATTTGGATCTAGACAATTTATATAACAACGAGACTTATCAACTATTAATCCGTTCATATCTGTTTATATTGGCTACGGGAGTCATCCTCTAAAACTTGACGTAGCACCGGTAGTCACTAGATCACGCGTGATATTGTTACGTGACTTCGCGCTTTTAAGTGCCTCCATCTCATATAACTCACACGCTTACGACTCTAAGGATGCCGATATTAACCGCACACCTCGCTCAGGCAACATTCCTATGGTTAGGCGTACTTCCTAAACGATCACTCAAACTCTCATCCAACTAACAATTACCAAGTTATAATCTCATGCTAGTTTGCGATCTACGTATAAACAAGGTGCGCGCAATTCCCTAATATAAACCTTCCTAGATAACGCTGAACGTCCGTGAAGATCAATTCATAAGCCTACCTAAGAGTTTTATATTGGTATTTCCTTTTTACACGTTTTAATTAAATCAAGCGAGTAACGAGCCATAGCCATACCTACTGAGATAACAGATTCAATTAAGCTAATCTAATCATAAAGACGTGATCGATTAACGGATGAAGCAGGTTAGAGGCTCTCGGTCGACCGAATGCATAGGCTCGGTCGACCGAGTGACACCACTACCACCCGAGCGCCACTCCCAGATTACACCCCCGAATATATTTTCGGCGTTTCTCATACGAATCGGATTATATAGTGAATCATCGGACATTATATAAATTAACCTAGATACACGTAAATTAAACACGTAGATTCATCCATAAATCTTAGGAAGAGGACGTAGGTATGAGATCCTCGCTGCACAAGGCATCATCACTTCCCTAACGTCATAGCCTAGATCTACATCATCTAGCTATGAATAACTACTTGTTAAGGGTATTTTTATACGGTTTTTAACGTTATATTTGATAATGATTTCCTCCGTATTTGTATAATTTGCATAGAAAACGAGTGTTTAAATGATTTATTAAGCAAGTAAGATTTTGATTAGTTTATTTGCAAAATGAGGTTGTGTATGTGTTTTAATTATGGTTTTACGAGTATTTGGATTGTGTTACGTTTTGCGGTGTTTTTGATGTCATGTAGTACATGTTGGAGGTGAATTGATGATCAAATGTTGATATAATTCGAGCTAAATCAAGAAAGAGACGAGGAAAGAAGGATAAAGATGGAAGAAGGAGGAGATAAAGATCAAGAAATCAAGTTACAAGACATATGGACGTTCGTCCGGTCCCGCCCAGAGTGGACGGGCGTTTGATAAAGCAGACGGGCGTCCAGGGAAGTATTTTGATACAGAGAGTTTGGACGCTGGATGAACGAATTTTGACAATCTTCGAACCCTAAACCCTAGGGGCGGCTTTGGCTGCGATTTTACACTTTTTATTTCCATTTTATGCAACTTTAAATTCGATAAAAGTAGGCTAGTTCTATGTTATTTTTCTCGCTTTTCGGGTTGTCGAGGATGCTCAGAGGCTAGAACCTCCTTCAAACGAGAATTGTGAAGCCACAAGATCGAATTGATCTCTTTATTTCGACTTTTACTGTGAGTATTTACTACGGTTGTTTCTTATCTATGCATATTCTTGTTTTAACGCAATTATATTGGAAGATATGTTGTGTGCTTGATATGTTATTGTTTGATGGAAATCTTGAATAGCATAGATCACCATAGATAAGAATAGTTCATTAGATTTACATTAATGGAAGTTAGTAAGTCTAAAAACTAGATCGTTAACGTAAAAGTTGACACCTTTGATCTTTTTAACGTGTTAATTTAGTATTGGAAGATACTAGGTTAATAGATGGATTGCCCAAGGAATTAGGAGTTCATGTTTAGGTAAGGTGAATCACAACCTAAGTAAATACCACGTAAAATCGAGATAATAGATCAATGCATGTTGATAGGTGGATCAATCCTCGTTTGTCTTTTATAAACTTGATTTACAATCCCCATAGCTTAGTTTAGATTAGTTGATCTATTTTCCTGCACTTTAGTTTAGTTTTTATCGCTTTCAGTCTTGCCTAGCATTGGAGCAATCCTCTCTGCCTAGTTAATTTTCTGCATATTTGGTAGTTTAGTTCTTCGCTTAGTTTAGCTTCGTGACATAGGTTAGTTTAAACAAAAACTAGGATTCACAACGCCTAGTTCCTCAGAAGATCGACCCGGCATAGCCTCTATACTACGATCCTTGCACTTGAGGTTAACCGGTTTATTACTTGTTGTTTTGTATTGATAAAATCCGGGACACTACTCAAACAATCAAAGCATAATTGGGAAATTAATCACTAAAAGAAAACAAGAAGAGAAACTAGGGCTTACATTATTGCACCCCCAGCTCTTTCACAAGCCTAACGAATCCTTATTTGCTTGTATGTATAAATGAATGAATTGGTATTGGTGTCTTTAAAAAATACAAAGGACTTATGTTTATATAGAGCTACAGCCGACTTAAGAAGACCGGCTTAAAATGCCGACATTAGTGAACCCTAACCGCCTCAAAGGATGCATTGGACTTCTGCTGGGCTTCGTGGACACTCGGTCGACCGAATGTATAGGCTCGGTCGACCGAGCCTTCGCCTTCTGGGCTTCCTCTCGTTTTTGTCTTGGGCCGCCTGAACATGTCTGCAATCCATTAAACCTAGCTTCTCCGAATTCCCTCCTTTCTGCTTCCTCAAATAGCCCACTGCAAATTTAGCATAAAACACGGTCTGTAACATCAAATAATACAATAAAACCTTTAAATACACAATAATGAATCGTAACCCTTGGCATAAGTAAATTCAGCATATTACGACTAATTATTATTATATTATAGTTCTTTCAAACTAGAATAGGTGATAAAAACCATAGAATAACGGGCGTAAAATGACCGTTATCAAAAAGACAAAAACCCCAATATTCAATTGGTAGATTACTCTGGAACCTCAAACCTCTTGCAACATTCAGCAGATGCTGATGTTGTCTTTCAACAATACCATTTTGCGCAGGTGTACTGACACAAGATGTCTGATGTATGATACACCGTTGAGCATAAAAGTCAGTAAGTTGTAATTCTGCACCGTTGTTAGATCTAATTACTTTAATAACTTTATGAAACTGAGTAGAAACAAATTTAACAAAAGATTTAACAAGGCCAGAGGCTTAGATTTAAGCCTCATAAGAAAAACCCAAGTAAATCTAGAAAAATCATCCACAACAGTAAGAAAATATTGTTGTCCATTTACAGTATGTTGTCTCAAAAGACCCTAAATATCCATATGAACAAGGTCAAAAGTACTATCTATAGCAGTTGTACTTAAAGGAAAAGGGTTTTTCTTCAGTTTAGCCATAGAGTAGACATAGCAAAGATCATGATTACAAAATTTGACATCAGCAGACTGTGAACTGATGACTTGCAGTCTTTTATCTGGCAAGTGTCCTAGCCTGCACAAAAGTGCATCATCTAATCTATCAGATAGAGTGTGATTTGCTACAGCATTGGAAACATAGAGTCTTATTTGTTGATCCATGACATAGAGTCCTCTCTGTATTTCAAAGCTGAACCAATAATGTTCTTGTTCTTGTCCTGCAAAACACACTTGTTAACAAAAAAGACAACTACACCTTTTGTATGATTAATAAAAGAAGGTAAAGACAAAAGGTTATACCTAAAACCAGGAATGCAAACCACATCATGTAGGACCAATTGAGTGTTAATCCTCACTTGTCCTATATGTGTGACAGAAACATTATTTTCATTAGGTAATCTCATTTATATACCAGATGAAGGTTTGGGATTGCTTAACGGATCTAATGATCCTACAATATGATATGTGGCACCAGAGTCCACGATCCATTGTATTGATCTTAATAAATTTAGGTCACCTGTTCCTGTAGCAGGTGAGTAGTGTGTAACAACATCAGCAGGTTGGCCAACAGCGAACCCTGCATGTTTAGGAGGATCATTCAGCAGAGCCATCAACTTGTCAAGTTGTTGTGCAGTAAGATTGGGAAACCTTGGTCCAGCAGACCTGCTTGGTGACTGATCTTCTTCTGCTGATTGTTCCTCTTCTACCATCTATGCCCTTTTTGACTTGAAACCAGGGGGAAAGCCATGCTTCTTGTAACAAGTCTTCTCAGTATGGCCTTTAATCCACAGAAACAACATTGCATCTTTTTGGGATTTTTAGGCATGGGATTTGCAGCAGAGTTAGGTCTGCTGACAGCCTGATTGTGTCCCTGTCCATTCTTTTGTGACAATAGGACCATGGAATATTGATTCTTGGCCTTGTTAGCCACATATGACTTATGTCTCTCAAACTTGATTATCATTGCAAATGCATCATGAATTTTTGGAAAAAGGCACCATCAACCTTGCATGTGAGACCATTGGTTCAAACTCATCCCTTAATCCTTTATGGAATTTCATGACATGTTCAGCCTCCATATGATCCATCAGATTGCTGATTGCATTGTAGTGACATTGAGGATCACATGAATAGATTGTCACAGGCCTGATGGTCTTGATTTCTTCCCAAAGAATCATCAATTTTGTAAAATATTGATTGACAGAATATGTGCCTTGTTTCGGTAGATGCATTTCTTCAAGAAGATCTGAAAGTATTTGTTGGGAAATTGTTGTGCCCACAATATCTGATATAAATATGTTTGATTAATTTTACACTTATACAAATTATATGTGTCATACAATTTTATTGACTAACTCCGCCATGAAGTCATATGACTTACAACGGCATTCTTATGTTTATCTTGCAGAACCTTAATCACTTGCACACACTATCACACCATAAATGATTAAAATAACCTTTTGATAAATATTATCATACACTAATTATATGATATGGTGTGACACTGGGCTTATTTATTTATTTAACTACCTGATATACAATAAAAAATTGCATTGGGCCTTTGCAATATTGTATAAACCGGCCTGGTCTGCCAAACAACCTTTGAACCGAGCCTGGTCTGTCAAACAACTTTTGAACCGAGTCCTAACCCTAAAAGCTCAACTCAATCTCCTAAGATATAAATACCCCTAACCCCAAAACCTAAACACTTTCGCCGCTTTTACTCTCAGACTCTCATCTTCCTCATTTTCTCTCCTCAACCTCTTCTCTCCTCTTCCATGGCGATCTCAGCCATTTCCGGCCAAGAGCCAATCCTTTTTTTTTTCTTTCGATTTTCATCTCCTCCTCCTCCTCTTTCTATTGATATAACTCAATCATAATTTCATCAAGAAAACAGTCATCGATCTTCCTTTTTCTTAGTCGCCTTTCTCCCGAATATCCGACCTCCATTAAAACCGTTTCTCCGGTGCGCAGTCACACCTTTACCTCTCTCGGTCACCCTAAAGACGCGTTTCACCAAGAAATCAAACCCTAAAACTTATAGGTTCTTCATCTTATCAAATCCGTTTGAGAAAATGGTTATGTCTCTTCATCTTCAACAAATCATTTTAAAGGAGTCTTCTTTTGCTAAGTCTATCAATCTCCTACCCTTGACTCTCTGATTGTTCGAATTTAAAGTCGAAGAAGCATAGGTGTCTCAGATCGAAAAAGGAGCGGTTATTGACTCAAATAGTCAGATTCAGAGTTAAATTTTGAAGAAGATCGAAAAATGCTTTTCAAGATCGAAGAAAGATCTGCTCTTTCTTATCAGAATGATCTCTCTCCTTATATCGATTAGGGTAAGGTCCGATTTAACAGATAATCGGCTCAGGTATCAAGGCTGTCAATTTTTCTGGTTTAAATCACTAAAATGTTGATATGGGATGTCGCATGTTGTATATCTGAGTATATCTGAATATGTAATATGAATGTGCTTATGTGTGTCAGTATGTATCTTGTCTCCCAGATCATTGAATGCATGTGTGTACTGATGTATTTGTTTTATCTGTAAAAGTGTTTGATTTTATACCACATAAGTTTGAACACTTCATAAAAACGGCTCTCTGTTTTGATCTGTGAAACATGTTAAAAAGGATATGTATGATACTCTGTACTTTGATAAAATCCAAGTCCTTGATAATTGACCGAGTCACTTAAAGATCCTTTCATGCTTAAATCCATATCTCACAAGAGAATTTATGTAATGATTGTCATCTAATAACTTGTTATATGCTACTTTGTTATATTACAGTCTACACAAGTCTCACACACTCGCAAATCGATTTTATGTATGTTTAAATGTTGTGACTCTGACTCTAGGATTGCACTCTGTCCTTGAGAAAAATACACTCTCACACACCTCACAAAACTTGCATGTTATGGTACTTATTCGACTCTTAAATCTGTGTATACAAGGACTGATCTCAAATCGGTGTTCATGTGTGTTCATGTGATATGTGCTAAATGTCACAGAAATGATGTCCTATTATATACTTAGTGTGAACAAACCTATCTCTATATTTGTTCACATTAATTATATATATATACACAACTCTACATATGATATATATTGGCAATTGCATTTCATATAGGTTAGGTCATTTAAATAACTAAAACCTAATAATAAAAATAAATAAATTAAATGTCTGTCTGCATATAAAAAGTCACTGCTATTAATGACATTTATTTAAGGTAGTTGGATTACAGCATTAAACATTATGTGTGCCACATTGGGCTGTTAAAACATCTGAAGAGTCTCTCTTTAATAATAATCTCGAGCTCCACAGCCCACTCACCCACTCACCTATAGATGCATTTAATTGATGCATCATTCCACACACCCCCACCGCTATATATATCATATACATCAAAGCGATCAAGAACTAAAATCGATCAAACATTTTCTCTCATACTAAAACAGCCTTGTTTTCGAGAAAAGTCGCCGCTATATTCTTCTAAGTAATACACTGGTATTACTTCTAAGTAATATACCGAAGTCATACCGAACTCAAGGTGTGGGATTGCATTGAGCTGGATTAGGACTTGGATCGCTTTCTAGAGTCTTTTTCTCTTTGTCACTGCACCGTTTTCTTCTCACACTTGAGTCTTTGACTCCTTCAGTAAGTTCACTGTTTATCTTTTACTTTCTAAGTGCTGTATTTCATCTGTGTAATTGAAATAGGACTTAGTTAGTTTAGATACCGAGGGTTGTAATCTTTCTGTTGTGTTGGGTTTTTAGAAAAGTAATCGTGGTTGAATCTTAGTGATCGTGTCACTCACTGTGGGTTTAGATTCAATCACTACTGGTGTGATCTAAAAACAAACAAGTGAGAAAACTGTTTCATCTTGTACCTTTTATTTTTCTGAAAAACGGTCTGCAATGTGATGTAGTAATAATCTGTGATTGCTTGCTACACCCAGTATAGGCTGAAAAACTTAAAACTCGAATCTGTGTTTTAAAAAATTAGAAACACACATTAATTTGCATGCTAAATTGAATAAGCTTAAACACACTAATATCTGAATCTATTTCGTCCGTTCACAAGAAAATTAATCTATATAGGTTGATTCTAGCTAGATCTTCCGCCTAGTTTATTTTCAATATTAGATTAATTAATTGAAACTCCAAAAGCTAATTAAAATTTAAAAGCCGTTAATATCCTATTCACCCCCTCTAGGATATATATTGCGCACTCTACGATCCAACAAGTGGTATCGGAGCTTGGTTTCTTGTGAATCACCTGATCATCATCCATTTTGATATCCGTGTATTTGCATGCTCTAAACTCGTTTGTATGTTTATGTGCTAATTTGTCGCATATCTATCATTCTGCTTGTTTTTTAGTTGTTGCCTGCTCTACTATCACAACTCACCGCTAAGTCTTTGTACTTCTTTTCGCTGCTGAACAAGAGTAAAACCCATATAGGAACCGTTCGTTGAATCATACTTTCAAAGACCTCGTTTTATTTGCGATTTTATTTCGCAAACGTTTAAGAACTAAAATCGCACACACACAACACTTGCAACACAATATCCAAATCGAGATCTTTGTTACATCCGATTTGAATCCGTGCCTAAACCGCATTGTAATCTTGCATTGTATCACTACATTAGTGTTAAGTGCATTGACTTGCATTGTATCATCTACATTTAAACGCCTAAAGTAATTAACATGTCTTCCATGGGCCATAATCACCACCTCGTGAGGACTGTCTTTGGCAAGACCTCCATACTTTGATGGTACCGATTATATCCAATGGAAGAGAGCAATGAAATTGCATGTAGAAGCAATGGACATCCGCTCATGGTACATTATAGAGGATGGACCCTTTGTTCCTACAAAAGAAGTTAGTGATGAGGGTGTTAGAGTTCTTGTTAAGAAGGAAAGAGTGATTTAGATGATGAGGATAATCGAAAGATTACTCTCAACTCTAAGGCAATCTGCTATCCTTGTTAATGCTTTAAGTCCGGTGAGGGTAAGTATGTCTTAGGGTGTAAGGCGCTAAGGAAATCTGGGATCATCTTGAAATGCGTCATGAGGTTAATAATCAAGTTAAGGATAATAAAATTAACCAACTCATGTTTGCATATGAATCATTTAGGATGGATTCAAATGAGACAATCAAGAACATGGATACCAGATTTATCGATATTATCACAACACTTTTCGTGACTAGGTAAGACCTTTAAATCCAAAAAGATTGTTCGAAAATTTTAAGAAGCCCGCCCCAAGAATGGGACGACATGGTTACGGCTATACAACAAAGCTAAGGATTTGAACACTCGAAAAGGATGAATCGATTGGTTCATTGCTTGTGCATGAGAGTATGCTAAACTCACGCAAGCAAGTAAAACACGAGACCAAGGGTATAGCGTTGAGAGCTAAATCCAAGCAAATCGAGATCGAGACTCATGAAAGTGACGGTGAGGATGAGAACATCGCACTTATGGTTGAAACTTCAAGAAGTTCTTGAAGTATAACAAAGGCTCCAAGCTCGATTACAAAGCCCACAAAGGCAAGTCCAAAGTGGGATCCGAGATTCGATGTTTGAATGCAACCAAAAGGGTCACATTGCTAGTGATTTGCCGAATCGTAAGTCTAAGAATGATAAGAAACCGAAATCGATAAAAGAAATCTAAACCCGTGTTGGTTGTTTGTGCGATAGATTCGATAGTGACGCGCCCAATCTGACTACGAAAAGAGTGAGAAGGCAAATGTTGCACTCGCAAAGATTCTCCCAAAGTACAAATGATACGGACGATGATGTGTCCACACCGCTATTACTGCAGACGATGGCACTTTATCTAATCCGTCATTCACTAAAGATGACTTGTATGAATTAAACGAGAACTTGGCCTTCAAAATGTTCATTTAAAAGAAAAGAATGAACATCTTGAATATCGTTTCAATTAATGAAGAACAGATTCTTGAGCTGATTAATTCTCTAAGTGCACTTGAACTTAAGTTCCAAGACCTTGAAATTAAAAACACTTCTCTAAAGGCTGAGTCTGTTACACTCAAGCAAACCATTCAAGGGTTTGAGAAGGGCCGATAGTCAAGGGTTTGAGCGTTCTACAAGGAAGCCCTTCTCCAAGACTTTAAGCTCAAAGAAAAGGTTTTGGAACCAAGGCCAATTGCCTTAAAGAATGCAAGACCTATTTCCCCAAACGCTTTTATAAACAAAGACACACAAACACCCAGACACGCATACAAGTATGACCAGAGGTACTCAAGGAGTCCTACTCGACTGACTACCTCTCGTCAAACGAACTATGCTCCACGTATGCACCATGATTATGGGATACATCAAGCACCTAACTACACATTTGTTAAACCACGAGTGTCTTATAATTCACATAATAATTTTCGTGCACAATATCACTATGATCAGCCCTACTATCCATATGAATCTTATTTTGGCTTTTATGATCGCCCTCTAGTTCCTATGGATCTAGACACACATATAAACCCAAGATTAAGAAGATATGGGTACCCAAAATTAAACAAGTATGGGTGAGGAAGGTTTCTAACACCTAAGGACCCAAAAGACTAAAGGGGACCTCAACTAATCTTTGGTTGCAGGCCTGCCTTTTACCATGAAAAATCCTAACAAATGGGTGCTAGACAGTGGCTGTTCTAGGCACATGACGGGAAATTTCGAACTATTCCGATCTTACGAACCGAAATCCAAAGGAGGCTCTGTCACATTTGGTGATAGCTCCAAAGGAAAGATCCTTGGTGAAGGATCCATTGGTAACCCTGAATCGCTCATCATCAATCACGTATATTATGTAAACAACCTGACGCATAATCTTTTAAGCATATCGCAACTTAGTGATTCCGATCTAGAGATTACGTTTGATAAAAAGACTTGCAAGATAAAGGACACATCTGGAAAGCTTCTCTTATCCGGTTATCGTGAGGAAAATATCTATACAATAGAATTGGATAAACTTCCGGATTGTCCTATATCGTGTCTAGTCTCTGAAAATGATAACGCTAATCTTTGGCATCGACGTCTAGGACACATTGGCTTCTCCACAATGCAGAAATTGGTTAGCCAAAATCTAATTCGTGGGCTGCCAAAGTTTGACTTAAAAGAGTTCTCTGTTTGTGAGCCATGCATCAAGGGAAAACAAACTAAGACCTCCTTCAAGTCCAAACATGATATCACCACAACACGCACACTTGAACTATTGCATATAGATCTGTTTGGCCCAAGTCGTGTTAGAAGTCTTGGAGGGAAATCGTATGTCCTCGTAGTTGTAGACGATTACTCTCGATACACATGGGTTTTGTTTAGTGCTACATCATTTGAAACCTTGGTGAAGCAATTACAAAACACCTTTGATATATCGGTTGTGACAGTTCGGAGTGATAGAGGTGGATAATTCATTGATGCAGCACTCATCGAGTTCTGTGAATACTCCGGTATTCGTCATGAATTTTCAGCACCTAGAACTCCACAACAAAACGGGGTTGTTGAACGTAAAAATCGTTCACTCCAAGAATCAGCCCGAACGATGCTAAACGAGTTCAATGTGCCTCGTTTTCTACTGGCCGAGGCGGTTGCTTGTACTGTTATAATATAAGCGGGTTGTCTATTGAAAGACACTCCACAAGACACCTTATGAGATCCTTAGAAACCGACCACCTAAAATCAACTACTTTCATGTTTTTGGGTCAAAATGTTTCGTTCTAAACGATAAGGGAAACTTGGATAAATTTGCATCTAAGTCCACCGAATGCATATTCGTGGGTTATTCAGAAACATCACGGGCATATAGATGCTATGATCCGGTTTCACGACGCGTTTGTGAGTCCATACATGTTTCTTTTAACGAATCAAATTCCATGACTAATGCGTGTATTAATGTGGAAGGAATTAAAGAGTTATTAGAAAAGGCTAAGTTTACAGATTACTCCGAGTTTGAGTTTCTTCCTCCGGCCACAAATGAAGTAAGCCCGGAGATTCCTGAAACTCCTACTCCTGAGGCTCCTATTGCTGAAAACAGACCCATGGGTGATGAAACCTTAGCAAATGGTGAACCTCATGGTGAATAACATACTGGAAATGATGATCAGCCTGCTCCTACCCGGCGCACTTGGGATAGAGCTCATACTTCGGATCTCATCATTGGAGATCCCACTGCCGGTGTATCCACTCGTCGGTCCACTCTTTCCCCTCCTTTTACTGCCTTAGTGTCTTTAATTGAACCTAAAAATATAAAAGAAGCACTAATAGACACGGATTGGGTGATAGCTATGCAAGAGGAGTTACATCAGTTCGAAAGAAATGATGTATGGGAACTAGTCCCTTTACCTCCCAAGACACACACTATAGGAACCAGATGGGTCTTTAGGAATAAAATGGATGAAAACGGGGTAGTAGTTCGGAATAAGGCCCGACTGGTGGCACAAGGGTATTGCCAAGAGGAAGGCATCGATTACGATGAAACCTTTGCTCCAGTCGCTCGGCTTGAAGCCATTCGCCTACTTATTGCGTTTGCATCCGCTTTTGACCTGAAGTTATTCCAGATGGACGTTAAAAGTGCGTTTTTGAACGGTCTTATCAAGGAGGAAGTGTATGTTTGTCAACCTCCGGGCTTTTAAGATACACTTCACCAAAATTATGTCTACCGTCTCAAGAAAGCACTTTACGGCTTGAAACAAGCCCCCCGAGCCTGGTACGATCGGCTATCATCTATGTTGCTGGAACATGGTTTCTCTAGGGGTCGAGTAGACAATACTCTATTCATTAAGAAATCTGGTTCAGATATCCTGATTGCTCAGGTATATGTAGATGATATCATCTTTGGCTCCACCAATCCTGACTTATGCACCGAGTTTGAGACTTTGATGAAGTCTAACTTTGAGATGTCAGCTATGGGAGAGCTCACCTTCTTCCTTGGTTTACAAATCAAACAAACCCCTTCTGGGACACATGTTAGTCAAACTAAGTATATTAAAGACATGCTCACTAAATTCAAGTTTGACACACTTAAGCTCGCAAGCACGCTTTATGACCTCATCTGCATCGGTCGACTACTGAGATGAAGATGGCCAATCTTTTGACCAACACCTTTATAGATCCATGATAGGCTCCTTACTTTATTTAACTGCTTCTCGACCCGATATTATGTTTGCCGTTTGTTTATGTGCACGATTCCAAGCAAACCCTAAGATGTCACACTTTGGGGCGATTAAGCAAAATTTTCGCTATCTTAGGCACACCCCTCTTTGAGTCTATTTTATGCCACATCTACACCATTCACACTACTCGCATATAGTGATGCCGACTATGGAGGTTACCGTGTGGAACATAAAGCACCCAGTGGTACGTGTCGGTTCTTGGGCAATAGACTCGTCTCGTGGTTCTCAAGAAGCGACCTAGCGTTGCTTTGAGCACCACCGAGGCGAGTATGTTGCTTTAAGTAATTGTTGTGCCCGGCTTTTGTGGATCAAACAAAGACTTCTTCGATTTCGGCATTACTATCCTCTTGCGTGACGATCTCATCGTGATGAGACTAGTGCCATAGACTTGTCCCGCAATCCATGATTGCACTCTCGTGCCAAACATATAGATATCCGTTATCACTTTATACGAGACCATGTGACCAATGGTACGATATCTATAGAGTTTGTGCTCATCTTGTTGACAAGTGGTGACATTTTCACTAAGCCTCTACCCTGTGCTTTGTTCGAAAAGTCTGCGTAGTGACCTATGTATGATTCCTCTTTAGACCCTTCTTTTGATTCCTTTTTCAAAATAAGAGGGAGAGATGTATATATGTTGGGGGAGCTGTAATCGAGGGGGAGCGTATGTATTTTGTAAAATTAATCAAAAGGGGGAGAATTGTTGGGAAATTGTTGTGCCCACAATATCTGATATAAATATGTTTGATTAATTTTACACTTATACAAATTATATGTGTCATACAATTTTTATTGACTAACCTGCCATGAAGTCATATGACTTACAACGGCATTCTTATGTTTATCTTGCAGGAACCTTAATCACTTGCACACACTATCACACCATAAATGATTAAAATAACCTTTTGATAAATATTATCATACACTAATTATATGATATGGTGTGACACTGGGCTTATTTATTTATTTAACTACCTGATATACAATAAAAAATTGCATTGGGCCTTTGCAATATTGTATAAACCGGCCTGGTCTGCCAAACAACCTTTGAACCGAGCCTGGTCTGTCAAACAACTTTTGAACCGAGTCCTAACCCTAAAAGCTCAACTCAATCTCCTAAGATATAAATACCCCTAACCCCAAAACCTAAACACTTTCGCCGCTTTTACTCTCAGACTCTCATCTTCCTCATTTTCTCTCCTCAGTCTTTTCTCTCCTCTTCCATGGCGATCTCAGCCATTTCCGGCCAAGAGCCAATCCTTTTTTTTTTTTTTTTTCGATTTTCATCTCCTCCTCCTCCTCTTTCTATTGATATAACTCAATCATAATTTCATCAAGAAAACAGTCATCGATCTTCCTTTTTCTTAGTCGTCTTTCTCCCTGAATATCTGACCTCCATTAAAACCGTTTCTCCGGCTGCAGTCACACCCTTTACCTCTCTCAGTCACCCTAAAGACGTTTCACCAAGAAATCAAACCCAGAAAACTTATAGGTTCTTCATCTTATCAAATCCGTTTCAGAAAATGGTTATGTCTCTTCATCTTCAACAAATCATTTTAAAGGAGTCTTCTTTTGCTAAGTCTATCAATCTCCTACCCTTGACTCTCTGATTGTTCGAATTTAAAGTCGAAGAAGCATAGGTGTCTCAGATCGAAAAAGGAGCGGTTATTGACTCAAATAGTCAGATTCAGAGTTAAATTTTGAAGAAGATCGAAAAATGCTTTTCAAGATCGAAGAAAGATCTGCTCTTTCTTATCAGAATGATCTCTCTCCTTATATCGATTAGGGTAAGGTCCGATTTAACAGATAATCGGCTCTGTATCAAAGGTCGTCAATTTTTAGTTTAAATCACTAAAATGTTGATATGGGATGTCGCATGTTGTATATATCGAGTATATCCGAATATGTAATATGAATGTGCTTATGTGTGTCAGTATGTATCTTGTCTCCCAGATCATTGAATGCATGTGTGTACTGATGTATTTGTTTTATCTGTAAAAGTGTTTGATTTTATACCACATAAGTTTGAACACTTCATAAAAACGGCTCTCTGTTTTGATCTGTGAAACATGTTAAAAGGGATATGTATGATACTCTGTACTTTGATAAAATCCAAGTCCTTGATAATTGACCGAGTCACTTAAAGATCCTTTCATGCTTAAATCCATATCTCACAGTAGAATTTATGTAACAGTGTCTGTCTAATAACCTGTTATATGCTACTTTGTTATATTACAGTCTACACAAGTCTCACACACTCGCAAATCGATTTTATGTATGTTTAAATGTTGTGACTCTGACTCTAGGATTGCACTCTGTCCTTGAGAAAAATACACTCTCACACACCTCACAAAACTTGCATGTTATGGTACTTATTCGACTCTTAAATCTGTGTATACAAGGACTGATCTGTAAATCAGTGTTCATGTGTGTTCATGTGATATGTGCTAAATGTCACAGAAATGATGTCCTATTATATACTTAGTGTGAACAAACCTATCTCTATATTTGTTCACATTAATTATATATATATACACAACTCTACATATGATATATATTGGCAATTGCATTTCATATAGGTTAGGTCATTTAAATAACTAAAACCTAATAATAAAAATAAATAAATTAAATGTCTGTCTGCATATAAAAAGTCACTGCTATTAATGACATTTATTTAAGGTAGTTGGATTACAGCATTAAACATTATGTGTGCCACCTTGGGCTGTTAAAACATCTGAAGAGTCTCTCTTTAATAATAATCTCGAGCTCCACAGCCCACTCACCCACTCACCTATAGCTGCATTTAATTGATGCATCATTCCACACACCCCACTGCCTATATATATCATATACATCAAACTGATCAGCAACTAAAACTGATCAAACATTTTCTCTCATACTAAAAACAGCCTTGTTTCTGAGAAAAAGTCTACTGCTATATTCTTCTAAGTAATACACTGGTATTACTTCTAAGTAATATACCGAAGTCATACCGAACTCAAGGTGTGGGATTGCATTGAAATTTGGATTAGGACTTGGATCGCTTTCTAGAGTCTTTTTCTCTTTGTCACTGCACCGTTTTCTTCTCACACTTGAGTCTTTGACTCCTTCAGTAAGTTCACTGTTTATCTTTTACTTTCTAAGTCTTTGTATTTCATCTGTGTAATTGAAATAGGACTTAGTTAGTTTAGATACCGAGGTTGTAATCTTTCTGTTGTGTTTGGTTTTTAGAAGCAGAATCGTGGTTGAATCTTAGTGATCGTGTCACTCTCTGTGGGTTTAGATTCAATCACTACGCATTGTGATCTAAAAACAAACAAGTCGAAAAACTGTTTCATCTTGTACCTTTTATTTTTTCGAAAAGCGGTGCATGAATGATTGTAGTAATAATCTGTGATTGCTTGCTACACCCAAAGTATAGGTGAAAAACTTAAAACCTGAATCTGTGTTTTAAAAAAATTAGAAACACACATTAATTTGCATGCTAAATTGAATAAGCTTAAACACACTAATATACAGAATCTATTTCTGTCCGTTCACAAGAAAATTAATCTATATAGGTTGATTCTAGCTAGATCTTCCGCCTAGTTTATTTTCAATATTAGATTAATTAATTGAAACTCCAAAAAGCTAATTAAAATTTAAAAAGCCGTTAATATCCTATTCACCCCCCTCTAGGATATATATTGCGCACTCTACGATCCAACAAGTGGTATCGGAGCTTGGTTTCTTGTGAATCAGCTTCAGTATCATCTGTTTGATATCTGTGTATTTGCATGCTCTAAACTGTTTGTATGTTTATGTGCTAATTTGCTGCATATCTATCTGTTTGTTTTTTAGTTGTTGCTGTTCTACTATCACAACTAATGCTAAAGGAGTCTTTACTTCTTTCACTGCTGAACAAGAGTAAAACCCATATAGGAACCGTTCTGCTGAATCATACTTTCAGCACCTCGTTTTGACTGCGATTTTATTTCTGCAAACGTTTAAGAACTAAGTACTACACACACACAACACTTGCAACACAATATCCAAATCTGAGATCTTTGTTACATCTGATTTGAATCCGTCTAGAAACTGCATTGTAATCTTGCATTGTATCACTACATTAGTGTTAAGTGCATTGACTTGCATTGTATCATCTACATTTAAACGCCTAAAGTAAATTAACATGTCTTCCATGGGCCATAATCAGCCACCTCGTGAGGGACTGTCTTTGGCAAGACCTCCATACTTTGATGGTACTGATTATATCCAATGGAAGAGAGCAATGAAATTGCATGTAGAAGCAATGGACATCCGTCTATGATACATTATAGAGGATGGACCCTTTGTTCCTACAAAAGAAGTTAGTGATGAGGGTGTTAGAGTTCTTGTTAAGAAGGAAAGAGCTGATTTAGATGATGAGGATAATCGAAAGATTACTCTCAACTCTAAGGCAACTGCTATCCTTGTTAATGCTTTAAGTCCAGCTGAGGGTAAGTATGTCTTAGGGTGTAAGACTGCTAAGGAAATCTGGGATCATCTTGAAATGCGTCATGAGGTTAATAATCAAGTTAAGGATAATAAAATTAACCAACTCATGTTTGCATATGAATCATTTAGGATGGATTCAAATGAGACAATCAGTAACATGGATACCAGATTTACTGATATTATCACAACACTTTCTGCACTAGGTAAGACCTTTAAATCCAAAAAGATTGTTCAGAAAATTCTAAGAAGCCTGCCCCAAGAATGGGACGACATGGTTACGGCTATACAACAGGCTAAGGATTTGAACACTCTGAAAAAGGATGAACTGATTGGTTCATTGCTTGTGCATGAGAGTATGCTAAACTCACGCAAGCAAGTAAAACCTGAGACCAAGGGTATAGCGTTGAGAGCTAAATCCAAGCAAATCGAGACTGAGACTACTGAAAGTGACAGTGAGGATGAGAACACTGCACTTATGGTTCGAAACTTCAAGAAGTTCTTGAAGTATAACAAAGGCTCCAAGCCTGATTACAAAGCCCACAAAGGCAAGTCCAAAGTGGGATCCGAGATTCGATGTTTCGAATGCAACCAAAAGGGTCACATTGCTAGTGACTGCCCGAATCGTAAGTCTAAGAATGATAAGAAACCGAAATCTGATAAAAAGAAATCTAAACCCGTGTTGGTTGTTTGGTGCGACAGTTCTGATAGTGACGCTGCCCAATCTGACTCTGAAAAGAGTGAGAAGGCAAATGTTGCACTCGCAGCATTCTCCCAAAGTACAAATGATACGGACGATGATGTGTCCACACCGCCTGTTACAGACGATGGCACTTTATCTAATCCGTCATTCACTAAAGATGACTTGTATGAATTAAACGAGAACTTGGCCTTCGAAAATGTTCATTTAAAAGAAAAGAATGAACATCTTCAGAATATCGTTTCAGCTAATGAAGAACAGATTCTTGAGCTGATTAATTCTCTAAGTGCACTTGAACTTAAGTTCCAAGACCTTGAAATTAAAAACACTTCTCTAAAGGCTGAGTCTGTTACACTCAAGCAAACCATTCAAGGGTTTGAGAAGGGGCCGATAGTCAAGGGGTTTGAGCGTTCCTACAAGGAAGCCCTTCTCCAAGACTTTAAGCTCAAAGAAAAGGTTTTGGAACCAAGGCCAATTGCCTTAAAGAATGCAAGACCTATTTCCCCCAAACGTTTTTATAAACAGCACACACAAACACCCAGACACGCATACAAGTATGACCAGAGGTACTCAAGGAGTCCTACTCGACAGACTACCTCTCGTCAAACGAACTATGCTCCACGTATGCACCATGATTATGGGATACATCAAGCACCTAACTACACATTTGTTAAACCACGAGTGTCTTATAATTCACATAATAATTTTCAGGCACAATATCACTATGATCAGCCCTACTATCCATATGAATCTTATTTTGGCTTTTATGATCAGCCCTCTAGTTCCTATGGATCTAGACACCTCGCACATAAACCCAAGATTAAGAAGATATGGGTACCCAAAATTAAACAAGTATGGGTGAGGAAGGTTTCTAACACCTAAGGACCCAAAAGACTAAAGGGGACCTCAACTAATCTTTGGTTGCAGTCCTGCCTTTTGGTTTATGTGCTAATTTGCTTTTACGGGTCAATTGTCTCGAGTATTTTTACTCTTAGCTGAATTAAAAATCGACTTTTGACCCAGCTTAGATGCAGAATTCGGTTTCGACATCTTTACGAGAGTTGTAGATCTTCAAACAAGATTTCCAACGCATCTTAAATCACTCAAATCAGGGTTCTATACGCAAAGTTATGGTCAATTTACTGAAGATAGTTCAAATTGAATCGCCTATTCGAGCCGAACTTGGTCAGCTTGGCTCGTTCGCGTCTTTCACCATAAAAACGGGTTTTTCAGTAAATTTCTGATTCTCCTCTTTCCCAAAACCCTTAGAGTCACCATTCCTCCATCCCTTCACCTTAGATTAGCTCATTTCTTCCATTTCTCTTAGATTTCACCCATTTTAGTCTTAGATTTCACTCTTTGCTCAAGCTTGGATGTTGTCTTCTTCAACTTGACATTGGGTTTGTTCATGGATTCAACTAATTTCTGTTTTTCTTCAATTGGTAATCAAATTACTTTCTTTTTCAGTTTATGGCTTTGATTTCTTGTTTGATTCTTGTTTCTTTCATTATAATGAGTAGCTAAACTAGTTCATAGCCAAATTATGTGAAAATTGATGAAATCAAACCTCTAATTGATGAAATTGGGAATGGGTAGTTCTTAAAGTTGAATCTTTTGATGGGTTTGTGTTCTAAAACTTGTGCTTAATGCTTGAATTGATTCGATCACTTGATTCATGATTTCACACATTGTCTTTATATATGTATTTTGCGAGATGATGTGGGAAAAGGGGTTTTGGAATTGCCAAGTAAAACCGACCGAGTTGTTTAGATTTGGTTTCTTGAGTGAGGTTTTCAACGTAAGCTAAGCGTCTCTAGAGCGTTAATCATGTTTTGCTCAGTTAAATCCTTAAAGGCAGCTGGTTGTTGAACCGGGCATAGGGTGGTAGGTTGTTGCATTGACGTCTACACATCAGTATTGGAGATTGCACCCACAAACACATCGAGAGTATGATTGGTTGGTAGGTTGGTTATGCTCGTTCCCAACGAGTCGATTAGAGAGGTGAAACTAATCAATTGGATCATGGTTTGGCTATGCCTTCTTCCTTATTATCTTTAGTTTACTACATCTTAGTGTTAATCATCACATATTTCACTCTTGGTTGACCCAAACTAAGTATGAAAATGACTTTGGTACTCAATTGATTCCTTGAGGGATACGACCTTGCTCTCTACTATAGTGCTTCCGACCCGGTACTTTGCCGGTTAAGGTTGGTCGTTACTATTTTGGTCATCAAAACGCACCAAAAGTATTATTGATAACATTTCACTAAGTCATAAGCGTAGAAGACCAATCGGTGTAAAAGATAATAATCCACGGAAAACGAGTTCATATTTAGTCACACATGAAATATTTTGAAGAGAACGTCTTAAAGATGAAAACCCCAAAACAATATTGCACGTGAATCAAATAATTAAATATTGGGGTTGTGGAACAACGAATCCATACATTGATAAAGAATTGATTTATGCTAATATTGAATTAGCAATGAATTTATTTGGAGAAGTTTATAATAAATATCATAGTCGTCGACGATATATTTGCCTAATAATTTGCTAATAATCTGGATCCAGAACCCAAGTCAGTAGTAGAGTGCCAAAAGTACATAGACTGGGTAAAATGAAATAAGCAATGAAGGCTGATCTTGACTTGAAAAGTTTGGTTCTGTAGTGACCAAATATTGATTTTGATTAATTATATTCTCCCATTACAAATAATATTATGTTCTGCCACTTAGTGACTCTGGCAACAACTATTTGTTTTTTTTATAATTTGATGAATGACATGACCATATATTCATAGGTCGTTAGATATGAATATTTATATTAAAATCTCTAATAGATTTCAGTAATGAAAATCGCAATATACATATGGTTAGTTGCAAAGGTAGTTATATGGCCTTAAACATTCATGTTGGATGTTGAATAATCAATTGAGTAAACTCCTCTTGAAGAAGGAGTATATGAATAACCAATGCATAACGATGTGGATTATATATTACATTGTCTATTGTTTTTACGATTATAATGTTGATTGTGTTGCACGAATGAGTAGTGGGTATGACAGTTTTTAGCTCCCACATTCAAGTATCTACATACACTCTAGAAGAGAATGATATACCAAAAGCACGCTCTAGTGACAATCTAGCAGTTTTGTTTACTAAGATCATTCCTACATTTATTTTGAAACAAAATGTGTTTATAGTACTGGAATGCATACATAAGGTAGATTGTTGTCGTAGCAACAACTTCAAAACTATTTTGAGCATTTGGGTTTAAAGACTGTTAAGGCCATATTTATATGATTATTAAGGGTGTATTTCATTGTTATTTTCTCCACATTTGCATATTTACATGAGAATTAAGGGTTTAAGTGCAATTATTTAGTAAGGATGATTTTAATATGGTTATTTGCAAAATTGGTTATTTTATGTGTTAAATTAATGGAATTATTATTATTTGAGTTTTATTACATTTTGCAATGTTTATTTATCCTTTAGGAGGCTGAATTTCGAGTGCTAAAGAGGATAAATGAAGCTCAAGTCGAATTATTCAAGATAGAGTTGGAATTGGCTTGAAGAAAATGGATAAAGATTAAGAGATCCGATCCCAAGCAATCCAGCCGAGCGTTCAGTCTCCGTCCGGGATGGGCGGCGTCCATAAATTGAACAGGCGTTCAAAGGCATAAAATCAATACAGAGAGTTCAGACGCGGTGCGACGAAGCGTTTAATCGATGAAACGGGAATTCCAGACGGCGCCCAATTTGATAGACGAGCGTCCGGTGCCGACTTAAACCCTAACCGACTTAGCACTCTATAAATACAGCAGTAGCCCCAACCCTAAGGGATATACCTTTTTTACACAACATTGAGATCGCAATTTTCACCAAAAGCTGCGGCCAGAGAACCCTAATTTCACAGAGATGCAAATCTCCCAACCAACAATCTTGTCCAACATGATTGTTGGCTAAAAGCCTTGCAGTGAGTCGACGGAGGAAGCCCATCATCAACACAACCAACTAGAGTTCGATGCTTTATGTTAGTGAGTTTAATTTATAGTTTTCATCACTTTGGATCTTTGTTTTGTATTGATCATGTTTTGTTGGAATTAACGATTCGATAAAACGATTTATCTATATCTATATGCTTGGATCTATGTATGAAAATATATTGGTTTAAGTTTTATTTCGTTCAAGTGATGCGATTAATTGTGTTATAAGAGATTATGCATAGTTGATTGAGTAAGAGTATTAGAGATAATCTCGTGATCATGTTTGGTATGCTGTTTAGTTTACTTGGAAAAGATAAACGAAACCCTAGAATTTGGTTGAAGAAATTTAATTGAATTCGTGAATAGATCACTACTAAAAACTACATCTTTAGATCACCATCTAGTTGGGATTGTTGGTTGATGGGTGGAATCTAGTTGCCTCGCTGTGTTTTCCTTTATTGTTTATTAATCGAATCGTTAGTTTAATCTTTGGTTAAGTTCTAGTGTTTAAACCTTAAGTTTTTCCTGCTGATTTCCTGCACTTTTCCTTTCTGTTCGTAGTTGAACGCTCGTCCGTAATAGCAGACGCCCGTCCGTTAGATTAAGCTTTCAGACGCTCGTTCACTTTAGTGAACGCTCGTCCGTCTTTCTGTTTTCTTATTTTCTGCTTGTTTTTATTCCTGTTTTAGTTTTAATTCTTAGGTTTAGGTTTTAGTTAGTTTCAGCCTTAGTTTAGATAGATAATTGTGACATAATCGATATAGGCTTATACTTGAATTCGATAAACATTCCATTCCCTTAGGACGACCCGTTAACATCCTTTACTACAGATCCTTATACTTGGGGTGTTTCGGTTATAAATTGTAAAACTCGTTTTTACCGAACAAGTTTTTTTGGCGCCGTTGCGGGAATCGTAACGGTTGTCGGATTCTTTTAGGTATAAAGTTTTATATCGATTCTAATTTTAATTCGTAGGTCTAAATTTTAGAATTACGTCTATTTTTTTTGTTTTCGTTTTACCTTGTTTTATTTAATTCTATTTTCCTTCAATTATTTTCTTTAATTTTTGATAGTTATACTAGTTTCTATAATTTTAGATTTGTTTTTCGTAATTTTAGACTAGCCTTTATTTATTTCCTTACGTTCTTTTTAGTTTCCTTAATTATTTCTATTTCGTTTTTAAGTTTTAAGACTTAGTTTTAGATTTTCGGAGTCTGGACGAGCGTTTAATAACTTGAACGCCCGTCCACTTCAATCCTGTTCTCTCAAAACGACCGTTCATTTAATTGAACGAGCGTTCATCTCTGAACGAACGTCCACTAACACTTTGACGCCAGTTGAGTTCAGTCTGTTCAATCAACACTTCTTTTCTATCTTCTCTTCTCTTTTCTTTTCTCCCTCTAAACCATCAAACCTTTTCTAAACTGTTCTAATCAACCCTAAGGTTGATTTCTTCTTTTTCCTTTCTTCTGGTTTATGCAAACGAGAAGTAAGAAGGGACTTCTAATCTTCGATCCCGAGCCACGAACGATCTATTTTTAGAAGGAGGCTTTCCACGATTTGGACATAATGGCGGATCAAGATCCACCAATTCCAAATCCCGATCCCCAAGCTCGATTAAATTTAATCCTTCAAAGAGATGCAAGCTCTGCAACAGCAAGATAATCAACAAGGTGGCATAAATCAACAACTTCAACAATTTAGACAAACCAAAGCTTAATCAATCGAACCAGGACCCCTACACCCCATATCTAAATCAAGACTTTCTCGAGGGCATAGACTATTCGTCCCTCCGACATGGGAGGAGTGAATTCGATCTAAAGAAGCGGAGTAGTTGCTCAGTTCGAGAATAGCTCTTTCCATGGTTTGCTCGGGAAGATCCGCACGACTTCTTATCCACATTCGTACAAATCGTGAAGCAGGCCATTATCTGGTGTTGATTACGAGATAGTCAAGTTAAAGCTATTTCTTTTGCTTTGAAAGGTGAAGCAAGTCGGTGGTTTAAATCGTTGGCACATCATTCTCTCCATACATGGAATGATGTCAAAAGAGCCTTCGCTCTTAAGTGGGTTTCACCAGGCAAGATTATGGAGATGAAACGGGAAATAGCTACGTTTGAGCGGTTGGAGGATGAGGCTGTTGGCAAAGCTTGGGAGAGATTGAATCTCTTGATGAGGAAATGACCCAATCACGGATATGACAGACATGAGTTCTTTGGAGGCCATTCTATGAGGTGTCTCTCAACCTAATGAGAGACTATCTTGACTCCACGGCTCATGGATCCTTCTAGGGAGGTGATGAGGCGCTACAGAGTGGCCGAGACCATCGCCAAGAACAATATGTGGTCGATTCCCAAGAAGACCAATGTTGTTAAGAAAGAAGATATCGCATAGCGATCCGATACAAAAGTTGTTGGTTGCTCGGATGGAATTGATAAGCAAGCGGTGGACAATCTTGAGGACGCTTGACCTTCCGATCTTGGAATGCAGTAGTAACGGAGATGACGGAAGAAATAAATCTAATGGATAATCAAAACCAACCCTTCCGAAACTTCAATCAAAGCCGAACTACTCGAGATTTCAATGACAAAACTTCAATCAAGCCAAGTTACCACCCGCCCTTCAAATTCGAATTCTTTCAACTCAAACTATCAAAGGACGACTCCTAACTCCCAAAGGCCTCAGGAGGATGGAACCAAACTCAAATCATACCACCTCATGTGTCCTCAACACAAATTTGATGAGCTGGTGGACATGGTGAAGACCTTGTCTACTAGCGTTAAAGCTATTGAGAGACAAGTTGGTCAGATGGCAGACCAGCAAGCAAGCAGACCTCACGGTAAACTTCCGAGTTATACCGAGAGAAACCCAAAAGCTGATGTGAATGTTTGCACTGCCATTACACCACAATGGGAGTATGGACAAGAAGAAGAGCTCAATGAAGTAACGTTGAGAAGTGGTAACAAGGCTGGACCCGGCAAGATGTCGGAAGCGAGTAGCCCCTCCACGGCGCCATGAGTTCGGGAGGGGAAATCGAAAACCACATAGCGAGGAAAGCAACGATGAGGAGCTTAGTGACAATTCTTCGGAGGATGAAAATAATTCGATGATGAGGAAAGAAAGGAAAGTCAAGGCGGTACCACGACTAAGAAAGCAGAGAAAAGTTCGTGAGATGGAAGGATAAGGAGGATGAGGCGATAAAGAATCAAGCTACGAGGAATGATAAAGCCCTTCCTTATCCACCAAAAGGAAGAGAAAGCCCTCACTAATGACAAGCGGTATCTTTGGAGTGAGAGGATGCTTAGAGACACTCAAGTTAGTATGCCCTTAGCCGAGGTATTAAGCTGAAATGCCTAAATGCTCTAAGTATCTTAAAGAAGTGTGGGAGTAAGAGAAAGCTTGAGGATGGTGAAGAAGTGCTCTGTGAAGATTGCGCGATGGTTTCACAAAAAGTCATTTGTTAAGCGAGGTGACACTGGCGGACCTTCAATCTCTGCGTGAGATCGAAGGCCATTTGTTCGAAAATGTCTTATGCGACTCGGGGGCCTCTATTAATGTGATGCCATTAAGCGTATGCAAAAGCTCGGGTTAGATAAAAGGATGCGGAACGCCCGATTTCTCTTTGAGATGGTAGATAAATCTAGCGGATTTGCAGCCGGTTGTGTAGCTAATGTTCTCCTTCAAGTTGAACATTTAGTCTTCCCTACCGGTAGGTTATTCTAGACTATCCACACGATAAGGAGATGCCTCTAATTCTAGGCCGAACCTTTCTAGACACTTCTAACGCTCTCATCGACTTACGCAAGGGATGATTACTCTTAGAGTCGATGACACATCCGTCACCTTCACACGAGGACAAGTCTGAAAGAACCATAAGCGATGAAATATCATTTGTTGAAGCAATTTACGAGGATGAAAAAGATGCCTACTCGAAGAAGCGAGAGGAGTTGGCGAGAGATAGGTGTTTTTGAAGTCATGGACATTGAGGATCCGGTGACTGCGGACCATCTTCTAATTCATTTCAAGCCGTAGGCATTGACGAGTCATCTTCACTCGCTCACACTGAGCCTGTTATTGAGTTAGAAGCATGGAGATGCCCAGCAACAAACGATGATCTCAAAGAATTGAGTCAAGAAGACTTCATCCCTGGTGAAGAAGAAGCTCGATGGGTAGTTGGGACGAGGTAGACTTTTGGAGAGAAGCTACTCATTGGGAAGTAGATGATTGGGAAGAGTTGGCAGAAGAGCTTAAAGATGAAGAGTTAAGAAAAATGATCGATCACAAGAAAAAGGAAGCAAGTGTTGACCGGAGGATTCCGATGGATGATTTGATCGATGCACTTTACGGGGTTGAGCCTCGGGAAGATGAGTTATTCTTTAGTCAACCACTCCAAGCTCATAAGGAGAAAGGTGGCCCGTTAAAGTCTAGTATTGAGCAACCACCTATCGATTTAGAGCTCAAACCGCTTCGAAACACCTTAAGTATATCTTTCTTAAGGATGGAGATAAAGCGCCTTTGATCATTTCTTGAAACTCGACCACGAGCAAGAAGCACACGGTGATAGAAGTGCTTAAAAGAATATCCTCGCGTTCGGATGGCAAGTGGGTGATATCCGAGGAATCGGCCCAGATGTATGCATGCATAAAATCCGAGCGGAGGAGGGAGCTAAAAGGTTAGACAACCTCGAGAGAAGGTGAATCCGCATATGCAGGAGGTTGTCAAGAAAGAAGTGATAAAGTGGCTTGACATGGGCATCATCTATGCAATCGCCGATAGCGAGTGGGTCGACCTACTCAAGTTGTGCCAAAGAAGGGCGGAATCACAGTTGAAAAGAATGAAAAAGGGGAGGAAGTTGCCTTACGACTCGTGACAGGCTACATAGTCTGTATTGACTATCGTAGACTTAATGAGGTTACTGCCAAGGACCACTTTCCCCTACCCTTCATTGACCAGCTTATTGAACGACTGAGTGGTCATAAGTATTATTGTTTCCTTGATGGCTATTCGGCTACTTCCGGATAGCCATTGATCCTAATGACCAAGAGAATACAACTTTTACATGTCCATCTGGGTACTTTTGCTTTTCGCAGAATGCCATTCGGCTTATGCAACGCACCCGCGACTTTTCAACGGTGCATGTTAGCCATTTTTGATGGACTTGTGGAGCAATGCATGGAGGTCTTCATGGATGACTTCTCAGTCTACGGCGATAGCTTTGATGAAATCTTAAAGAACCTAGATATGGTACTCCAACGGTGTGTTGAGAAAAATCTGGTGCTTAACTGGGAAAAATGCCATTTTCTAGTAGACGAAGGAATCGTTTTGGGACATAAGGTGTCCAATGCTGATATTCAAGTTGATAAGGCTAAGGTCGAAGCCATTGAAAGGATGGCGTACCTAAGGCGGTGAAAAGAGTGCGAGGTTTTCTAGGTCATGTTGGCTTCTACAAGCGTTTCATTAAAGATTTTTCTACCATCGCCAAGCCTTTATCAAATCTTTTGAAAGATGATGTAGATTTCTTGTTCGATGCGAAGTGCAAAGAAGCTTTCAATTGTATCGAAAGACAAGCTCATCGATGCCCTATTTTAGTTGCACTGATTGGACCAAGCCTTTCGAGTTGATGTGCGATGCCTCTAATTACGCCGTGAAGGCGCATTTTAGGTCAAAGAGTTGATAAAAGGTTCAGCCCATTTTTATGCGAGCCGCACCTTGAACCCGGCTCAATGCAATTATACCACAAGCGAGAAGGAATTCTTAGCCGTTGTTTTTGCCATTGACAAGTTTAGAAGTTATCTTCAGGGTCTCAAGTTGTTGTATGGATCGATCATGCGACCTACGCTACCTTATGGACAAAGCGGATGCAAAACCAAGGTTACTTCGATGGATTACGATTTTACAGGAGTTTGACCTTGTGATTAAAGATAAGAAAGGTAGTGAGAATATTGTGGTGATCATTTATCTCGCTTAGTACATGAGGGTGCAGAGAATCACAATGATATAGGCATTGATTTTCCGACTGAGCAATTGATGAAGCTTGAAACGGTTAGGCCGTGGTATGCTGACTACGTCAACTATTTAGCGAGTGGTCATTTAGAGGACATGATGTATCGGAGAGAGGAAAAGTTCTTTTTCGATCTTAAATATCTCGTATGGGAAGATCCTTATTTGTTTGAGTCTGTAAAGACGGATTGCTTCAAGGTGTGTTCGGAGCATGATCGAGTGGGATATAGAACAATTCCATGGCGGTCTACCGGAGGTCATTATGGAACACCGAAGGCGGTCGCAAAGATCCTTCAATTTGGATTCTCTTTGGGCGACTCTGTTTAAAGATGCAGAAGCCTTTTGTAAAGGTTGTGATAGGTGCCGAGAACGGGACGGGCGAGTAGTAGGATGGAAATGCCACTTAAGCCCATTCTTGAATGCGAAGTTTTCGACGTTTGGGGCATATATTTTATGGGACCCTTTCCATCTTCGATGCGGTAATAAATATATCCTAAATGCAGTGTCGACTATGTTTCCAAGTGGGTTGAAGCCATAGCTACCCAAACTAATGATCATAAAGTCGTGAAGAAATTCTTGCAAAAGAATATCTTTACCGATTTGGTCGTCCGAGAGCACTCATTAGTGATGAGGGTACCCATTTTTGTAATGCGCCGCTTGATAAAATCCTTGAAAAATATGGTGTCAAACACAAAGTTGGTACACCATATCATCCCCAAACCAAGTGGCCAAGTCGAGGTAAGCAATCAGAGCTTGAAAAGAATTTTAGAAGACCGTGAACAATAATCGATCTAATTGGAGTCTTAAGTTGGATGACGATTGTGGGCTTATCGTATCGCATTTAAAACCCGATGGGCACGTCACCCTTCCAAATGGTCTATGGCAAAGCTTGTCATTTACATGTCGAACTTGAAACAGAGCTTTCGGGCAATTAAATTCTTAAATTTCGATAGCCAACTCGTGGGGAGAAGCGGTTGTTACAATTGAACGAGCTCGATTTAATTCGGACTCAGAGGCGTCACGAGAATGCTAAGCTTAGCAAGGAAAGAACGAAGATACTCCATGACGCTAAGATCAAGGACGAGAATTCAAAGTTGGTGAGATGGCTTTACTTCATCATACTAGACTTCACCTGTTTCGGGTAAACTCAAGTCTAGATGGTCTGGTCCCTTTGAGATTCTCGAGGTTAATCCAAGTGGAGTAATTAAATTTAATCCTTCAGCAGATCCTTTAGTAAATAAGTCGTGATCATGTTTGGACTGAATAAATCCCCAACTTTCCAAGGATTTTGCGAGTTTACAATTCCATAGTCTGCTAGCTTGTTTCAATCCACATAATGAATTAATTAATCAGAAAACCTGATTTGGTTTATCATACTTAAAACCTCGAGTAAGCTGCATGTTGACTTTTTTCAAGCAAGTCTCCATGTAGAAATGCAGTGTTAACATCCATCTGATGAAGATTTCAGTTGTTGGTTGTTGTAGCTTCTAACATTGTTCTTACTGTTATGATCTTCTCAACTGGTAAGAAAGTCTCTTGATAATGAATTCCATATGTCTGGGTGTAGCCCTTTGCTACAAGTTTGGCCGTGTACTTCTCTACTGGTCCATCAAGATTTTATTTTATCATATACACCAACTTGCATTCAATAGGCTTTTTGCCAGGTGCTAAATGAACAATTTCCCAAGTGTTGGTATTCTGCAATGCCTCAATTTCCTTCTGCATAGCCTCTTTTCAATGTTTCTATTCATCATGTTTGATTGTCTGATTGTATGTCTTTGGCTCAGTGACTGCATCAAGTACACATACATACTTGGCATATTCAGCTGAGAGTCTTTGCAGACTCATGACTTGATTCGGTAGATGAGGGGTCTTCACATCATTGACACCTTCTTGATATAAATGCGGTGTCTTTCTAATCCTTGTAGACTTCCTCAATTGAACTAGTTGTGTAGGTGCATGACTGGCTGGTTCTAGTCCTCCGTTAGATTCCTATACTGAATATGCTTCTTTGCTGGATTCCTCTACTAAGTGACTCAGCTAATCCTTTATGTTCTGCAGTACAAGAAATTGTAGTGGCACATCTGTGGTGCACTTAGCTTTGCCCAAAACCTTCTTGAATAAAGGTAAGAGGGAGTCGGGGAGAAGAACAAAGACATTTCATCAATTAAGAAGAATGACAGCTTTTTAAAACTTTTACATAAAAAACAAAACTATTTTTATTTATAATTTTTAAATCTTGCGCCTTTTTACAACAACAAAAAAACAACAATGTACTTTCTCTCTAATCCATATTTTTTAAATATTCATATCTCTCAATCAAGAACTCCAAATTTGAAAAATCTTTCACCGAATTTTTTATTTTTTCATGCTCTTTATTTTGAGACGACATCCACCAGATTATGACATGATTTCCGAAAATACGCTATCGAAATTCACTAGGAGATTAATTGAGTGAATTTCGACAGTGAATCTCACGAAAAACGACCTAATGATATCGAACCAAGTCTCAAAACGAAGAGCATGAAAAAATAAAAATTTGAGTGAAATTTTAATCGCGTTTGGAGATATAGATCAAAAGATATGATCATTTGAAAACGGAGGAGGAAAGAGAGAAAAAAAAATTAAAGGTGAAGTAGGTGAAGCGTCCAGGATGCGCGAATATTTTTTAAAATTTTTATTTTTATTTTTAATTTTTTTGTCCTTTAGCCTATAAAAATTATAAAAGTTGCCATTCTCCCTATAAACAATATTATGGTGTTATGTTACTTAAAAATATTGCAAAAAGTGTCCTTATACCTAATTCTCTAAATAAAGGTAAACAAGTCTATTAGAATTGGGTATTTTTAGCAGCAAAGATATCTTTGTTGGTGATATCCAAGAGAATAACACTCTTGGAGGTTTTTGAATTTCCAAGGTAAACACAAGTTCTGCATTTAGAATCAAATTTTGTTCTAAACCATTGAAGAGTGCGGGTAAAAAAACAAACAAAGACTTTAGACATAAACATGTTTAGATCCATACAAACACTTCATAAGGAGTGCTTACTTTGAATAAGGGTGTTGGTGTAGCATTGATAAGTTTAACATGTAGCATATAATCACCCTAATATTCACTGGGTAGATTACTCTGAAACCTTAAACCTCTTGCCAACTTCAACAAGTGATGATGTTTTCTTTCAACAATGTCATTCGGTTCAGGTGTACATACACATGAAGTCTGATGTATGATGCCATATATTGTTCATAAAATGATCTCAGCCGAAATTCAGCACCATTATCATATATGATAACTTTTATAACTTTATGGAATTGAGTTGAGACAAATTATTCAGAAGATTTAACCAGCTCAGAAGTTTCAGACTTCTGTCTCATAAGGAAAACCCAAGTAAACCTAGAAAAATCATCAATAATAGTGAGAAAGTTTTGTTAAACATTCAGAGTGGGATGCTTAAAGGACCCCATAAATCTACATGTACAAGATAAAAAACATAATTAACAACAATTGTACTTAATGGAAAAGGCATTTTCTTCAACTTTGCCATAGAACACCAAAACACAAGTCATGTTCATAGAATTTTACATGAGATGCATATGAACTAATGACTTGAAAAATCTTTTCTGGTAGTTGGCCTAATCTATAATGCCAAAGAAATTTCTCATCTACAGTATTAGACAAGCATCTATTCTCTACTGAAATACAAACAGAATTGGAAACAATTGTGTTAGTAACAAAATTTTAAATCATAATGTAAAGGCCTTTATGCATCTCAGCTAAACCAACCATCGTTCTCTTCTTGTTGTCTTGCAAAACATATTTGTTAGTAGTGGACTCTTAGTTAATGCATGCAAGTACAACAAATTAAATATAAAACTACGAATGTATATGACATTGTGAAAAGTCAAATCAAGACTAATCACAACTTGTCCAATATGAATCACTTGTACATTGCAAGAATTATGTAATCCTACAACTTGGGACCAGTACAAAATTGGACCCCAATCGATAAAATAATAAGATAATAACTTTTTTGAAATCCCAGTGTATATATATTGGTCCCAACGAAACTATAAATTAATAATTATGTATGTACTAAAAGATTCCAAATTCTAAGATTATCTAGTAAAAAATGAATCTATAGTCACTTGTTTTTTATTGAACTTCAAATCTATATTGAGTTCATCTTTAAATCTCCTCATTGCACTTAAGAGTTGGGGCATTGTCTTCTCGTATTGCAACAAAAAGTTGTGAAGAGTTGTAGCCGCTTGCAATGCTTCTTTCCGAGTGACCGGTTCCAAAGCTATTGAATCATCCTCAACTTCGTCATTGACCGGATTTTGAATGGTATCCGCCACAATTTCTTCAATGCTTTGAACCTCGTAACATTCATTATTTTCACTAGGATAATCTAGCAAGTGATTCACATCCATTTTGTGCCGATAATGCATACCCGTAATCAAGTTCTCAAGCTCACGAATGTCTTCTCCAGAATTTACATCGTTTAAATCACTTGAGCCGGTTGGATTCGCCGAACGAATTTTGCAGTGTCGAAAGCAATTTGCTATGGCCTCTTGTTGCACATTTCTCCAAGCTGAGACGTCCAAATTGATAGCATCTAAAACATTAATCTTTTCCGGAGAAGAAATGTCCAACTCATAACCTTCCAAAATCTTACGGTAAAACCTTTTACGGTAGTACATTTTAAAGGCTCTAATTATCCCAGCATCACATGGTTGAATTTTTGAAGTCATGTTTGGTGGTAGAAAAAACAACTCAATGTTTTGCAACCCTTGGATATTATTTGAATGGGCTGGACAATTATCCACTACCAAGAGAATTTTTCGACCATGCATTTGTTCATCCAGCCAACGAACATATTCGTCGAAAAGCAACGCAATCATCCATGCTCTTTTGTTGGCACGGTAATCAAAATCTAGGCTATTCATGTTGATATTCTTAAAACAACGTGGCTTTGCATACTTACCAATGATCCATAGAGGAATTTTTTCCGAGCCATCCTCATTGCAACAAATAACAATTGTAAGTCTTTCCTTGTCCTGTTTCCTACCTTCAAGTTGTTTTGTTGCAAGTGAATGGTCAGCTTGTAACCTGTAAAACAAACCATTTTCATCCATATTAAAAACATCTTTCATAGGAAATTGATCAATTTTTTGCCTTACAGACTCCAATTTCTTCTCCATGTCATGTGTGTCGACTGAGCCACTTTCTCCGAAACGGAGATATGATTTGATACCATGCCTTAACTTGAATTTCTCAAGCCAGCCTTGTGAAAGTTTATGCTCTGAAGAATCATATGGATACAAAAGCTTCAGCGCCTCAACAGCCTTCTCTATGATTAGCTCTCCTGTTATATTCACATGCTCTTGATGTTGGAGAAACCATTCATAAACAACTTTCTCCATGTCCGGGTACTTGGCTGGTTTGTGACGCTTGGAAGATCCACCTTTGTCAAAGTCATCTGATAGGAACTCTGATGATCGCTTGAGAGTGTTTGATATTGTTCCTTGACTAACTTTCAAATTGAAAGTTTTGTCAACCCACTGCACCAAATCTTGTTGAGTGCATCCTTGGTGATCTCTCTTATACTCGCATAACAGTTTTCATTGTTGATTGGTCATGGTTGATTTTTGAACACCTTTTAGTTTAGGAGCCATAGTTGATGTGATTTTAAAAAATTTCAATAGACATTTTATAGTGATCAATTTCTAACCATGTTTAATGTAATGCGTTGGTATCGTGGACCAACTTTTTGGTACCATGAACTAACTTTTTACTTATTAAAAAACAATGAACTTGACAAATTCAAATAATTTGTGAATGTACATTCATAGAATGTGCCTTGGAACTTGTTTTTGTAATTTATTTTTCATCTCTAACTAATATACATTGAAACTAGTACATTGGACTTGGAAATTTAAAGGTTATACGTAAAACCTCTTTAAATTAATAAATTATTAATTTATCGAAATAATAATATCTCGCTAAATTAATAAAATATCGCGGTCCCAACATTATTAATTTATAGAGGTTTTACTGTACTGGATCTGCTCTTAGACTTGAACTAGGTGGATAGCCATGTTTCTTGTAGCAATTATCTTCACTATGGCCATTGAATCCACAAAAGGTGCAACTGAATTTTCTTATTTACCTTATTTTTGAAATCGTTTTCACTCAAATTCCTTAAATGTTCAACTCTGTTGAATCGACTGGATATGACCCAAATTTGATCAGCTTTGTCATTTCTTCCTTGTCCAGTCTTTCTAAGCCATCAAGATCGTAGAATCTTAATTCTTTGCCTTTTTTAGTAGCATAAGTATTATGCCTTTCAAATTTGATAGCCACAACACATGAATCTTGAATCTCAGGAAAAATCACAATCAACATGGTTTGAGACACCATGAGCTCAAATTCTCCCCCTCAGTCCCTTCAGAAACTTCATCACACGTTTCGTCTCCATGTGATCTAACATAGTTTTCATGGCACCGTAATGACATTCGAGTTCACGTGTACATGAAAGAGTTGATAGTCTTGAGTTCATCCTAAAGAATCATCAACTTCGTAAAATACTGATTCACATAATCAATTCCATGTTTCAAGGAATTCATTTCTTCAAGATAATCAGAAATCAATAAAGAATAAACACTTGAAAAAGGATCAGCAAGATTCTTTCATATAGCTTAGGTACTCCTGAAATACTTCAAACTATGCGAAATGGTGTTTTCTATTGAATTCAAGATCCAGGTCCTCACCGTCATGTCACATTGCCTCCAAGCCTAGAAGTCAGCTGATTTTACTTATGGTTTCTTGATTGTACCATCGACAAACTAATACTTGTTCTTTGTGATTAAAGTCATTTCCATGGATGATAGTTATTACCATTCATTAATGGCTGAACTAATACCAGTGAAATATTTTCATGGGGATGAAGATAGAAGGGACTCAATTCTTGCTTCTTCTCTGCCTTGGCTTACATGAACTAACAAAGAAAACCCCAAAAACTTGATTGAGAACTGGATTTACAGGAAGAGTTATGGAACAATTCACAAAACACTGTCAATATTCTATGAAACTAATAACTAAAAGATAAATAATACTCTCAAAATTCTCCAAAAACTACAAAAATTTGAAGAAACAATATCATGTTTTCCTAAAAACATAAGAATTAACGCACAAAACACTCTGATACCATGTTGAAATTGATGAAGTTGAACATACGAGACAAAACAAAACGCGGAGTTCTTATTAATCATTAAAAATGATCAATTTAAGTTACATGGTGTTGATGATGGAGTATTTATAGACGATACTCCACATAAGTTGATTAAAAGTAGTTATAAGCAGTTATAACAGAAAGTACATGAGTTTTCTTCAGCTTCGCGTTCTGAGCTAAAAATGCTTAGCCGATTTTTCAAGTCCTCAGCTGAAAATGCTCAGTTGAGTCTTCAGGTCTGAAGTATTCTCGTATGAATTCTCCAATGCTTATTCTTTTCACGTTTGTTTCTGTTCAGTTGACTGATTCAGCTCTGAATATGATATCAGAAGTGCATCCCACATTCCTTTATCCACATTATACATGTTAACAACTCAGAGTCCACCTTTCACTCTATTCATGACTTTATGCAGGAAAAGCAGCACTGGTCTTGTAATACCCTACTCCCGACCCCTAAGTCCACTGGGTCATTCTAGGAGGGGTTGCAAAGCTCTCGCCGCGACTTCAATAACAAAACTATATTTCCAATATAATTCACTAAATCCAAAAAATAATTTACTAAATCCACAAATGATTTGACAATACTTCAATAATTAATTTCATTAAAATATTACCACAAATGAAATACAAGAGTCATAACTGTCTATATGTGCAACACGATCCATAACATCACTTTTTCCTTTTGTTCGGATCTCGGTCAATATCATCGCCTACACTTTGAATCCTCTCGAGAACAAAGACCTGTATTTATATTTATAAAAGAAGAGAGAAAAGAAAAAAACAAAGAAAGAGAGGAGTTAGCAAAGGGTGATATGAAGTAGTGTGTGAGAGTGTTATATTATATATATATATATATATATATATATATATATATATATATATATATATATATATATATATATCTTGAGCAACTTTTAGAAATAACAATGAAGTCTTTATTAAAAGATTGAATAAAAGGAAAGAACATTATTTAACATTAAAGTGGACGAGAATTAAGAAAATATGTCAGGTTCATTAAGCACTAGCTTTGGCCTAGCCGATGTGTCAAGTACCGCCCAAAAATCATATGTACCCAAGTGATTTCTACCGCACACCACGAGAACAAGCCATGCCTGACAACTCCGGCCGATTGTCAGGGAAAGAATCAACCTTCACTGTGCAAACCTCCTACACGACTCAAGCCAACCCTATCCATGCCCTAAGACCCACGCACAAACCGTCAACCCTTGCTTTCCCAGCTGTAGCATGAATCTTCAGGGAAAAGGTACCGTCCCCACTCTTACGAGCGAGCACTTTAGCTACCTTCGGAAAGAATTCGAGTCAAGAGGCCCTGAGATCGGTGACCAGCTGTTCTCCTAGAGCAGTAACTCTAATCCCCCTAGCCACCAGAGCTTTGACAATTTCGTGCCACGAGCAAGCGAGCGAGCAACTATTGTTCGTCAATTCCAAGTATTATTTGTTTATTATTAAAAATGTGCACTAGCTCAAAACAATCGATTATTAATTTTGAAAAACTCATTCGAAAATGACTTCCGAGTTTAAATCAATAATTGATATAAGTAAAATACTTGAAAGTACTTAAAAAGTCACAATTTGGTTTTATATCAAAATAAAAGACTCATCTATGGTCCGAGATAACGGTTAATCGACGCTTGATTATTTTTCATACCCTTTGATTTGCTCCTCGGTTAACTATCCGAATATAAAAGCAGCCCTTGACAACATTCCCCTTTAAAACTCTTTTCTTTTTTTTACTTGGAAGAAGTTTTTCTCCAAATCATTTTCCCTCTCCTCGTCATAAGCCCATCAGCACTTCCGGCCTATCTTACACCAAAACTCCTTTATGTGTCAATACTTCACTTACAAAGATCCATCAATTTCTTCAAATGGTAGCCATCAAGAACAGAGGTTTTACTTCTTTAATTCTATTATTATTATTATTTCTCTCTGGAAGGAGCAGAACATACAGAAAAGACAAGTGCTAATTGTGTGATTATAATTGAAGGTGAATGGTAATTGAAGCTTGGTATATATACATAATCAACTCAAGAGGTATTAACTCATGATTAAAACTCATATTCTAAATGGTTAGCTGAGCGTTACCTACACTACATGGTTGAATGCTAAAGTTAATGACTTTATTCAACGTGTGTAACAAATTTTTGACATTAATGATTTAAATTAATACACAGATAAGTTAAAGATATTTATTATACTCCCTCCATTTTTTTAATCTGTCACATTTCAGAATTTGCTATATTTTTAATATTTTATTTATCTGTCATTTTATCTTTCCAATGCATCATTTATTATTTTATTCCTCCTTTACCAATAAAGTATTTGCATCTCTAATAAAAAAAATACATTTTCAATACTAAAAACTTTTTTATCAACAAATTATTTACATCTCCAATAAAAAAATACATTTTCAATACAAAAAACTCTTTTACCAACAAATTATTTACATCTCCAATAAAAAAATACATTTTCAATACTATATTTTAGACACATTAATTATTTTCTTAATCTGTGTGATTCTTCTCTCTGCACGTATAAAAAACGGAGGGAGTACTATATATATTATTCAATTAAAGTACAATCATGACAAAGTTAATTTCATGTTAAAGTACTTGTACCTTTTATTCGATTTTCAATACCAGAGAAATGACATATTTCACTAAATCTTAATAAGGAAATAAAATATCTAGACAATTATTTTAAAATTCCTATAAAGTCCTTGATTAACAACATGACGAAAATCGGGGTGTTACATGTCTACCTCCAAGGATCATAGGGGAGTGGTCGGCCTTCATTTCATTCCTCAATACACAACATTAGTTTCCACTTTTGCCCTTCAAAATTATATTTTTACCGCACTACTTGATTCTGACCGATTATTAGGCCGGTGTTGGAAGTTTTCCTGACTTAGTTTTAGTTAGAAAGTCTTTATAACTGGTATTGGCTATGGAAAACATTTAAAGTCTAACTCAAATCGGATAAAAAAATTATAATATTCTGAGTCAAATTAGGTCAGAATAATCGGTTGTGTGAAAATGTGTTAGGAAAAAACAAACCGAGCGATAGTCCTTAACGACGGTAACACAAAATAACAAACGGAAGGAAAAAAGACAAAACACCAAATTTACGTGGTTTCCGGCAATGTGCCGACTAGTCCACGGGCGAAAGAGAAAATATTACTATAAAGGAGGATTACAAAAGATACAACTCTCCTGACGCCTAAAACAATAGCCAAAATAGCTAAGGCAATTGAGAGTTTATCTTACTTGACATAAATTGGTACACCAATTGGCACACCATAATATAATAGCCTATATCCTATTATATACTATAATATGTCGGCCCCCATTCTCAAAACTCTCGATGTGGGAAAACAAAATAAGAGATGTGGGCTTTTGGCCCACCAAACCTAACAAATCTCCACCTTGGGACAAATGACCACATCCAGAAATATTAATACTAATCTTTCTCCACAAACTCCAAAAGTCTTCAGACTGTGTCAAATAAGTCCAAGCAATGCTTGAACTTAACAAATGAACGACGCTTCGTAATGTCTAACTCTGAACGGGATGAAATACGGATTGCAGAAGATCCAATAACAGTGGATCCCTTCAAAACATACAAACCTCCAGACCTGCAAGCTTTCATAACAACAAGAGCACCTTTAGTTAACTTCAGAACTCCATCTCCAGCACTGTACCTAAATCCAAGAACATGTCTGACTTTCTTAAGTGTTCCGACACACCATCATGGGTCTTGATTCTAACCGTACCAATACCAACAACCTTGCAAACTGTGCCGTTGACCAACGAAACAAGTCCACGTTGAACTGAATCATACGAGGAAAACCAATCCGTATTGGGACACATATGATACGTGCAACCAGAATCCAAGATCCATTCATCAACAGACCTTAATTTATCATCAGCAAAGAAGATTCTCCACCACTCTCATCTTCAACGATACTGGCCTGAGTAGACTCTTTACCACGCTCTTTCTTATGTTCATGTTTTTATTTGTTCTTAATTCGAAAGCAATCGGATTTGATATGCCCAATCTTCTTACAATAATTGCACGTCAAATCTTTATGTCTAGGATTCAAAACGTAATTTTCACTATCTACATCTTTCTTATTTGATCTGCCCCGAACTACCAGAACGTCTGCCTGAGTACTATTACTTCCCCAAGTTATATCTTTATCAATCTGCTCTTTCGATTTCAAAATTGACTTAATTTCTTTGTAAGAAATAGTTTCCTTACCATAAAGAATTGTTTCCCTAAATGCTTACACAACTGGGGAAGCGAACACAATAACAACAAGGCATGATCCTCATCATCAATCTTAGCATCTATATTAATTAAATCCATAAGCAGGTAATCAAAGTTATCTAAATGCGATAATATAGATGACCTTTTTGACATACGAAGCATATACAAGCTCTGCTTTAAATAAAGCCTATTCTCAATGGTTTCTTCATATATAAGGATTTTAATTTTTCCCACAAATCATTAGCAGTAACCTCAGTGGCTACCTATCTCAAAACCTCATCAGAAAGACACAAGATGATACATGATCTGGCCTTCTTGTTGAGACCATCAAACTCCTCATCTGACATTTTCTCTGGCTTTTTCTCCTTCCTAATTAACGCAATATCGAAGCCCTCCTAAATCAGCATGGCCTCCATCTTCAACTGCCACATCCCAAAGTTGACGCTTCTGTCGAACTTCTCAAAATAATACTTAGTTACCGTTATGATGACTAATTATCAAAAGCTCGGAAACACCTTAACTCTGATACCAATTTGTTAGGAAAAATGAACCGAGCGATAGCCCTTAACGACGGTAACGCAAAATAGCAAACGGAAGGAAAAAGACAAAACACCAAATTTACGTGGTTTCCGGCAATATGCCGACTAGTCCATGTGCGAAAGAGAAAATATTACTATAAATGAGGATTACAAAAGACACAACGCTCCTGTCGCCTAAAACAATTGCCAAAATAGCTAAGGCAATTGAGAGTTTATCTTAATTGACATAAATTGGTACACAAATTGGCACACCATAATATAAAAGCCTATATCCTATTATATACTATAACATGTCAGCTCCCATTCTCAAAACTATCGATGTGGGTTAACAAAATAAGAGATGCGGGCTTTTGGCCCACCAAACCTAACAAAATGTGTTCCATTTATATGTTCTAAACCAGTGGAGGTGGGAATGAGAAGTACGTTGTACGCCTATGGATCATGATTTGTGACGGAGGTCGGACTAAACCCCTGCCACGTGTCATCTACAGAATGACTAAGCCATAAATGAAGAAAGAGAATTAATAAGTAGTAAAGGCCAGGAGGCTCAAGTCTAATTGAAGAAACAGACTTAAACCCCAGGTGGGGGGGTCAGCTCGGCCCTTCTTAACTTACCACCGCAGGTCGGCTCGATAATAGTGGAGGTTGGGTAACGCAGTACAGGTCGATATGGCCTAGGGGGCTCGACGCAGGTCGGCCAGAGCCTTCCCTACTCGTATTTAGCACACGTGCCTAATATATTTAGATAAACATGGAAAGAATACTTTGATATAATGACTCTGATCTTGACATTTAAATAAGTCCATAATTTTCCCTAAATCAACGGGATATACACATGATAATCCTTAGGGATTAAGAATTAGAGTCTTGTTGGAAAAGACATGGGACGAGACGTCCCCTATATATAAACGATCCCTAAGAAACTACGAGAGGTTTGATTCCCGATTCATCAATAGGATACGTTGGCAACTTGGGAAAATACCCAGGATCAGTCTAAAAACACTCAAAACACCATCCCGTCCATTGCTTTCTCTAAGTCTGCAGGATGGACATTTCCGAATGGAGCTCTTTAGGTTAGACTCAACGCATTTGGATGGACCAAGTCACGGACAAAAGAGTCTATGCATGGCGCAAACACAAAACTACATAATTAAGTATGCCATCCAAAAACCAAGGGTTAATTCGACATACTTGGGGGCACGGTATACCTCACCATATCAATGAAGTGCTCCAGGTAAGTGCATAAAAGGTAAAGAAACTTAATAGCATATGCAGATAAATTGCATAATGGTTACAATTTTGAAATATTTTCAAAAAAACAAAATAAAACATGTTTTTTCAAAGTAAAAGACGAAGTACAAAAGCACAAAGTCCAAATTGGCTACTATAAGTTTCAGAAGTTGGATTTTGTTGCTGCTCTATTGTGGTAGACGGAGCTGACGAAGGAGCTGACTCAGAGCCTTGACGAGGACGGCGAACAATGTACTTGGTACTAATATCCTACCCGTCTTTAAACTCCTTCAAATAATCATCATAGACCTTCCCAGAGCCAGGTTTGTGCATATCCCTATGGGGAAGATCGCCAGATCGGTAATAGCCAGATTAGCGAATTGGCTTAGATCGGCCCCTGAGCTGGAGCTGGCGTTCTTCGTCCTCTTCTGGGTCAGAACCATCTAAATCAACCAAGTCAACTCCATCTTGAACATGGTGTGAGGAAGGTGAGACCAGAGCATCATCAGACTGTCCAGCTAAGGACTGGACCTCAGAAGTACTTAGGAAGGTGCCTGCAGCTCGGGCAGGTGGAGGTTCTACACTCGCAGTTCTTTCGGATTCCTGACTCTGGTCAGGCTGAGCACCCCCTCCACCTCTTCTTCAGTAGCATCCGCAAATATGGCAGCAAAGTCAGTCACTACAAAAGAATAGAACTGAGCATGGTTAGGATAGGCAAAATCATCAAATGCTAAAGACAAAGAAAATAAAAAAGGAAATTCCTACAAGTCTTGTAATCTTCATCACTAAGGACCCGATAGGGGTGGGGACCAGCAAGGGATAACTGAACAGCATCGATCAACTTAGAAGAATACTTTTTTAACTCTAGAGAGATACCTGACTCCTGGATACTTCTCAGTAGCGCCGAACTAACGTTGTTAGGACATGTGTCCTTAGTAAGGTCGGCCGTGTTCCACCTGCCTAGATCGGCCTCTACCTCAGGACGGATGAAAAAGAACCGGCCCTTCCACTCTTTGATCGAGGATTCCCCTTTGGAAAGGATGGGAACGCCTCTTCGAGAATCGGCCCATTATGGAAAGCAATACCACCCATGCATGTCCCTCACCTGTTTACACTGGTAGAAAGTCCGGAAAAGCTACACTGAGTACTTCACGTTGATGCATCGTCACCAAATGGCAAACCCTATAATGGCTCTCACACCATTAGGAGCTATCTGGGCAGTTCCCAGTTTGTAGTGCCTGAGCACAACCAAAAAAGCAGGGCAAAAGGGAACCCTAAGACCACAATCAAATTGATCCTTGTACACAATATAGTATCCCTCTAGAGGTTGGGAGGCATAGGTACTAGTAGTAGGGATCTAAGGGGCGTACAATACTAGATTCACGTTATACCTATCACATAGTGAGATCATATCACCATAGGTCAACGTGGTATCTATACCATGGCAACCCATGACTGCCCTCATAGCCATATGTGTTTTCAATGATAATACGAAGTCAGAGGTTCTTGAGGAAGAGCAGGGAGAGGAATGAAGAAGAAAAACGGAGGGCTAAAACCAGGTGCTCTAATCCCCTACAGTTTATCAATGGCGGAGATGCCGGATTTTGCGAATGAACCCTAAAATCAAAACCCTCACTCTCAGATTCAGACTCAGACGTGAAAAATTTCTCTACACAGCTACTAGTGGGAGAAGATTGCCTCATCAACAAAGTGAAAATTAAACAGAAAGAGCCGGTGCTTACTCTTAGTAATAAAAGGTTGAGAAGAGGAAGAACAATCGGCACAATGGCTTCACCTTTTGGTTTAATAGCAAGATACGTCAAACGTGTGAGAAGACATATGATACGACGGGGATTATAAGCTTCAAACATGATATTGGGACACGAGCCCACTACGAAAACGTGAATAGAAATGCCTCGTTTCTCGAGACAGTTATGACAGCGTCATAATGGTAACTCTGCCACATGACAGAGCAAGTCCTTATTAAACTTCACAAGTGTACGAGCAGGAGCTGAACTCCCTTAGCGTTAGACCTGATCCGACTAGAGGATCTTGGACAGATCTAGGGGGCTTATGACGGAGGTCGGACTAAACTCCTGCCACGTGTCATCTACCGAATGACTAAGCCATAAATGAAGAAAGAGAATTAATAAGTGGTAAAGACCATGAGCCTCAAGTCTAACTGAAGAATCAGACCTAAACCCCATGTGGGAGGTCAGCTCGGCCCTTCTTAACTTACCACCACAGGTCGGCTTGGTAATAATGGAGGTCGGGTAACGCAGTACAAGTTGAGATGGCCTAGGGGGCTCGACGTAGGTCGGCCAGAGCCTTCCCTACTCGTATTTAGCACACGTGCCTAATGTATTTAGATAAATATGAAAAGAATCCTATGATATAATGACCCTGATCCTGACATTTAAATATGTCCATAATTTTCCCTAAATCAACGGGATTAGGGATTAAGAATTAGAGTCCTTGTTGGACAAGACACGGGACAAGACATCCTCTATATATAAACGATCTCTAAGGAACTACGGGAGACTTGATTCTAGATTCATCAATAGGATACGTAAGCAACTTGGGAAGATACCCAGGTTCAATCTAAAAACACTCAAAACACCATCCCGTCCATTGTTTTCTCTTGAATTTCTTGTCATAAAATTAAATGCGGCCCGGATTTATACATTAGAAGATAATCGACATCGTCAATTTGCATAATTTTAACCGACTTAGGTGAAGAGTTGGAGACTGATTATCACACAAAGTTCAGTTTGTTGGTTAAGTTTAATTAATGTATGGCTTAATTTGTTGGATTTGATTCTTTGGTTATGCATTCTTAAGTTTATTATATGAATCTTGTGATGATCCATAATTTAAACTTAAAGTGTCTTGTGTTATTTTGTTATTAAACTAGTATTTCCGATATAATGAGCAGCACAATGTAAAGCATGTTAGATCCGTACTACAATATGTGCTAAATTACATACACAGTAGAACAAAACACCAATTTTATTAATGCCATTCACTAAAAACTGCAATTTAACAATGCTAAAATTAAATAAAAAAATAAAAGACTGAAACCGAGGCGAGTGTGAACACTATTTTCTTAAGACAATTTGCTTCGGTATAGTGTTCACGGTACTAGTAATTTTCTCACATGATACAACAGTTCATGTTCGATGTGGTGGCACTTCAACTTTGAATAACGACAAACTCTATCTCTTCTTTTCTACAATGCCAAAACCTACTGCTAACTGAGATGCTAATTTTCAAACTATTTTGGTTCATAATTTTTCTGTATATTGAATTTCTAGTATTTGGGGAATTTATAGAAGTGTATTCTTAAAGCCCAAGTGCCACTATTGGACTACTGCCCACTAATAACTTGGTCGTGTGGCCATTCTCCATGTTTTTGGTTGTTAGTGGCATTAACCACAACCCACGCATGTATGATATATTGTGGTAACAAAACTCACGGGTCGATGGGCCGAAAAGCGACGCGGCTAAACATGTTGTTTCGAGTATTAATTTCTTATTCAACTGATATCCAAACCAAGTGATTCAAAAACCCGTCGTTATGTACGTTTAACGTATATTCCAATGATACTCTAAGCTCTGGATAAAATTATAACGATGCTCATATGAAATTAACCCAGGAGTAGACTATTTATCAACTTATTAATAGACAGTTTCTATTGACACCCCATAATTACTTTTGACACTATTCTTTTTGATTTTTTACTTCCGACACCACACATGTATTCTTCATCTTTTACTTCTGGCATCTGGCACACACACTATGAACGTCGATGCCACCGACGTTCCTTTTAAAAAATAACGCTAGTGAATCTGACGTCATCCGACAGTTACACTTTTATAACTACAATGCCAGTAACATTGACGTTATTTTGAAAACGTAACGTCGGTGCTGTTGATGTTTCGAAGTAATTTTTGAATGTAAAAAATAATTGTAGTAGCAAAGTAATCATATGGTGCACCAGAAGCCGCAGTTAATAATCATTATTGGGCTTGAGGCCCAAATTTCTCCAACAAAGCATACAATACAATAAAAGTAGTGTATAAATAACATTTAAAAAACCTCAAAAAAAAAAAAAAATAACATTTAAAATTAAAAAAAAAAATTAAAAAAGAAGAAGGGAAAAGGAGATAATTTTGTCACAGGAATGTTCATTATTGAATCTCCTCATTAAATAGGCAAAAGGATTCAAAAGAACCCACTGACGCCTTAATGTCTAGCTAGCTAGCTAGCTGCTACATGCAACATTGACTATATATATAAAATTATACAGTAATTAAGACGCAAATTATTTTAAGTATATAGCTAATAACGGTAAATAAATAAGCAGGAAATCAAATGGTTTTAAAAAAAACCCAAGAAGAAGTCAAATCACCATCAAAATAAACAATTAAAACTACAAAAAAAAAAAAAAAAAAAAGGTGCTACTTTTCGCAGGCATGCAGATATTGAGATGAGGCAAAAGCAGTTAAGAAGAACATCTCTTTAACTTGTAAAGGGCTGCTTATCTCTACACTTGATTTGGGGCATCTGAGCTGTTGTTTTTCTTAGTCAAATTGTGCTTATTATTGTGCATCCAAACCTTGAGTACCCTTCTTCTCACTCCAATTTCTTGACAGAATTGTTGCACTACAGATTCTTCTTGCTTCTGAATCTTCCACCCAGATTTTTCAGCAAAGTTGAACATTTTCTCCTTTTGTTCTTGAGTAAACTTTGTCCTATACCTTTTCTTCACCATATGATGAGTTGTTGGTCTTGTCATCACCACCCCACCACCACCACCACCACCACCACCAACACCACCTTCTTGCTCATCAGATTCTGAAGGCATAGATCCCATATTATATGACATGATCATTGACATGGGATGATGATGGTGTGGTGGTGGTACTGGTGCAGGTGTAACTCTAGAAGGGACAAGAGCCCCTGTTGTAAGATCTGTTCCCAAAATACCCTTATGGTGTCCCATTCCCATAATCATCTTTCTTCCTGCAGCAGCAGCCCTGCTGAGAATTGAGGGGTGGTGGTGGTGGTGGTGGTGGTAGGTATCATAATTAGAAGAGAGGTCACCATCGATTTCTTTCCTGTGGAAGTTCCTATGGCAATTACAAGCTGAGCATGTAAGTGCTTCAAGGGTGCCTTCTTCTCCACTAGGCATGAACTCACCACATCCATCAGTTGCATTTCCACCCATGGATGCTGCATGATTTTTGAGGCATTCTTTGTACTTGACACTATTTTTCTTGTAATTAGGCACAATATGGTCTTGATCTTCATGGTTAGATATTGATGAAGACACCACCACCCCCCCTATGGGACCATTATTGGAAGCAGCAGGGAGGAGGACTTGGGGTACTGATGATGCAGGTGGTGGATCATGATGGATCATATGATGAACATGTCCATGGCTGTGAGTATGTCCCCCACCATATGCACTGTTTAGAGGAATTGGCATCTGCATCTGCATCTGCATCTGCATATCCCCTTCTTGGTTTGGAAGTTCCATTTCCACTTAATTTCTACTTAGTACACACACACACACACTCTGTCTGTCTCTCTTTTGAGTTGAATGTTGTTTGTTTTGAGACCAAAAAGAGATGTATTAGGCCAGGAGAGAATTAGAGAAAACTAGAGAGATAATTAGTATATATGATGTGATCCCTCTTTGTGATTCTTATATAATAATTGTAAAAACTTTTGGAAACAATAGTATATTTTTGATAAATTGGTTTAAAATGAAGATGTTACCCCACTAATGGGATTTTGGCAAAAGAGAGAAACTTTTGTCCCCATTTCATTAAATGTGTAATTGTGGGAGCTAGGCACAAACATATTAGCACAAAAGCTCAAGAAGAGTTCACCAAAAGCAAGAATGTCCTGCTCTAGCTCCTTCTAGTTTCAAAGCTTGTCTCATTCTGCTTTTATGTTCTTGAGACTGAAACTGCAAATCAGAAAGAAAAAAAAAAAGACTGTGAATAAAAGATTAAGCAATAAAAACCATGTAAAAATAGGAGAGATCTAGTATCCTAATTTTCTATAAGATCTTAAAGATTAAACCTTTTTTTCTTAGTGGAAAAATGGAGAAATTTGGAGCAAACTGCATTACAGTGAAGTAATGGAGCAGAGAAAAGGTTGTGTTTTGCTAGTGAAGCACTCCTAAGCATGGGCTTATAGTTGTAGGGAGAAGCAAATTAAATAAATAAAAGGTTGACAAGAAAGAAATAAAGGGCAAAAGTAAAGCTATTTTTTTTTTTTCACAGACAAAGAGGAATATACTGTAGTGATAGGTATAGGTGAATTTCTTTATCAAAGCATAAATTGAATACAGAATGTACTCGTTTGTATATAACCACACAAATATAAGGATCCTAAGTTTCAGAATATTTTATGATAAATACATGTCATTTCGAACTCAAATTATTTCTTTTTTTTTTTTCTCAATATTTTTCGTAATTGTAAACTATTTTATAACTCTTGTTATTTTAAATGTTCAAAAAAAAAAAAAAAAAAACCTCTTGTTATTTAAAGTTCTTGTTACTGTTCATTGTGTAATTGAACAGCAAACACAGTGTTTATGTATGTATATAATAAATGCTACATGAAGTGAAAGTGATCATACACGTGATATTCACAAATTTTATTTTGTACTGTACTATATTGACCTCAGGAATTATGAAATAAATAAGAATAAAAAATGAAAATTCGCAACCTTTTTGACCTTAGGAATCATGAAAAATAAACTAATAAAAAAACTAAATACGCGTTTGAACTGTCGAATTAGATGACTAAAAGGTACAACGTTAACGCGAACACAATGAATCGATCGTTCTACAACTACAACAAAATTTGACTTCTTCATAGTTTAATTAATATACAAAACTCGATTTTAAAGGGGTTCGAAAACATATTTAACCTCCGTAAAGTAAGGATTTTACGAAGTAAATGTCGGGACAGATCGACTGTGGTACCATTACCAATGTTCCTAAAAAAAACGTTGTCTACCGCCAAATTTTATTCAAGTCACTAAACGTCATATGTTACACTTTTATATTAAATAAGATTTTCTTAGATGGAGAAAATGGTTTTTCTCTAGGGAACATCTTTCCATACAATAAATATTTTGACCCAATTCGAGTCAGAAAACGATCGTTATCTTGATTTAATATGGGTCGAATTTTGAATGTTTTTCATCTTCAATAATCTGGTCGGAAAGACTTTCTAACTAAAATTGAGTCAAGAAAACTTTTAATATTGCATTCAAATTCGGTCGAGAATAAGCGAGTTTGCAAATTATTCTCGACCGATCGAGTGTAAAACGATGATTATTCTGATTTAGTTCGAGTCAGAATTTTGAATATTTTTCATACCCAATGCCGATTTGAAAGACTTTCGGACTAAAATTGAGTCATGATTACTTTTAAAATTCTGTCTGAAATTTGGTTAGAATTATCGAGTGTAAAAATACATAAATTTAAAGGGTAATGTGAAAAAAAAAAATATGTATTAAGACTTTTAGTTGTGTGAAAAGACATTCTCTTTCTAAATAGATGAGGGAAATGTTTAAACTAATGGTTTTTGTTAGATAAAAAAAAAAGAAAAGACCACAATATTATTTCAAAATTATATTGGTTGATAATCACATTGACATACTTTCTCTGTGACGTCATTAAAAATGATCTTTATTTACACTACAATGATTTTACCCGTGCACCATATCTACCATACATCACACTGAATCAACTATCTGAAAGTCAAAACTGAAGTGCTTCCAGGTACGGTCCGAACCCGACGTGCATGATCCTGACAAACTGCCATCTTCTTCAACCTTCTTTTACTTGACAATTTTATATCCAGATTTGACGGATATATACCATTAGAATTAAAATGCCATAATAATTTATCTCTCCGAGGACGCATCGAGAGAGGTATATCGAGGGCACCTTGAACAAATATAACTTGACTGGATTTTAGGTGCGGTCGTTTTTTTGTCTATACGCACATTTTGACAAATGAATCGCCGGGACTTATTATTAGAGAGGTCTCTTCGCAACAACTGTGACGGATAAAATATCAATTCAAATTGAATTGATTGAAATAATATTCTTTGCTGGATCGAGTAGTATAAATTCTACCGCCACCTTAGGATGGCATAGCCCTCAAATTGAAAATAAAAGTGAAGGCGAGGTTCAAAGCGAGGAAAGGCTTACGGTGGATACCTAGGCACGAGAGAGGCGAGCAAGGCGTAATAATCGATGAAATGCTTCGGGAGTTGAAAATAAGAATAGATCCGGAGATTCCCGAATAGGGCAACCTTTCGAACTGCTGTTGAATCCATTGATTGGGTGTATTGAACCCCAATTATATTGTGTAAGTGTTGGGACTGTCCACACTTGATGAGAGTGTTGGGACATATTGTCCCAATCTGGTTGATTCTTCTGAAGGGGATGGACCTAATGTAAAATGGTCTCAGTAAGTATTTATGTTTATCTAGTCTATTTAGCCTTGTGGCTTAGAAGGGGTAATTTTGTTCTTAAGCTTAGAAGGGTATTTTTGTCTTAACCTAAAATATTTGTTGGAGGATTTAACCTAAACTGCTGCGATGCAAGCTTGGAGCTCGTGTTTCTTCTTCTCGTATATAATAGACTTCTACGTCAATTGATTCTCACAACATACCTACGGAGAGTAAGCTGTGTTTGATTTCATTGAAGTTTTTTTTAGTTTTTTTATATTACTTCATCAATCATTTCTTTTTTAAAGAAAATCAATCGTTTCTTACGTTTCTCTCACCAATAAAAAAAAAAAAATTTTTTTTTTGAAGAGAATAAAAAAAAAAAAAAAAAAAAAATATCTTTCACCATTTCACTTTATCTACTTTTTTTACTTTTTTATCATTATTTTATTCATTATACTATTTTATTTTAATTTTTCTAATCAATCATTTCTTTATCTATACAAATTTCAAAAAAATATTTTAACTTTCTAATCATTACTTGAATCATTTTTATTATATTTTATTATCTACCAGCATATAAAAAACCTTCAAAATAAACTCAAATCCAAAACAAACGGAACATTATTTTTTTTTATTCCAAAACCGACTTTTAAAAAATTGATTCTAGTGTGGTGTATTAATGGTGTGATGTATGATAAATTTGATGTGATGCAAATAATAAATCCCTAAAAAATTGAAGAAAAAGTCAAAATTCCGAAAAAAATTCATCATAGTTCATAAATTTTTTCCCCTCGTTATTATGATATCTCTTTTTATACTCTTTCGACATAGTCTTTAAATATAGAAACTCATTTGAGCTAACACAACTTTTGATGTGGTACAAATCCAAAATCTCCCTTCAAACCACACACTAATTCCATATCAAATTATTCTTGCCATTCATTACAATACTGTCTCTTCGGAGACTTGTGATAAATGATTTTTGATCAATTAATGTGTACCGGATGTGTAGTTTTAGGAAAAGTGAACCAGGACAAATTTAAAAAAAGAAAAAAAAATAAAAAGAAAAGGAAATATAGTGGGGTTATTGCTTTGCTTGCACTATCAGGTATCAGTTTTTGCACAATTCAGAGGAGAGTGTGTCAGAGAGTGGGAGGGAAGTCAGAAAGAGTGAAAAAGAGAAAGTTAAGACATGTGAAAAAATAATACTAACTTTTAGCTTTTTTTTTTTTTTTTTTTTTTTTTTTTTTGCAGATGTATAATTCCAACTTGTTTTTTCTTCCCATTTTTTTACATTACGGAAGATGTTGGAAAAATTAAAGAAACATGAAGAAAACTCAATGAAGAAGACAACACAATTCAAATTGAAGAATAGGCGGGGAAAATTGTGTAAACTTAGATTTCATTTATAGTTGAGAATTTTTACAGAATTGGTACTTCTGAACTTGGATGGACTCACTATTTATACACCTGCAACACTCTACAAGTTGATTATTCAGTTACAACATACTAACTAACTCCACAACTACCGATGACCACTTCTGGACTTAAGTGTTCGACGTAAGTCCTGAGAGAGTTGACAGTTTTTGCTTATGTTGTTTGTACATGAGAATTAGCTTTGTTTTTGTGTGATCTATAAGCTGCAACATCCCCCCTCAAGGTGTAGTTGGGTACAACTACAGATTGTAATAAGCTCTGTTCTTGTGTAGGTGATCTATGAGTTGCAAAGATGTTCTTGGTTGGATATCTAGGTGTTGAAAACACAGACGAGAAACTTACAGTTTAGGAAAGATAAAACAATAGCAATGCAAACATAAAGTATGGCGGAAATTGATAAAACATAGAAACAAAGAGAACATAGTGATATGACGTGGTGTCGGCGTTGTGCCGACTACTCAGCGGATGAGAAAATAAGATATTTTATTATGCACAAAGTTACAAGGATTTCCACACAATTGTGAAAGACACACACACTCTTCATTGATTACAACATTGGTATTTATAGACACAATTCCCCACCCCTAACCGCCATAAGATCTTTGTCGTAATTGTCATAAATACCCTAGATGTGGGCCCCAGCTCCAGCTGTAATCCACCAGATGAAACTCAGCTCAGAAACTGACTTTCCCAGACTTGTATGTACTCAGCAAAAAATCAGCAGACAAAAACTGAAAGGTGACTTCAGAAGAAACTCAGTTTGCACTTCACCAAAACTGACTTTCAAGTAACTGAATACCCTTACTAAACTGACCATCATTCTCAGCTCAGTTTCACAGATTAGTTTCACCAGTTTATAACTCAGTTTAGAGATCAAGTCACTTAACTGACAAATCTCCACCTTGACTTGAACTATCATTCACAATCAACCAGATTGCATAATCAGATGTACTTGTACCAGATGCATTCGTCAATGCCATGATATACTTGTACCAGACTTCTCCACAGAATCCACTCAGCTGATCTGCCCTCAGCTGAGTATCCAGTTTCCAGTTTATAAGCATTGAATATTCAGCAAGTTCAGACACAACTGAAACTTGCTCTGTTGAACGGGTTTAGTGAACATATCAGCAGGATTATCATTGGTGCTGATCTTTTTCACTACAACCCTCTTCTCATTTCTTAGAAAATGATGCCTCACATCAATATGTTTGGTTCTCTCATGATGAACCCGATCCTTAGCTAGACAAATTGCACTCAAGCTGTCACAATAAATCTTAGCTTGATCTTGAGGTAGCCCCAAATCACTGACTAGTCCCTTCAACCAGATACCCTCCTTGGCTGCTTCAGTAAGAGCCTTATACTCAGCTTCAGTAGTTGATAAAGCCACTGTTGCCTGAAGAGTTTCTTTCCAGCTGACAACTGAATTTCCCAATGTGAAAACATAACCAGTCATAGATTTTCTACTGTTCACATCACCTGCATTTTCAAAGATCACAAAGATCATGTGACCAAACTCTGAGTATCACCTCCATAAATGAGACCAACATTAGTTGTACCTGAAGGATGCAGGTTCTTAGATCTAAACGAGCTAGATCTACGCGCAGCGGATGGATCACGACTTATATATCACAATACATAATTAAAGGACTTAAACTACTACAAGGGGGTTAAGATCATGTTACCAATAGTAGGAAGAGAAGCCAAGATCTTCCGATGTGTTCTCCAAACGGCGGTTGGTGGACACCCTTCTTGATACATGAACCTCCTCGATATGCAACACCAAGAAAAACTTAGAGTTTTTCTTCTTCTAAAACCCAAGACAAGAAAACTAATTTTTCTCTCCTTTTTTATGTGTGTGGTCGAAATTTGCCGGGAGAACTCTCTTTATATAGGAGAGTAATCCTTGTCCTCCAAAGATTAAATAATTAAGAGATAATTATTACATTAATAATTTATTCCAAATAAAAGATAAATAAAATGATTATCCCAAACAAATTAGGATAAATCATATTATTATCTAATATTTTATGAATTATCATTTAACAAATAAATGATAAATCACATGTCAAATAATTATCCAAGAAAACTAATTTCTCTCTAATTAATTATGATATTGGCGCCACTTGTTGGGTTTACTAAGCCCACATAAAATGTCTTTCATGTGTATTATATTATTTAGTCCAACTAAATAATATCCATGCATATCAATTAATTAGCCCAGCCAATTAATTATCACTGAGGCCCAAATAACAAGATTATTAGTCCGAATTACAGAAGCCACATCGGGGACCATGGACCTATAACCAGTAGCTCCAATAATTAATTATTCATCGAACCGAATAAGTACATAATTATTAATTCCGGGAATACGCCACCATAAACCCGAAACCGAACTCTACCAATTATAGATGTATACTTATACTCAACCTATAGAGTGAATAAGCGTCCATTGATATAATCACTACATACGGATTAACCCTCCATAGACTGTCCATTCTGAGTGGGAAGTCTCCGTGAACCCGACTCAGAATATCTTATCCTTATTTACCATTAACCCCCTGATGATCAATTAGTATGCATATCTGACTAGTAGCTAATTAGTCAAATGCGAACTCCCGGGATCGATCACTTTCTTAGGACTAACAAATAAGGGGACTGTCTCTCTACTTCCCGCAGGAAGTAATGGATTCCATGTCTGTGAAAATCAGAACTACTCACTCATCAGGAGATAGTGCCAATGAGAAGTGGCTTGGAACACATATCTAAGTGAACCGTAACTAACACATCAAAACACTACCCCGAGACAAGCAGCACCCTGTGATCACCTCAGGATTAAGGTTGATCCATATATGATCATCTAATGATTTAATAAGATTCCTCGATTACGGAATTATATCGAGAAGTTCAGATTAAATCGGTCCAGTCCTATATGAATGCCATCATATATAAATGCCCCACGTAGGTACCCTCTACCGACAGTCCGGATAAGACTATCACACCCTAAGGTGTTCTGGGCGCATTATTGGTGTTTTAATCAAGAGACCCTAAACTCTGATTAAGTTCACCACGGACTAACAGTTTAAGTATATCACCACTAACTCAATCCTCACGTGTAATCCATACACTTCGAGTTAAGTGGTTACATCTGAGATATACTTAGGGTTTGCGCAGTGATGTATTACTTTACAAGCACAAAGCAAGTAATAAGGTGAGATAAATTCTGTCATTCATTATTAAAAAACAATTACACAAATTGTCCTTCGGGCACTACACCTAACAGTACCTCTAAGGTACCTGAACATTCTTTTCACAGCTTTCCAGTATTCCTTTCCAGGTTGAGCCATAAACCTGCTGACAACACTGACTGCCTGAGCCAGATCAGGCCTAGTGCACACCATGGCATACATCAGACTTTCAAATGCACTAGCATAGGAAACTCTTGACATGTACTCCTTCTCCTCTACTGACTATGAAGCAAAAACTGACAAATGAATATTTGATGCCATATGAGTATCTATTGGCTTTGCAGCTGACATGCCAAACTTTGACAAAATCTTCTATATACAGCACTGCTGAGATAAAAACAGTTTCTTCTGACTTCTATCTCTCCAGATCTCCATACCCAAAATTTTCTAGGCTGCACCCAAATCCTTTATTTCAAACTCAACACTGAGAAGGTCTTTCAGATACTGGACATCAGACTTCTTTCTTGTAGCTATCAGCATGTCATCCACATATAACACAAGATAGATGTATGATCCATCTTTCAACCGATTGTTGTAAACACAAAGCAATCATAAGGACTTATTTGTAGCCAATGGATCATATAAGCTGTCAAACCTTTTATACCATTGTCTAGGAGCCTGCTTCAGCCCATACAAGGATTTATTTAACTTGCATACAAAATCTTCCTTGCCAGGAACTTGGGATCCTTCTGGCTGAGTCATGTATATCTCTTTATCTACCTCACCATGTAGAAAAGTTGTCTTCACATCTAACTGCTCAAGTTCTAAGTTCTGCTGTGCCACCATTGCCAGTAACATTCTGATTGAAGTATGTCTGACTACTGGTGAGAATATCTCATCAAAGTCCACCCCTTCTTTCTGACTGAACCCTCTTGCAACCAAACATGCCTTATATTTAACTCATTTTGCCTCAGTTATCCCTTCCTTCTTCTTGAATATCCATTTGCAAGTAACAACTCTCCTATCAGTTGGATGTTTAACTAGATCCTAAGTCTGATTCTTCAGTAATGACTCCATTTCATCTCCCATGGCAGCAATCCACTAAGATGCTTCAGAACATGTCACTTCTTCTCTGTAAGTAGAAGGTTCAAAACCATCCACCTCTTCTACAACTTGAAGTGCGTATCCAACCAAATCATCAAACCCATACCTCATGGGAGGTACCCCAATATTGGATCTTCTAGCTCTGCTGACAGCTATACTCTGCTGACCCATGTTCTCATTTTGACGCACAACTGACATTTGATCAGCTGACTGGCTTGGACTCGATTACGGTCCAAGATAACAGATCGATGAAATCGACTTAGGTCGATTGATTGTTGCATTTCAACTGACTCCACCAGAAGCTCCACCTTCATCGCCGCTTTTCTCGGTTTGATGATTTTTCGATTTGGTGAGTCCTCTCACTGATGAACTGAGCATAGAATTGTCATAAAAAATTGCATCTCTGCTGAGAATAACTCTGTTTTTTGCTGATGACCAAATTCTATAACCTTTAACTCCATCACCATACCCCACAACACTCTTTTCTTGGCTCTTGGTTCCAGCTTCCCTTCACTCACATGATAGTAAACTATGCTTCCCAAAACCCTTAGAATTGAATAGTCCGTAGGCTTGCCTGAACACATCTCAACTGGTGTTTTGAGAAAGATCCCCGTGTGAGGACTCTTGTTGATTAAGTAGCAAGCTGTGCTTACATCATTTGCCCAAAATCTCCTTGGCAAACCAGCATGAGAGAGCATGCATCTTGCTCTCTCCAGAAGAGTTTGATTTAGCCTCTCAGCTACCCCATTATGCTGGGGAGTAATCCTAACTGTATGATGTTTGGAAATACCCTCATTTCAACAAAACCCATCAAACTCAGTCCAGTCAGAATTCAAGACCATTATCTATATGAAGCCTCTTGATCTTCTTCCCCAACTGATTTTCAACTAGAGCCTTCCATTGCCTGAAGCTCTTGAATGCCTCACTTTTGTGTTTCATCATCACCACCCAAGTCATTCTTGAATAGTCATCTATGAATGACACAAAATATCTGTGACCACCCAATGTCTCTACCTTTGATGGCCCCCAATAATTAGAATGAATGTAATCAAGTGATGACTTTGTGTTGTGTACCCCTTTTGATAACTTGCCCATATAAAGAATCCCAAACACACAATGCTCACAAAAGTCCAGATGCTTGACTTTACACTTCTCAAGAAGATCTTTCTGAGAAAGAACCTGCATCCTTTTTTCACCCATGTGACCCAGTCTCATGTGCCACAGTTTTGTAAGCTGTGACTGATGAATCTCAGTAGATACCACAGCAGTAGAACCAGCAATAGCTGATCCTTGTAGTATATACAAGGTCCTTTTCTTGACTCCCTTGAGAATCAAAACTAAGTTTTATAGACACTCAGCACTCCACGTGCACCCTTGAAATTGAATCCTTTGCTGTCTAAAGAATTGAGAGATACCAAGTTCTTGGTCATCTGTGGAACATATGTAACTTCACTCAGTTTACAGAATCTTCCATCCTCTGTCCTCTATTGAACTGAGCCAATCCCAACTACCTTGAATACCTTACTGTTTGCCATAGATTTATGACCACCATCTATCTACTGATAACTTGAGAACCACTCTATGTAAAGGTAAATATGAAAGGATGCTCCAGAGTCCAGAATCCTCACATCAGTATGATGTGTTGACTCTCATGCCACTAGAACCATATTCTCATCTGAGTCATGCTTAGCTGCTATAGCGGTGTGTGCGAAACTGCTCACTGGTCGTTTCTTCCTCTTTGGACAATTGGACTTCCAATGTCCCCGCTCCTTCTGAGAATTGCAAACATTTATGGATTTAGGGCCTTTGGACCTTGTCTTCTTGGAATTTTTCTTCCTAGACTGGCCATGATTTTTTCCATTGCTGCTACTGACTACTAGTCCAATAGCCTGATTGTCTGCCCCATCTGCCTTATGTCTCAGCTCCCTGGCATGTAAAGTTGACCTCATATCCTCCAAAGCAACTGTATCCTTCCTAACTATGAAGGACTGCACAAAGTTTTCATATTAAGCTGGTAATGAAACCGGCAAAATCAAAGCAGCATCTTTATCCTCAATATTAACATCAATATTCACGAGATCAAGTAATATTGTGTTGGTGATCAGATGATCTCTCAACCGAGTCCCTCAGGCATTTTCCGGTGAAAAAAAGCCTGCTTCAAAGATCAACTTGTTGGTCAATGACTTAGTCATATCATCGGCTTTCAAGCTTTGACCATAACTTGGGCGGTGTCTTCCTCAAAGAATTTCGTGATAACATCATCGAGACAAGCACAACATGATGGTTGAATGTGCTTTCTTCTCCGAGGATCGAATAATCTTCGAATGGCATCCTCTACAAGATAAAGGAGTCCACAATCCTTGTTACTTTAACAAGGCCTTCATCTTGATTTGCCATAAACTGAAACTATTTCTCCTTGTAAATTTATCAATCTTTATGTTCATTGCTGACTTCCTTCTTGTTAAAGAACATACATTTGATCACAAAATCCTAGCACCGGTCACCGGTCTTGGTGAAGATCAACTCCATCAACCTACAAACTCCTCTGGATCCATGAACCAATGCTCGATGCGGATTGTTAACAAAACAAACGATAAACTTGCGATTTAGGAAAGATAAAGCGAAGAGCAACACAAACATAAAGTATGGATAAAATTGATAAAACACAGAACAAAAAGAACACGTTGATTTATCGTGGTTTCGGTATTGTGTGGACTACTCCACGGATGAAAAAATGATATATTTTACTATGCATAAAGTTACAAGGATTTTCACACACTTGTGAAAGACACACACACTCTTCATTGATTACAACATTGGTATTTATAGACACAATTCCCTAACCCTAACCGCCATAAGATCTTTGTCGGAATGGTCATAAATACCCCAGATGTGGACCCCAGCTCCAGCTGTTATCCACCAGATGAAACTCAGCTCAGAAACTGACTTTCCCAGACTTTTAACCAACTGCCCAGATGCGGAACTCAGATGTACTCAGCAAAATTCAGCAGAAAAACTGAAAGATGACTTCAGAAGAAGCACAGTTTGCACTTCACCAAAACTGACTTTCACAGAACTGAATACCCTTACTAAACTGACCAACATTCTCAGCTCAGTTTCACAGATTAGTTCCACCAGTTTACAACTCAGTTTAGAGATCAAGTCATTTATCTGACACTAGGAAACAGTCTGTAAAAAGTTTCTTTGTTAACTGATTTGATCAATATATCTGGAAGAGGTGTGAGTATCTTTGCTTGATATTTTTCCCACACAAAATGACAATCTATTTCTATATGTTTAGTTCTTTCATGGAAAACCGGATTTTCCACAATATAGGTAGCACTCTTATTCTCACAAAACAAATGAGCTGTTTGTGTGTGGAAAATCTGAAATCAGAAAGCAAATACAATAACCATTTTATCTCACATGCTATGAGAGCTGTGGCTCAGTATTCGGACAAGTCGCTTCTACTAATCGTTGTTTGCTTCTTACTTTTCCAAGAAATGAGTGAATCCTTAGAAAAATAGTGTAGCCCGTGGATCGACCTTCTAGTTGTAGTACATCATGCCCAATCGTAATCATTAAATGCCCTTAAATTGATAATGCTATTTGAAGGAAAGAAAAGACCCTGGCCTAGAGCATTTTTGAAAAATCTATGCAATTTGTGTCTTGCATCAAGATGATTCTCAGTTGGAGCATCTAGAAACTGATTTAATTGTTAAACTGGGAATGCAATGTCTGGTCTTGTGTTACTAAGATAAAGTAACTTGCCTACTAAGCTTCTATAATATCTGTTGTCAGTGAGGAAGGGTGAATCCTTGGGTTCTAATTTATTTTAGGATCTATTGGGATACTTGAAGGCTTTGCCCTAAATAGCCAAATTCTTGTAATAATTCTAGGCAAGATTTCCTTTGATTCATTACGATTCCGAATTTTCCGATCTAGCTATTTCATACCCCAGAATATATTTCAACTATCCCAGATCCTTGATGGTGAAAGCTTTGTGGAGAAGATCTTTGAGGATCTGAATTTCTTACAGATTTGAACTCCCTACTACTATATCATCCACATACAGATTTGGCACCAAGGTCATAACTGATGCTAGGATTTGGGATATACACAAGCTTTTCTGGTGAGAAAGATGTCTGCTTTAAATGTTAAGATTGACAAGTTTACAGGGAGAAACAGTTTTAGTCTATGGCAGATCAAGATGCATGCTTTGTTGAAGCAACAGGGATTATGGGTTCCCTTGTCTAAATCAACAGAAGGAAGTGCTGCTGAGAGAGCCAGTCTGGAGGAGAAAGCACATTCAACAATTATGTTGTGCTTGTCAGATGATATTATCACAGAGGTTCTTTGAGGAGAGGACATTCTTGAGAGAATTTGTGGACCAAACTTGAGAGTCTCAGATAACGACTAAGTCCCTAACCAACAAGTTGTTGTTGAAACAACATCTGTTTAGTTTAAAGATGCATGAGGGTACTCAGCTGAGGGATCATCTAGACACAATATTGCTTGATTTAAGGAATATTGATGTGAAGATTGAAGATAAGGATGCTGCATTGATTCTACTTGTATCATTGCCTGCATCATATGAGAACTTTGTGCAGTCCTTTATTGTTGGGAAGGACTCAGTATCATTGGAGGATGTAAGGTCATCACTCTATGCTCGAGAGTTACGCCATAAGGCATCTGGATCTGGAACAGATAGTCAGTCTGCTGGATTGGTGGCCAGTGGAGTCAGCAGGGGGCCAGGAAATTCTGGAAACAAGAAATTTAAGAAGAATTCCAAATTTCAAAATACACTTGGTGAACCTAGCCACGTCACGAATTGGATGGCAGGCACAATTCTGACTAGTTCTCCGCACTACTTTTCTGCAGTTGAAAGCTATCATGCCTGTTTAATGAAAAACTGGCTGGCTCCGTGGAAATTACATCTCACCTTGCTTGCTGGCTTTCTTAGCGGTTGCTTACGTCCACCACTCGGATTACCACTGCCCTTACTCACCGAAGCCAAATCCATCTTGCGCGTCGAAAGGGAAATGGTAAGAAAGGCTCCTCTCTTCACTAAGCGTGAGCCTAATCAGTCAAGTCAACCATACCTAAGGATCGCGAAACGTGGATTTTCAAGCTGGCGGGGCCGCAAACTACACACGGTTGCGTGGCATAATATTTGTAGACCCAAAAACGCAACGGCGGAAAAGCCGTTGTTGCTTGCTGCTTGCAGGCTCGAAAATCTCTCTTTCGCCTCTTTTAGAGCATTAAATCCTCTCCCGTAAGTCGAGTAGCTCCGCTCCTTGGTAGTCGAGCGCTCTTAGTATGTGAGAGGATTTGTCTTACGAAGTGTTGCTGACTTAACATTTAGGTTTCGGCATAACAAAGCTTGCACTGTCTTTTCGCACTTAGGCGCACAGCGTGCCATTGGTAATGATTCTACTACGGTGCCACAAATTCGCAAGCTGATCCTAAGTAATCGTAGGCTGCCTGGCATTGTAAATTGAAATCCATTGTGTTGCAGGAACTCCCAAACGAAAATCCTCTCACATGCGTTCGAGTGGCAGGTTTACAACACTCTAGGAGCTGTATGAGATAAATGAAGAAAGGCTTGGGAAGAGTCTTGTAGGCCTACCCTAGAAAGTATACTCCACCGTCCTACACGCGAGTGTGTATAACTATTTATACCTCTAACCTAGTTACGAAGACGCGAACCTTTTTACTTTGCAAGAGCAAGAGTAGTTCTTTTAACGTTCAAGGGCAAGGGGAAGGGAGGCAAAGAAGTTCTTATTAAGAGTGTCCTACAAGCCATTCCCACCTTTGAGACGGATGGACGAAATAGATGCGCGGAATCGATAATTTTTTATCGCCTTATTACGAGTGATTTTTTCTTCCTGGGTCAGAAGCATTACCATCGCTCCCCTTGCTCCCTCGTTACGAACAAAAAAGTAGGGCTGCTCCCCAATTGTACATTCCCTTCGTTCTACGAACCCTTGTTGATTCTTTTCTTCGTTTAGATAGAAATAGCAGCAAATAGCATCTGTCGAAGTCCTATGAAGAAGAGCCTGCAGCAGCCCCTACTACAGAAGAAAGGAGACGCCTAGAGAAGTCAGACATCCATCCCTTTCGCCCGCCCTATCTATCCGCGCGCTCGTAGGTATGGGCTTATCTATGTGATTCGCTACGCTTGCTTGCTCCTATCGGCTGATTCTATTGTGCTTTTTAAACTCTTGTTCAACATGGAAAGAGAAGAGTTGGTTCTATGTCACCGGTCTGCCACCCCCGTTATTTGTACATAAACGAGCCTATAGATTTGGTTTAGAGTCGAGTGATGAACCTTATGATTCTGCCGTTAGTGAGTGATTTCTGAGCTAAACAATTGAATATGGGCTAGAAGACCAGAATTCGTCGTTTTTAACGTGGGTTTGTTATCAAAGGAAGATGTCATCGAAGAGTTTCCAACATTCACTCTCGAGCGGAGAGCGAGTTCAAGACAAAAGAACGCAACTCTTCCTTTGCCTATTCACTTTATTCGGTTGAGAAAGATGGGTTCTATCCCAGGCCATACTCTCGTTTGATCCCTGTAGTCAAGTAGTCAGAGAGCAGGTTTTGATCACCCCCAAGCGATTGCCTTATAAACGTCCGGCGTCTCCGATGACGATATCGTAACCACTAAACTTCTTTTCCGGGTATATTTTGTCAAAGACACCACAAAGTGATGTGATAGAGCGAACAAAGGCCGAGACGAGAGTTCGGTGGAAGCTCGACCATATATAATAGTAGCAAGGTTTCGCCCCGTATAAAACCCTATTTTACTTAAGCCATAGTAAATTCGTCCCCCGAGGTGAAGAGTAAATGAAAAAAATCCGACATAGAAGTGCCAGGCAGCCTACTCCATGGTTTTCCCATTGGGGATTCTTTCCACAAAGCTTTTGGAATGTGACACTCAAAAAGGCAGTGATATATCGTCTCATCCGCTTCTCCACAGACACCACATATACCATCCCCTACTCGCCGAATAAATAAATTCTTTGCTGTAGGAAAGAAGAAGCGGGGGAGATTAACACTCTACCACATAGCGGGGTGGATGAGGGGTTTTTTACTAGGACTACTAGTTGAAATGGAGATCGAGCCCACGCGAAGGGTTTAGTTAAGATATGCCAAATTCCGCCAAGTATACAAATAGAACCTAACCATACATGTCCTCTGATGAGAGTGGCTATAGCACCTCTTTCTTCGACCAATCCGGCTGTCGGGAATCGCGAGTGGGCTATGCCTGTTTGGTACCGAGCTCTTTGATGGCCTTTCTTTTCTTTATAGGGAGCTTGCCGATTAAAATAGCATGTAATGGCCTTACCACCAATAGGCTGAGGGCCATTAAGGGTGAGTGCACTTTACTAATAGAAAGTCAAGCGAGAAAACTACAAGCGCGCTCCGGCTTTCGAGCGCTCCGCTCCTTCGACTGATTGTTCGCAGGGGGGAGAGTCGAGCCTCGAAAAGCACTGTTGAGAGGAAGATCCTTGGCCCCTCTTCATTCTCTACAGGGTTCCAAGGGTCCTAAAGCTAAGGATATCTATAACTACTTCAAGAAGCAGGTACATTGTAAAAATGAATGTCCAAAGAGGAAAAAGAAGCAGGGTACTCAGCAGGGTACAACTGCTTTGGCACAACAGGACACCAACTCAAGAAGAAGATCGTCCCCAGCAGTTTGAGTCGAGAAGGCACAGAGATGTGTGGATTCTGGACACTGGGGCATCCTATCATGTGTGTCCAAACATGGAGTGGTTTTCAACTTATCAACAGGTTGATGGAGGTCATATTGCTATGGCCAACAACAAGGTCTGCAAAATAGTTGGGATTGGATCAATCCAACTTAGGACACATGATGGTAAATTCTGCACATTGAATGAGGTTAGGCATGTTCCACAAATGACCAAGAATTTGATATCAGTTAGTCTACTGGACAACAAATGGTTCAAGTTCAGGGGTGAAGGTGGAGTGGTCAATGTCTATAAGGGTTCAAGTGTGATTCTGAAGGGTATCAAGTAGGGGACATTATACATACTACAAGGGTCTACCGTTTCAGGTTCTGCTGCTGTTGCATCATCAGAGGTTCCACAGTCATAATTGACTAAGGTGTGGCATATGAGATTAGGTCATATGGGTGAAAGATGGATGCAAATTATGTCTAATTCTGATCTACTTGGGGGACATAAGGTCAATGAGTTGGATTTTTATGAACACTGTGTGTTTGGGAAGCTACATAGGAGCAAGTTCGCAAAAGAAATCCACATCACAAAAGGGACACTTGATTATATCCATTCTGATTGTTGGGGACCTTCAAGGGTGGAGTCATTGAGTGGTCACAGGTATTTTGTGTCTTTTATAGATGATTATTCAAGGATGGTTTGGGTAATTATGATGAAACACAAGAGTGAAGCATTCAAGCACTTCAAGCAATATAAGACTTTTGTTGAAAATCAGACAGGGAGGAAGATCAAGAGACTTAGAACTGATAATGGATTGGAATTCTGTTGGTCTGTGTTTGATGAATTTTGCAAGAATGAAGGCATTGCTAGGCACCATACTGTTAGAGATACTCCACAGCAGAATGGTGTTGCAGAAAGAATGAATCAAACTCTTCTGAAGAGGGCAAGGTGCAAGCTCTCTAATTCTGGTCTAGCAAGGAGATTTTGAGGGGAGGCTGTTACTACAGCCTGCTACTTAATCAATAGGGGGCCTCACACTGGGATCAAACTTAAAACACCACTTGAAATTTGGTTAGGAAGGTCGTGAGACTACTCTGGACTTAGGGTTTTTGGAAGCACTGTCTACTACCATGTCAGTGAAGGTAAATTGGAGCCTATGGACAAGAAAGGTGTGTTTGTTGGATATGGAGATGGAGTTAAGGGGTATAGAATCTGGTCATCAGCTGAAAATAGGGTTATACTCAGCAGGAGTGTAGTCTTTGATGAAAATTCTATGCTTAACTCATCTGTGAGAGCCACATCTGAATCTAAACTTTGATATGAGGCGATAAGGTTGAAAAAGCAGGTGGAGCTTCAAGTAGAGCTCTTTGAATCAAAGGACTCAATAGGGGATGGTCAACAATCAGCAGATCGATCTTTGGATCAAGCTTTCGTCATTTGAACAAAGGTCGTGAGACACTCAAACAGCTGATGTTGGTCAGCAGGGTATAGCTCTCAGCATAGCTAAGAGGACCAATATCAGACCTCCAAGAAGATATGGGTTTGAGGAGGATATGGTTGGATATGCACTATAGGTAGGTGAAGAAGTGGATGGTTTTGAACCTAACACTTATAGGGAAGCTATGACATGTTCCGAGGCATCCCAATGGCTTGCTGCTATGGGAGAAGAAATTGAGTCACTTCAGAAGAATGAGACTTGGGATTTGGTCAAACAACCACAGGATAGAAGGGTGGTCAGCTGCAAATGGATATTCAAGAAAAAGGTAGGAATGACATCTGCCGATATAAGGCACGTTTGGTTGCTAGGGGTTTCAGTCAGAAAGAGGGAGTAGACTATGAAGAGATATTTTATCCAGTGGTCAGACGTACTTCCATCAGGGTGCTGTTAGCAATAGTGGCACATCAGAATCTTGAACTTGAGCAATTGCATGTGAAGATAGATTTTCTATATAGAGATGTAGATAAGGAAATTTATTTGACTCAGCCAGAGAGTTTCCAAGTTCCTGTCAAGGAAGGCTATGTTTGCAAGTTGAAGAAGTCCTTATATGGACTGAAGCAGGCACTAAGACAGTGGTATAAGAAGTTTGACAGTTATATGATTCAACAGGGTTATTGCAAGAGTCCATATGATTGCTGTGTGTATCACAACAAGTTGAAGAATGGTTCAATCATCTATCTGGTGCTGTATGTAGATGATATGCTAATAGCTGTTGCAAACAAGTCTGACATTTAAGATCTGAAGAATCTGCTTAAGGCTGAATTTGAAATGAAGGATTTGGGTGCAGCCAATAAAATTTTGGGGATGGAGATCTGGAGAGATAGAAGTCGAAAAAAAGCGTTTTTATCTCAAAGCAGGCTATATCTGAGAAGATTTTGTCAAAGTTCAGCATGTCAGCTGCTAAGCCAATAGATACTCCTATGGCATCCAATGTTCATTTGTTAGTTTTTGCTTCACAGTCAGCAGAGGAGAATGAGTACATGTCAAGAGTTCCCTATGCTAGTGCAGTTGGCAGTCTGATGTATGCCATGGTATGCATGATGAGGCCCTGATCCGGCTCAGGAAGTCAATGTTGTCAGCAAGTTTATGGCTCAACCTAGAAAGGAACATTAGAAAGCAGTAAAGAGGATATTCAGGCACCTCAGGAGTACATCAGATTTTGGACTCATTTATGGAGGTGGTACTCAATGTTTTGTCACAGGGTACTGTGATTTTGATTATGCTGCTGATGTGGACAGCAGGAGATCAATACTGGGTATGTGTTTACTTTGGGTGGTTCTGTGGTAAGTTGGAAGGCAACTCTACAGGGTACATTGACATTAGCTACTCACCAAGGAGAATACATGGCATCGATGAAGCTACAAAGAAATCAATCACAGTTAAAGGGCTAGTCAATGATCCGAGTGCGCGATCAAGATCAAGCCAATGTGTATTGTGACAGTCTTAGTGCAATATGTTTGGCTAAGGATCATGTTCATCATGAGAGAACCGAACACATTGATGAATGGTATCATTTTTTGAGAAATGAGAAGAGGGTTAAAGTGGAGAAGATCATCACTGATGTGAACCCTGTATGTTCACTAAACCAGTTTCAAGGGGCAAGTTTCAGTTGTGTCTGGACTTACTGAATATCCAAAGATGTTAATCCAAATCCGGGAATACTCAGCTGATGTTGGGGGTCTGCTGAGGTATTCAAATCTGAAGATAAATAGGATTTCTGGCACTTTGTGCATCTGCTCAGCCTGCATGAAGTTGTAGTCAATGTGGAGATTTGTAATGGTGACTTAAACTTATGCTACTGAGGTCTGGTATGGAAATATGTTTGGGTCAACGATGTATAAAGCGTCTGCTGAAATCTGGTGTTCAGCTAGGGCTGGATTAGCAGGGTTGAACACCCTGTTGATGGCAAGTCTACTGAAGAGAAATCTGCTGATGCTCAGCAAACTTGTAGAACACGTCTGCTGCATGTTTGTTCGAGTTACTTCTGGGGTATTTCAGTCATTTACTGGGTTGGCTGTTTAGTCGGTTATGGTTGGATTCCTAAGGCTATAAATACCGTCTGTATTAATTGTAACTTGTTGTAACTTTCTGGTGTTAATAAAATATCCTCGTTTGTCCGTGGAGTAGTCGGCACATTGCCGAAAACCATGCTAAATCTGTGTTCGTCTTGTTTCTGTGTTTGTTTAATTGTTATTATTTTATCTTTACTCACAATCACCATCACTTCTTGATCGATCCGTCATAACACAAGCAATGATCATGTTCTGATTGTATGTATCCTGTTGTACTAAGGGCATCAGTAAGCTTGGCATTCCATTGCCTGCTTTCTTGCCTTAAATCATATAAGGATTTAGTTAATCTGCATACCAAATCTGAGGATAGAAGAGATAGGTCTGGAGGAGGCCTCATATACACTTCCTCATCTAAATCTCCATGGAGAAAGGCTGTGTTAACATCCATTTGATGCAAGTGCCACTTGTTTATGGATGCTGACATAAGAAGAGCCTAATTGTTGACATTTTCTTTGATGGTGAAAAGGTTTCGGAAATCTATCCTCCTGTTTGAGTATAACCCTTTGCTACAAGCCTATCCTTGTATCTATCTATTGTGCCATCGCCTTTCTCTTGACCTATACACCCATTTTCACCATATAGGCTTTTTAACCTTGGGTAATGGGACAATGGACTAGGTATTGGTAATGTGTAATGCTTCTAACTCTTCTGTCATGGCCTGTTGCCAACTTGGATTTGTAGAAACTTCTTTGTATGTTTTATGTTCCTGTTCTGTGGATACATTTCAATAAAATCCTTATAAGCATCTGACAACTTGTCATATGATAATACTTTGCCAAGAGTATGAGGTGTAGAAAAAACTACTCCCAATTTTGTTTGGTAATCTTGTAAATGGACAGGCAACCTCCTTTCTCTTGTGGATCTCCTTAATGGTTGATTATTAGCAGGAGCAACCAAGTCTTCTGTTGCATCATAATCAATATCACCAGGATCTTTAGCATGTATTTGTGTGGTAGTAACCTCAAACACTGGACTCAACATGTCAGAATTCATATCTGGAAGGTAGGAACAGGTAAAAAAGATTGACAATCAGTCCAAGAGCTAGCATTAAGAAATGGAAAAATGGTTTCATGAAATATAACATCTTTAGAGATGAAAAACTCCCTGGTTTGCATATCAAGAAGTGTGTATCCTTTGGTATGAGCATGATTGCTTAGATAGACACACCTCCTGCTTTTACTACCAAATTTACCCTACCTTTGAGAGAGTACTTGCATAAGCTAAACATCCAAATACCTTGAGATTTGTATAATCATGTTGCTTAACATGTAGAATGAAGTAAGGTGATTGTTCTTTAAGTAATTGTGTAGGAGTAATGTTATCAACACAGTGGCGTGCTTAACACATAAACCCCAATAAGACATGGGAAGGCTGTGTAAATCTAAGGGCCCTAGCTACATTTAGGAGATGTTGATGCGTTCTTTACACCATTTTGTTGTGGAGTGTGGACACAAGAGGTCTCATGTATGATCCCTTTTGTGCATAGAAAGCATCATGATCGCGGGTCGACGCAGCTTACTAGCAATAGGACTAGGTCTATCGTGGCAATCTTGGCGAGTCACGGTCAAATCCCATAGAGACTCGTAAAATCTGATTATACTAGATCGAATACAATTGTCTCGATTCACGGTTTACGACCAACTATAGAACATAAAGGTACAAGTGGTGACAATAACGTGCAAGACCAAATAATTATACTCTTATGAGTTTTATAAGAATTAGTTCTGACTATGAGTGATTAGTTATTCCCCCACATCATGCATCAATCATCCCAGTTGGTAAATTTTTGATCTTTAACAGGTACGGGTGCTAATCCCTAATGTTACACTACTTTCATTGAAAGGACAGTAGGTGCCTATGTGCAAATAACCTCCTTCGTTGGTTGTATTAATTCACAAGCAATAAGAACTAGGACTAGCCGGTTTAAGACCGAGGACCTCCCTCAGAAGCTATCATGGATTGACTAGCACGTTCATAAGGATCGATCAAGACATTGTCCGAACTAACACTTCACCTTGCAAGTCCTTCATGTTAATTTATGAAAACATGCATATAGTTGATCATGCTAACAACATGTAAATTAATCTGCCGATCAAACGTAGCTGGCACCGATTATCATGAATTACGGTTTACTAGGTATTCATAGCCGCGATAAAGACCGTCGCGGGCTCCGAAGAACGCAACCTTTCATTCATGATTTATTCACCAATGATTCAGTTCTAAACATTCATGGGGTAAAATAAACTCACTACTACATAGCAGAACTAATATAAACAATCAAATCATACTAATCACAAGAAAAATAACGACAAATCTACATATAGAAAGCCGGAGAATCATACCCTCGAAGACGAGTGCAGATCCTCCCCAGATCGCTCTCTAGGTGGAGAACTCCTAGAGAAAAAGAATAAGGAGAACTTTTATTGAATATAATGCATTTGTCTTGTGGAAAATTGTAAATTGAAATCATGGTATTTTTGCCACTTATTTATAGTGCTATATGTTGGTCCCTTGAAAAGGCTTTAATTAAGTTTAGAGGGGGGGTGAATAAACTTAACACTTAAAACTTTGGAGTTAACAAATTCTCAGAACCCAGTGACTCAGCCGATACTTGATGAATCTGCTTAGACCTCAGTAACTCTTCTTGATAAGCGTGAGTGAATCTGACGGTGATTCGATTCTTTGAATTTGTGCGTGGAATAATATCAAAATTAAGCCTTGTTACTTGTTGTTAAATGTGTTACTAAGTATTAGATACTCAGAGAGTGTATGTGTGTGATTTGATTTGCTAGATTCAAAGAGTTGATATGAATAATGACTAAGTGAAAGTAAATGCAAGTAAGTAAGTAGAGATTTTTATAGTGGTTCCAGGTGATGTAATCCTCAGACGTCCACTCTTCTCCTGTGATGTTGGAGGAAATTCACTAGTAATCTTTGAGTTATCTCGTTACAAAGAATCCTAGATTGCTTGTCCTTCACCAATAACTATGGCTTCACTGGCGAAAACTAAGCATGTAGGATTCTTTGCTCCCGAGTCTTCCACTTGGTCCTTGAAGGGTAGAATTGCCTCTTCACCGGCTCCACCACAAACCAACAGTCTTTCACACCTAACGGATGCTTCACTGTCTTCAAGAGAGTTCTTTATAAAATAAAGAATGAATCAAGTAAATGATTCGAGAGAGCGCTGAGCTTGATTAGGATGATATAATCGGCCAGACTTGCAATCTTCAAGTGTGTATGCTTTATGCAGCGGCTTGAACACGAATGCACTTGAAGAAAATAACTAGATCGCTGACCTTAAGCTCAAGTAAGTTCAAACAGGTGTTTTTCAGCTCGATGTTATCACTTGAAGTTTATTCCAAAATTCATCATCTCCTTCTTGAGTTGAAAGTCCTCTATTTATAGGTAGGAATGCATGTGAGTTGAATTTGAAATTCAAATGTGACCGTTCCTTGTATTTGTCCCATCCTCATTGCATTCTCTGTCACTATTCATAGGGTGACGACTCGTCGAGATTACTTTTTTGTGAAGGCGATCTGTCCACCCTTTGACTTGTATCCAATGGATAAAAATATGGATCATCCAACGTCTTTTTAATCTCCTTTGATTTGCTTGATAAGTCGAGGTAGTTGGTCATTCTTATCCATGTAACTTCCCAATAATCTTGAATTAATCGAGGTATATATATCAGCAGGTTCATCAGTCTGCTGTAAAACCAATCAGTCTGCTGAACATCATATTTTTGTCTGTAAAATATAATGCAAGCTGAATCCTTATATCCAACTTTTGTTTGTGAAGTTAGATTACATCATTTAAAGTATAACTAAGTTCCAAACATCATCCAACTTGTGGAACTTAGACCTTACACACAAGGTATATGTAATCAGTTTAGGTCATCACAGACTTGCCTAAATTCTGATTCCATATCCTTGACATTAAATACTAAGTTTGATCCCTTAGCCTTCATTTCTTGAGTTTGAACCCTCGGCCTTGGTCTTGATCTTGGAGAGTTGCAGACGATCTCATCGACCTATCTACCCTATCGGCCTAGACGGTCTGGCGATAAGCGATCAGTGACCTTACAAAGGCTTGTTTGATCAAACCTATTTATGAATCAAACTCTAATAAACCTATACATTTTATCTAGACATCTTTTTGCCTTTGCACTATAACGGCTAGTATGGCACTCATCATCAAAGCGAGAAATAAGTCCAACACTATAAAGCGACTTAGTAACACCTAGATCTAGCGAAGGTTACGGAATCGCGGCTGCTGGCGACACTTCCCGCGGCATCCGGGGAATTTGTCTTTTTTGCTCTGCCGACGTAACTGAAGGTTCTGGAACTCCTTAGGTCCGTTTCTTCGTCCAGCTCGGCCTATGATTGCTGTCCAACACTTGGCCCAATCTTCGTATCCGGAAAATAGTCCAATAATCCACAAAATAATATTGAATTGGGGAAAATAGTCCAATAATGCAAAATACTCGACTCATGAACCCGACTCATGACATTCAACTCGAATGGCTCATATAAATGGTCAAAAACTGCTACTTTTAGCTTAGAATGGGTGAAATGTTGATGCCATAAGGTGTATCATTTTGAGCGTCATCAACTACCCCCCACTAGCCTTCTGCTCGTCCTCGAGCAGAGTATCAAAGAAGAATGTACCTCCAAGAGAAATTCCCATCAATTATCACGCATTCAGTCAAGATTTCAGGCAGAACATGCAACATGTGACAATCCATAAGCTTCCCATTAATCAATACTTACCAATCCATCAATGTGTCGTGTGATTAATCTTTTGTGATAGTGTATCTGTGAAAAGAATGAAGTTATAGCGACCCCACAACCTTAACTTGCTAGTGTGCACACTCGCTCCTCTTGCTTTCAAAATCAGGCGAACAACATGAAACCTTACCCGGCCGGGCGGACTTGGGACCGAGTTATACTTGTTATCCATGTTTGTTTCTTTTTTATCGAGAGTTGTGCCACTTTTTCTTTGCGAGTTCGTTGCTCTCTTTGCCTTTATTATATTATTTTCTCTTCTTTTTCCCCTTTTTTTCTTTTTCTTTATTTATATATACGCTCCATCGACTTCGCCAGTGCAGCGATTTCTCACTTTTTTTCTCTCTCACTCGCAAAGCCCATTTTGTCCCGTTTTACCTTTTGTGGCATCATGATCGCTACCATCATCCTACAACAATTGGTTAAAGTATATCTCATTAAGGGTGATTTTATATGATTTATACTTGTTATATTCCGTAACGATTTCAAAACTTTTTGATAACATGCATGTGCAATAAGAAAATAAGGTAAAGCGGTAATTGTGCATACATGATGAATGCGCAAAAATAATTTAAGCCACTTTATTCTTTATTGACCGTCCACAAAGAGCGCCAAAAACTTTTACTAGGGTATCACATGAGAATCGTGAAGGGAAAAAACCACATATCTAAATCGAAGGACCAAGATATATGTGATGAAAAACCTTTTATTGCGATTGTCATGCTACTTAATTGACTCAAACAAACTTAAATAAACAAAAGCAATAAATAAAGGTTTAGAAATAGTTCTGAATTTATAGTCACCAGCTCGACTGTACTAATAGGGGTCCTTTCACTTATATTTTGGGTCTTCCAACATAAAGACTTCCCCCAGTGTCGTAGTGCGCTCTAGGTAATGCTTGACCTATGGCCGTTCTTTGTGTAACTCCTCCAGAGTGTTCATCCTTAACAACCACGCACTTGAATTGAAGACTTTTGTGATGACACATGGTCCAAACCATCTGGTTTTAACTTCCCGGAAATAGATGAAGACGCGTGATTGTATACCAACACCTTATCTCCCACAGTGAATGTGCAGAATCGAGAATTCTTTTGTCGTGTTGAACGCCGTTCTTTCCTTATAAATCATGTCATTCTTTTATGCTGTGAACTCCTCCAGTTTATTCAACTCTACTAATCATTTTAGAGTTGGCTAAGACTTCGTCCATGTTTAAGAACCGAGTTGCCCGTATGGGCCCGATGCTCTAGCTCGACGAGAGAGAAAATGTCATGACTTCCAAAAATTATCACATAAGGGACATCCCAATTGTGGTCCTATAAAGTTATGTATGCCCATAAAGCGTCGTCTAATTTCAAAGACCAATCTTTCCTCATAGGATTCCACAGTATTCTCTAAAATCCTCTTTATCTCTCTATTAAATCACTTCCACTTGTCCACTTATATACGGGGTGATATCTTTGCTGCAATCTTATGTCGCACCCCATACTTTATCATCAAATTTTCAAACAACCTATTACAAAAATGGCTCCCTACATCACTATTATAGCTCTTGGAACTCCAAACCTCATCAAAATGTTTTCTTAAGAAATCTCAGGACAACCACGGCATCGTTTGTAAGTGAGGCCACTACCTCCCACCCTTTTAGAAACATAGTCATTGCTACGGGATGTACCGATTCAATTTTGACGATGTAAAAGACCCAACAAAATCAATTCCCCAAACATCGAATAGCTCTACCTCGAGGATACTATGCAGTGGCGTCTCGTTCGCTTAGAAATGTTACCGGTCATTTGACAGAATGACATGCTCTAGTAAACTTGAAAGCATATTTAAATATTATGCGGCCCATAATGGCCTCCAACTTCCCTTGAATGGCATTGGCTCAATATACTTGGAATCTCGTCATCATGGACGCATCTACGATGAGAGATAAATTTATGATCGTTTTATGATATTTAGCCCCATTTACGATACCATTTTGAGCATTATTATATCAAAATCAAGTCAAAATTACTAAGTTTTATTCAAATGTATAAGTAGTAGTTATTATATAAATTATTGTATTTTTATAAGTTTTTATTAGTTTTTGTACGGTTTAGTAACCGGAGTGTAAATGTCAGTTCGTTTGGTATTTTGGTGGTTCATTGCGAGGATTATACATTGACCAAGATTCCACGTAACGACATGTTTTGAGTCTAAAAGATGTGTTTAGAGGATTAGAAGAAGGTGCCACAAGTTTATAAGTTCAGCGAACCAAATTTTCTAAGTACTTAAATCGTTACATATTTTCGACGGAGATTTGACCCAATTTTAGAGGCATTTTCAGGGGATGACTTCTTAATGAAAGTTGTAGATCTTCACATAAGCTTTCTAACGCACTTTGAATTACATCAATTGGAGGTCTACAACTCAAGTTATGGTCAATTGACTAATCAATTCGGATTAGTAGAAATCCCATAAAAGACTCGACATCTGAATGGCTCATCAAAACGACATTTTCTGAAGAAGTTTCCTTAATAAAGTTGTATATCTTCAGAGAAAGATTTCAATGGATTTTGAATCAAGTCAATCGGTTCTACAACTCAAATGGTGGTCAAGTGGCTAATTGATTTGTCTTTAGAAAAATCCGAAAGCGTTCGAGTATGAAATGACTCATCAAAAGGCGTTTTCTGAAGAAGAGTCCTTCATGAAAGTTGAAGAATTTTCGAGCTTAATTTTGGCGTTTGAATCATAATTTTGGAAGTCTACAACTCAAGATATGAATTTTCAAGTTTCGACTCAAAGCGGCGATCCGGATCGATCGGCCTTTTCCCGGATCGATCCGTAACAAAAAAATCGCCATAATGATGATTTAGCACATGGGGATAGGCTTGGGATAATATATTTTATTGCCGGATCGATCCGGCCCTTTCCCGGATCGATCCGGCCCGATTTTTATCTATATAAGCACACGAGAGGATGAAAAGCTTTTGCCTTTCTTTCCCATTTCTTTCTTCTCTCGTCCCCTGCTCTTTCTTTTATTTTTTTGATGATCATATATATATACATATATGATATATATATATATATACACACCCTTCATGTATATATATATATATTCTATATATGAATATATATGTGATAGATCTATCTATATATATATATATAGATCTAGATCTAGATCTAGATTTTCATCTCGTTTCTCTTTTATTTTTCTTTTAGGGACCCGTATATACATATATATGTCTCGTATGTATGTATATATATTTTTCACATATATAAATAAAATGGTTATAGTATCGTTGTAATGGCGGAATAATTATCGAAGATTGTTGATTTGAAGCTTTGGCATGTTAGATCCGGTGAAACGACTTGATTCGATAGTCATAACCGGTAATATATTCTAAAATTGTTATGTTTCTTATTTCTATTTCTATTTATATATGATATTAAACTAAAAATATATCTAGCAGAGATATGAATGAATTAGTTAATCTTTTGGTAAAATGAATGATCGACTACGGTAATAATGATTAAAATCAATTATGATGAATCTCTTTCTTTACTGCGCTTAATGAAGCGTTAAAATTGAAAGACCGGAGGAGTAAAATTGGCAGTGAAAGCGTGAATAGCGGAACCCGATTTCCTACCGAGCGATTTGTCTTGGGAAAGATAAATTTTATTGACATTTGTACTCGAGATCGTAATAATGTTAAATCATCGATTTAATTGAAACTTAAACCGGAAAGTTGAATCGTCCGGCTTTGACAACCGGACCTTTTAAATAAAATTGACCGTTTAATGACGGAATGACTCATTTTATCTAAAAGGTAGATTTGTACTCGGGACTGTTCGGAAAAACCGTATGCGATTTGTGGACCTTGGGTGATGCAATGGACATATGACAATTTCATCGCTTCGTGTGAGGAGGAGTTGTCTAGCTTAGGAGATTACGGTTCATTTATAATTGACCTCCTTGCGGCAAAGGAAAAGATGTCTCATTTATTAACTAAAAGATATATTGATTCGATGAACGTATTCTTGGCTAGATCCAAAAATATATATTATATTAGTATTTATTTGTTTTATTTCTTTGTTTTACTAACATCTAACTCTAACATCTAACTACTAACATAATCTAACCCGAGGAAAAAATGATAAAACTGCGACTTAGATCGAGTTAATAATAGCTTCTTGGTGTTTAACCCCAGCAAAAGAAGTTACCATGTTTTCCCTGAGAATACGACGACTCACCAGACTAGCACTACAATTTGACCCGGTCTACTTTGCCGGTTAGGATCTGTATAGCCTAGGTAATGTCCGTCGACTTTCGCGCGCCGTTTCAAGGTTAGGTTTTGAGTCTGTCAATCTCTAAGAATGTTATCAAGGCACATCTTATATAGGTTGGGATCATCCAGTAATAATGCTTTAGATCCTTAAGGAACTTTTTCTTATCCATGGTCGTGAATTCTTGTGGTAGGTAACTTTCCATAAGATAAATTACTATATTTGCACACCATGGGTATACCTTCCCCACTCTTGATGTATTGTATGCAGGTGAGATTATTTGGAGCTACTCTTGAGGCGGCAAAAAAGTTGTTCATCTGGAAAATATGCTTGATCTCTGTAATTTGTTCTTTAACCATGAGTGTTAGCCTCGGACGGTGATGACCACCTGGTTCTCGGACCCTTTCTTATCCTTAATTTCCACATCAAACTCCTGTAGGAGTAGAATCCATATTAAAAATCTAGGCTTGGAGTCTTGCTTGGTCATAAGATACTTCAAAATTTGCATGGTCGATGAAAACCATGACTTTAGATCTATTAGGTAAGATCTAAATTTGTCAAATGCAAAGATAACGGCCAGAGTTCCTTCTACTGTGGTTGCGTAATTCCTCTGGGCACTATTGAGAGTACGACTGGCGTAATAGATTGGCTTAAAGATTTTATCCTCTCTCTAGCCCAGAGCTGCTCCAACCGCTGTATCCTTGCATCACACATTATCTTGAAAGGATTATTCCAATCTGGTGCTACCAGAATCGGGATAGTGATCAACATTTGCTTTAATGTGTTGAATGCTTCCTTGCACTCTTCTCCAAAGATGAAAGGTACATCCTTTACGTAATTCGGTCAGTGGTCTAGAAATCTTAGAGAAATCCTTTATGAACCTCTATAGAATCTGTGTGGCCAAGAAAGGCTCGCATGGCGTCTATAAGTTTGTTGGAGGTGGTAACTTTTCTATTACTTCAATCTTAGCTTTTGTCACTTCCATTCCTTTCTTTGAAATCCTATGACCCTACACAATTCCTTTAGTGACCATGTAATGACACTTCTCCCAATTAAGCACTAGGTTAGTCTCTTCACATCTTTTGACACTTTACTCAAATTTTCCAAGCATTCATCATAGCTATCTCCAAAGGCAGAGAAATCATCCATAAATATTTCTAGAAAATCTTCTTAAATGTCCGTGAATAAAGACAACATGCACCTCCAGAATGTATTTGGCGCGTTCTGAGTCGAAGGGCATGCGGTTATAGGCAAATGTTCCGTAGGGACATGAGAAAGTTGTTTTCTCACGGTCTTACGGAGCAATATGGTTACGGTAGTAACCGAATATCCATCTAAAAAACAATAAAAAGCATGACGCTTAATCTTTCTAACATTTGGACCATAAATGAAAGGAAAATGATCGCTTTCGAGTTGCGTCGTTCGGTTTCACTGAAGAGCGTCTGGACTCAATGTCGATGAATTAGTCTTACATGGATCAATTCATCAAACTCATTAGGTTGGGCGGTGAATCCTCATTTTTGGGCACCATATGAATCGAGGCTTACCCACTCATTGTCGGCAATTGGGTGTTGAAATAGTGTCTAAACCCAATTGGGTTGGACCGGATCTAACCGGGTCCATTTCTACTATGATAAATGGCTTTAATGTTATTATATATTCTGTTTATCTATATGAACCAATTTGTGATTGTAAATATGATAACGTCCCTACTGTCAAACTGTGAGAGAGAAATCATAATAGTGATTATGGTTGATGAGATCTCGACTCACTTTAAAAGGTTTGATACTTAAATGTCTCTGATCGTATGTACTATCAAATAGGACATTGATAGATGCGATTAGGCTAGCACGTATTAGATGTCTTCTATCTTTTTGAAGATAGGGATAAATCTCGTCTATCAAAGTGTAGGTATACTTGGGTATGCGTGGGCGTGTATTAGAGAATGCGTCGTTAGTGACCCACTTACTTTATTAAGTGTCGCATTATGTGGCGGTTGTGTAATTATCCACGAGACCGGAGTCTTCATGGCATCCACGGTGTGGATTGTCATGCTTTGACACTATTGAGGTTTCTCACAGACATAGGGGCGATCATGCGGTAGTGATTGGGTGTGATCACGAGTATCGCGTAGGATTCATGTTGTTAGATCCGGAAATCGCGTACCCTATTAGTATAAGTGAATATCGAAAGGGTCTTATTATAAGGAATGTCTTACTCTCGTGAATCTTTGCAAAGTGGAAGTAAATGAGTTACTTGAGAAGTAGGATATCAGAATATAAGATCACGATCGTTAATGTATTGGCACTTGAGATCGACCGTATGGATATTATTACAACGATATGATTCTATTTACCACATGCTTTGTTTCATATGAAAGCGTTAGTCATTGCATTTGACTCTCACGATGATTGGGGAGTCACGATGTGTTTGCTAGGCGCTATTCCGTGATCGTTAGGTATGAAGGGCATTTTCGTAATTGCACTTTGTACTCGGCCAACATATTCGAGAGCCAATCGGGTCACACACATAAAACATCTAGCGGATTGAAATGCGGTTATAGTGATAACCATATAAGGAAAGTTTATCTCGACTATAAAGTGTTATAGTGATAAATTAATATGGTGTTATATATTTATTATGAATAAATTAAATACAAGATATTAATTGTTGATTAATTAAATATACATATTATATGCATATATGATATACATGTATTTGCAAATTAATTAATCATAGTATTATATTAATTAAAGAATATTCGAGATACCAAAATATTGGCATAAGAAGCGTGATTTAGTGTATAAAGGATGCCCTTGGATTGTGTAATTTAATTATTAGTATTACCATATATTAATATTTGTGGAAATATTATATATCAAATATTATGTAATATTTATTTATTTCGTGTATACATTATTTGTACACTTTATTTGTAAAATGACATATTAATTGTGGTACATATAAACAATTAATATGTCAAACTCTAGTTTTACTTTATGTCATAGTCATAGCTTTTACTTTTACATTGTTGCTTTTGCCCGCCATAGCTATATACTCAGTGGCCGCCAAGCTAGCTAGTCTCTCCCTCGATTGTAACTATTTATACTTCTTTCATTTTATGAATAAACTAAGTTGAAGTTTACTCTAGTGTTTATCACTTTCTCAAAGCTATCTTCATGGTATCGGAGACTTCTTGAATTCTAAAATCATTTGCAAACTCGATTCTGTTTATTCCAAAAATGTCTACTTTAAGCGGCGTTTCATCTTCATGATAGACTCCCGGTGCCTCGTGGTAGAGATCGCTGAATCTTCATCATACACAAATCATAGACTTGATGGTAACAACTACTTGCTTTGTGGTCAAGATCTATGAAAATGTACATCTCTGGACAAGGTAAGATGGGATACTGTCGGCTCTAACTGCCCTGCCTGCTTGAAGATGACCCGGATTTGAAGCATGGGACACTACTAATAATCAAGTCATGACCATTCTCACAAGATCCATGACAAAAGAAATTAGTGAGAACTTTATGATGTATGATCTTGCAAAGAAAATCTAGGATAATGCGAGAGATCTTTACTCCAAGAAAGACAATACATCGAAGTGTATGAACTTGAAGCTCAGATTCAAAGCTGCGAGACAAGGAGATATATACGTAACTCAATACTTCAACCAACTATCTAGGGCATGGCAACACTAGATATGTTGGAAACTCACCCTGGAATGATGTTAAGGATCTTTGCCCTTTATAAGGACATTATTGAGAAAAGAAGTATTCAAGTTTATTCTTTGGGTGAATCCTACTCTTGATGATGTTAGAGGAAGAATCCTTGCCACAAAACCTCTCCCGATCTCAAATCCATGTTTCTTTGAGGTCAAACATGAGGAAAGCGAGGAGGAAAGTGATCTTTCTTTGAACTCCCCTGTGACAACCCTTACGAGTGCTACCTGTATTGTCGGGAAGCTCTTGAGATTCTTGAGACATTTAGGAAGCCTCTTGATAGAAGCTGGAAAGTTGTTTTGTGAGCACTACAAGCGCACAAATCACACCAAGGACACTTCTTTGGAAGCTACATGGCAAGCCTAACTCCTCCAAGCCTACCGAGGAAAGTCGAGGCGAGGCATGTCAATGAAGAGGAGAATGATAACAAGTTGAATGCTCAGTTTCTTTTGCATTCAAAGCTTTCCTCACTCAACAAAAGAAGGTAGTCCTCTCTTGACACGGCTACTCAGGCTAGTGCGAGGTAAATTCTACTCTTTATTAGTAATGAAACATAGATTGTTGATTAGGGCCTCCTCCCATATATTTGGAAATAAAAACCTCATAACTCACCTTATGCCATGTCATCAAATTCACAATGTTAAGGCTGGCGATGGATCTATCTCGTGTGCAAATGGTTTTGGAAATGTTTAGCTCACTAATAAGATATGCCTAAAGGATGTCTATTTGTTCCAAAATTAATTTGCAATCTCATATCACATCATGTAGACTACGCAAAAGATTTGAATTGGAATGTTGTTTTTAATAAGAATCGGTGCACTTTCAGGACCCTTCTTCACGAGGAAGTGATTGGGAGGGCTAAACCACCTTTCGAGATTGTATGTGGTCAACCTATTTGAAGGGAAGAAGGCGAATGCCTCTCTGACACTGCACTCAAACCTTAGACAATATCATGTTATGGCATTATAGACTAGGACATCCAAGTTTTGGTTATTTGAAGTCTATAATTCCTGAATTATTTAATGGATGTAATATCAATGATCTTCAAAGTGATATTTGTCAATTTGCCAAACTTACCAAATCTGTGTATACCAAACTACCTTATTTGCCATCCACACCTTTCACTTTAATTCATAGTGATATATGGGGACCTTCAAGAGTAAAAAGTATAACAGGAAAAATGTGGTTTGTCACTTTCATTGATGATCATACCAGGAACACATGGTTGTTTTTAATGAAGGATAAATCTGAAGTTGGAACAATTTTTCAGGAATTTTACAACATGATCTCCACTCAATTTGACACTAAGATCAAGATCTTAAAGACTGATAATGCACTTGAATACTATGAGTCTAACCTCATTAATTTCTTGATGAATAAGAGGATTGTTCATATCGGTGGTTGTGTGGAAACACCTCAACAAAATGGGGTTCTTTGAGAGAAAGAAACAATTTTCTTTGGAGATGGCTAGATCAATCATGTTCACCACACATGTTCCAAAGTATATGTGGGGTGAAGCTATAATCTTGCCACATATGAGACTTCCAAGCGAGTGTTAGGCTTCAAAACTCCTATCCAAACCTTACGACCACACACTCACTGTCCTCATCTTATTTCCCAATTACCTCCAAAAATCTTTGGTTGCCTTTGTATTTGTTTATATCCATGCCCAACACAGAAGCAAACTTGATCCCAAAGCTCACAAGTGCATTTTCCTAGGATATGCAAAGGACATGAAAGGTTACAAGTGTTATTCTCATACGAAAGAGATTTTACAATTCTATGGATGTAAAATTCTTTGAAAGAACTCCCTACTCTGACAAGTCCTTTGAGGCGATCAGATGGAAACACGATTGAAATTGACCTAAATCCGTTCCTCGGCAAACTCTTAACCTCGGCAACCTCACCGATTCTCGTGGTGAACCTCGGCACCCTCACGACTCTCGGCGACCTCTCGACCCTCGGTGCCCCTCTCGGGCAGCCCTCACCGACCCGGGCCTCTCTCGACCCAGAGCCTCACGTGCTCGACAACCTCACTAACTCTCAGCGACTGCGACATTGATGATAGACCTATTGCTATCGAGGAAGGAAATAGATCTTGCACTCACGATCATTCTATTCATAATTATCTATCTTATGATCAGTTATCACCTGCTTTTGCCATGTTTACACAGGACTTGGACTCTCACTCCATTCCAAAAAATATTCAGGAAGCTCTTCAACATGATAGGTGGAAGGCTGCGGTAAAAGCGAGAGAAATAGCGCCCTCTGGATAATCATGCCAGGATCTATGAGCTCTCCCCAAAGGCAAGAAGGCGGTCAGTGCAGGTGGTTATTTACTATCAAATACAATCTTGATGGTACAATTGACAAGTATAAGGCCGGACTAGTTGCTGGGGGTTTCACTCAAACTTATGGCATTGACTACGAAGAAACTTTTGCACCGTGGCAAAGCCGAACACTTTGTCGAATCTGATATCTCTTCTTTGTCCAACAGTGGCCTCTTCACCAATTGGATATCAAAAATGCTTTTCTCAATGGTGACCTTCTTGAGGAAGTCTACATGAATGTACCTCCTGGTTTTACCAATCCTCACACTCAAGGAAGGTTTGCAAATTGAGGAAATCTCTATATGGCCTAAAGCAATCCCCCGAGAGCACTGGTTTGGGAAACTCACTCTTGTGGTTAAAGCTGCTGGATATCATCAATGCAACTCGAGATCACACCGTGTTTATCAAGACAACTAGCGAGAAAAGATCTATTCTTATTGTATATGTGGATGATATCATCCTCCTTTGGTGATGATTCTCTTGAGATCCAGAAGTTGAAGACTCTCTTGGCAAAGGTTTTTCAAGTCAAGGATTTGGGCTATCTTAAATACTTCCTTGGTATGGAAATTGCAAGAAACAACCAGGGTATCTCTATCTCTCAAAGGAAATATGTCTTTGGACTCTTTGAAGGAAAGCGGAATCTTTGGGATGCAAACTCTTTGTATCCCAGTGAACCCAGAGTAATACCTGCTTTGCATGGTGGCGTTCTTTGTCAGGAAGGATCAATATCAAAGACTTGTAGGGAAACTCATTTATCATCATACAAGACTGATATTGCATATGGAGTCGATCAGTTGCTTGATTCATGCATTGCCCTCTTGAGCAACATTGGGATCTTTGTGAGCGAGGATCTTGAGGTACTTGAAGTCACTCTGGCCAAGGCTTACATTTCATCAAGTCTGCTGAGAGATCTATCAAGGTTTACACGATCTTGATTGGGTGGTGTCACCTGCAGACAGAAGGTCTACTCTGAGCTCTTGTTCTTATGTATGGGGAAATCTTGTCACTGGAGGAGCAAGAAACAACCTCATCTCTCAGAAGCGGTGCGGAAGATGAACTCAGGCCACTAGTTTTGGGTATTTGTAAAGCTACATGGATAAAGGTCCTGCTTGAACTTGGCCTATTCAACAACCTATTACACTCTCTTTGTGACAATAATTCAGCCTTATGCATGGCGAGAGGATCCGATCCATCATGATAAAACCAAACATGTGGACATTGTGGACACTTCTGAAGGAGAAGATTGATGCCCAGATTATTCAACTCCGGTATGTTCCCTCGGTGAGACGAGAATCGATATTCTCACCAAGGCCATTCCGCCACTTATGTTGTGTTGAGTAGCAAACTTGGTTTGTATAAACATATACAACCCAGTTTGAGGAGGGGTGTGTGTGTGGAAATATTACATATCAAATATTATGTAATATTTATTTATTTAAATGTATACATTATTTGTACACTTTATTTGTAAAAGGACATATTAATTGTGGTACATATAAACAATTAATATGTCAAACTCTAGTTTACTTTATGTCATAGACATAGTTTTACTTTTACATGGTTGCTTGCAGCCCGTAGCTATATACTACAGTGTCCGCCCAAGCTAGCTAGTCTCTCCCTCAATTGTAACTATTTATACTTCTTTCATTTTATGAATAAACTAAGTTGAAGTTTACTACAGTGTTTATCACTTTCTCAAACTGTCTTCAATATTAGATATTAATGTGTATAGATTTGCACACATGTGTAAATTGATTTATAGTAATATAATAAGATATATTCAATATGAGATATTGTCAATATATATCTTGGAAAACTATTTAATATAAGATATTGAATATTAATGAGATAAATCAATCAAGTATATTTTCTTTATTTTATTAGGAAATGTTTTCTCTCTCCTCAATCTACTAGGAAGCTTCTCTCAATCAGATTAGGATTGACAATGGAGCGCCCCATACTCTATATAAAGGAGGGATTGGCTAGCTCTTTTGTATATCACAATTTCAATAGACTAATTGCTTCTTGTGAAAAATAAGAGAGCTTTTTAGAGAGTTTTAGAGAGAGTGAAAAGGCCGGTCTAGCAATCGGATTTTTCTAGTAGCAATCCAATGGTGGATTCCAGCGGGTTGTTCGTGTGGACTAGTGGTAGAGGCGAGCGGCAGGCGGCTTTGTGCACCACTACTCTCCTTAGATGGTCAAAGCGTCGATCTTTTAGATCAAGCAAGGTAACCACCGTCTACTAACTTTATATGTTTGTTGCTTAAGCGAAGTCGATCTTAGGTAAAAGAAATAAAATTTTATATTCCGCTGCGTTCCACGTAGATTTCCTATGATGGTATCGAGCGAGCTTTGAGCTTAAGAAATAAGCATGTTAATTTGCGTAGTTAATTTTATCGTTTAATTCACGTAATTAAAATATGAAAGATTTTTGATTCGCAAAGCGACACGACAAAGAAAAGCGAGATCGGGTCGTGCTCGGCCCATTGGCGGCACTTACCACCTGGCGTCGGTCGGTGGCGGCGGCGCGGGCAACTCTTTGCCGGCGTCGGTTGGTAGTCAAAGGTAGTGGATCTCCAAATTTTTGTTTTTGTATTTATGATTCAATATAGTTCATACTTATGATTGTATCTTTTATTGTTTAGTTGATGTCATGTGGGCCAGATGATGGTACAAAAAGTTTGGACAATTGAGATCTGCATGGAATGAAAAGGACCACTACTCAATTTGTTGAGTAAAGGTTAGCCTATGGACCACTTTTGTGGATCTAAGGTTAACTGGCACTTTACCAAATATTTGGTAATGAGTGCAGAGTCGATTTCTTTTGGTTTTAGAAACCAAAGACATCCATTTTGATTAGGAATCAAAGGAAAGAAACAAAAGAGACTTCATTCTAATTTTGATTTATTTTTAGAATAGTTCTAATTAATTAAAATTGAAATCGTTTAAAATTAACCATTAATTTTATTTGATTAAAATCATATAATTAATTAAATGTTAATTAGTTAATTGATTGGATAAAATTATTTAATTAATTAAGCGTTAATCGATTAATTAAGGCGCAAGTAGTTAAATTTTAATTTGTCTTTTTCATAAGATATTATTGTATGAATTAGATGTGTAGATATAATATGATTATATGGACCTCGATTGATCATGGACTGAGCGCAGATATGATAGATGTGAATGATTTATTTTTCATTGGTTTTAAAATTGTCCTAGTCCGTTATGAAGAACGTGACTCAGTTTATTTTATGAATTATCCCATTCCTGTTAGCTTCCCCCCATGTGCGGCGGGTGTTGTTGGTCCTTGAAAAGGCTTTGGTTAAGTTTAGAGAGGGGGGTGAATAAACTTAACACTTAAAACTTTTGGAGTTGACAAACTTAGCAAGGTCAGTAGTCTGCTGAGTATTAATGTTACTGAATTTGTTGCCGCAGAATATATTTAAATTAAGCCTTATTACTTGTTGTTAAAAAGATGATACTAAGTATTGGATACTCAGTAGTGTAAGTGTGTGATTCAGTTGTTACTTTCATTAGGTTGATGTGATCAGTATGCCAATTGCAGAAAGTAAATGCAGAAAGTAAAGTAGGCAAGATTTATAGTGGTTCCAGGTGGTTGAATCCTGTCAGTCCACTCTTCTCCTGTGATGTTGGAGGAAATTCACTAGAGATTCTTGAGGTTGCGATTACAAAAATCCCACGAGGTGTTTGTCCTTCACCAATGACTATGGCTTCATAAAGCTGAACACTTGAAATAGGTAGGATTCTTTGCTCCAAAGTATTCCTTTGGTCCTTGAAGGGTAGGATTGCCTCTTCACCTGCTCCACCACAAACAACGATTCTTGACACACAAAAGATGCTTCTCTGTCTTGACAAACTTCTTGTAAAAGAAGGTTGAATCATGTAAGTGTTTGACTTTCGGCTTGACTTCGAGGATAAAATGATCAACAACTTGAGGTCTTCAAGTGTGTACACTTGATGTAACTTGATAAGCGAGGGTTACACTTGAAGATAAATCTTGATCAGCAAGTTTAAGCTCAGTGAATGTCAGCAGGGTGGTTTTCTTGATTAAAAACTTGATAGCTTCGTATAGATTATTTGTTGTTCATCAATTTTCATCATCTTGAATCTGAGTCAGGAGTTCCTTATTTATAGGTGTGAATCCTATGACTTATGTTTGAATTTCAAACTAGCCGTTTCAGACTTGTCTCCATATTGACTTGCTTTTTGTCTCTGTTTATAGTACCGGCACTGTCAGTCTGCTTTTTGTCAGTTTCCAGACCGTCCACCCTTTGACTTATAACCATTGGATGATTCTCTGAATCTTTCCAATGTTCCTTTTATCTTGACCATTGATTTGTTGCAAAATCAAGGCTTGTAATCCATCATTATCCTTTTAATTTTCCAATGTAAATATTGATTAAATCGAGATTTACATTATTGATATTAGAAGTATATCGGCTTTTCTTTGATGTAGATATCTCATCGGTGGTTTAAATCGATGTGTTTCAACAACACTTCAGCCAACTGCTTCTCATCTAACTTTTTATTGTGAAGTTAGAGTACACCATTTTGAACATAACTAAGTTCCAATCACCACTTAACATACGGAACTTAGACCTTGTACACAAGGTATATGTAATCAGTTTAGGTCATCACAGACTTCCCTAAATTCTGATTCCATATCCTTAACTTTAAATACTAAGTTTGATCCCTTAGCCTTCAATAACTGAGTTTGAACCCTCAGCCTTCAATCTTCAGCAGGTCCCTAGACACTCTACTGACCTTGTTACTCTACTGACCTAGACATGTCTGCTGATAAAGTCAGCTGACCTTATTACAGTGCTTGTTTGATCAAACCTATACATTTGATCTGGACATCTTTTTGTCTTTGCTCTATAACAGCTAGTCTGGCACTCATCATTAAAACTTAAAATATGTCCAACAGGTGTATTTATTTTATTAGATATAATTTTATGTAACAAGAATGGAGCAAAAGACGGTGACCAAAGAAAGAAGAATAAAGATCCCATTGGAGATGGCGCATTAAAGATCTATTGGCGGTTGCGGCTACCCTTAGATTGTGACCCTTGGTTTCGTCGATTTGTATTAAGAAACCGCACCTAGGAAAGTCCATGATCGTACCGGTTACTTTACGCATTTATTTATTTTGTGCTTGTATTTATTTTATATGATACAATAGATGCATGACTAGGCACGATCTAGATGAATGTGTGGGATGTATGTCTATAAAGATAGACATATTTTATGAGACCGTAATTGAAATTAATTAAGTGAATTAATTTTCGTAAATACTCCCACAACAAAAACTCGAGTCATATTTTGTCTCCCAATATTATAATGACGGTGAAGAGCCCTTGTTCGGATCCAACTGATCGGCCCACGTCTGGAGTTGTCCTACCTTGGGTATATCATTTTATCGAGATATGATTGTTATGAGATCGAGATGAATATTTGGAGTTACGACTTGACTAGAATCTTACGGTGATTGGCCCACGTCAGGACCGTCTGATTTTAGAGACAAGGGTTTGGCTATCACATAGAGATGTGAGTTTTCAAAGAGTTGACTAGTCCACCAATGGAAGTCGTATGAGACGCGACCGTTATGTGTACCACCTTTCGAAATTGACCTGGTCGATCGGCCCACGTCGGGGATCGAGTCAACTAGATTGTATTCCATCAACTAAAGAATTTTGGATAATTCTTGAAAGTCAATCGAGTAGTTGACTAGTGGGAGTAAAATCATAAACAATAAGACCATTTTGATTTTGCATGTGTAAACAACAACACTCTTTTATCTTTTATTTTTGTTGTAATTTTTAGCAAGCTTTTATATTTATGTTTTTAATTCTCGATTAGTAAAACCAAATTATGAATGTTACCTTTTGAGAAGCGTTCTTAAGTATGGTGAGTAATTTTAATCCTTTTAAAACTAAGCAATGAAAGCGAGCATCCCGTTATATTAGTTAGAGTCAAGGAGACTACATATTTGATGGAGTTCTCAAGATTTTAATTATTAATGAAAGCGGAAGCTCATGATGTGATTAAATCACTTGAAATAAGTTTCAATGAATTAGTCATATATTGGATACGATCAATATAATCATTGATCATCACGATGACAATTAATTCAAGCGTTTGACAAGAATGACCACATCGAATTTTGGAAAGGTTGTTTTCAAAATTGTAAAGATGTAAGTATCGACTTAATTCATTGACCGTTGCTTGAAGAGTAATTAAATAGTTCATGTTTTGAATATGATTCAAAAGGTCAAATAAACTATCTAATAAATATTGGATTTTCTTTCTGAAAGGAAATTGAAGACATAGGTCTTGTGATTCTTCTTAAGTCTTATAAAGACTGAAGTAAGAAATATTTACAAGTGTGTAAGGGATTAAAAGGAAAAGTTAGGGCCTGCGCTTAAAATAAGAGATCTTATCGAAGTCTCTATTCTAGGCAAGTGCGTTGAGATAAATCTGTCTAAGTTCAAGTCAACTCTTAGATATATGATATCTTACGAGTATGATTAAATTATGGAATACCCCAAGGCGTGAAAAGTGAAGCAAGCGTTGCAACATTTTCGGTTTTGTATTTCTAGTCTAAAAAGCGATAAAGGAACTAAATAAATGTTCTTCCGTTCGGTTCATATGAAGGACACGATTTGGTTATCCGATAGGATTTAATGGACATATTCAATTGTAAGGAATAAGCTGTTGTTCCGATAAAGTTGAATGGTCCTTTGAATCTAACATACTAGATTGGTGTCCTTTATATATTTGATATAGGTGATGAAAAATCTCAAGTAAATATTTGTATGGCTGTTATCCTTAATATTATGTGATTGTTCTACACATAGTCTCTATGGAGGAGAATCGTGTGATCAGATGTCATTCTGATGACGTCTGAACCATGTGATTATGAATCATGTGGGTGATACGTATCTTATCTAAAGATGACTAAAATACTCTTTTATGAAAAAAGTTATAAACTCTAGAAAATTGTATAGAGCCTAAACATACCGATGTTTGTTGGCTTGTGGCAATTAATGCCACAAATAATTGTTTATTTATCTTTATGACTATTTTTAGAAATAGTTGAATGTTCTTAGTGAAGTACAACAATTTGGAAAGCCCGAAAAGTTCGAGCTAGTATGAATATGAGATTGATGAACTACTTAGGAATTAATCATCAATTGGTTTGAAGTAATGAATACCAGAAGGGTGTTTCAGAAGTTGTCTGAAAGGGAATCAAATTCTCCCTTGAAGGATACCATTTTTAGATATGCAATCAGATTGTGTTTCTAAAATGGAAATAGCATTTTTCATACGATAAAGGTGTGAAGTAAGCCATGCAAAGTATCCCTTACCTATTTTGGGATAGTGCCCTTATTTAATATATATATACTTAATCAAGTTCCGAAGAATAAAGGTTGAATAAATTCAATATCGGATATGGAAGACGATGATATCAAATCCATCTTAACCGATGATTTAGGGTTGTCATACTTTTAGCAAACATGCAATGTCTAAAAGGCTTGGAGCTTAGTATGACATGTGCAACTTTGTGGAATGTCTTAGTAAGTACGCTAGATATCATTTGCTTGCCCGTGGAGCAAAACTGTTTGTCTCCAAACATGCTGTATTCTAGAGGAAGTGTTTCTTCCAAAAGAAACAGTGAGAGTAAATTTAGATCTGAAAAGGTAGTTTGAGAACCACAAAGAGATATTCATCCGTTGGAAAATGAGCAGGCGCCACACAGTGATGAGGTACATGACACTACTCAGTGCACACAAGTACCTTATGAGTCTGCAGATGACCTCACGCTTGAAGGGGTTGCTGGTATGTTCATCTTGAGGAATGAAGATCTCACGACTTATGTAGGAGTGCTTGAAAGGCAAGATGAAAGTGATATTTCTTGGAGCCATAGTATCTCGGCAGATTCCATGTGTGGCAACCGGGTTATGAACCCAATATGTCTTACATGAAGGGAATGTCCCTAAAAGGTGTAGCATGTATTTATGAAAGACTAACATGGAAAGGGTATGCCTAATGGGCAAAAGGTTTAGTAGGAGTGTCGCAGGTTTTTTTGAGCAAGTTATTGAATATCCTTCTCAAGAACTGTCATCCCCTGTCACAGTCAATTAATGTTTGGTAATTGAAGGATTTTTTGAAAGCTCTTGAAGGTTGCAGCACTTAATTTAGAAATAAGAATCTATAGTGATAGATTTAGATTCTACTTAATTATCACAGTTCACCCTTACAGATGAGATGCTAAAACAGTTTAGCATAGACCACGTCAATAGATCTGACTAGCGGTGTTCTTGAGGTCTATCTGTCATTGGACGTTAGTCCTGAGGATAAGGTGAAAGATGATATTTATGGAAGGTCCCTTTGCTACTGTAATAGGATCCATCATAAGTGTTGTGAGTCAAACCAGATGTTCCTATTACATGAGGAGTCATGAGCAAGCATGAAAGTGATTCTGGTAAGTGTCGAGAATATCCTTAAAGGTGTTAAGGATAGGTTCTTAGTTTATTGAAACTTGGAATCAAACAAGCGTAGATATCTGAGATATGCACCATGAATCTTATAAAGATAGTGGAGCTCTGATCTGAGTCTGCGGTCACTTTAATCAAGTGATCTGATGAGCTAGAAATGTTCTTAGCTAGAGATCACTGGTAATTCTACAATTGAGCCAAATCACAGTATTGCCTTAGAGGCGCAGTGGGAGCAGTATATGGATATAGAAGGTTCATTCCTGAACATTGTATGGTTCTTCCACCTTTACTATATAGCTAATATGGTGGTGGATTCATTGCTTAAAGTGAGGACCAGGGTCTCGTCAGAGATTCATGTGTGTGTTGAGGCGGTTCATTTTGACTTGGTCATTTGGAGCATGATATGAAGATAGTCTGAGTCCCTACAGATAGTGATCCGTTCACGTTTAGGGTTGGTTGCGAGTATTGCATGAGATTCTTGTGTTTCAACTTGGTCTTGTGTGTATCTGTATATCTACGCTTTAGGCCAAGTGGGAGATTGTTGAAATAGTGTCCTAAACCCAATCAGGTTGGACCGGATCCGACTGGGTCGGATCATTTCTACTATTTCTTTATGTTTATACATATGATAAATGGCTTTATTGTTATTATATATTCTGTTTATCTATATGAACCAATTTGTGATTGTATATTTGATAACGTCCCAGTGTCAAATTGTGAAGAGAAATCATAATAGTGATTATGGTTGATTAGATCTCGACTCACTTTAAAAAGTTTGATACTTAAATGTCCCTAGTCGTATGTACTATCAAATGGGACATTGATAGTACGATTAGACTAGCACGTATTAGATGTCTTCTATCTTTTCGAAGATAGGGATCTCGTCTATCAAAGTGTAGAGACACTTGGACTGTATGTGGTCGTGTATTAGAGAATGCGTACGTTAGACTGACCCACTGACTTTATTAAGTGTCGCACTATGTGGCGGTTGAATAATTATCCTGAGACCGGAGTCTTCATGGCATCACGGTGGTGATTATCATACTTTGATACTATTAAGGTTTCCCCTGGCCATGGGCGATTATGCAGTAGTGATTGGGTGTGATACTGAAGCATGCGTAGGATTCATGTTGTTCGTCCGGAAATTGCGTACCATATTAGTACGGGTGAATATCTGAAAAGGCCTTCTTATAAGGAATGTCTTACTCTCGTGAATCTTTGCAAAGTGGAAGTAAATGATTTATTTCGAGAGAGTTGGATATCCAGATTATAATATACGGTCGTTAATGTATTGACCTCTAGAGATCGACCGTATGAATATTATTACAGCGATAGGATTCTATTTACATGGTAACTGTTTCACATGAAAGGTAGTAGTCATTGCATTTGACTCTCCCGATGATTGGGGTCATGGTGTGTTGCTAGACGCTATTCCGTGATCGTTAGGTATGAAGGGCATTTTCATTATTGCACTTTGTGCCTACGGCCAACATATTCGGGAGCCTATCGGGTCCACACATAAGAACATCTAGCCGGATTAAAATATGGTTATAGTGATAACCAAATAAGAAAAGTTTATCTCGACTATAAAGTGTTATAGTGATAAATTAATATGGTGGTATTTATTTATTATGAATAAATTAAATATAAGATATTAATTATGTTGGTCAATTAAATATACATATTATATGTGTATGGGTCTAAATATATGTATATATGATATACATGTATTTTGCAAATTAATTAATCATAGTATTATATTCAATAAAGAATATTCCGGATACCAAAATATTGGCATAAGGGGGCGCAGATTTAGTGTATAAAGGATACACTTAGATTGTGATTTAATTAATAGTATTACCATTTATTAATATTAGATATTAATAAGTATAGATTTGCACACATGTGTAAATTAATTTGAGGAAAATTTATGATAGGTACTTATCCTCCACAACAAGCTTTTTCAATAGAGAAAAATGGTAAAATACTTAATTTTAACGCATTCTCTAAATTAATAGAAAATGATTCTTTAACTTTTACACTTAAAGAATTAAATCAATTATTAGTTAATCAAAATTATACCAATTTATATTTAAATGTTCTAGGTGAACAGTTAGCAGCAATTTCTGAAAGAACAGAAAAAATTTATTCTGCTATAAAAAATATACCATTGAATAATTCAACAAAAGATAAAAATGAAGAAATTGATGATATTGTTACTGCATCTCATATTCAACCTCCTCCTGAAAGAAAAATTTTATTTTAAAACCAAAGGGAGATATAGAAAAATTTATTGAAGAAAAATTTAAAAATCTAATTTATGGTAATATAATAAGGTATATTCAATATGAGATATTGTCCATATATATCTTGGAAAAATATTTAATATAAGATATTGAATATTAATGAGATAAATCAATCAACTATATTTTTCTTATTTTATTAGGAAATATTTTCTGTCTCCTCAATCTACTAGGAAGCTTCTCCAATTCAGATTGGGATTGACATTGGGGCGCCCCATATTCTATATAAATGAGGGATTGACTAGCTCTTTTGTAAATCACAATTCCAAGAGACTAATAGTTTCTTGTGAAAAATAAGAGAGTTTTTTTTAGAGAGTTTTAGAGAGAGAGAAAAGGCCAGTCTAGCAACCGGATTTTTCTAGTAGCAATCCAATGGTGGATTCCGGCGGGTTGTTCGTGTGGACTTGCGGTAGAGGCCGAACGCTTGGGCGGCTCCGCGCACCACTTGTTAGGAACATTTTATTGTGTTTTGATGATGGCCATACTAATTGTTATAGCAAGCCTGAAAATAAGTTAGAATTCTCTATATAAGTCTTTACTTAGAGTCTGACATATTGTATAAGTTGAGTCTGACAAGTATTGTACTAGTTGGTAGGACGGCAAAGTAAAAATAGATTTTCGGCAGAGTAAAACCAGCCAAGTACCAGCAGAGAAGAAATGAAGACATTATGGTCTGACTTATAACCAAGGAAGTCTGTGATGACTTTGGATAAGTCTAAGTTATGTTTTGAGAGATGAAACTCAAATTTTAAATATGGTGTACACTGATCTCACACAAATCAATAATCAGTGAAGTACAAAGATTTCTCCTGAACTTAAAAGAATGAAGGAAACAGTGAATCGGCAAAGTAAATTGATGATCGGCTGAGTAAAAACAAAACAGTGAAGGAAGATCTAAGTGGAAAAGTCAGAAGGATCACTTGACCGTTCAGAGAACAACTAAGTAAATCTTACATAATCAAAGTTTGAAATATGATGAAGATTCAGAGGATCAAGCATTAAATGCACAATCAATGAGGATCAATCAATGACGGATTTTCTGATAAACGCATGAAGAAAAATCTGATTATTGAAATCAAGGAGATTACAATTAAGGGGGAATCAAGAATAAAATCAAGGATTATTCCCCTCATTAATATAGCCAACAGACGGAAATTCAAATCAAGGATTATCAAGGCTATAAATAGAAGGCATTGACAGACAAAGAAAAAAACAAGTAAAACGATCAATAAGTAGAAACTCTGTCAAATCAAAAAGGCCTTCATCTGTGCTTAAAAAGAGACATCTAGTGATCAACTCAAAACTTAAAGCAACAATATCAATATCAAGCATTGAGATTGGTCAACAAGTTCTGTGAATCGAATTCACTTCAATCAAGCAACTGAATCGGAGCCATCTGAGAAAGAGTTGTGTTTGTGATAACTGCTAAAGGATTTGATCCCAGGAGGCGAGTGAAGAAAGTGAGAGACTGAAATCATTCATTGCGATCGAGGAGTGATAGTCTTGATTATTGTGAAGCTTGTGTAGTCAAGGACAATCAGGCTATTGTATCTACGTAAAAACAATAGTGAATTCCTCCAATCATCACTGCAGAGAAGAGTGGATTAAGGGATTACATCACTTACTGATGCACTAAAAGCCTTGTGTCAATTTACTTTTAGCAATTCACCTTGCTGCATTTATTTAATTGCCTAAATTATATCATAGATCTGTGATTGAACAAACTATTTTGAAACAACATATTAAGAAGGGACTTATCCTTTGCCCAAAAGCTTTTAAACACAAGAAAAGTTTTTGAAACTCCACTATAGTTATTCACCCCCCTCTGACTATAGTTTTTCCCTTCTCTGGGACCAACAATTGGTATCAGAGCAGTGTTCCTAGTATCAGAACCTGTTCAGATCCAATTTCTGGTAACAAGGAGATCACATATTTTCAAAGTAGTTTTCAAATTTGTGCTTTCTAAATATACATATATCTCATTTTTACTTATGGATTCCTCAAATTTTATGTCTAAGGTACCTGTTTTCAATGTCAACAATTTTGATGAACACAAAATAAGAATGTTGTCTCATCTTGCAGCAACTCATGGGAGATCTTTGGATGTAATCAATGATGGCCCAATCGAAATCACAACTGTGGTAGCCACAGGAGCAGATCAAGGAAAAGTAATAGACAAACTCAAGAAGGATTGGACCAAGGATGACATGAAAAGAGCAAATCTCGACTTTGTTGCAAAAGACATGATTTTGAAAACTCTGGATAGTAACATGTTCATGAGAATCAAAGATTGTAAAACAACAAAAGAAATGTGGGACAAATTGGCATTGATCAATGAAGGATCAGAAGCAGTCAAAGAAAACAAACTGTCTGTTGCAAAACAGAAATTTGAGAACTTCAAAATGAAGGCCGGAGAAACCATTGATCAAATGGAAAATAGATTTTCAAGCATCATCAGTGAACTACAACAACTTGGTCACACATATCCACAGAAAGAAGTGTGCCTGAAGATCTTGAGAGGCTTACCTGAAAGATGGAAGACCATTACATCAGTAATCAGAAGGACAATGAATCTTGCAAACACTGACACCTTGACTCTGATGTCTCAACTAAAGGCTCATGAGTTTGAGTTGAAGGGTGAAGACAGTGCACCAGCTGAGGCACGTAAAGCGATTGCCTTTGGTTGCACCCCAGCAAAATCAAACAGCTGATGCAAACAACAAAGAGACACAAGAGCTGAAGGAACATGTAGCTTTACTGGTAAAACGCTTTGACATGTTTAGCAAAATGAAGATATTCAAAGGAGGATCATCAAACAAAAAGCCAAGCACAAGCAAAGACACTGTTGGACTTATTTCTTAGTTTTGATGATGAGTGCCATACTATTTGTTATAGTGCAAAGGCAAAAGATGTCTAGATAAAATGTATAGGTTTATTAGAGTTTGATTCATAAATAGGTTTGATCAAACAAGCCTTTGTAATAATAAATTGATTGTTTATTTGATGGTCTGAGTCAAGATGGGGTAGATAGGTCGATGGGAGTGCGCAACTCTTTGAAGACCGAAGACCGAAAAGGTGAGGGTTCAAACTCGGTAAATGAAGGCTAAGGGATCAAACTTAGTATTTAATGTCAAGGATATGGAATCAGTATCTAGGCAAGTCTGTGATGACCTAAATTGATTACATATACCTTGTGTAGAAGGTCTAAGTTCCACAAGTTGGATGATGTTTGGAACTTAGTTATATTCAAAATGATGTAATCTAACTTCTCAAATAAAAGTTGGATAAAAGGAATCAATTTGCATTATATTTACTGAGACAAAATATAATATTCGTGAGATGATTGGTTTTACAATGAGACTAATGAACCTCTTTGAAATATGCCTCGATTAATTCAAGATTATTGAGAAGTTACATGGATAAGAAACGACCAACTACCTCGACTTATCAAGTAAATCAAAGGTGAGATTAAAAGACGCGTTGGGATGATCCATATTTTTATCCATTGGATACAAGTCAAAGGGTGGGCAGATTGCCTTTGTCAAAAAGTAATCTGGCAGTGTCGATCCTATGAATAGTGATGAGAATGCGGTGAGGATGGGACAAATACAAGGAGCGGTCACATTTGAATTTCAAATTCAAGTCACATGCATTCCTACCTATAAATAGAGGACTTTCAACTCAAGAAAAAGATGATGAATTTTGGAATAAACTTCAAGTGATAACATTTGGTGAAAAACACCTCTTTGAACTTACTGCGAGCTTAAATTTCTTTGATCTAGTTATTTTCTTCAAGTGCATTACGTGTTTAATTTGCATCAAGCATACACACTTGAAGGCGCAAGTCTCTTGATTATATCATCCTAATCAATTGCTTTGCAATGAATCATTTACTTGATTCATTCTTTATTTTATAAAGAACTCTTTGAAAGCAGTGAAGCATCTGTTGAGTGTGAAAGATTGTTGGTTTGTGGTGGTGGGTGGTGAAGAGGCAATTCTACCCTTCAAGGACCAGTGGAAGACTCGGAGGCGACAATCCTACATTCTTAGTTTTCAATTTGTGAAGCCATAGTTATTGGTGAAGGACAAGCAACCTAGGATTCTTTGTATGAGATAACTCAAAGATTACTAGTGAATTTCCTCAACATCACGAGAGAAGAGTGGACGTCTGAGATTACATCACCTGGAACCACTATAAAAATCTCTCTACTTACTTCTTGCATTTACTTTCTACACTTAGTCATTATTCATATCAACTCTTTGAATCTAGCAAGCCTGAAATCACACACATACACTAATGAGTATCTAATACTTTGTAACATATTTAACAACAAGTAACAAGGCTTAATTTTGATATTATTCCATTTGCACAAATTCAGCAAGCTGAGCGTCGATGAACTCTTGTTTATCGAAGGCTCACGAGGTCTCAAGAGACTCTGAAAAGTCGTGAAATTTCTTTGAAGTTGCGAAATTTGTTAACTCCAAAGTTTTAAGTGTTAAGTTTATTCACCCCCCCTCTAAACTTAACTAAAGCCTTTTCAAGGACCAACAATTGGTATCGAGGCGATGCTTACATTCGAAGGAATCCTACTTGTTGTGCTTGAGAAAATTCTTTAAAACTTTCCTTCAAATTCTTGATTTTCAAGACTTGCATCATGGATAACACACAGTATGCTAGAACCATGTTGATGTGTTCTCTTGATAGATTTGATGAGTATAAGCGTCGAATGCAGGCATATCTTGTTGCTACTCATGATGAGATGATGGATGTACTAAGCGAAGGACCACTTTGGAGATTACAAAGCGTGATATGAGTGGGTGCAGAAGCGAGTACATTCTAAACCAAAGAGAGAATGGAATGCAGAAGGCGAGGGAAAAGAGCAAACCTCAACAACATTGCTATTGATATCATCTCTGAGAACCTTGGATAGCAATATGTACATGAAAGTCAAAGATTGCAAGGCGCAAAGGAACTTTGGGATAAGATTCACTTAATCTGTGAAGGCACCGATGCAATAAAGAAGAACAAAATCGGTGTGGCGAGAAAAAAGGTTTCAAAAGTTCAAAATGCTACCTAATGAAACCATTGAGCAAATGGAGTCAGATTCAATGCAATCTTAGATGAACTTACTCTGCTTGAGTGTAAGTTATTCAAAAGAGAAGTAAACACCAAAATCTTGGAAGCTTTTTGCAAGAGATGTTTGGAAAATGAAGGTGATTGCAATTGAAGAAATGAGAAATTTGCATGAGGAAGACACCTTCAAAGCTGTTCTCGATCTTAAGGCCTATGAATTTAGCAAGAAGCTAGTGCTGGCGAAAAGGAAGAGACAAAGACCAACTGCATTGGTTGCTTCACATCATGAAGAAACATCGGGAGGACGAGGATGATATGCTAGATGAAATGCAAGAGCAAATTGCACTCTTGAGCAAGAAAATCGAGAATGATGAAACCTGGAAAGGCCCTACAAGAAATTTCACAAAGAGGCCTACTTAAAGAAGGAAAGAAGAACCAAAGAAAGATAATGACTATCTATGCTTTCATTGCAAGAAACCAGGACACTTGGACACTGATTGTCACGAGTTGAAACAAGGCAAGGAACTGATTATCTTTGCTTCAACCTTAGTAAGAAGCCTGGACATTTTAGACTGATTGTCGGATCTCATCGAAGACCAAGAGTCAACAAAGGAGACATGGCAAGAAGGCTATGGTTCTTTGAAGATGAATCGAGGATATGAAGTGGGATCGAAAAGGAAATGAATCGGATGACACAGCCTTTGTTTGTCGATATGGAGGATTATGCTTTGATGGCCAACATGGATGGCGAGGAGGTATACAACACTTTGTATCTATAAACACTCCTGCTGGAAGTGATTGTGAATCAACTTTGTGGTTCAAATCCTAGAAATTTCGACAACAATGAGACTTTGGATGCCATCCTTAATCAACTAAGGATAATACAATCTGGTTATGAGATTGTGAAGGTGAAAAAAGAGGCTCTTGAGTTAGAAGTTGGAAGATTGAAAATTTGAATTAAGGGTTTTCAAAGGTAAGGAAAAGATGTTGGGCGAGAATCGGCATAAGTCTGCTTTGAACATCCAGCTGACCTCTGAATCTTTGAACCATCTTGTTCCAATCGCATACAAATCGGGAAAGCCTTATGGAGATAGAAGCTGGGCTTGGATTTGGAACTCGGCAATCTAACAAGAGTGGATCAGTAAGGTTCTTGAACCTAGTACGAGAGGTGGTCCTAAGTTTGTGCTGCACTAGATCCATCTCGATAAAAAGCTTTGAAGCGGTAAAACCAAATGAGAATGCCTCAAAGAAGCAAAATCAAAAGTCTCGAGAAGTCAACGACTCTAGTAAAAAGAATAAATCCAAAAATAGGATTCTTTGTATCTTCTAAGCTCTCTTGATATGAGACACTGCTACCAAGTCTGCTTTGGACCACGTATGAAGGAAAAAGCAGAAATATTCCAAGAATAAGAATCCTAAATCCAAAAATGTTGATCATTCAAGGGATACTTATCTCGAGGGGAAAGGTAGACTGTTCCTCCCTTGATAATGATTGGAATATTCCTGCATCTAATGTTAGAAAGCGATCAGTATAACCATACCACTAGGGTAAAACCTAGGCAATGGAATCGTGAGAGGACTTACACAAGACCTCAGCCAGACTCCATATTAGTTTATTCTAATAGGCGACACACCTATGGTTATGCAAATGTTTCTAATAACAAGAATCATTTCAAACGACATTATGTACCAAAAGGCCGGAAAACATATGTGGTTCTACACAACCTCTTTGTTAGAACTTATGGATGTGTGGAATACATGTATGAACAAAGTATGAACCAAAGTATGACACATTTAGGAGAAGACCTTATGGAAACATACCAAGGGTCATGCTTGCCATCGACCACTATGGACCCAAGCAGATTTGGGTACCTAAAATGCATTAACTTTGTTTTGTAGGGTGTGCGGTACTTTGGCGGTGGATGTTCGGACACATGACAAAGAATAAGCACTTTGTCTTACAAACTTTGTGGCAAAAGATGGTCAAGGGTGAATTTTGGCAACAAAAATACACTGGCTATACAAGAGGATATGGCACACTTGTCGAGGAAATGGACTTACAATCAAGAATGTTGCATATGTGGAAGGATTTGGATTACAACTTCTTTGAGCTTTGGACATTCACGTGATATGGGATACAAGGTCACTTTTGACAAAAACAATTGTATTGTCATTAGTGAAAGAGGTGATCAAGTTGTACTTTTTGGTAGAAGGCAGCAGAACATGTATGTTGTGGATTGGTCTCTGCGAGTTCGAACACTGCACGATTGTGCATACCAAATCGAACTCAATTGGCTATGGCACAGAAGTTAAATCATCTAAATTTTGATGATATTAATCAGTTAGTGAAGAAGAAGTTAGTGGTTGGTTTTACGAGATCACTTTCAAGAAGGATGCTATACGTGATGCATGTCGACAAGGTAAGCAGAGATAAAGTCAAGTTTCAAGTCAAAGACTAAACAATCAACTAACAGAGTGTTGGAGCTTATGCACATGGATCTTTTGGACCAATAACTCCAACAAGTGTGACAGAAAGAAATACACCTTAGTGGTTGTGGATGATTTTTCTAGATACACTTGGGTGATATTCATGAACAAGAAAAGTGAGACACTCCAAAGCTTGCCTAATCTTTTGAAGAGATTACAAAATGAGAAAAGTTTAATGATCATAAAGATTAGATCGGATCGAGTCTTGAATTTCTCAACAAAGTTATAAGAGAATATTGTGAGCAGAATGGTGTACTTCATCAACTTCTTTCTTTCTTTGGTACACCTCGCCAAAATGGGGTTCTTTGAAAGAAGAAAGCAGGACATTAAAGGAAGCGGGAAGAACAATGATTTGTGAAGCATTGCTACGAAAGATATTAAATTTGAAGCGATGCATCTGACATGCTATACACAAAATAGAACATCAGTAAACAAGAAGCTGCTTGAAGACACCTTATGAGATCTGGAATGGAAGGATACCTAATATATCCTATTTTCACCCATTTGGAAGCAAATGTTTTATTCTAAATCATAAAGTTCATTTGAAAACATTCCAACCAAAATCGAGATGAAGGAATTTTCTTAGGATATTCTTGATCGTGAGCATTGAGTCTTGAACAAAGAACACTGAAACATGAAGAAACAATCAATGTTGTGTTTGATGAACCTAAGTTTCTTGGTATGGAAGATAAAGAGTGTGAAACTGCTTGAAAATCAACAAATCAACGATCCAGTTGTGTTGAAGTTTTGGAAAGATTCAATGACTTAAAAGTTTACGATCATCGCCCTGCTTGAACACCTGTGACAATGTTCTTGATGCAACAAGCGAAGCAATTCAAGGATCTGTGACCCTTCGTAGAAGAAACTACATGAGACCTACTTGAAGATGACATTCACGAAAATCAAAATAACCAAAATCCACAATGGTTAAGGAATCACCTGCTTTGAACAAGTTATTGGCAATGTACTGACCAAGGTGTGAGGACTGTAAGACAACTGGAAGCTATGTTTACTTGTTTTCTATCACAAATGGAACCCAAAGTTGTTGAAGAAGCAATTTCAGATCCAGATTGGATAATTGCTATGCAAGAAGAATTAAATGAATTTGAAAGAAATCAAGTTTGGACACTTGTTGAAAGGCCAAGTCATGCAAATATCATTGGTACTAAATGGGTATACAGAAATAAACTTGATGAATCTGGTACCATTGTTAGAAATAAGGCCAGACTAGTTGCAAAAGGCTATTCTCAAGCAGAAGGAATAGATTTTGATGAGACTTATGCACCTGTTGCAAGACTGGAAGCTATCAGATTATTTTTGGCACATGCTGCATACAAGAACTTCAAAGTATATCAAATGGATGTCAAGAGTGCATTTTTGAATGGTATCCTAGAGGAGGAAGTGTATGTTCAGCAACCTCCTGGATTTGAAGTTAAAGATCAAGAAGATAAAGTGTATAGACTCAACAAGGCACTTTATGGACTGAAACAAGCACCAAGAGCATGGTATGAGACTCTATCTCAATTCTTGGTGGACAATGGTTTTACAAAAGGGACCATTGACAAGACACTTTTCAGAATCAGTGAAGGGGACAACACCCTGTTGGTACAAATTTATGTGGATGACATAATTTTGGTTACGAGAATGATTTACTTTGTGAAAAGTTTGCAAATCTAATGAAGAGCAAATTCCAAATGAGTATGATGGGAGAAATGAATTACTTCTTGGGATTGCAAGTTAAACAGTTGAAAGATGGAATCTTCATTCATCAAACCAAGTATACCAAAGAGTTCTTTGAAGAAATTTGGTATGGAAAAAAGACAAAGAGCTCAACTCCTATGAGTACAAACATCAGATTGGATGAAGATAAAGAAGGCAAAGATGTTGATCGGACTCTGTCTGATGAAGGATGATAGGCGATCTCTTGTATCTTCTTGCCTGCCAGACTGATATATCCTTTCTTTGTAGGTGTTTGTGCAAGATTTCAATCCAAACCTAAAGAAAGTCATTTAGGTCTTTGTCAAAAGAATTCTTAAGTATCTAAAAGAGACTTTGGGAGTAGAATTTGGTATTCCAAGGAGGAAGCTTCAAGGTAATATCCTACTCAGATTTCGATTATCTTTGGATGCAAGATTGATAGAAAAAGCACCTCGGGAAACAATCATCGGTTAATGGGAAATATTGGTCTCTGGTTTAGCAAAAGCAATTCTATTTCAACTTCCACTTCTTGAAAGTTGAATACATTCTTCTTTGGAAGTTCTTGTGTGCACAAGTACTATGGCTAAGACAACAATTAAGGGATTATGGAATTGAAGAAAGGAAATTCCAATCATGTGTGACAACACAAGTGCAATTGCAATCACGAGAAAATCTGTTTTGCATTCAAGAACCAAGCACATTGATGTGAGACATCATTTTATAAGAGATCATGTTGAAAAGAAAGATGTGGTGGTTCTATACATCCCTACTTGAAGATCAACTTGCTTGATATTTTCACTAAGCCACTTGATAGTGAAAGATTTGCCAAATTAAGGGTGAACTTGGAATTATAAAGATTGATTGATATTGGCGAGTGTCTTTGGAATTCACCAAGGGATTAGTCTTTGCTATGTTGGGTGAGCTCACTTAGCGATTAGTCATTGGTATCAACAATTCCATGTACTTTTGTTTGAACAATTGAGCAAATGAGGTTGCCAAGGGATTGGTCTTTGTCATGTTGGGTGAGCTCACTTGATGGATCGAGTCATTGGTGTTAAACTTCATCTTGTATTATCAATTGAACAAAACAAGGAGAAAACAAGGATCGCGAGAGTCACCTTGTCGTGAGAGTGCTTTGAAGTACATTATCGCCAGATGCCGAGCCCACCTCATTGAGGATACCTTCTGTGAAGGAACTTTACTCAGTCAAAGTTATTAAGGTCAAAAAGCAGTTTGGCGGGATATTTATTTTTATCCATTATTACCACAGTTAAACCATCCAACGGTTACAAACGTTATGGTGGAGTAATGGGCCACGTGTCAAGACAGAACTTATTCAGATTAATCGTGGTTACCTCAATGTACGTGCTATGACAGTTTCAACTACCCACTGTCTATATATTCAGACTGTTACTTAGCAGATTCACCACTTGCAATTTCTGCTTTATCTCTGCAAAATCTACTTCGTGTGAATACAGATTTGAGAGCAACTCTTCTTCATCTTTTTCTTATTTCAATGGCGGAAAGAGTTGAAGTTCAAATCGAATCAAGCCAAAGTGTAAGAGGCTATGTTGTTGATGCAAATCAAACAGAATTGGCCATCAATATAGGTCGAAGAATAAGAAGATTTGCAGGACTGGAGAATATATACTCAACATCGATTAGATACGATATCATACACCAATGTTATTGATTTACGGAAGAATATGATTATAGAAGAAAGAGCTGAAGCTTTCAAAACCACTGTGAATGGTGAGGAGCTTGTAATATCCTCGGTCACTTTGAGACAAGTGTTTGGTTTTGAAGAAGTTGTTGATGGTTCAGTCAATCCTGAAGCTATGGGATTGGACAAGATGACTTTTGTAGATCAGATCAAGACAGAAGCAACTATTAAATCAGTACCAGGCATCAACTGCAAAAACATTGGTATTGAATATAGTCTGCTAAGCAAGCTCATTGCAAAGAACATACTTGGGCTAGCTGGCAGTATGGATACTCTATCAGGACCCAAGATAGAGCTGATGATTATCATCTGCAGGAGCATGAAGTTTGATTGGGCTGGATACTTTATTCATTATATGAAGAAAGTTGCAAAGGAGGACAAACTAGGGAAAAGGAAATCAAAGGCCTTACCCCTTAGGTTTGATGATTGAGACCTATTTGAATCACTTGGAGGTTCACGACATTGAACCGATTGATATAAATCGGTCCGAGATACAAGAAGGAGATTGATTATGCAATTCTGGACTTGATGATGATGAAGAGATTCTTTGGAGAGGTGCTGATGATAATGATGATGGAGATGATGGTGATCTTTGGTGGTGGCGGAGTTCAACAAACTAAGAAGATTTCTATCAAACCTCTTGCACCAAAGAAAAGCTGCTTGGAAAGAGAAAGAATGTTGATGTTAGGAAGACTTGAAGTCTTGAAATCAAAGAGAACAAGGAAGGAAGCAAAGATGCAGTGATGAGTCTCTTTGAGGGTCAAGTGGAGGTTCTTGACCACGATGTAAGTTCAAGAAAAGCTGTTGGTGAAATTTTTAGAGAACAAATGAAGGAAGCTAGCGAGAAAAGAAAGTTGACTAGAAAAGTTGATGATGATGAACCCTATCCAAGAGGATGAAGGAGGTTTCCAAAAAAGAAGAAATATGGCAAAGGAAAGAGTTAAAAATTTGGAGGCCTGAGAGGGCCCAAGAAGAAGCATCATAGAAAAGGAAGAAGAAGAAATTTGTTGGTGAGCCTCTAACAATCATTCCACCAGTTGTTATCAGTGATTCCTCCAATGAAGAAGTTATCAAGTCCGCGATCTTTGAGCAGGTTGTTTTTGAGCAATCTGTAGAGGATGTACAATGATCTCGACCACAGAGCTCTTTGTAGTATCCATTGAAGAACCACAAACAAACCACTGAACTGAACTCTTTGTGGTGGTTGAAGAGGTGATTGGAGACTTGGTTGAAGACCACGCAAATTTGGCAATAGTTCGTGGGGAAGAAGCGGTTCTTTGCTAACCTGGTGATGAGCATGTAAGTCGAGGGGAACCAAGTGTGATCTGAGATGGAAGTAGTAGGTACAAATGTACAATCTCAAAGAACTCTTGACTTTCAAACATCTGTAGAAGATACCATGAATCGCTTGTTGGAACCTTTGGAGGTCAACAAGCTCTGGAGTCGCTGCTCAGGAGATCTTTTATGCCATTTGAAAGGCATGCAAAAGGAGCAAGCAAAAAGCCGAAGAGTATGTGGATCCCAAACTTGACAAATTTTGATTACTTCAGTGGAAGTTTGGGTTCTACAAAAGACAAAAACCAATTTGCTCAACCAATGATGATTTTGAAGAATGGGTTTTTGACAAGTTTGGAGTGGAAAATTTCTTTGGATCGATTGATACAACCTCTTCGCAATCAAGGCGATGGATCTGTTTGATGAGCAAATGAAGGAGGAGGTATCCAATTTAGAGATCCAAGAGATGGTCACGATGATTCTTCTTCATCATTCGAGATAGTAGAGGAGATTTTCCCTCTGGACCGGGAGAATCAAGTGGGGCTGCACTAACACATGTACCATCTGCCTGTGATCCATCGATCTTTGGAAGATCTGTGAGGGCAAAGAGATGAAGAAATGGATGAGGATCTACAAGATCTCACCATGGATGATCTAGAAGCACTAATCACCGAGGAATTACATTGAGTCTTTGGTAGGTGATGATGAACCAAGCACATTTCATGTTGTAGAGCCTCTTGCACAACCTGAAGATGTCTGAGAATCTTGATTTGGATGTGGAAAAGACCATCGACTTGAGTGAACCAAGTGCTAGTTACGAGGAATCCATTGAATATCAAAGTGGATTTGACTTTGAAGGATTCTCACCAAAGCGCCATGATTACGACCAAGATTGGTCATGCGAGAAGGTTTTCAAGTGGATAATGAAGCCATATTTAATCCACGAGGAAATTGAAGAGGAGAGTGCAGGTTCTTTGGGATACAAGCAACACTGGACAAAGGTTGGAACAGAGAAGTGCAGTGCTTTGAGTCTCAAGCAAACACTGGACAAAGGTTGGAACCGATTTTGGGTTTGGAGAAACCCCTGTTGTTGATGAGGCTGCTTTGTAGTGGAGCCTGCTGGAGCCAAGGCCCTTTGTAGGGAAGGATAGTCGCAGGCTAGCACATTAATGAGGATGAGCATTTCTTTGGACTATAACTCTGATGATGAAGAATTTCAAATTTTGGAGAAGAAGAAGTTGTTGAAGAACACTGCACAAGATCCTATCCTTGAAGATGTTCTTGGTGCAATGGTTGAGGAAGGACCTCCCCTATTTGGGAGAGATATGAGTAGAGCCATGGTCATCGCAGACAATGAGCACAATATAGAGTTGAGGAGCTCTTGATGGATCTACTGACGATAGAATGGCCAGTGGAGTGCCAATTGAAGTTGTCAATGAGTTAAGAAGCGTAAGAAATGACATGCAATGATTAAGAACTCAATTGGACAGTGCAAGAAAACAGATTTGAAGAAGCGATGAAGATGGTAAATGATAATAGACAATCTATTGTCTGATTGCTTCAAACTTTACATCTACTCAAAATGCAATGAATAATTTGATACTAGATGTCAAGGGTATCAAAGTTGGAAATACTGACCAAAGACAAGTTTCTAAAAGATCAACTTGTCTCTATACATGAGAAACTTGACAAGCTTGTTGAAGCTCCCAAACTTACTTGAGCCTTCTGTTGCACAACCACTGCTATGCCCGATCCCAAACTCATTGAAAGGATCAACATTTGGAGGAGACCACGCAATCAAGGATTACTTCACTTGATACTAGAAGCTGGAGCAGTGGCGGGTCAATTACAGAGTGATAGTATCACAGGAAGCTATTCATGGCCTCATCTCACGTTTTGTTGATGATGTCACTAAGGGGAAGAGGGCCAATCATTTGCGACAAAGGAGGCTGCCGGACTCTTTGCACGTGAAGAGATGGATGATGATACAAATGCTTTTAGGCAACTTGCACTGGCGATTGCAACTCACGAATGATCTCTGTCACAGTACAAGAAAGAGTTTCATAATGAAGGAGACCCTATCGTGACATGGGATTTCATGAAGGTCTTAACTCTTTCTTGAGTTTGAAGTTTTGGGAGGCAAGGATTAAAGCCTTAAGAGCAAATACCAGAGGCGAAGAAGTAGCAAAGGTGAAAAGGTCTGTCGCCAATTACAAAAGCAAAGATTCTTGAATGAATTTAAGGAGTCAGATATGAAGTTTGGCTTGAGGTGAATCAAATCAATCTTGTCTTGCACTGAAGCATGGAATTGGTGGAAACAAGTCAATTCTTATATTGACTTTACACTTATTGAGAATGAATGGATGGTTGAAATGATAGAAGAGATCGAGAGCCTATCAAGAGCAAGTGAGAAGGCTAGACAAGAAAGAGAGAAGAGACAATAGATCGCCTACTTATCACTTTGTTTATCTTTGTTGTATCTAGTTGTAATAAGCTGTGAACAAATATTTATAATGAGAATTGATTGAATTTGCTCTGTTTGTGTTTTTATCTTTTGCTTTCTTTGATTAGGTGAGGTAGTGGCATCATCACCAAAAAGGGGAAATTGTTGGACTTATTTCTTAGTTTTGATGATGAGTGCCATACTAGTGTTATAGTGCAAAGGCAAAAATATGTCTAGATAAAATGTATAGGTTTATTAGAGTTTGATTCATAAATAGGTTTGATCAAACAAGCATCGTAATAAGTCATTTGATCGCTTATCCAGATGGTCTAAGTCGATGAGGGTAGATAGGTCGATGGGTGGTGCGCAACTCTTGAAAGACCAAGACCTGAAGGTGAGGGTTCAAACTCGATAAATGAAGGCTAAGGGATCAAACTTAGTATTTAATGTCAAGGATATGGAATCGAGTATCTAGGCAAGTGCGTGATGACCTAAATTGATTACATATACCTTGTGTAGAAGGTCTAAGTTCCACAAGTTGGATGATGTTTGGAACTTAGTTATATTCAAAATGATGTAATCTAACTTCACAAATAAAAGTTGGATAAAGGAATCAATTTGCATTATATTTTCTGAGACAAAAATATAATATTCAAGCAGATCGATTGGTTTTACAAACAGACTAATGAACTCTTTGAAATATGCCTCGATTAATTCAAGATTATTGAGAAGTTACATGGATAAGAACGACCAACTACCTCGACTTATCAAGTAAATCAAAGGTGAGATTAAAAAGGCGTTGGGATGATCCATATTTTTATCCATTGGATACAAGTCAAAGGGTGGGCGATTTGCCTTTGTCAAAAAGTAATCTGACGATTGTCGACCCCATGAATAGTGATGAATGCACGGTGAGGATGGGACAAATACAAGGAACGGTCACATTTGAATTTCAAATTCAAGTCACATGCATTCCTACCTATAAATAGAGGACTTTCAACTCAAGAAAAAGATGATGAATTTTGGAATAAACTTCAAGTGATAACATTGGTGAAAAACACCGCTTTGAACTACTTGAGCTTAAGGTTGCTTGATCTAGTTATTTTCTTCAAGTGCATTCGTGTTTAAATTTGCATCAAGCATACACACTTGAAGGCGCAAGTCTTGATTATATCATCCTAATCAGGCTCTTTGCAATGAATCATTTACTTGATTCATTCTTTATTTTATAAAGAACTCTTTGAAAACAAGTGAAGCATCGTCATTGAGTGTGAAAGACTGTTGGTTTGTGGTGGAGGAAGTGGTGAAGAGGCAATTCTACCCTTCAAGGACAGTGGAAGACTCGGGAGCAAACAATCCTACATTCTTAGTTTTTAGTTTGTGAAGCCATAGTTATTGGTGAAGGACAAGCAACCTAGGATTCTTTGTAATGAGATAACTCAAAGATTACTAGTGAATTTCCTCCAACATCACAGGAGAAGAGTGGACGTCTGAGGATTACATCACTGGAACCACTATAAAAATCTCTCTACTTACTTAATGCATTTACTTTCTACACTTAGTCATTATTCATAGCAACTCTTGAATCTAGCAATCGAAATCACACACATACACTAATGAGTATCTAATACTTTGTAACATATTTAACAACAAGTAACAAGGCTTAATTTTGATATTATTCATTTGCACAAATTCAAGCAAATCGAGGCGTCGATGAGACTATCATTTATCGAAGGCTTATCGAGGTCTCAAGCAGACTCTTCAAGTATCGCCAGTGCTTGAAGTTGCTGAATTTGTTAACTCAAAGTTTTAAGTGTTAAGTTTATTCACCCCCCCCTCTAAACTTAACTAAAGCCTTTTCAAGGGACCAACAGACACCAAGAGAAAAGATGATGAATACAGATGCTTCAACTGTATTAAGAAAGGCCACTTCAAGGCTGATTGCCCTGAAGATAAAGACAAAGCTGAGGATAAGAAGAAGTACAAGACAACTGAAGTGAGGAAAAGCAAGAAGGCACTCAAAGCTGAATCTAGTAGTGAAAAGAATGAAGAATCATCTGAAAATGATTCTGATGATGATGGGGATGACAGCTCAGACAATGAAAAAGCCTATCTATGTCTTATGGCTAAAGAGTCAAATGAGATTGAGGTAACATCTAGTTCATACTCATGATCAAGAGCATCCACATCTGACACTGCATAATCTTCTATTATCCCCTTGGATTCTGCAAACCTAATCCAAAATCTCATGAGTAAATTTGACCAAATTGAGATGAATCATGAAATTCTGGAACAGGAGTGTGAGAACCTAAGAAAGGAAAATAAAAGACTAAAGAAAGAACTGGATAAAGTGAAAGCCAAACTAACTAGTAAGGAGACTTACTTAAATGATCAACAAGCAGTAGATGGTCATACATCTGGTGTTGACAGACCGGTTGAGAAAATCTCCCTAACAGTTAAGACCTCCACTACACCTTTAAATGCACCAGCTTACAAACCCTCAAAAAGGTTTGGATCCAGATCTGGTCTTGGCTACAACAGTCAGGATGAGAATAGAAACAATGGACAACACAATTCTAAAACTAGGACCAACAATGGACCAAAGTTCAGAAAAGAACATACCACAGTTTCAACCACTCATCCTGCACCGGTGAAGTCAAAATCCAGAGCAGTGAAGCAGCAGATCAAACCAACAATCCAATCAACCAAAAGCAAAAGCTTTCTGAAAGGTAAATGGAGACTTTATCCTTCAGAAGATGATTGGAATGCTGCACCTCCAAAATACAGAAGGAAACCATTCCATAACATGCAACATATGTTTAAGATAAGCCAACCTAGGCATATTCCTATATGAAGCAACATGAACACATGTTTCCCATTGCTTATTGGAAAGTGAAAAGGGATGCAAATGCACCAAAAAGTAGAGAAAAGTATCAGAATACCTCTAGTAGAAACATTGGAAGGTATTCTGCCATGCCTTATACATATGAAGTTGATGACTTCAATTACCCAAAAAGAAGACCCTTTGGATACACATTAGGAGTAGGAGGCATGACTGCTAACAGGTATGGACCCAAACAGTGTTGGGTACCTAAACATAATTAATTTGTTTTGTAGGATGTCTGGTACATAGACAGTGGATGTTCCAGACACATGACATGGAACAAGGGATGGCTCACTGACTTTAAAGCTTTTGATGGTCCCAAAGTCACCTTTGGAGGCAAAGAAAACCCTGGTAAAATTAAGGGCGAAGGCAAAATGCACAAAAACAATTTGAAGATTCAAAATGTGGCCTATGTTAATGGACTGAATTTCAATCTGTTGAGCATCAGTCAATTCTGTGACAAAGGCTACAATGTGCACTTCAACAAGGAAGGATGCAAGGCGATTCACTGTCAAACCAACACAGTAGTACTTGCAAGAAGAAGAGAAGACAACATGTATGTGGTGGATTGGAGAACAGCCAAAGCATAAACATGCCTGCTTGTCAAAAAGAAACAATCAACAAGCTGGATTTGGCATAGAAGATTAAATCACCTAAACTTCAAGAACATCAACACATTATCAAAGAACAAATTAGTTGAAGGTTTACCAGAGATTACGTTCAAGAAGGAAATTCTTTGTGATGCTTGTCAAAAAGGGAAGCAAATAAAAAGCTCATTCAAGTCAAAGCCCTATCAATCAACAACAAGAATTTTACATCTATTGCACATGGATCTTTTTGGACCAGTCACACCAGTCAGTGTAAGTGGAAAGAAGTACACTCTAATAGTGATGGATGACTTCTCCAAATATACCGGACTATATTCATGAACAAGAAGAAAGCGACTCTCAAAAAGCTACAGATTTCTTTGAAGAATTCAAAATGAAAAGGAATCGAAGATCATAAAGATCGAGATCGATAGAGGCACTGAGTTTCTAAATGAAATAATCGAACCAATTATGAAGAAAATGGAGTACTGGACCAACTATCATTAGGGACTCCACAACAAAATGGTGTAGCAGAAAGAAGAAACATGACACTCAAAGAAGCAGTCAGAACAATGATTGCAGAAGCATGCTTACCAAAGAGATTTTGAAATCAAGCGACAAATACAACATGCTATACTCAAAACAGATCAATCATCAAAAAATATCATGGAAAGACTCCATATGAAATATGGAATGGAAGAAAACCTAATATCTCATATTTGCATATGTTTGGATCAAAATGTTTTGTTTTGAACAGGAATCAGCTGCATACCTTTGATGAAAAGGCTGATGAAGAAATCTTTATGGGATACTCAGACACCAGCAAAGCATTCAGAGTATTCAACAAAAGAACCTTGGTAATTGAAGAATCAATTCATGTAGTCTTTGATGAGCCTAACACAAATGGTGAAAACTTTCAAGAACTTGAAGAAGCAGGATCAAGACAAGTCTATATGAATACAACAATACCAACTACTATTCTAAATCACAATTTTGGAAATCAAGATGAACCTCCAGTCAATATAACATAAGAAGTTCCAGTACAAGAGCATTAAGGTGATACACAAGCTGAAGCTGTGGAAGCACCAAGTGAAGAACAACTTCAACCTGATCTCAACTGGCTGAGAGATCACCCTGAAGATCAAGTCATTGGAGACATTCACACAGGGGTCAGAACCAGAAGACAACTGGAGCACATGCTAACATGTTTTCTATCTCAAGTAGAGCCCAAAACAATAGATGATGCAATCCAAGATACTGATTGGATTACAGCCATGCAAGAAGAACTAAACGAATTTGAAAGAAATGAAGTCTGGGAACTTGTGGACAGACCAGACATGGCCAACATAATTGGAACAAAATGGGTATTCAGAAATAAGATGGATGAACAAGGAACAGTTGTCAGAAATAAAGCATGGCTAGTGGCAAAAGGCTACTCTCAAGCAGAAGGAATAGATTATGTTGATACATTTGCACCAGTAGCAAGATTGGAAGCAATCAGACTCTTTCTAGCATTTGCAGCACACAAAGACTTCAAAGTCTACCAAATGGATGTGAATAGTGCATTTCTGAAAGGACCTTTGGAAGAAGAAGTATATGTGGAACAACCTCCTGGTTTTCAACTCAAAGGAAAAGAAGATAAAGTATGCAAGCTCAAGAAGGATCTTTATGGACTCAAACAGGCACCCAGAGCCTGGTATGAAACCTTATCACAATTCTTAATCAATAATGGATTCAAAAAGGGTACTATAGATAAGACTCTTTTCAAATTAGATGAAGGAACAAGTACATTGCTAGTACAAATCTATGTTGATGATATTATCTTTGGATCAGAGGATGAAAAGTTGTGTGAGAAATTTGCAAACCTAATGGAGAGCAAATTTCAGATGAGCATGATGGGAGAATTAAATTATTTTCTTGGCCTACAAGTGAAGCAAAGGAAGGATGGTATTTTCATTAGTCAAGCCAAGCACACAAAAGACTTAATACACAAATATGGTATGGACACAAGTGGCACAGCAGATACACCAATGTGTGCAAGAGTTATTCTTGGAAATGATCAAGCTGGAAAAGATGTTGATCAGAAAATGTATAGAGGAATCATTGGATCCCTACTATACTTAACATCAAGCAGACCTGACATAGCATTTGCAGTAGGAGTATGTGTAAGATTTCAAGCTCAACCAAAAGAATCACATCTTCTAGCAGCTAAAAGAATAATCAAATACCCGAAGAACACCATCAATGTTGGAATTTGGTATCCAAAAGATGGAGGTTCAAGGCGATATTATATTCGGGACTCGACTATCTTTGGAAGCAAAATAGATAGAAAAAGCACCTCTGGAACATGCTGAATGCTAGGCACCAGACTACTTTCATGGTTTAGCAAAAAGCAAAACTCCATATCTACATCAACAGCTGAAGCATAATATATAGCATCAGGCAGTTGTTGTGCACAAGTACTGTGGATTAGACAACAGCTAAGAGATTATGGAATGGAGGAGAAGACAATTCCAATCATGTGTTACAACACAAGTGCAATATCCATTACTAAAAATCCAGTGCTGTACTCAAGAACAAAGCATATTGATGTAAGACATCATTTTATTAGAGATCATGTTGAATAATGGGATGTTATTCTAAGATATCTACCCACTGATCAATTGGCTGACATCTTCACCAAACCACTCAGTCATGAAAGATTTAGCATGTTGAGAACTGAGTTGGGAATGATTGAAATTGATTAAGTACTTAAAAGCAGCTAACTGGAGTAATCAGCTAAGTGACTTCACCAGCAGATTAAAAATTTTGCCTTCACCGGAGATGTAGCAGTTGAGGCACTGGTACTCAGTGAAGTTAACTTCACTGATTGTTAGGAACAGTTAAATACAGCGGCTCAGTGAAAATGTACTCCACCGGCTAAGTAACCAGCCAAGGCACTCCACTGAAATGAAGATTGGAGTCACCAGCCAACTAGAATGTGAAACAAATCAATTTTTATACACGTGGAAAATCAATAAGTTATGGAGAATTATACTGTGGAAGATTACACACATGGAGATCAACTTACAATCATGGAGATAACCATATTATCTCTCTAATTACAACCACATCGATTCTCGGGATTTATCATTACTTGCCTCCATGCACTCTCCCACTTTACTTAAATATCGCATTTATATACACAAAATCACGCCATTACATCACAAAATCCTTCCATATTCAACCACGTTCACACCATACCCAAATCATCATATATAAACAACACTTAGAGGTTTTTCAGAATTCTTTACGCTCTTTGGAAAATTATAAACCCTACTGTGTTTTACCTCTGAAAATTCGAAGCCTACATTTCAAAATCTCTAAATCCTCAAACAATGGCCTCATCCTCCTCAAACACTCAAACTGGATATGAGAAATCGATTGCTACTGGATCGTTCTTTCAAGAAGAACACTACTTAAAACTGTGTGGAAATGACGAGGAAGCAAGATGATTGGCAGCTGGATGCAAACACCTAAAATTATCAACTTTCCTAAATCCACCAATCACCAAAATTTGCTATGAAAGTCTAATCTCCTTCTGGAAGACTGCAAAATACGTCTCTTTTATGAAAAATCGATCATCACTGGATCGTTTTTTAAGCCTGAACCCTATCTATCTTTCTGTGATAATGAGGTACAAGCCCGACGACTAGTTGATGACTGTACAAATATGGGGTTAATGACCTTCCTAAACCCCTCCATAACTGGAATATGCTATGAGAACCTGATTGCATTTTGGAAAAATGCAAAGTTTCTGCCAAGCACAAAGAAGACTGATATCGACTGTATAAAAAGTTCAATCTTTGGCAAAGAAGTGGTCAACACACCTGGCCTCCTCAACATATTCTTACATCTACCCATGATTGGCCCGGCAAATGTGAAGTTTGTGCAGGTTAACATCAAGACCTTCTGGGATGAGATAGCCAAAAGCCCCAAAAGAATAGCAAAACCTACAACCTCCCAAGATCAGCACTCAAACTTCCATTTGCTGAGTTCGCACGTGTCATTACCAAGAACATCGAAGGGAAGAAAGGGTCAATGGAAAACTTGACCGAGGTATGGGTCAAGCTAATGGCAATAATATATCAAGGCCTTCACTTTGACTGGGCAACTTTTGTCTTCAATAGATTGAAATAGCAGATTCAAAAGGAAATTGATCTGTCAATTATGGCACCAAGCAAGGGTTTCCAGAAGAAAGGTGAGTTCTAGGAAAGGAAATCATATGGGTTCCCTCTTCAACACCTATTTGACTCATTAAAAGTGAAACCTACAAATCTGTGACCTCCACACAAGTCAAAGCGATGTTTACCTATATCAAGGCACTCTAAAACCCAAACCCTCTACTGGACGAAAAAGGAAAGCACCTGAAGGTAGTAGATCAGGGATGGGAAGATGATCCAGATGGCAAAAAGTACAAGAGGACACCCCAGTGGTAAGTGCCAGCAATCCGGATAACCAGTGGTGATCAGTGATGATATAGCAATGAAGGAAGAGAAACAAGAAGAAGTGACACATCTAGAAGAAGGTGAGGAGGGATACCAACTTACTCCATCTGAAGAAGAAGAGATAGACGATGAAGAAGAAGAGACATCTGAGGATGAAAAAGCTGAGACAGAGGAAGCATAGATAGACAGTGGTCATCTTGAAGATGATCAAGAAAAGATGGAGATTTTTGATGATGATCTAACAATCCAGGAAGTGATTCTCAAAAGCATCAGTAAAGTTGACAAACAGTCGAGTGAGCCAGCTGATAAAACTCACTTTGCTGAACATGTCAACTCCCCCAGCATTGAACAAGGGGGAACAGCAGCAGAGAAAGTCACACCTCCGGAAAATGAAGAAGTCAACACCCCCAGCAACCCCTCAATGACCCTGAGTCTAATAAGGAAGAAAAAGAAAGTGAGAAAGAGAAGGAAGAAGATGCAGATGATGAGGATGAGGAAGAAATTCCAGAGGAAACTGATCCAGAAAGACTGTTCAATCTGGATATTCAACCGCTTATTGTGGACATGGAAAGGCAACACCTCAGTAGACAAAACTTGAAAACTGCCTTAAGGAGTGATGAAACCTCCTTAAACCACAAGATTGAAGCCCTCATCAGTCACATTACGATTCAAGATGAGGTGATTGATTGCGGTCAAGTTAAATTACTAACTCGATGCCTAAATAACCACTAGCAAGTGAACTAGGTTCAATCGCAGTATAGCTAGATAGAGTCGAGGTCGATCCCACAGAGAATCAATTTGTGGATCCTAACTTAAATAGTCAACCAGTTATTTCGTTTGACAAATACGGTCTATGACCAACATAAAGTACGAGAAAAGAAAGACACACTCAAACATATAAATAACACATAAACGAATAACGTAATCAAGCGCCCAATTATAACCGTGATCCTCGGATCTAGACAATTTATATAACGACAAGACTTATCAACTATTAATCCGTCCATATTCATTTATAGTGGCTACGGAGTCATCCTCTTTTACTTGACTTAGCACCGGTTAGGTCACTAGATCTTTGTGATGTTGTTACGTGACTTAGCGCTTTTGGTGCCTCCATCTCATATAACTCACACGCTTATGACTCTAAGGATGCCGATATTAACCGTACACCTCGTCCAGGCAACATTCCTTTGGTTAGGCGTACTTCCTAGACGATCACTCAAACTCTCGTCCAACTAACAATTACCGAATTATAGTCTCATGCTAGTTTACGATCTACGTATAAGAAGGTGCGCGCAATTCCCTAATATAACCCTACCTAGATAACGCCGAAAGTCGAAGATCAATTCATGAGCCTACTAAGAGTTTTATACGGTATTTCCTTTTACACGTTTTAATTAAATCAAGTGAGTGGCGTAGCCATAGCCATACCTACCGAGATAATATGATTCAATTAAGCTAACCTAATCATAAAGACGTGGTGATTAACGGATGAAAGCAAAGCTTGACAACTCTCGGTCGACCGAATAGGTGCTCTCGGTCGACCGAGTGACACCTCTCGGTCACCCGAGAGTCGACTCCTGCATTTACATCCCGAACATATTTCTCGGCGTTTCATATACGAATCGGATTATATAGCGAATCATCAGGACATCATATAGACTAATCTAAATACACGTAAATTAAACACACAGATTCATCCGTAGATGTTAGGTAGAGGACGTAGGGTTTGGGATCCTTATAGACAAGGTATCACCATTGCCCTAACGTCATATCCTAGATCTACATCATCTAGATATGAATACCTACTCGGACAATCAAAGCATAATTGGGAAATTGATTACTTAAAAGAAAACAAGAAGATAAACTAGGGCTTACATGTTTGCAACCCTAGCAACCTCCATAAGCCTAAAGAATCCTTATTAGCTTATTTGTAAATATGAAATAGTATTGGTGAATGCATAATAAAAAATACAAAAGACTTGTGTTTATATAGAGCCTCAGCCGTCATAGAAAACCGACTTAAAATGCCAACACTCTGAACCCTAACCGACTCAAATAATGTGCCGAACTTTTCTGGGTCAGAGGCCCACTCGGTCGACCGAATGCAGGCTCGGGTCGGACCGAGCCTTACATGCTCTGGGCTCTTTCCTCTTTTACGTCTTGGGCCTCCCGAACTTGTCTCGTGATCCATCAAAGCTTTTCGAAGTCCATCCTTGTGCTCCCAAATGAGTTACTACAAATATCACATAAAATACAGTCTGTAATATCAAATAATATAACAAAACCTCTTAATACATAATAATGAATCGTAACTCTCGACATATGTAAATTAAGCGTATTACGACTTATTATTATTCTATTATACCTCTTTTAAACTAGAATCGGGGATAAGGTCATAGAATAACGGGCACAAAATGACCGTTATCAACTACCCCACTTAGCCTTTGATCGTCCCGATCAAAATATCAACAAGTTATTTCCCATGAACTACTTTCCGGTGGTCACAAGATATCTTGACACAAGAAACTCGAATCAACTCATATCCTCTATGCTCATCGGGTTATCCATTATCCACTATTCATCATGAATCGATGTGTTGTGTGCATGTGCATTGAGTTTTAAACATTCAGTAGCAAGATTAGAGCTTATGCGAACTTCGTAGTCTTAACCTACCAACTTGGTATTCCCATTTCTCAAGCCTTTAATTTTTCAAGCACCGGAATAATAAGCAAGAGCGTATCTATAGGGTTTTGGACTTGGAGACCGAGTACTACTCAAAGCCTCTTAAAGAGTTGAATATTCTTTTCATATCTTCATATTTTTGAGATACTATCAATCTCAAGAAGGACAACTTTCTAGAGCATCCTCTATCTTAGATCAAATATTAGCATCGAATATTACCACAAGCGCGCGAGGCTACTTTGGTAATTTACTACAAGCCCAGTGTTTTAACATTGTCAAACACAGGTACGTCTCAAGCTTATTACTCAGCTTTTGTGGCTAGAAGTTTTAGGAACACATCCGACGATAAATTTGACACTAGGTAAGCATAATCAATCATCTATGCAATGTACACATTATAATTTTACCTTTTATAACAAGCGTAGTACATCTCGATTCAATTATTGAATAAGTGAATAATAAACAACTACTTGCAACGGACAATATGAATATCATTAAGTTTACTAATCAAGAAATCATGAAGTATAAAGTGATCACGTACTCATGAAATATGGTTTACTTCTTATTAGATATAATTATCGAGGACTTCACAAAAGTAAATGTGATTCTAAGTTTAAAATTAAAAGTTAAAAAATTTTTTTCATCATTTTATTTATTATTTGATATATGGAATTACTCATCCGAGCTAAGTGACTTGTACCCCCACTTAAACCATGCATTGTCCTCAATGTAGAAAAAACGAAAGAACAAACTCAAAAAAGGAACTTAGCTCTGGATAAGCGTGGAAGTTTGAACAAGTCGTAGGACTTCGGCGCAGTTCAACAGGCACAGGCATTGGCTCCATAGCGAGGCGAGAAAAATAATCACTGCAACACATATCTTAAACAAAGCTCGCAACTCGTTACAGGATTAGTCCAAACCGTAATAATCAGAAAAATGGGACCGTAAAAGGTATAACAATTTCCTTAAACATTTTTAAGTCCATTAATTAATGATTACTTTTCAATACATTTCAACAAGTCCAAAACATTACATAAGTTCGAATTTAGGAAACAGAGAAACTTGCTCTATATAACACGACATACTAGTAGAAATGAATCAAAATAAAAACTCGTTAACTATAGGAAATGCCAACACCCATATTAAAATACTTAATCCCATCCTGGATTGAATGGTGCTAGTTGCAAATTGTTCGGGTCGGCTTCGTCAGCATCATTCTCGGGTTCCCCTTCTTGATCGTGGCCGTGAACGACAGGCGGTGGGACAGAACTCAAAGATAGGATAGGCATTGGTTCCACATAGGAATCGCCGCCTAACACCGGGCACTCAGCTCCCTCGCAGAATGTAGTGATTAGTGAACCAAAAGGCAAGGTATGCCGAGGCTTGAGAGCATCGTCTGTCATCTCCTTGCGTATCAATGCCCCCACATTCACAGGCCATCCCATGTACAACCAATAGATCAAAGTGGCATGAGTGTAGTAAACCGTAGATACATGCTTAGCCGGGAAGATATTAGAACGGATAAGCCGATTAAGGCACTTATCCTCCCATCTCCTAAAGTCTGTTTCCGCAAATGTGCGGGCAACCTCCCTATAGTCCATTCTATTCCTAGATAGGCTCCAACTTCCTCCAACCAAGCATCGGACCCATCAAGCGTCGCCATATACTCGGCCCGTCCTCCGAGATATCAACCCAAAATAATCATTAATCGTGCCGGAGAAATGATAATTGGTGAATCACGAATAATAACGACATTGGTGTCGGGTGTATACGCAAATAAGCATAAAATTCTCTTACCCAATTGGCGTTGACCCGGCCCGGAAGTGCGGCGACATCACGCCATTGATAACTTTCCACCAACTCCAAAAGCTCATCCCCACAATTGTCCAAATCTAGACCCCGAGCTCGATGTGCGGGGCATTAACGAAATGATTAGTAAGCGAAGAATATACCTCCCGACTCGCGAATTGTGGGACCCGTTGATCATTGGAATATCGCCTTCCACGACCACAAACCGAGCGGCTCTGCGTCTTCTCGGTGGCATCCTGGCGGATAAAAGCAGTGGCCAGCAGACGAAAGGCGGCCCGACTCTCGGTCGACGAGAGCAATCACTCGGTTGACCGAGTGTGGAGAACCGCCGAAGCTTGACCTCGGTCCTCTACCCTTACCGTGACTGAATCTATTGATCAGAGAAAAAATTCCGATAGGCTTTTCAAGGTGAGTGAAAATGGTGAAATGGATGAAGATTTTCAGAACATTTCCATTTGATTTCTACAGGGGTTTGAGAAAACAAGGTGGATGGAGAATTTGGGATGAAGGAATTGGGGAATAGGAATGAGGAGAATGAATGAAGAGAGGATGTTGGGTTAAATAGAAAAATGGAGGTTGAAGAAATGGAATGTGATTGGTGTAGAAAAGTTGTTGGGGATTGAGGAGGTGGAAAGGTGGAATTTGAAAATTTGAATTGGGATAATAAAGAAGTTGGGAAGAGAAAAAGGTGAATGGTTGGGAAGAGGGAAAGGTGAATGGGGATGTGTAGAAATTAATGGTGTTGACCATTTTAATAAATTTGACACATACCGTAAAATAACTACAATATATACTTGATTGCCAAAATGTATTATTTCACTCTTACCGCAAAGAATTTTCTAACCAATAGGTCGTCTCAAGCATAAAAGCCACCTCATTTTTATCATAAATAAATCAAACAATCTGGTCTAAGCATTTGTAAGATAACGCATTATCATTTCCTTAATCAACAATTTTTTACAAAGATTCAATTTCAGTAACTTCACTTCACATTAAAGCGATTCGAATAAAAAAATTTATTTTGCACATCCTTAACTCAACGATCGTCGGAACATGGCAAAATAAAAAAAAAAACTTCTCATCGTTTCATGCTACTTTTATTTAGAAAAAGAAAAATAAAAATAGAGATAAAAATAATGAAGGATAGAATTAGTTCTACAGTTTAAGTCGGTAGCTCGACTTCCCAAAATATCACTCTTTAAGAATTGTTCTTGACTTGCCAGGTCTTCACCCGACTAACCTTCACCGAAAACGTCTTGCCATTCCTTTGCACGAGTGCCTTTCCGTGGGATGTACGTCGGATTTAAAAGACAATCAAATTGTCCATCTAAGCAGGCACCGACTTGCGGGATCGTTTGATTTCGATGAGCTTTCTTGATTTGAACTCTACGAGTTCGCCGCTTAACTCTCCTCCTCCTATCCTTAGGTTTCAAAACGAGGCTTGGCATCATCCTTATTAACTACAGTGCGGGGTGAACGGCTCTATCTCGGCTTAGGATTGTAAGGACCTCTTTCTCATCTCGATCGTCAACATTGTCATCATCACACTCCTCTGAACTTGGAATCACATCCGGTTTAGAACCAACGACTTCTATAATGTTTAAACTTACCGGAATAGGGAACTCAGGGTTCTTTATCCCAAAAGTCTCAGAACCTTTAGCATCAAACAATGTGATCTCATGCCTAGTCATACGAATAAGAGCTCTAGAGGTATTAATAAAGGGCCTACCCAAGATAATTGGGCTATACGGATGCTCCTCTATGTCCATTACGACCAAATCTATCTTAAACCGAAGTTGTCCGATACCAATGATCATGTTATTCATCTGTCCAGACATGATGGTTCTAGTACTATCCATGAATCTCACTTTTAGCGGGGTGTTTGTGGGAGTCGAATCATATTCCTATCGCAAAGGCTTTTAGGGAAAATGTTTAAGCTCGATCCGAGTCAATTAAAGCCAATCCCAAGTGTGCTTGTTCTAGAGGTAACATCTACAAGGAATGCCCCAGGTCATCTAACTTTGGCATTAACCGAGATTCATCTTCAACATATTTTGCCTCCTTAGCACAGGTGACTATAGGTCGTTCCATATCTACGCTTACTCTCGAACTGGACTCTATCTCCGACATGTAATCCATATAATCAATATACGAATCGAATCGAGTCCGAATCCGAAGAAATCACACGGGATTTAAAGCACACATACCTCTTTTTACATACGCTTCACTTGCTTCCCCTTGACTTCACGGCTTCGAATTCGTTCTTTCATTTTTGCTATTCTCTCCTTGACTTTTGCGTCATCGGCTTCATTGGTGTTGTCTTGGTTTAGAAAGCGTTAACATCCTCTTCCTTAACCTTGGAAAATTGTTTTGATGACATATTGTTTATCACGAACAATCTTACGAGTGATTTAGTTACGATTATACGCAACATGAGAAAAACAACAAACGGTCAATAAACTAACAGTCAGTACGATTGCTCATACTGCTGCTAGGCTTACAACCTACTAACGGGAAAAAACAGAAACGAAGGGAAAACAATGCCGTCAGATGATATAGAACAATGAAAGGGCTCGGTCGACCGAGCAGCATTGTTCGGTCGACCGAACATACAGAACATATATATATAAATATTTTTTTTTTTTTTTTTTTTATTTATTTATTTTACTCACTTGTAAAAGAAAACAGAAACAAAAAACGAAATAAGCAAGTAGATCATTTAAGCAGTTGGACCATTGATTCCCCGGCAACGGCGCCAAAAACTTGATTGCGGTCAAGTTAAATTACTAACTCGATGCCTAAATAACCACTAGCAAGTGAACTAGGTTCAATCGCAGTATAGCTAGATAGAGTCGAGGTCGATCCCACAGAGAATCAATTTGTGGATCCTAACTTAAATAGTCAACCAGTTATTTCGTTTGACAAATACGGTCTATGACCAACATAAAGTCGACGAAAAGAAAGACACACTCAAACATATAAATAACACATAAGCGAATAACGTAATCAAGCGCCTAATTATAACCGTGATCCTGCGGATCTAGACAATTTATATAATGACAAGACTTATCAACTATTAATCCGTCCATATTCATTTATAGTGGCTACGGGAGTCATCCTCTTTTACTTGACTTAGCACCGGTTAGGTCACTAGATCACTGTGATGTTGTTACGTGACTTCGCCTTTTGGTGCCTCCATCTCATATAACTCACACGCTTATGACTCTAAGGATGCCGATATTAACCGTACACCTCGCCCAGGCAACATTCCTTTGGTTAGGCGTGCATTTCTGAGCGATCACTCAAACTCTCGTCCAACTAACAATTACCGAATTATAGTCTCATGCTAGTTTACGATCTACGTATAAGAAGGTGCGCGCAATTCCCTAATATAACCCTACCTAGATAACGCTGAAAGTCCGAAGATCAATTCATGAGCCTACCTAAGAGTTTTATACCGGTATTTCCTTTTTACACGTTTTAATTAAATCAAGTGAGTGGCGTAGCCATAGCCATACCTACTTGAGATAACAGATTCAATTAAGCTAACCTAATCATAAAGGCGTGGATCGATTAACGGATGAAAACAGGCTTGACAACTCTCGGTCGACCGAATAGGTGCTCTCGGTCGACCGAGTGACACCTCTCGGTCACCCGAGAGTCTGACTCCCCAGATTTACATCCCCGAACATATTTCTCAGCGTTTCATATACGAATCGGATTATATAGCGAATCATCAGGACATCATATAGACTAATCTAAATACACGTAAATTAAACACACAGATTCATCCGTAGATGTTAGGTAGAGGACGTAGGGTTTGGGATCCTTATAGACAAGGTATCACCATTGCCCTAACGTCATATCCTAGATCTACATCATCTAGATATGAATACCTACTCAGACAATCAAAGCATAATTGGGAAATTGATTACTTAAAAGAAAACAAGAAGATAAACTAGGGCTTACATGTTTGCAACCCTAGCAACCTCCGCAAGCCTAAAGAATCCTTATTAGCTTATTTGTAAATATGAAATAGTATTGGTGAATGCATAATAAAAAATACAAAAGACTTGTGTTTATATAGAGCCTCAGCCGTCATAGAAAACCGACTTAAAATGCCAACACTCTGAACCCTAACCGACTCAAATAATGTGCCGAACTTCTTCTGGACTGTAGGCCCACTCGGTCGACCGAATGCCTGCAGGCTCGGTCGACCGAGCCTACATGCTCCTGGGCTCTTTCCTCTTTTTCTGTCTTGGGCCTCCCGAACTTATGCGTGATCCATCAAAGCTTTTCCGAAGTCCATCCTTGTGCTCCCAAAATGAGTTACTACAAATATCACATAAAATACGATCTGTAATATCAAATAATATAACAAAACCTCTTAATACATAATAATGAATCGTAACTCTCGACATATGTAAATTAAGCGTATTACGACTTATTATTATTCTATTATACCTCTTTTAAACTAGAATCGGGGATAAAGGTCATAGAATAACGGGCACAAAATGACCGTTATCAGTGATGGAGAGACAGGGCGACTTGCTTTGCAACCTGCAACATCTCATTCCCTACCATCTCCAGACCAACCTTGAGTTTCATGCTAAAAAGGCTGATAACCATCTCAAACTATTGGTGGACACTTTAAATGCTCATACACATCAAATCCACCATCTCAATGAGGGTATGGAATATTCTGGCCAGCAACTTGACACTCTGATAAATTTCACTACAGCCAACAATCAAATCATGGAGAAAAAGTATGGTCCTCTCCCTGAATCAGAAGAAGCAACCAAAATTCTTGAAGAACGTTTTGGTGTCTTTGCCAAAAGGAAGGAAGAAGCAAGCACCGAGCTCCAGTGGAATGAAGGCAAGGGCATCGAGTTTGAAGAAAAAAGCGATGAGTCCTTATTATGTTGATTTACTTACTCAAATGCCTTTGATTTTCAAATGAAAATATGCAATATCTTATTGCCCTAAATGGATGAATAAAATTGTTGAGTTTTATGCCACTGTTTATTATAAAATATTTGTTATACTTATGCTCAGGCTTATAAGGGTTTTGGCATCATAAAAAATGGGGAAATTGTTAGGAACATTTTATTGTGTTTTGATGATGACCATACTAACTGTCATAGCTATCCTGAAAATAAGTTAGAATTCTCTGTATAAGTCTTTACTTAGAGTCTGACATGTTTTATAAGTTGAGTCAGACAAGTATTGTACTAGTTGGTAGGATGGAAAAGTAAAAACAGATTTTCGGTAGAGTAAAACCAGCCAAGTACCAGCAGAGAAGAAATGAAGACATTATGGTCTGACTTATAACCAAGGAAGTCTGTGATGACCTTGGATTAGTCTAAGTTATGTTTTGAGAGATGAAACTCAATGTTTAAATATGGTGTACACTGATCTCACACAAATCAATAATCGGTGAAGTACAAAGATTTCTCTGAACTTAAAGAATGAAGAAGAAGCAGTGAATCGGCAAAGTAAAGCGATGATCGGTGAGTAAAAACAAAGCGGTGAAGGAAGATCTAAGCGGCAAAGTCGGTAGGATCACTTGACCATTGAGAGAACAACTAAGTAAATCTTACTTAATCAAAGTTTGAAATATGATGAAGATTCAGAGGATCAAGCATTAAATGCACAATCAACAGAGGATCAATCAAGGATGGATTTTCTGATAAACGAATGAAGAAAAATATGATCACTGAAATCAAGGAGAATACAATTAAGGGGGATTCAAGAATAAAATCAAGGATTATTCCCTCATTAATATAGCCAGCAGGCGGAAATTCAAATCAAGGATTATCAAGGCTATAAATCGAAGGCATTGACAGACAAAGAAAAAAACGAGAAAAACGATCAATAAGCAGAAACTCTGTCAAATCAAAAAGGCCTTCATCTGTGCTTAAAAAGAGACATCTAGTGATCAACTCAAAACTGAAAGCAACAATATCAATATCAAGCATTGAGATTGGTCAACAAGTTCTGTGAATCCAATTCACTTCAATCAAGCAATTGAATCAGAGCCATCTGAGAAGGAGTTGTATTTGTGATAACCGCTGAAGGATTTGATCCCAAGGAGCAGTGAAAGAGACTGAGTCTTGAAGGCACATTGCGATCGAGGAGTGATAGTCATGAAGATTGTGAAGCTTGTGTAGTCAAGGTCAATCAGGCTATTGTATCTGTAAAGACAATAGTGAATTCCTCCAATCATCACAAGAGAAGAGTGGATTAAGGGATTACACCACCCTGAACCACTATAAGCCTTGTGTCAATTTACTTTCAGCAATTTACCTTACTGCATTTTTTTAATTGACTAAATTATATCATAGATCTGTGATTGAACAAACTATTTTGAAACAACATATTAGGAAGGGACTTATCTGCTGCCCAAAAGCTTTTAAACACAAGAAAAGTTTTTGAAACTCCACTATAGTCATTCACCCCCCCTCTGACTATAGTTTTTCCCTTCTCTGGGACCAACACCACTACTCTCCTTAGACGGTCAAAGCGTCGGTCTTTTAGATCAAGAAAGGTAACCACCGTCTACTAACTTTATATGTTTGTTGCTTAAACAAAGTCGATCTTGGGTAAAAGGTAATAAAATTTTAAATTCCACTGCGTTCCCGCACTGATTTCCTAAAATTGGAAATATGATTCCCATTTCCAGCAACTTTATGATCTCTTCCTTAACAATATCTTTGAACTGCGGTGTCAACCTTCTCTGAGGTTGAGCCACTACTTTCTTCTCGGGATCGCATGAGATTTTATGCATGCAAACCGAGGGCTTATTCCTTGAATATGCGCAATAGTCCACTGTTCTCGGTGAATTTTATGATTTATATCGCAATATTTCATAACAATAATCCCCGTGTTTTAGTAATTTTTATAGAAAATTACGTATTAAATGAATAAATTGAAGAAATGGTTTTAAAGTTATAAAAAGTGTAAAACGTGCCAATTATGTGCTTGAAATGATGATTTTATGTTGGTTTGAGTTGTGTTACACTTTGGTATGCTTTCAATGACTTGCAGGTGTTAAATGCGACTGGAAAAAGATGATTTGAAGTGTTTAATCGTGCTTTGAAGAGTAGGAGTTGAAGAATAAAGAGATAAAGAGGGAAGAAATCAATTAAATCAATCCCAGGAGCTCTGGACGGACGTTTGCAATGTTGGACGTGCGTTTGTTGCCCATGCAAGCTGGACGAACTTTTGAATCACTAGGCGGCGTCCGGGAGGTGCAAGCTGGATTCACGATTTGATGATTGTTAGCGAGCGAAGCGTCGATTTTGTATAGGGCGTCGTCCAACCCGGCAGCCCGACTCAAATATGTTTTGCACTCAGGCGGGCGTCCGAGTCATCTAACGGGCGTCCACCACCGATTTTAAGCACGGCCGCCTCGAGTTCTATAAATCTGGCGCCTATTTCAACCCTAATACACACATGAGAGCGACCGCATATTCCACCCAAAAAGCGGCCGCTGCAAAACCCTAAAATTATGAGATTCTTTCCTTCAACCGTGTCTTGGATCATCACAAAGATGCAAGGCTAAGCGTATAAGCGGTAGAATAAGCTGGAGGATATCACATCAACATCACCACAACCACGAATTGTTAGGTTATCTTTATTTATGAATTCGAATATTGTATTTTATTTATCGATTGGTATTTGGATTGATTGTTAAGTGTTACATTAGATAGGAATGTCAATGAAACCACATGTTGATTTGAATTTGTATGGAAATATAATTCAACAATAGAACCTTTTCGATCGACACAATTAATAATATATTGAGGAATCATTTGTTGTTAATTGGGTTATGTAATTTGGGAACAAATTGATGATCTTGTGATGTATGTTAAATTGTTTTGCTTGGAAAATTAAACAAAATCCTAGAAATTGAGTTAAAGGAATTTAATCGATTTTGAGATTGATCATACCAATAAAATCGTATTCTGATCATAAAATGGTTGTGTGATTGTTGTGTGGTTGATTATGGTACATTCTCTGTTCTTTTAATTATTTGATACAATCTTAATCTCAGTTTTATATTAAAATTAATTTCAACAATAGTTTAATTTAAATTTCCGTGACATTATTTATAACGACTATACTGTAATCCTATAATTATACGATTCCCTTAGGACGACTCGGTAACACCCTATACTACGAACCTTATACTTGGGGTGTTCCGATAAAATAAATTTAAAACTAGTTTTATCGAACAAGTTTTTGGCGCCGTTGCCTTGGAATCGGTAACGGTTGTCGGATTCTTCGTAGTGCAGTTTTCTGTGTCGGCAGTATTTTGGCCATAACTTTCGGCTCGAGTGTCCGTTTGGCGCGCAGGACCCCAATTCGGAAAGCTCGTTCCGACGCCGACGACATGGTGAACGGCCATAGGCCGTTCAACACCGTTTTCGAGGTGAAAATCTGCTGTTTTCCCTTCCATTTTAGCCCTAGAAGATTTCAACACGTTTTTTTCACCGTCTTAGTGTTTTTCCTGTTTTAAGTTTTTCGCAGGTAGGTTTCTTTTCCTGTTTCTGTTTCTATATCTTTTCTAAATTAAAAAAATAAAAAAAATATATAAAAAAAAAAGAAACTTTACGAGCAGGCGTCGGACTCGAGCGCCCGTCGCCTTTAATTTGTCTTACGAGCGCTAGTTGATGCTGAAACAGCGTTCACTTCGAATTTCCCCTGAACCAGCGTTCACTCATACTGAACGCCGGTTCAATCTCTTAAATTGTCACCTCTCTTCTTCTCTCTTCTCTCTTTCTAAACCTCTAAAACCTCTAATCTTCTCTACATTCGTTCTCATCAACCCTAAGGTTGATTTCTTCCTGTTCGGCTCTTCTGGTTTATGCAAACCAGGAGTAAGAAGGGACCTCTTACCTTTAATCCCGAACCTGAGCGATCTATTCTCAGGAGAAAGCTCTTCCCTAATCTAGACATTATGGCTAACGAAGTTCCAAATCCAGATCCTCAAGCCCAAATGAATCTGATCCTTCAACAGATGAAGGCAATACAACAACAACAAAATCAACAAGCTGGGATAAATAATCAATTTCAACAATTCCGTCAAAACCAGCTAAACCAATTAAATCAAGACCCCTATGCCCCCTATCTTGACCAAGACTTCCTAGAAGGGCATAGACCTATTCGCCCTCCAGACATGGGACAACTGAACTTCGATCTGAAAAATGGAGTGGTTGGGCTGGTCCAGAATAGTTCTTTTCATGGTACTGCTGAAGAAGATCCTCATGGCTTCTTGTCCACCTTTGTTCAAATCTACGAAGCAGGCCACTATCCTGGTATTGATTCTGAGAGTGTCAAGTTAAAACTCTTCCCGTTTGCTCTAAAGGGTGAAGCAAACCGTTGGTTCAAATCTTTAGCCCATCATTCTCTCCGTTCCTGGAATGATGTCAAAAGAGCCTTTGCTCTGAAGTTTGTCTCACCTGGGTCAATCATGGACATGAAAAGGGAGATAGCCACATTTGAACAGCTTGATGGTGAGAGTGTGGGGAAAGCATGGGAGAGACTAAATCTGCTGATGAGGAAGTGCCCCAACCATGGATACAGTAGACATGAGCTACTAGAGTTATTCTATAGAGGTGTCTCTCAACCAAATAGAGACTACCTTGATTCAACTACTCATGGATCCTTCCTAGGGAGAGGTGATGCCAGCTAACTACGAGGTAGTCAAAGCGATAGCAAAGAATAATATGTGGTCAACTCCAAGGAAGACCAATGGTAGTGGGAATAAGAAGGAATCTGCTGCGAGCAATTCTGAGACTAAGTTGTTAGTTGCTCAAATGGAAGTAATTAGCAAGCAGCTAGCCAATTTACAAATGCAGCAGCAACAAGGGCCGTCAGATGTGAACTACCTGGGAATGCAGGCGGGAAATGAGATGAATGAGGAAGTGAATTTAATGGAGAATCATAACTAAACCTTGAAACTTCAATCGGGACGAGAATCATTCGGTTTCAACGACCCAATTTTAATCAAGCCAATGCACCACCTGGCCCATCCAATTCAAAATCTTCTTTCAACTCAAGTTATCAAAGACCAACTCGGGGATGGTTAATCAATCTCACAATCCTAACTCCCAAAGACCTCAAGGTGGTTGGAATCAAAACCAACATCATAACCAAACCACCTCTTGTGTCCCTCAACATAAGTTTGATGAGCTAGTAGACATGGTGAAGACCACGGCTACTAGTGTCAAGGCAATAGAGAGCAGGTTGGTCGGATGGCGGACCAACAAGCAAGCGAGACCCCACGGTAAACTTCCAAGTTATACCGAAAGAAATCCTAAAGCAGATATCAATGTTTGCACTTTGCCATCACACCTCAATGGGAGTATGGGAGCGAAAGAGTGAATGAGGTCACTCTAAGAAGTGGTAGCGGCGGGACCGGAAAGATGTCGGAAGCGAGTAGCCCCTCCACGACACCATAAGTTCGGGGAGGGGCAATCGAAGTTAAATACCGAAGAAAGCAACATTGAGGAGGAGCTTAATGATGATGATTCTTGGGGATGAAAATTATTACGATAAAGAAATGAGGAAAAGTCAGTGCATTTGTACCACGACAAAGAAGAGGAGGAAAAGTTTGTCAGATGGAAGGATAAGGAAGACGAAGCCATAAGAAATCAAGCCATGAACAATGATAAAGCCCTTCCTTATCCACCAAAGAAGAAAAAGAATACCCTCAGTCATGACAGACAATATGACGGAGTGAGGAGGATGCTCAGAGACACCAAAGTGAGTATACCCCTAGCTGAGGTATTGACTGAAATGCCCAAGTGCTCTAAGTATCTTAAGGAAGTTTGTGGGAGCAAGAAGAAGCTTCAAGGTATGGCGGAATAAGTTTTAAGAGAAGATTGCTCTATGGTTTCACAAAAAGTTGCTACTAAGCGAGGTGACCCCGGAAGACCTTCAATCTCTTGTGAGATTGAAGGCCACATGTTCCAAAACGTCTTATGCGACTCAGGGGCCTCTATAAATGTGATGCCATTGAACATCCGCAAAAAGCTCGGTTTAGATAAAAGAACGCAGGAGCATACTATTTCTCTTTGGATGGTAGACCCCGATCTAGCCGCTCAGAAATTTGGTTGTGTTACTAATGTTCTTTTCCATGTTGAAGACTTGGTTTTCCCTACCGACTGGGTTATCTTAGACTATCCGCCTGACAAAGAGATGCCCCTAATTCTAGGCCGGACCTTTTTGGACACCTCTGCCGCCCTCATCGATTTCTGTAAGGGTCAGATTACGCTTAGAGTTGATGATACATACATTACCTTCACACGAGGAAAAGTCGAGAAAACCTTGATTGAAGAAATCTCGTTCGTCGAAGCAATTTATGAGGGCGAAGAAGATGCCAACTCGAAGAAGCGGAAGAGCTAATGAGAGATAGGTGTTTTGAAGCTATAAACACTAAAGATCAAGGCGATTGTGGACCATCTTCTGTTTCATCACAGGCCGTAGTCAGCGGCGAGTCGTCTTCACAACTTGCTCACACTAAGCTGTCAATGAACACGAAACATGGAATTTCCGACAATGAGCGATGATTTCAAAGAGCTGCATCGAGGAAGACTTTAACCTGTAGAAGAGGAATACGATGGGTAGTTGGGATGAAGTGGATTTACGGAGAGAGACTATTCATTGGGAGGTTGATGATTGGGAGCAGCTAGCAAATGAGCTAGAAGATGAAGAATTGATTAAGATGATCAAGCATAAGAAGGAGGAAGCGGGTGTTGACAGAAGGATCCCTATGGATGATGTGATCCAGTACCTTTCGGGGGTTATGCCTCGGGAAGATGAGGTATTCTTCAGTCAACCACTTCAAGCCCATAAGGAAAAAGGTGGCCCGTTAAAATCCAGTATTGAGCAACCACCGCCCGACTTGGAGCTTAAACCGCTTCGCAACACCTTAAGTACATTTTCTTAAGGGCGGTGAGAAGTTGCCCTTAATCATCTCTTCAAAACTCGAGCCCGAACAAGAAGCACTGCTGATAAAAGTGCTTGAGAAAAACATCCTCGTGTTCGGATGGCAAGTGGGTGATATCCGAGAATCGGCCCGATGTGTGCATGCATAAAATCGAGCGGAGAAATGAGCTAAGAAAGTCAGACAACCTCGTGAAAAGGTGAATCCGCATCACGAGGAGGTTGTCAAGAAAAAGTCATCAAATGGTTAGACATGGGAATCATCTATGCAATCGCCGACGGTGAGTGGGTTAGCCCCACTCAAGTTGTGCCAAAGAAAGAGGAGGTATTACCGTGGAAGAGAATGAAAAGGGGAAGAAGTAGCTCTACGCCTTGTGGTGGCTACATGTTCTGCATTGATTATCGCGAGATTGAATGAAGTCACCGCCAAAGACCATTTCCCTTACCTTTCATTGACGACTTCTTGAAAGGCGAGTGGTCATAAGTATTATTGTTTCCTCGATGGATATTACGGTTACTTCCGGATAGCCATCGACCCTAATGACCCGAGAGAAGACTACGTTTACGTGTCCATCGAACACTTTGCTTTTATGAGAATGCCTTTCGGGTTATGCAATGCCTCAATAAGCCAACCTAGGCATATTCCTAGACATATGAAGCAACATGAACACAGGTTTCCCATTGCTTATTGGAAAGCGAAAAGGGATGCAAATGCACCAAGAAGTAGAGAAAAGTATCAGAATACCTCTAGTAGAAACATTGGAAGGTATTCTGCCATGCCTTATACATATGAAGTTGATGACTTCAATTACCCAAAAAGAAGACCCTTTGGATACACATTAGGAGTAGGAGGCATGACTGCTAACAGGTATGGACCCAAACAGTGTTGGGTACCTAAACAAAATTAATTTGTTTTGTAGGATGTCAGTACATGAGGCGGTGGATGTTTCGACACATGACATGGAACAAGGGATGGCTCACTGACTTTAAAGCTTTTGATGGTCCCAAAGTCACCTTTGGAGGCAAAGAAAACCCTGGTAAAATTAAGGGGGAAGGCAAAATGCACAAAAACAATTTGAAGATTCAAAATGTGGCCTATGTTAATGGAGTGAATTTCAATCTGTTGAGCATCGATCAGTCGTGACAAAGACAAAGGCTACAATGTGCACTTCAACAAGGAAGGATGCAAGGCGATTCATCAAACCAACACAGTAGTACTTGCAAGAAGAAGAAGACAACATGTATGTGGTGGATTGGAGAAACGACCAAAGCATAAACATGCACGCTTGTCAAAAAGAAACAATCAACAATTTGGATTTGGCATAGAAGATTAAATCACCTAAACTTCAAGAACATCAACACATTATCAAAGAACAAATTAGTTGAAGGTTTACCAGAGATCACGTTCAAGAAGGAAATTCTTTGTGATGCTTGTCAAAAAGGGAAGCAAATAAAAAGCTCATTCAAGTCAAAGCCCTATCAATCAACAACAAGAATTTTACATCTATTGCACATGGATCTTTTTGGACCAGTCACACCAGTCAGTGTAAGTGGAAATAAGTACACTCTAATAGTGGTGGATGACTTCTCCAAATATACCTGGACTATATTCATGAACAAGAAGAAAGCGACTCTCAAAAAGCTACAGATTTCTTGGGAAGAATTCAAAATGAAAAAGGCTGAAGATCATAAAGATCGGATCGAGATAGAGCCTGAGTTTCTAAATGAAATAATCGGAACCTATTATGAAGAAAATGGATCTTGGACCAACTATCGGTAGGGACTCCACAACAAAATGGTGTAGTGAAAGAAGAAACATGACACTCAAAGAAGCGATCGAACAATGATTGCGAAGCATGCTTACCAAAGAGATTTTGAAATTTGGCGACAAATACAACATGCTATACTCAAAAGCAGATCAATCATCAACAAATATCATGGAAAGACTCCATATGAAATATGGAATGGAAGAAAAACCTAATATCTCATATTTGCATATGTTTGGATCAAAATGTTTTGTTTTGAGCAGAATCATTGCATACCTTTGATGAAAAGGCTGATGAAGAAATCTTTATGGGATACTCAGACACCAGCAAAGCATTCAGAGTACTCAACAAAAGAACCTTGGTAATTGAAGAATCAATTCATGTAGTCTTTGATGAGCCTAACACAAATGGTGAGAACTTTCAAGAACTTGAAGAAGCAGGATCAAGACAAGTCTATATGAATACAACAATACCAACTACTATTCTAAATCACAATTTTGGAAATCAAGATGAACCTCCAGTCAATATAACATAAGAAGTTCCAGTACAAGAGCATTAAGGTGATACACAAGCTGAAGCTGTGGAAGCACCAAGTGAAGAACAACTTCAACCTGATCTCAACTGGCTGAGAGATCACCGTGAAGATCAAGTCTTTGGAGACATTCACACAGGGGTCAGAACCAGAAGACAACTGGAGCACATGCTAACATGTTTTCTATCTCAAGTAGAGCCCAAAACAATAGATGTTGCAATCCAAGATACTGATTGGATTACAGCCATGCAAGAAGAACTCAATGAATTTGAAAGAAATAAAGTCTGGGAACTTGTGGACATACCAGACATGGCCAACATAATTGGAACAAAATGGGTATTCAGAAATAAGATGGATGAACAAGGAACAGTTGTCAGAAATAAAGCAAGGCTAGTGGCAAAAGGCTACTCTCAAGCAGAAGGAATAGATTATGTTGAGACATTTTCACCAGTAGCAAGATTGGAAGCAATCAGACTCTTTCTAGCATTTGCAGCACACAAAGACTTCAAAGTCTACCAAATGGATGTGAATAGTGCATTTCTGAAAGGACTTTTGGAAGAAGAAGTATATGTGGAACAACCTCACGGTTTTCAACTCAAAGGAAAAGAAGATAAAGTATGCAAGCTCAAGAAGGATCTTTATGGACTCAAGCAGGCACCCGAGCACTGGTATGAAACCTTATCACAATTCTTAATCAATAATGGATTCAAAAAGGGTACTATAGATAAGACTCTTTTCAAATTAGATGAAGGAACAAGTACGTTGCTAGTACAAATCTATGTTGATGATATTATCTTTGGATCAGAGGATGAAAAGTTGTGTGAGAAATTTGCAAACCTAATGGAGAGCAAATTTTAGATGAGCATGATGGGAGAATTAAATTATTTTCTTGGCCTACAAGTGAAGCAAATGAAGGATGGTATTTTCATTAGTCAAGCCAAGCACACAAAAGACTTAATACACAAATATGGTATGGACACAAGATGCACAGCAGATACACCAATGTGTGCAAGAGTTATTCTTGGAAATGATCAAGCTGGAAAAAATGTTGATCAGAAAATGTATAGAGGAATCATTGGATCCCTACTAAACTTAACATCAAGTAGACCTGACATAGCATTTGCAGTAGGAGTATGTGTAAGATTTCAAGCTCAACCAAAAGAATCACATCTTCTAGCAGCTAAAAGAATAATCAAATACCTGAAGAACACCATCAATGTTGGAATTTGGTATCCAAAAGATGGAGGGTTCAAGCTGATATTATATTCAGACTCTGACTATGCTAGAAGCAAAATAGATAGAAAAAGCACCTCCGAATGCTAGGCACCAGACTACTTTCATGGTTTAGCAAAAAGCAAAACTCCATATCTACATCAACAGCTGAAGCATAATATATAGCAGCAGGCAGTTGTTGTGCACAAGTACTGTGGATTAGACAACAGCTAAGAGATTATGGAATGTAGGAGAAGACAATTCCAATCATGTGTTACAACACAAGTGCAATATCCATTACTGAAAATCCAGTGCTGTACTCAAGAACAAAGCATATTGATGTAAGACATCATTTTATTAGAGATCATGTTGAAAAATGGGATGTTATTCTAAGATATCTACCCACTGATCAATTGGCTGACATCTTCACCAAACCACTCAGTCATGAAAGATTTAGCATGTTGAGAACTGAGTTGGGAATGATTGAAATTGATTAAGTACTTAAAAGCAGCTAACTGGAGTAATCAGCTAAGTGACTTCACCGGCCAGATTAAAAATTTTGCCTTCACGGAGATGTAGCGGTGAGAGGCAGTACTCAGTGAAGTTAACTTCAGCGATTGTTAAAACGATTAAATCTGGCTCGGTGAAAATGTACTCCACCGGCTAAGTAACCCGACCAAGGCACTCCACTGAAATGAAGATTGGAGTCACCAGCCAACTAGAATGTGAAACAAATCAATTTTTATACACGTGGAAAATCAATAAGTTATGGAGAATTATACTGTGGAAGATTACACACATGGAGATCAACTTACAATCATGGAGATAACCATATTATCTCTCTAATTACAACCACATCGATTCTCGGGATTTATCATTACTTGCCTCCATGCACTCTTCCACTTTACTCAAATATCGCATTTATATACACAAAATCACGCCATTACATCACAAAATCCTTCCATATTCAACCACGTTCATACCATACCTAAATCATCATATATAAACAACACTTAGAGGTTTTTCAGAATTCTTTACGCTCTTTGGAAAATTATAAACCCTATTGTGTTTTACCTCTGAAAATTCGAAGCCTACATTTCAAAATCTCAAAATCCTCAAACAATGGCCTCATCCTCCTCAAACACTCAAACTGGATATGAGAAATCGATTGCTACTTGATCGTTCTTTCAAGAAGAACATTACTTAAAACTGTGTGGAAATGACGAGGAAGCAAGACGATTGGCAGCTGGATGCAAACACCTAAAATTATCAACTTTCCTAAATCCACCAATCACCAAAATTTGCTATGAAAGTCTAATCTCATACGGAAAAGCGCAAAATCGTCTCTTTTATGAAAAATCGATCATCTTTGGATCGTTTTTAAGCCTGAACCCTATCTATCTTTACGTGATAATGAGGTACAAGCCCGATGACTAGTTGATGACTGTACAAATATGGGGTTAATGACCTTCCTAAACCCCTCCATAACTGGAATATGCTATGAGAACCTGATTGCATTTTGGAAAAATGCAAAGTTTCTGCCAAGCACAAAGAAGGCGATATCATTGTATAAAAGTTCAATCTTTGGCAAAGAAGTGGTCAACACACTGGCCTCCTCAACATATTCTTACATCTACCCATGATTGGCCCGGTAAATGTGAAGTTTGTGCGAGAGTTAACATCAAGACTATACGGGATGATATAGCCAAAAGCCCCAAAAGAATAGCAAAACCTACAACCTCCCAAGATCGGCACTCAAACTTCCATTTCTTTGAGTTCGCGTGTCATTACCAAGAACATCGAAAGGAAGAAAGGGTCAATGGAAAACTTGACCGAGGTATGGGTCAAGCTAATGGCAATAATATATCAAGGCTTTCACTTTGGTTGGGCAACTTTTGTCTTCAATAGATTGAAATAAGCAGATTCAAAAGGAAATAGATCATCAATTATGGCACCAAGCAAGGGTTTCGGAAGAAAGGTGAGTTCTAGGAAAGGAAATCATATGGGTTCCTCTTCAACACCTATTTGACTCATTAAAAGTGAAACCTACAAATCTGCAGCCTCCACACAAGTCAAAGGCGATGTTCACCTACATCAAGGCATCTCTAAAACCCAAACCCTCTACTGGACGAAAAAGGAAAGCACCCGAAGGCAGTAGATCAGGGATGGGAAGATGATCCAGATGGCAAAAAGTACAAGAGGACACCCCAGTGGTAAGTGCCAGCAATCCGGATAACCCAGTGGTGATCAGTGATGATATAGCATTGGAGGAAGAGAAACAAGAAGAAGTGACATATCTGGAAGAAGGTTCGGAAGGATACCAACTTACTCCATCTGAAGAAGAAGAGATAGACGATGAAGAAGAAGAGACATCTAAGGATGAAAAAGCTGAGACAGAGGAAGCACAGATAGACAGTGGTCATCTTGAAGATGATCAAGAAAAGATGGAGATTTTTGATGATGATCTAACAATCCAGGAAGTGATTCTCAAAAGCATCAGTAAAGTTGACAAACAGTCGAGTGAGCCAGCTGATAAAACTCACTTCGCTGAACATGTCAACTCCCCCAGCATTGAACAAGGGGGAACAGCAGCAGAGAAAGTCACACCTACGGAAAATGAAGAAGTCAACACCCCCAGCAACCCCTCAATGACCCTGAGTCTAATGAGGAAGAAAAAGAAAGTGAGAAAGAGAAGGAAGAAGATGCGGATGATGAGGATGAGGAAGAAATTCAGAGGAAGCCGATCGAAAAAGGCATTTCAATCTGGATATTCAACCGCTTATTGTGGACATGGAAAGGCAACACCTCAGTAGACAAAACTTGAAAACTGCCTTAAGGAGTGATGAAACCTCCTTAAACCACAAGATTGAAGCCCTCATCAGTCACATTACGATTCAAGATGAGGTGATGGAGAGACAGGGTGACTTGCTTTGCAACCTGCAACATCTCATTCCTTACCATCTCCAGACCAACCTTGAGTTTCATGCTAAAAAGGCTGATAACCATCTCAAACTATTGGTGGACACTTTAAATGCTCATACACATCAAATCCACCATCTCAATGAGGGTATGGAATATTCTGGCCAGCAACTTGACACTCTGATAAATTTCACTACATCCAACAATCAAATCCTGGAGAAAAAGTATGGTCCTCTCCCTGAATCAGAAGAAGCAACCAAAATTCTTGAAGAACGTTTTGGTCTTTGCCAAAAAGGGAAGGAAGCAAGCCTGAGAGCTCCAGCGGAATGAAGGCAAGGGCATCAGGTTTGAAGAAAAGAAGCAGTAGTCCTTATTATGTTGATTTACTTACTCAAATGCCTTTGATTTTCAAATGAAAATATGCAATATCTTATTGCCCTAAATGGATGAATAAAATTGTTGAGTTTTATGCCACTGTTTATTATAAAATATTTGTTATACTTATGCTCAGGCTTATAAGGGTTTTGGCATCATAAAAAATGGGGAAATTGTTAGGAACATTTTATTGTGTTTTGATGATGACCATACTAACTGTCATAGCAATCCTGAAAATAAGTTAGAATTCTCTGTATAAGTCTTTACTTAGAGTCTGACATGTTGTATAAGTTGAGTCAGACAAGTATTGTACTAGTTGGTAGGACGGAAAAGTAAAAACAGATTTTCGGTAGAGTAAAACCGACCAAGTACCAAAGAGAGAAGAAATGAAGACATTATGGTCGACTTATAACCAAGGAAGTCTGTGATGACCTTGGATTAGTCTAAGTTATGTTTTGAGAGATGAAACTCAATGTTTAAATATGGTGTACACTTGATCTCACACAAATCAATAATCGAGTGAAGTACAAAAAGATTTCTCTGAACTTAAAAGAATGAAGGAAGCATTGAATCGGCAAAGTAAGCGATGATCGGTGAGTAAAAACAAAGCGGTGAAGGAAGATCTAGCGGCAAAGTCGGAAGGATCACTTGACCATTCAGAGAACAACTAAGTAAATCTTACTTAATCAAAGTTTGAAATATGATGAAGATTCGGAGGATCAAGCAATAAATGCACAATCAACGAGAGGATCAATCAAGGATGGATTTTACGATAAGCGAATGAAGAAAAATATGATCATTGAAATCAAGGAGAATACAATTAAGGGGATTCAAGAATAAAATCAAGGATTATTCCCTCATTAATATAATAGCAGCGGAAATTCAAATCAAGGATTATCAAGGCTATAAATCGAAGGCATTGAGAGACAAAGAAAAAAAACAAGAAAAACGATCAATAAGCAGAAACTCTGTCAAATCAAAAAGGCCTTCATCAAAAAGAGACATCTAGTGATCAACTCAAAGCGAAAGCAACAATATCAATATCAAGCATTGAGATTGGTCAACAAGATCTGTGAATCCAATTCACTTCAATCAAGCAAGCCGAATCGAGCCATCGAGAAGGAGTTGTATTTGTGATAACATGAAGGATTTGATCCCGAGGAGCGGTGAAAGAGGTGAGTCCTTTGAAAGTACATTGCGGTCGAGGAGTGATAGTCATGAAGATTGTGAAGCTTGTGTAGTCAAGGTCAATCAGGCTATTGTATCTGTAAAGACAATAGTGAATTCCTCCAATCATCACAAGAGAAGAGTGGATTAAGGGATTACACCACCCTGAACCACTATAAGCCTTGTGTCAATTTACTTCGACAATTTACCTTCTTGCATTTTTTTAATTGACTAAATTATATCATAGATCTGTGATTGAACAAACTATTTTGAAACAACATATTAGGAAGGGACTTATCTGCTGCCCAAAAGCTTTTAAACACAAGAAAAGTTTTTGAAACTCCACTATAGTCATTCACCCCCCCTCTGACTATAGTTTTTCCCTTCTCTGGGACCAACACCACTACTCTCCTTAGACGGTCAAAGCGTCGGTCTTTTAGATCAAGAAAGGTAACCACCGTCTACTAACTTTATTTGTTTGTTGCTTAAATAATGTCCATCTTGGGTAAAAGGTAATAAAATTTTAAATTCCGCTGCGTTCCCGCATAGATTTCCTAAAATTGGAAATATGATTCCCATTTCCAGCATCTTTATGATCTCTTCCTTAACAATATCTTTCAACTGCGGTGTCAACCTTCTACGAGTTGAGCCTTTGCTTTCTTCTCGAGGATAACAGAGATTTTATGCATGCAAACCGAGGGCTTATTCTTGAATATGCGCAATAGTCCCTTGTTCTCGGTGAATTTTATGATTTATATTGCAATATCTCATAACAATAATCCCGTGTTTTAGTAATTTTTATAGAAAATTACGTATTAAATGAATAAATTGAAGAAATGGTTTTAAAGTTATAAAAAGTGTAAAACGTGCCAATTATGTGCTTGAAATGATGATTTTATGTTGGTTTGAGTTGTGTTACACTTTGGTATGCTTTCAATGACTTGCGGTGTTAAATGCATTTGGAAAAAGATGATTTGAAGTGTTTAATCGTGCTTTGAAGAGTGGGGCCCGAAGAATAAAGAGATAAAGAGGAAGAAATCAATTAAATCAATCCCATGAGCTCTGAGGCGGACGTTTGCAATGTTGGGCGTGCGTTTGTTGCCCATGCAAGGTGGAATGACGTTTGAATCACTAGGTGGCGTCCGGGAGGTGCAAGCTGGATTGAGTTTGATGATTTTTTTAGCGAGCAGCGTCGATTTTGTATAGGGGCGTCGTCCAACCCCGGCTCGGCCCGACTCAAATATGTTTTGCACTCTGGGCGGGCGTCCGAGTCATCAAGCAGGTGTCCACCACGATTTTAAGCACGGCCGCCTCGAGTTCTATAAATCTGGCGCCTATTTCAACCCTAATACACACGTGAGAAGCGGCCGCATATTCCACCCAAAAGCGGCCGCTTTGCAAAACCCTAAAATTATGAGATTCTTTCCTTCAACCGTGTCTTGGATCATCACAAGGATGCAAGGCTAAGCGTATAAGCGGTAGAATAAGCGGAGGATATCACATCAACATCACCACAACCACGAATTGTTAGGTTATCTTTATTTATGAATTCGAATATTGTATTTTATTTATCGATTGGTATTTGGATTGATTGTTAAGTGTTTTGTTAGATAGGAATGTCAATGAAACCACATGTTGATTTGAATTTGTATGGAAATATAATTCAACAATAGAACCTTTTCGATCGATACAATTAATAATATCTTGAGGAATCATTTGTTGTTAATTAGGTTATGTAATTTGGGAACAAATTGATGATCTTGTGATGTATGTTAAATTGTTTTGCTTGGAAAAGAAAACAAAATCCTAGAAATTGAGTTAAAGGAATTTAATCGATTTTGAGATTGATCATACCAATAAAATCGTATTACGATCATAAAATGGTTGTGTGATTGTTGTGTGGTTGATTATGGTACATTCTCTTGTTCTTTTAATTATTTGATACAATCTTAATCTCAGTTTTATATTAAAATTAATTTCAACAATAGTTTAATTTTAAATTTTAGTGACATTATTTATAACGACTATCTTTGTAATCCGATAATTATACGATTCCCTTAGGACGACTCGGTAACACCCATACTACTGAACCTTATACTTGGGGTGTTCGATAAAATAAATTAAAACTAGTTTTATCGAACATCCACCCAAATGCTCCTTTATGCTCCTCAGTACTCTTAAAAGTTTCTCCTCCTCACAACCATGATAAAATTTGTTGAAATAATCGAGGGAAGTATCATCTGTAAGTACCCATACTTTATATGAGAGGGTAAATGTTTAAGCGTTAAATTTCTTGGTGGCTCTTCCAACGACGATTTCAGTATCTTACCAGTTAACTGCAAATCAAAGAATTTGTGCCCTGAAGGTCTATGAATGGGTACTTCTATATCCATAAAAGATATAAGTTCTATTTCTTGCACATGACCTTCGCTGCACCAAAGCCAGACTTTCTCCTCCTCTTCTTTATCTTCTTTTAACAGCAGAGTTTCTACAACTTCAGAATCAACTGCCAACTGCTGTTGTAATTTCGAAACTAGCTCCTCAATGTCATCCAACATATAGCATGCTTCTCCTTGATATCGTGTATCGCCCATCGTCTTCATCACATTGAAGACCACACTGTCCTCATTCACTCTTAAGATTGGCTCTCCTTTATGCACATCTATTAACGTCTTACTAGTCGCTAGCAAAGGTCTTCCTAAGATTAGTGGAACATCGTTGTTTACTTCCATGTCTAGCACTACAAAATCTACTGAGAACATAAACTTATCAACTTTTACCAGAACATCCTCAACAACTCCACATGGTTGTTTCATAGACCTATCTGCCATTTGAAGGGTAATTGATGTATCTTTTAACTCCTTCATGCCTAACTTATGAAAAATAGAGAGCGGCAAAAAGTTGACCCTTTGCCCCTAGATCATATAGTGCTTTGTTTAGGCATACTCCTCCAATTGTACATGGTATGAGGAAGCTTCCAGGATCTCTACACTTAGGTGGCAGTGTTGCATTCCTTCTTTAAGCAAATAGTCTCAAGTTCTAATAACTTTCTCTTGGTAGAGACTGCTTCTTTAAGAAACCTAGCATACTCTGGCAATACCGCCAGAGCCTCTACCAAGGGAATATTAACTTGCAGCTTTTTAAACATCTCGATAAACTTTTTATATTTAAAATCATCATGATTAGGCTTAGATTTCCTAGGGGGATAGGGTAAAGTAGCAGGATTAATAGTTACAGTTTGTTTAGACTTACCTACTACCTGCTGCAGTGCTCCATGCTTGTCTGCTATTTTGTAGATTTCTGCGGCTGTAGACTGACGTTGCACGGGCTCGGTATCCTCGATGCTTCTGACTCTGCTGCTTGCTGCTCATCACTGATCTCTGGTTCTTCTCTAATGACTGGTCCAGGTAATTTCTTTCCACTCCTTGTCATGATAACATTCACATCCTTCGGGTTCTTTTCAGTGTTGCTTGATAAACCTCCTGGAGGACAGGCTGACACTTGTTCGGCAATCTACCCCACTTGGTGTGACAGATTTTGCACTAAGGCTGCTTGATTAGTCAGTCTTGTGTCGTTCTTCTAACAATAAGTTGTGAAGTTTGTACTTAGCTCGCTCATGGATTTGGTTAATTGATTGACCGTATCGGTCACAGTTGAGCTCATTTTATCCATTGCTACTTCCTAACCACCGGACCTATTGAATCGAGGCATGAATCCACTAGTTTTCTTTGGTCTATCTCTACCAGTAGAATCACTTAGTCGAAAACCAGGTGGTCATGAGAACTTGGGCGATATCCGCCCTATAAGGATTTCCTTGCCTTCCCAAATAATTCACATCCTCGGTGTTGGATATCTCAATTCCTTGGACCTTCTCTACCTTGGCAATGCGATCTTGCATGCCATCTATTTTCTCATTCATTACCATTAGCTGGTATAAGATCTTTTGAGACGTGTCTTCATCAAATACGCCTTTAGCTTCTCTTAGACTCTCAGTATAGTGTGTTCCCCATTGGCTAGTAAGTGTGATTTGTTCCAGTTTCTCTTTAGCTTCTTCTGGTGATAACAATGCAAAACATCCATTACTTGGCGCATCAACTCTCATTTGTTCTCTTGGCCTCAGTCCATGATAGAAACTATACATACGGTTATGGAGGGTAATATCATGGTGAGGGCATTTACATTGTGCCTCCTTGAATCGTTCCCAAGCTTCCTAAAATGTTTATCTGTTGGTTTCTGCTTGAAATTCATAATGTCTTGTCTCTTTTGCAAGGACTTCCCAGTTGCGCAGTACTTATTCATAAACTTCTACAGTAAATCTATCCAAGATTGGATAGATCTTGCTACTAGAGACAACAACCATATCTTTTCCTTATCATAGAGTGTGAATGGAAACAATTTGAGTTTGATGTTGTCTTCAGGAACGTCTGATGGTTTGATTGTGCTTACAATTTCCAAGAAGTTGGTGACATGTACACTCGGATCATCGTTTGGTACTCCATGGAATGTGGTGTAGTTTGTCACCATTTGTATGACACTGGGCTTCGAATGAAAGACTTCCGCCGCATTCTCTGGTTGAACAATTGCGGGCATGAATTGCTCAATCGTTGGCATCACATAACTCTGTAGAGTCCTTCTATCTGCTTGCACTACTACTCTTGCTTCGTTCCTCCTTCCATTATCTCCGTTCTGTGCCATTGTCTCCTCTGGTTCCTCCAGATGTGGAATCTCCTCGTCTCTATCCTTCTCACTTCCTCCTTCCAATCTCACCATGTCAGTCAACCTCTTTCTTTGTAAAGCTTCTTTTTGTTTCTTCTTTGCATACTTTTTTATTTCAAAAATAAACTCGAGCCTGGCTGCTGAACTACGTGTACCGTACTACAAGATGTGAAAAAAAAAAGAAAGGTTAGTTTCTTGCCCTGGCAGCTGTTACACATGCCCTGGCAGACTAAAAAATGATACAGACTCTGACTCTGATAGAACAGAGACGATTTCTATTTAACTCCGGTCGGTGATGACGCTCAAAATGATACATCTTATGGCATCAACATTTCACCATTCTTAGCTAAAAGTAGTAGTTTTCGACCATTTATATGAGCCATTTGAGTTGAATGTCATGAGTCGATTAATTTGCATTTAACGTTTATTTGTCCCAATTCGATATTATTTCATGCATTACTGGACTATTTTCAAGATACAAAGATTGGGACAAGTGTTGGAGAGGAATTCTGGGCCAAGCTAGGCGAAGAAACGTACCTAGGGTGTTCCAGAACCTTCAGTTAAGTCAGCAAAGCGAAAAAGGCAAAAATGCCCTGGATGCCGCGGGAAGTGCCGCCACAGCCGCGGTTTCTAAGACCTTCGGAAAATGCGTTTTCTAGGACGAGGTGTAGATCTAGGTGTTACTAAGTCGGTTTATACCAATAAAAATAAGTGGCACCTGCTGCATATTTCAATGTACAATTTCCACAAGACAAATACATTATATTCAACAAAAGTTCTCTTTATTCTTTTTCTCTATGAGTTCTAGACATGGATCCGATGGATTCACCGCCTAGAGAGCGATATGAGGAGGATATGCACTCGTATTCAAGGGTATGATTTTCCAGCTTTCTAGATGTAGATTTGTTAGGAACATTTTAATATGTTTTGATGATGGTTATACTAGCTGTTATAGCAAGCCTAAAATAAGTTAGAATTCTTTGTATAAGTCTTTACCTAGTGGCTGACATGTTGTATAAGTTGAGTCAGACAAGTATTGTACTAGTTGGTAGGATGGAGAAGTAAAGCAAATATTCGGCAGAGTGAAGCCAGCCAAGTACCAGCAGAGAAGCAAGAAGACATTATGGTCTGACTTATAACCAACGAAGTCTGTGATGACCGTGGATAAGTATAAGTTATAATTCAAATGATGAATTACATTGTCAAATATGGTGTACACTGATCTCACCCTAAATCAAGGATCAGTGAAGTACAAGAAGTACCTAGAAGATCATAGAGAATAACAAAGCAGTAAACCGGCAAAGTAAACTGACTATCTGCTGAGTAAAAATAAAGCAGTGAAGGAAGACATAAACATTAAAAGGATCACTTAACCATTCAAGGAACGGCCAAGTGAACTTCACTCATTCAGATTTCAAAAGATGAAGATCGAGTATTAAATGCACAATCAATTGAGGATCAATCAAAGGCGGATTTTTGATAAGCGTTGGAAGAAAAATCCAATCTTTGAAATCAAGGAGAATATAATTAAGGGGAATCAAGAATTAAATCAAGGATTATTCTCCACATTAAATAGCCATGACGGAAATTCAAATCAAGGATTATCAAGGCTATAAATAGAAGGCATTGACAGACAAGAAAAACAATGATTGAATCTGATAAGAAACAAGCAAAAGCTCTGTCAATTTGAAAAGCCTTCTGTCTGTACTTAAAAGAGACATCTAGAGATCAACTCAGAAATCAGAGCTCAAATTCCACACCAAGCACTGAGATTGATCACAATTCTATGAATCCAATTCACATCAACTCAGGCAATTGAATCAGCGGAATCTAAGAAGGAGTTGCAACCTTTGTGATAGCTTCTGAAAGATTTGTTCTCAAGGAGCAGTGATTGAGACTGAGTCACCAAAGCTTTTGAAGCCAGGGAGTGATAGTCTTGAAGATTCTGAAGCTTGTGATGTCAAGGACAATCGTACTATTGTATCTGTGAAAACATTAGTGAATTCCTCCAATCATCACAGCAGAAGAGTGGATTAAAGGATTACACCACCCTGAGCCACTATAAACCTTTGTGTCTATTTACTTTCAGCAATTTACTTTACAACACTTTATTTCATTACATACTCTATATCTGTGATTGCATAATCTACTTTGAAACAACATTTTAAGAAGGGACTTATCCGCTGCCCAAAAGCTTTTAAATACAAGAAAAATTTTTGAAACTCCATTATAGTCATTCACCCCCCATCTGACTATAGTTTTACCCCTCTCTGGGACCAACAATTGTTATCGGAGGCGGTGTTCTAGTATCGAGAACCTATTCGGATCTAATTTACAGTAACAATGAGATCACATATTTTCAAAGTAGTTTTCAAACTTGTGCTTTCTATACATATCTATTATTTGTACTTATGGATTCCTCAAATTTCATGTCAAAGGTATCTGTATTCAATGTTTATAATTTTGATGAATATAAAATAAGGATGTTGTCTCATCTTGCAGCAACTCATGAGGAGATGCTAGATGTAATCAGTGATGGACCAATGAAGATCACAACTGTGATAATCACAGGAGCATATCAAGGAAATGAAATAGATAAACTCGGATAGATTGGACCAAAGATGAGCGGGAGAAGAGCAACTCTAGATTTTTGCAAAATACATGATCTTGAAGACTACGGGCGATAACATGTTCATGAGGATCAAAGATTGCAAAAGCGACAAAGGAGATGTGGGACAAATTAGCATTGATCAATGAATGATCGGAAGAAGTTAAATAAAACAAATTATACATTTGCAAAGCGAAATTTGAGAACTTCAAAATGAAGGTGGTGAATCCATTGATCGGATGGATATGATTTTCAAGCATCATTAGTGAGCTGCGACAACTTGGACATTGATAAGCGGTCATTTTGTGCCCGTTATTCTATGATCTTTATCCACGATTCTAGTTTAAAGGAGCTATAATAGAGTAATAATAAGTCATAATACGCTTAAGTTGCATATGCGAGAGTTACGATTCGTTATTATGTATTTGGAGATTTTATTATATTATTTGATATTTACAGATTGTATTTCATGCTATATTTGTAGTAACTCATTGGGGAGCGCAATGATGGACCGGAGAAGCTTGAATGGATTGCAGACAAGTTGAAAGCCCAATGCATAAAAAGGCGAAGCCCGAAGCATATAAGGCTCGGTCGGCCGAGCCTATGCATTCGATCGACCAGTGGGCTGAAGCCAGTGATGATGATCGGCACATTGTTTGGCGGTTAGGGTTGATGAGTGTCGGCATTTAAGTCGGTTTTCTTAAGTCATTTTGTAGCTCTATATAAACACAAGTCTTTGTATTTTTAGAACACACACATATATACACCAATATCAATTCATATTTACATATAAGCAAATAAGGATTCATTAGGCTTGTGAAGGAGTGGGGTGCAATCATGTAAGCCCTAGTTTTCTTCTTGTTTTCTTTTAGTAATCAATTTCCCAATTATGCTTTGATTGTTTGAGTAGTTATTCATATCTAGATGATGTAGATCTAGGCTATGACATCGAGGAGGTGGTGATGCCTTGTACATGAGGATCTCATACCCTACGTCCTCTTCCTACGATCTATGGATGAATCTACGTGTTTAGTTTACGTGTATTTAGATTAATTTATATAATGTCCCGATGATTCACTATATAATCCGATTCGTATGAGAAAGCGAGAAATATATTCGGGGATGCAACGGGGGTGAAGCACTCGGGTGACCGAGAGGTGTCACTCGGTCGACCCAGTGTCTCTATTCGATCGACCGAGCCTCTTACCTGTTTCATCCGTTAATCGATCACGTCTTTATGATTAGGTTAGCTTAATTGAATCTGTTATCTCGGTAGGTATGGCTATAGCTCGTCACTCGCTTAATTTAATTAAAGCGTGTAAAAGGAAATACCAATATAAAACTCTTAGGTGGGCTTATGAATTGATCTTCACGGACGTTCGGCGTTATCTAGGTAGGTTTATATTAGGGAATTGCGGCGCTTTGTTTATCGTGAGGTCGTAAACTAGCATGAGACTATGACTTGGTAATTGTTAGTTGGGCGAGAGTTTGGGTGATCGTTTAGGAAATGCGCTAACCATAGGAATGTTGCCTGAGCGAGGTGTGCGGTTAATATCGGCATCCTTAAAGTCGTAGCGTGTGAGTTATATGAGATGGAGGCACTTAAAAAAGCGAAGTCACGTAACAATATCACGAGTGATCTAGTGACCTACCGGTGCTACGTCAAGTTTTAGAGGATGACTCCGTAGCCAATATAAATAGATATGAGCGGATTAATAGTTGATAAGTCTCGTTGTTATATAAATTGTCTAGGTCCAAATGATTTACGGTTATAATTTGGGCGTTGATTCGTTATTTGTTTACATGTTATTTGTTTATATGTTTGAGTGTGTCTTTCTTTTCTCGTATCTATGTTGGTCATAGACCGTCTTTGTCAAGCGAAATAAATAGGTTGACTATTTAAGTTAGGATCCACAAATTGATTCTCTGTGGGATCGAAGCCTCGACTCTATCTAGCTATCTTTGCGATTGAACTAGTTCACTTGCTAGTGGTTATTTAGGCATCGAGTTAATAATTTAACTTGACCTCAATCAAGTTTTTGGCGCCGTTGCCGGGAATCAATGGTCAATTGCTTAAATAATCTACTTAATTATTTCGTTTATCTGTTTTCTTTAAATAAAAAAAAAAAAGTCCGGTCGACCGAGCGTTATCACTCGATCGACCGAGGCATTTTTATTTTAAACATTTGTCTTCCCCCTTGATTACATTAGTAGGTTATAAGCCTAGCGGCGGTATGAGTAATCATCTTGCTGTTAGTTCAATAACCGTTTGTTGTTTTCTTTCTGATCGGCTAATCGAAATCACTCAAATGGCTGTTTAGCAAAATGTCATCACATCAGTCTTACGAGGCTCGAGGAGAAGAAGTCATGGTCTTGAGAACCAAAACCACACCTAGAAAGCCGTTGACACTAAACTCAAGGAGAGAATAAGCGAAGTTGAAGGCAAGAATTCAAGAAGCTAAGAAGTCAAAAGAGTCTAAAGATGCTTACATATCTGAGAGGTATGTCAAGTTAAATCTGAAGAGATTTCTTGATTGATTCGAGGATATGACTACATGCATCACATGTCGGATATAGAATCGATTACGAGGTTAGCATAGACCTAAATCGCCTATAGTAAATCTGTCCCGAGAGATGCAACGCATATTGAGAATGAAGCTCGGTTGATGCGAAACTAGATGACCCAGGAGCATTTATGGTAGAGGTTACCTTAGAAGGAACATACCTAGGGTTGGCTTTGATAGATTCTGGCTCGAGTCTGAACATTTTCCCGAAAAGTCTTTGTGATAGAAATCTAATCCTTACCCCCACAAATACTCCGTTACAAGTTAGGTTTGCGGATGGGATGATCATGTCTGGAAATATGAATAATATGATCATTGGCATAGGACAGCTCAGGTTTAAGATAGATAGTTGTTATGGATATAGATGAGCACCCTCTCTTTGCCCGATCATTTTAGGGAGAGCCTTTATCAATATACAGAGCCCTAATTCGTATGTCGGGCGTGAGATCACATTTTTCGATGCTAAGGGTTACGAGACCTATGGGACGAGAATTGATTTCCCTACTCGGTGGCGTGAATGTTATAGGAGTTGGTAGTTTGAAACAGATTTTACTCGGACTCGAGAAAAAGTGTTGATGACAAGATAGAAGAAAGAGATGAGACCCTTACGAGTTACGAGTCGTAAGAAAGGTATCGAGCACCCCTGTTTTAGAAAATCATAATCTTGAAGGCTGCCTTTCTCTCGGACCAAGAATAGAAGGAAGAAAACAAAAGCGAACTCGTCGAGTTCGAGCTAAAAAAGCTCATCTAGTTACGAAACAATCACGAAAGTTGGAGCTTGCTTGGATGGAATGATTCATTTGTCTTTTCGTTGGACTCACACCTCGCGGAAAGGCATTCGTGCAAAAGGACAACAAGACATTTTCGGTAAAGGCTAACCGGGTGAAAACCTGGCAAGCCAAGACCAGTTCGTAGAAAGTGATGATTTTTGGAAAGTCGAGCTACCGAATTAAACTGTAGAACTATTTCTATTCTTCGTTATTTTTTCTTTTAAATAAAAGTAGCGTGAAACGATAAGGAGTTTTTTTTTTTTATTTTTGCCGTGTTCCGACGACTGCTAAGTTAAGGATGTGCAAAAATATTTTTTTTATTCGAATCGTTTTTACGTGAAGTAGTGTGTAGGAACCGAGTCTTTGTAGAAAAGACAAATGTGTTTATTAAGGAAATAAGAATGCGTTATTTTCCAAATGCTGTAGGCCATATTGCTTGATTTATTTATGAAAAGAATGAGATTGTTTTTGTGCTTGTGACAACTTGTCGGTTGGGATAATTTATGCGGTAGGAATTGAAAAAAAAAGTGAAATAATAGTTTTGGCATGGTTATGTGTTGTAGTTAATTTCCGGTGTGTCAAAATTAAATGGTCAACACCATTTATTTCTACATATCCCCATTCAACTTTCACTCTTCCCAACCATTCACCTTTCCCTCTTCCCAACTTCTTTATTCTTCCAAATTAAATTTTCAAATTCCACCTTTACACCTCATCAATCCCCAACCATTCTAATCCACCAATCACATTCCACTTTTCAAATTCCAATTTCTCTATTTAACCCATTCATCATCTTCTCCATTTTCTTCATCCTCTTTTCCATTTTTCATCCAAATTCTCCACCTACCTTTTCCCCAAATCCTTGTAGAAATCAAATGGAAATATTTTGCAAATCTTCATCCATTATACCATTTCACTCACTTTTCATCTTTTAAACCGCAAAGGAGCTGTTGAAATTTTTTCTAATCGGCCAAATCGATCCTTTGGGAGGATCTGAGGGCGGAAACCAACTGATTCGGTCGGCGGATCGCTTTTCGGTCAACAGTGATTACTCTCAGACGACCGAGAGTAGACTATTCTTTGCCGCCCATTTCTTTATGCCGCCTACTGTCGAGAATGCCACCAAGAAGGCCTTGAGCCGCCCAATTTGTGGGTTTGTTGAAAGCGACATACCTCAATAAGCAGGGTACCACAATTCGCGAGTCGGGAGGTATATTCTTCGTTTATTAATCATTTCGTAAATGCCCTATACATCGAGCTCGAGGTGGATTTGGACAATTGTGGAGATGAGCTTTTGGGATTGGTGGAACATTATCGGTGGCGAGATGTCGTGGCGCCCCGGCCGAGTCAGCGTCAATTGGGTAAAGGAATTTTATGCTTACTTACGCATACATCCCGATACCAATATTGTTATTATTAAGTGGGCGACCGATTGTAATTTCTCCGAATGCGTTTAATGCTTATTTTAGTGCGGATATCTCGGAGGGCGGGCGAGTATATGGTGACGTTTTTGCGGGTCCGGCGCTTGGTTAGAGGATGTTGGTGCCTATCTAGGGATAGAGTGGACTATAGGAGAGGTTGCCCGCACATTTGCGGAACCCGATTTCAGGAGATGGGAGGATAAATGCCTTCATCGGCTTATCCGTTCTAATATCTTTCCGGCCAAGCATGTATCTACGGTCTACTATGCCCATGCCGCTCTGCTTTATTGGTTATACATGGGATGGCCCGTGAATGTGGGGGCATTGATACGCAAGGAAATGACAGACGATGCTCTCAAGCCTTGGCACACCTTGCCTTTTGGTTCACTAATTACTACATTCTGCGAGGGAGCCGAGTGTCCCGTGCTAGGCAGCGATTCCTATGTGGAGCCAATGCCTATCTTATCTTTAAATTATGTCGCACCACCTATCGTTCACGGCCACGATCAAGAACAAGAAGGGGAGCCCGAGGATGATGCTGACGAAGCCGGCCCGAACAATTTGCAACTAGCACCATTCAATCCCGGATTTTGGGATTAAGCATTTGTATTTCGCATTTTCATTTCCTATGATTAACGCATTTTTATTTTATTTGGTTTCTACTAGTATGTCGTGTTATATGGAGTAAGTTTCTCTACTTCCTAAATTCGAACTCATGTAATGTTTTGGACTTCTTTGAAAGATATTGAAATGTAATCATTAACTTATGGACTTAAAAATGTTTAAGGAAATTGTTATCCCTTTTACGGTCCCCTTTTTACGATTATTCTTGTTTGGACTAATCACATGCTTGAGTTTCAAGTTTTGTTTAAGATGCATGTTGCGGTGATTATTCTTCCGCCTTGCCACCTGTGGCCAATGGTATGCTATTAACATTTCTTTGAAGTCCACGGTGGTTCAACTTCCACGCTTATCGAGCTAAGTTCCTTTTACGAGTTTGTTATTTCGATTTTTATACATTGGGGACAATGCATGGTTTAAGTGGGGTACAAGTCACTTAGCTCAAATAAGCTTCCATATACTCCCATATATCAAATAATAAATAAAATGAGTAAAAAAAAAAGAAATTAAAACTTTTAAACTTAGAATCACATTTACCTTGGTAAGTTCTAATAATTATATCTAATAAGAAATAAACCATATTTTTCATGATGCGTGATCACTTTATACTTCTGCGATTTATTGATTAGTAAACTTAATGATATTCATATTATCCGTTGCGAGTAGTTGTTTATTATTCAATTATTCGATAAATGAATCGAATTGTACCACGCTTATTATAAAAATGAAAAAAGTATGTGTACATTGCATAGATAATTGGTTATGCTTACCTAGTGTCAAATTTATCGTCTGATGTATTCCTCAAATTCTAGCCACAAAAGCTGAGTAATAAGTTTGAGACGTACCTGTGTTTGATAATGTTAAAACACTGGACTTGTAGTAAGTTACCAAAGTAGCCTCGCGCTTGTGGTAATATTCGATGCTATGTTTGATCTAAGATAGGGGATGCTCACAAAAGTTTTCCTTCTTGAGATTGATAGTATCTGAAAGATATGAAGATATGAAAAGAATATTTAACTCTTCAAGAGGCTTTGAGTAGTACTCGGTCTCCAAGTCCAAAAACCCTATAGATACGCTCTTGCTTATTATTCTAGTGCTTCAACAATTAAAAGGCTTATGAAGTGAGAATACTGAAGTTGGTAAATTAAGACTACAAAGTTTGCATAAACTCGAAATCTTGCTACGAATATTTAAAACTCAATGCACATGCACACAACATATCGATTCATGATGAATAGTGGATAATGGATATCTAATGAGCACAGAGGGTATGAGTTGATTCGAGTTTCTTGTGTCAGTATACTGTGACCATGGGAAAATAATTTATGAGGAATGACCTATTGATACTTTTGATCGGGACGATCAAAGGCTAAGTGGGGGGTAGTTGATAACGGTCATTTTGTGCCCGTTATTCTATGATCTTTATCCCCGATTCTAGTTTAAAGGAGCTATAATAGAGTAATAATAAGTCATAATACGCTTAAGTTGCATATGCCGAGAGTTACGATTCGTTATTATGTATTTGGAGATTTTATTATATTATTTGATATTCTATTGTATTTCATGCTATATTTGTAGTAACTCATTGGGGGCGCAAGGATGGACTTGGAGAAGCTTGAATGGATTGCGAGACAAGTTGAAAGCCCAATGCATAAAAAAGCGAAGCCGAAGCATATAAGGAAGTCGGCCGAGGCTATGCATTGATCGACCGAGTGGGCTGAAGCCCAGACTGATCCGGCACATTGTTTGGCGGTTAGGGTTGATAGTGTCGGCATTTAAGTCGGTTTTCTTAAGTAAATTTGTAGCTCTATATAAACACAAGTCTTTGTATTTTTAGAACACACACATATATACACCAATATCAATTCATATTTACATATAAGCAAATAAGGATTCATTAGGCTTGTGAAGGGAAGTGGGGGTGCAATCATGTAAGCCTAGTTTTTCTTCTTGTTTTCTTTTAGTAATCAATTTCCCAATTATGCTTTGATTGTTTGAGTAGTTATTCATATCTAGATGATGTAGATCTAGGCTATGGCGTCGGGGAGGTGGTGATGCCTTGTCATGAGGATCTCATACCTACGTCCTCTTCCTACGATCTATGGATGAATCTACGTGTTTAGTTTACGTGTATTTAGATTAATTTATATAATGTCACGATGATTCACTATATAATCCGATTCGTATGAGAAAGCTGAGAAATATATTCGGGGATGTAATCTGGGAGTGAAGCACTCGGGTGACCGAGAGGTGTCACTCGATCGACCGAGTGTCTCTATTCGGTCGACCGAGTGTCTATTCCGAGAGCCTCTTACCTGTTTCATCCGTTAATCGATCACGTCTTTATGATTAGGTTAGCTTAATTGAATCTGTTATCTCGGTAGGTATGGCTATAGCTCGTCACTCGCTTAATTTAATTAAAGCGTGTAAAAGGAAATACCAATATAAAACTCTTAGGTGGGCTTATGAATTGATCTTCACGGACGTTCGGCGTTATCTAGGTAGGTTTATATTAGGAATTGCCTTTGTTTATACATAGGTCGTAAACTAGCATGAGACTATGACTTGGTAATTGTTAGTTGGGCGAGAGTTTGAGTGATTGTTTAGGAAATCGCGCTAACCATAGGAATGTTGCCTAGAGCGAGGTGTACGGTTAATATCGGCATCCTTAAAGTCGTAGCGTGTGAGTTATATGAGATGGAGGCACTTAAAAGCGAAGTCACGTAACAATATCACAGTGATCTAGTGACCTACCGGTGCTACGTCAAGTTTTAGAGGATGACTCCCGTAGCCAATATAAATAGATATGAACGGATTAATAGTTGATAAGTCTCGTTGTTATATAAATTGTCTAGGTCCAAATGATTACGGTTATAATTGGGCAGTTGATTACGTTATTTTTTTTACATGTTATTTGTTTATATGTTTGAGTGTGTCTTTCTTTACTCGTATCCTATGTTGGTCATAGACCGTCTTTGTCAAACGAAATAAATAGGTTGACTATTTAAGTTAGGATCCACAAATTGATTCTCTGTGGGATCGACCTCGACTCTATCTAGCTATACTGCGATTGAACCTAGTTCACTTGCTAAGGGTTATTTAGGCATCGAGTTAATAATTTAACTTGACCTCAATCAGACATGCATATCCACAGAAGGAATTCTGTCTAAAAATCTTGAGAGGCTTACCTGAGAAATGAGAGATCATCACATCAGTAATCAGATGGACAACAAATCTTGCAAACACTGAAACCTTGACTCTGATGTCTCAATTAAAGGCACATGAATTTGAGTTGAACGGTGAAGATAGTACACCAGCAGAGGCACACAAGGCCAGTGCACTGGTTGCACCACAGCAAACCAAAACAGCTGATGCAAACGGCAAAGAGACACAGGAGATGAAGGAACATGTAGCTTTTCTGGTTAAACATTTTGATAGGTTTATCAAGAAGAAGCAATTCAAAGAAGGTTTATCATCAAACAAGAAGTCAAGCAAAGACATGAAGAAAAGGGATGATGAATACAAATGCTTCAACTGTAAGAAGAAAGGTCATTTCAAGGCTGATTGCCCTGAAGAAAAAGACAAAGATGAGGATAAGAAAAAGTATAAGACAACTAAAAAGAAAAAGAGTAAGAAGGCACTCAAAGCTGAAACTAGCAGTGAAAGGAATGAAGAATCATCTGAAAATGAGTCTGGTGATGATGAAGCTGACAGCTCAGACAATGAAAAGGCTTACTTATGCCTTATGGCTAAAGAATCAAATGAAATAGAGGTAACTTCTAGTTCATACTCATCATCAAGAGCATCCACATCTGACACTGCATAATCCTCTATTCTCCCATTAGATTCTACAAACCTAATCCAATATCTTATGAGTAAATTTGAAAAAATTGGGACGAATCATGAAATTCTGGAACACGAGTGGAGAATCTGAGAGAGGAAAATAGAAGGCTAAAAGAAGAACTGGATAAACTAGAAGTTGAACAAACAAGTAAGGAAGTAAACTCACCTGATCAACAAACAACAGATGTACATATATCTGGTGTGGAAAGACCAGCTGAGAAAACCTCCCTTCCAGTTAAGATCACCACTGCACCACTTAGTGCACCAGCTTACAAACCCCCAAAAAGGTTTGGATCCAGATCTGGTCTTGGCTACAATAGTCAGGATGAAAATAGAAACAATGGACAACACAATTCTGAATCCAGGACCAAGACTAGACCAAAATTCAGAAAATTAAAGACCATAGTTTCAATCACTCATCCTGCACTGATGAAGTCAAAATCTAGTGTTGTAAAAGAGCAGAGTAAATCATCAATCTAGCCAAATAAAGGCAAAGGAGTTCAGAAAGGTAAGGGAAGACTTTACCCTTCTGAGGATGATTGGAATATCACACCCCCAAAATATAAGAAGAAACCATTCCATAACATGCATCATGTGTTTAAGCAAAACCAGTCAAGGCATATTCCTAGACACAAGAAGAAACATGGAAATAAGTTTCTTTCTACATATTGGAGAGTGAAAAAGGATGCAAATGCACCAAAAAGTAGAGAAATGTATCAGAATACCTCTAGGAGAAACACTAGAAGTTATTCTGTCATGCCTTATACATATGAAGTTGATGACTTTAATTATCCAAAAAGAAGATCCTTTGGATACACACTAGGAGTAGGAGGCATGACTGCTAACAGGTATGGACCCAAACAGTGTTGGGTACCTAAACAAATTTAATTTGTTTTGTAGGATGTCTGATACATAAACAGTGGATGTTCCAGACACATGACATGGAACAAGGGATGGCTCACTGACTTTAAAGCTATTGATGGACCCAAAGTCACCTTTGGAGGCAAAGAAAACCCAGGTAAAATTAAGGGGGAAGGCATAATGCTCAAAAATAGCTTGAAGATTCATAATGTGGCTTATGTAAAAGGACTGAATTTGAATCTACTAAATATCATTCAATTTTGTGACAAAGGTTACAATGTGCACTTCAACAAGGACGGATGTAAAGTGATTTACAGCCAAACCAATGCAGTTGTACTTGCAGGAAGAACAAAGAAAACATATATGTAGTAGATTGGAAGACAGTAAGAGTAGAAACATGTTTGCTTGTCAAAAGTAAACAATCAACCAGCCGGATTTGGCATTGAAGATTGAATCATGTCAACTTCAAAACCATCAACACACTGTCAAAGAACAAGTTAGTTGAAGGCTTACCAGAGATCACATTCAAGAAAGAAAGTCTATGTGATGCATGTCAAAAAGGGAAGCAAATCAAAAGCTCCTTCAAGTCAAAGCCCTATCAATCAACAACAAGAATCTTACATCTATTGCATATGGATCTTTTTGGACCAGTCACACCAATCAGTTTAAGTGGAAATAAATACACTCTGGTAGTGGTAGATGACTTTTCCAAATTCACCTGGACCATATTCATGAACAAGAAAAAAGAGACTCTCAAAAAGTTGCCAGATTTGCTAAAAAGAATTCAAAATGAGAAGGAACTGAAGATCCTAAATATCAGATCAGATAGAGGCACATAGTTTCTAAATGAAATTATCAGAACCTACTATGAATAAATGGAGTATTGCATCAACTATCAGCAGCAGGAACTCCACAATAGAATGGTGTGGCAGAAAGAAGAAACAGGACACTCAAAGAAGCCGTCATAAAAATGATTGCAGATGCATGCTTGCCAAAGAGATTTTGAGATGAAGCAGCAAATACATCATGCTATACTCAAAATAGATCAATCATCAACAAACATCATGGAAAAACTCCATATGAAATATGGTATGGAAGAAAACCTAACATTTCACACTTACATATGTTTGGATCTAAATGCTTTGTTTTGAACATGAATCAGCTGCATACTCTTGATGAAAAAGCTGATGAAGAAATCTTTATGGGATACTCAGACACTAGCAAAGCTTTCAGGGTGCTCAACAAAAGAACCTTGGTGATTGAAGAATCAATTCATGTAGTCTTTGATGAACCAAACACAAATGGTGAAAACCTTAAGGAATTTGAAGAAGAAGCAGGTCAAAGACAGGTTTATATGAATACAACAGTATTAGCTACCATTCTGAATCACAATTTTGGAAATCAAGATGAGCCACCAGTCCATACAATAGAAGAGGCACCAGCACAAGAACATGAAGTTGATACAAAAACTGAAGTTGTGGAAGCCCCAAGTCAAGAACAACTTCAACCTGACCTCAACTGGCTAAGAGACCATCCTGAAGATCAAGTCATTGGAGACATTCATACAGAAGTCAGAACCAGAAGACAACTAGAGAATATGCTAACATGTTTTCTATCGCAAGTGGAACCCAAGACAATAGATGATGCAATCCAAGATGCTGACTGGATTACAGCCATGCAAGAAGAACTAAATGAATTTGAAAGAAATGAAGTTTGGGAACTTGTTGATAGACCAGACAAAGCCAACATCATTGCAACAAAATGGGTATTCAGAAACAAGATGGATGAACAAGGAACAGTTGTCAGAAACAAAGCAAGGCTAGTTGCAAAAGGCTACTCTCAAGCCGAAGGAATAGATTATGATGAAAACACCAGTAGCAATATTGGAAGCAATAAGACTATTTCTAGCATTTGCAGCCCACAAAGACTTCAAAGTTTATCAAATGGATGTCAAGAGTGCATTTATGAATGGACTTTTGGAAGAAGAAGTATATGTGGAACAACCTCCTGATTTTTAACTAAAATTTAAAGAAGATAAAGTATACAAGCTCAAGAAGGAACTTTATGGACTCAAACAGGCACCCAGAGCCTGGTATGAAACACTATCAGAATTCCTGATAAACAATGGATTTAACAAAGGAACCATTGATAAGACTCTCTTCAAGCTAGAGGAAGGAACAATCACCCTTTTAGTCCAAATTTATGTTGATGACATTATCTTTGGATCAGAAGACGAGAAGCTATGTGAGAAATTTGCAAACTTAATGATGAGCAAATTTCAGATGAGCATGATGGGAGAACTGAATTACTTCTTGGAGTACAAGTAAGCAAATGAAAGATGACATTTTTATCAATCAAGCCAAGTAGACAAAAGACTTGACACACAAGTATGGCATGGACACAAGTGGCACCACAGATACACCAATGTGTGCAAGAGCTATTCTTGGACAAGATGAAAATAGAAATGATGTTGATCAGAAGCTTTATAGAGGAATCATTGGATCCCTACTTTATCTAACTGAAAGCAGACCAGATATAGCATTTGTAGTAGGAGTATGTGCAAGATTTCATGCTCAAACAAAAGAATCACATCTTCTAGTAGCCAAAAGAATAATCAAATATCTGAAGAACACCATCAATGTTGGAATTTCATATCCAAAAGATGGAGGATTCAAGTTGATATCATATTCAGACTCTGATTATGCTGGATTCAAGATAGATAGAAAAATCACCTCTGGAACTTGTCAAATGCTAGGTAGCAGACTAGTATCATGGTTTAGCAAAAAGCAAAATTCTATATTTACATCAACAGCTGGAGCAGAATATATAGCAGCAGGCAGTTGCTGTGCACAAGCACTATGGATCAGAAAATAGCTAAGGGATTATGGAATGGAGGAGAAGACAATTCCAATTATGTGTGACAACACGAGTGTAATTTCTATCACTGAAAATCCAGTATTACATTCAAGAACAAAACACATTGATGTGAGACATCACTTTATCATAGATCATATGGAAAAATGGATGTTATTCTAAAATACATACCCACTGAAGATCAATTTGCTGACATCTTCACAAAACCACTCAGTCATGAAAGATTCAATAAATTGAGAACTGAGTTGGGAATGATAGAAATTGACTAAGGAGCATCTAACTAGAGTAATCAGCTAAGTAACTTCATCAGCTGACTGAAACTTTACCGTTATGAGTAAAATCATGTGGCAGGTAAGGCACTGGTACTCAGCGAAGTCAACTACACTGATATCAGCAGCTCGGTGAAGAAGTCACTAAACCGGCATAGTGACCAGCAAGGTCACTCCACCGAAATATGCATTGGAGTAACCAGCAAACTAAAGTGTGATTGTTGGTCCCTTGGAAAGGCTAACACAAGTTTTAGGAGGGGGTGAATAAACTTGTCCCTAAAAACTGGATTTAAAACAAATTACGGTTCAGTTAAAACTTGTGTGGAGTTAAGCTGATTCAACTGAGTTTAAGTCAAACTGACTTAAGAAAAACTTAGTCAACTGGCAGATGATATAATTTTAGCCTTTTTCTTGATCTTGTTATTCTCTGTGAAAGCTAAGTGTGTTGAACTGAATTCTGATGAATGTCAGTTTGTGAACTGTGAAATGTATAACAATCAAAAGTACTGTAGATAAATGCTAAGTAAATAATTAAATGCGTAAAGTAAATAAGAAAGAATTATAAAGGTTCCAGGTGGTGTAATCACATCGAGTCCTCTCTTCTTCCCCTGTGGTGCGGAGTAAAATTCCACTAGAACTTCTTGAGGTGAACTGTTACAAAAAGTCCTAAACAATAGTCCTTGGCTAATCCCTAGCTTCACTATCTAAACAATTTTAGAACAAGTAGAATTGCTGCTCTTCAATTGTTTGAACACTGGTCCTTGAAGGGTTACGTATGCCTCTTCACCAGCTACCACCACAAACACAGTCTACCCGACTGCTTGTAACAACTGTCCTTGGCAAAATCTTCCCGATTTGCTTCACAGTCTAAACCTTTGATGTAGAATCAAAGTTGGGCTGAGAATTAATAAATTGATTCTTGTTTGTGGTTCTTCTAAGTGTCTGAATCTGGATAAATTCCGTGTTGCTTGAACACTTGAAGAAATTCTTGATATGATCTTGTTATAGCGCAGAGATGATAGCAATTCGAATATAACAACTAATGCACAAAAATGCTTGTTGATCTTAATAAATTGTTGCGTCTGGTCCTTGGTGCAAAGTCCTCTATTTATAGTGTGAGGTCCAACGTTCATCTTGCTTGAATTCGAATTGTATCAACGTCTATCTTGTAACGGCTATATTTTTCGACCGTTACGATGTGTCGATATTTCTTCCAATAGAATCGCTTCCTTTAAAAGCGTTAAAGCTATGCGATCGGTTTGTTTAATGACCGACATATAAAAGCGAGTTTCTTGGTCGGTTTTATCTTTGTGTTCATCGATTGTCGATTTCTTGATTGACTTGGAGCATTAACTGATATTTTACTCTTCTTCAAATGTCAGTACTCCAGTTTATATCTGATTATAACTAACTTAACCAGAGTACACCATAAAGAATTATCTTCTAAGAATTCATTGTCTTTATGATTCTTAAGTCTTTATACAAGATCCATAAAGTCAGTTCAGGTCCCCACAAACTTGCCTGAAGTCCAACTTTATAGTCTCGACTTGTAATTTTCATAACTGAGTTTGAACCCTTAGTTCTTCAATCTTCCATAACTGAGTCTGTGACCCTCAGTTTTTCAATCTTCTATAACTGAGTCTGTGACCCTGAGTTCTTCAATCTTCTAGATAACCCAACTGAGTCTGTGTCCCTCAGTTAACTTATCTTCTTCAGTTCCATAACGGTGTAGTCTGAGTCAGTTTGTTTATCTTAACGATTTCCGGTTTTCTAAATGACTTCCAGTTTTCAGTTTCACGACACACTAACTATTACAGTGCTTGTTTGATTTAACCTATACAAATATCAGACTCTAGTAAAACCTATACATTCAATTCTAGACATCTTTTAGCTTTTCACTATAACAACTAGCTTCAGCACTTCATCAATGAGGTTAAGATAATACTTTGAATAAATATGATGAATTATCATCAAAACATAAATTTTATTTCCAACAATATCCCCCTTTTTGATGATGCCAAAACTCTCCCTAAAAGAAAAGCTTAATGATCAAAAAAATGTAAAACTGAGAAACTGGATTTCATTAGAATATGCAAAAACTGGAATAGTTACATTTGGTCCAAATAATTGTGACTAAAGACTAAGCTTTTACGTGCTTTTGTTTCTTTCGAAATAAACTTCATCTCTTTGTCATGTGAGCGATAATCATATTCTAGCTTGAGTCTTCCTTGGAAAAGGTCTTGTTGTAGTCCACTTGACTTCATTCCTTCCATTTTCTCCATTAAATTAACTTGGGTAAAACTGATTCATTCAGGTAATATTTTTCAAATTCTGCTACATCAGCTTTCATCTATTCAGTTTTGTCTTTAATCTTCAGTTTGTCTTCAATCTTCTTGTATTGTGCCATTTTCTGATTGTGGAGTTCATCTGATAAGAAGTAGTTCAAAGATTCTTCAATAGTTTTATCCTTGCACTTGGCTTTAAAAGGTTATGATCTTTGACAAACTTTAACCACATATCCTTTGTAAGAGTAGCTCTCCGATCTTCTGGTTGACTATATTTCTCAATGAGCTGCTCATCAGTTAGCTCTTTCTTTAAGAACTTTGGATCTGATTTATATCTTCCTAATTCATCCTCAAGTTGCTTCATTTCCTTGATTAACTACAACTTTTCTTCTTCAGCTTCCCCCTTTTTGGCATCATATAGTTGATCTACCAAAACATGGGTTGCCTGTTGGTCGGCTGAGATACGTTGCTGGGAAGCAAGTACTTCTTTAAGTTGATTCTCTAACCCTTAGATGTGCTGATTCATATGCCAGTGAGCCTATGCATGTGTTTCCCTATCTACTGCGGTTGAGTCTTCAATTTTCTGTTTAAGTACTAAAATTTCTGAAGCAGAACTGGAACTTGACTTATGGATCATTTCTAGTCTTGCATGAACTGAGATATCTATTCTAGTTCTATAATCTAGATATTCAGAGATGTTTGATAGAAGGCCATTGTGTGCATCCCTTTGACTGAGCACAATTTTCAAGTTCTCATGAACTTTGGCCAATTCATCCTTAGTCAGAATATCAGATGGATCAAATGTTGCTTCTGTTTGATTTTCAGACTGAGTAATATATTCAATGATCATATATTCAATGATCATCAGTTCCATGTTGTTGATTATCGATTTCCAATCTGGAAATTCTTTTCTTTGATTTGATTTCGCGTTAGTTATATCAGCTTCTTTCTTTGAATGATCATCTTCAACATCATCCTTTTTCTTTGAAATATCTCCAGGAATAGATGATGTGGCTGATTTTCTCCTGTGAGCTAATTCAGTAAATCTATTGAAGCAATTTACAAGAAATTCAGATACAGGAAACAGAGTGTATAGATCTCTAATTCCCAATTCTTTCAAGAGTAATTTTTCTTCAGATTGTAAAGTAGCTTCACGAAAATCTTCTGGTTTAAGTTTCATCTTCATCAATCTGATAATCCTATCGACTTCAAAAGCGAGGTGAATCTTGTCTGTTTGATCTTATGGCGAGAAGTATCGGCTTGGTTGTTAGTTGTTGTTGTTGTTGTTACCCCTCAGTTGGAGCTGTCTTATTTGAAGTTCCTGGGTACAAACATCTTACAACTGATCTTTCTTCTGCTGAGTCAGCCTTTTGCTTGATTCCTTTGTGTTCAGCTTCCGGCTGATACACAGTTTTCTATCTTTCTTCAGGTTGGGAAGTTGTTCTTCTTACTGCTGTGATTTCTTCAGTAGTTGTAGCTTGTCTTGCTTTCTTCCCTTCCTTGAGTTTTTCCAAGTAAAATTGAATGATTCCACTGAGTGTTTTCTTCAGTCGGAATCTACTAATAGTTGCTTGACCTTCAGCTTGAGCCCTTTGTACGCTTTCTAATTCGGCTAAATGTTGCTTCTTTATCTGATTGACGACATAACCGGCCCAATTGAATTCTGTTTCATCCCAAATTATGTTCATCAGATAAACATTGTCTTCAGATAGTGTACCGATTCCTTTGGATTTTCCAATAACATGTTTGCTAAGCCATCTGCTGAAATATCCAAACTCTGGCTTGAGTTTATCAACATGAGTACCAATTTCTACTGGTTCCTTGGATAAAGTAATCTGCCTAAGAAAGGCGTCCCTTTTCAATGGTAGTGAAGTCAAATCTATTGATCTCACAGATGAATTTGTGAAACCAAATAGTGACTTCATAACTCGTTCATTGACAACGATACGATCTCCACGAACTGTAGTGAATAAAGAGTTTCTTACCAAACACATATTTTCCCAGAATTGTAAAATTCCTTCTGTATTTCGTTCTTCATTGAAGGTAACCTCCAGAATATTTCTTAATCCTGGTTGTTTCTGGATCTTCTCGCAGATATAACTTGCTAACAGAGTGTTGTTGCACATAGTCTCATAAATTTTGAAAGTATACACATCTAATTTTGAAAGTATACACATCTTCTTGCGATCTCCTTGAGGTGGCCATTTCTGAGTTTGGTGTAAAAACAAAAATTGAACTTTTTAGGGATTGTAAAGAAATATTTGAATTTTGTTTTCAAGAAGGAGATTGACTAAAAAGATTATGAAACGACTGAGTTGGGAGGGTGTGAATGTGGGTTGGATATATGGGGATGATATACTGGCGGTTGGTTAGTACAACTTTTCAAATTCCATGATGGTTTTGGTAACCAAGGCATGTACTGTTCTGACAGTAATGGGGTGTACACGCAATGTAATCTGACAAAAGAACTGCCGTAATTAAATATGATATAACCACTATCGGTTTTATCTTTTCGACCTTTGACTTAAGTTGACTGATGTAAGACTGTTTCTGGATTCAGTTTTTCAGTTCCATTAAGTCTTTCAGTTTTAATTGGTCAGTTTGAGATTGTTGGTGTCAATGACCAATCTGTTAAGTGAGCGCACCCAACATAACAAATATTAATCCCCTTGAAGAACCTCTGGCTTAACTGACTTCAACTGACTTTGATTATTCCCAATTAAGTTCTCAGTTTGGCAAACCTTTCTTTGTCCAATGGCTTTGTAAAGATATCAGCCAACTGATCTTCAGTAGGTACATAAAGAACTGTAATATCCTTTTTCTCCGCATGGTCTCTTATAAAGTGGTGACGCACATCAATGTGTTTCGTCCTTGAGTGTAAAACTGGATTGTTAGTTATTGCAATTGCACTTGTGTTATCACACATTAAGAGAATCACTCCTTCTTCTATCCCATAATCTCTTAATTGCTGTCTAATCCATAAAACTTGAGCACAACAACTTTCAGCTGCGATATACTCTGCTTCAGCTGTTGAAGTTGAGATATAGTTTTGCTTTTTGCTAAACCAAGACACAAGTCTATTTCCTAGTAATGTGACAAGTGCCTGAGGTGCTCTTTCTGTCCACTTTGCATCCTGCATAATCTGAGTTTGAGTAAGATATCAGCTTGAATTATCCTTCTTTTGAATACCAAATTCCAACTCCATCTGTATCTTTTAGATATTTCAGAGTTCTTTTACAACTGTGAGATGACTTTCTTTTGGTTTTGATTGAAATCTTGCACATACACCAACAGTAAATGATATATCTGGTCTACTTGTAGTAAGATAGAGTAAGCTTCCAATCATTCTTCTGTAGAGTGTTTGATCAATATCTTTGCCTTTTTTGTCTTTATCTAGCCTGATGTTGGTCCCCATTGGTGTAGAAATTCCAGCTGATTTCTTCATACCAAACTTTTTGATAAGTTCTCTTGTATACTTGGTTTGGTGAATGAAAATTCCATCATCTAATTGTTTAACTTGCAATCCAAGAAAATAATTCAATTCTCCCATCATACTCATCTGAAATTTGCTCTTCATTAAACTTGCAAATTTCTCACATAACTGTTCATTTTCTGATCCAAAAATAATGTCATCAACATAGATCTGAACAAGTAGAGTATTTTCTTCATTTTTCAACCTGAATAAAGTTTTGTCGATTGTTCCTTTGATAAATCCATTATCCACTAGAAACTGAGATAGAGTTTCATAGCAAGCTCTTGGTGCTTGTTTAAGTCCATAAAGATCTTTCTTTAGTCTGAAAACTTTATCAGCTTGATCTTTGATTTCGAATCCAGGTGGTTGTTGAACTTACACTTCTTCAAGAATTCCATTCAAAAATGCGCTTTTGACATCCATCTGGTAAACTTTGAACTTCTTGTGAGCTGCAATGGCAAGGAATAGCCTGATTGCTTCTAATCTTGCAACTGGTGCGTAAGTTTCATCGAAGTCTATGCCTTCTGCTTGAGAATATCCTTTAGCTACAAGTCTAGCTTTGTTTCTAATGATATTTCCATCTTCATCAAGTTTGTTTCTGAAAACCCATTTGGTTCCAATGACATTCACATGAACTGGTCTTTCTACCAATTCCCATACTTGATTTCTTTCAAATTCATTCAATTCTTCTTGCATCGCTAGTATCCAGTCTGGATCTTTCAAAGCTTCTTCTATTTCATTCGGTTCAGATTGAGATAGAAAACATGCAATCATAGCATCTAGTTGATGTCTTGTTCGAACGCCAGCTTGAGTATCACCAATAACTTGTTCTTCAGGGTGATCTCTCATCCATTGATAAGCAGGTGCTTGCATCAAGGGATCAACATTTTGTTCGATTGGTTCTTCAAGAACTGGTTCTTGAATTTCTTCACTTGTGTTAGAATCATGTTGTTCAGGATTAGGTTGTTGAGTAGTTGGAAACTGAGACTGATCTTGATCTGATAAATTTGAAATCCATAGTTTTCCAATATCAACATAAACTGATTCTGGTACGACTGGTAACTGAGACTGAGAAACTGGTTCTGGTTTGTCTTCAGTTGTTTCACCAGGGAAGTTTGGTTTATCAAACACCACATGAATTGATTCCTCATGCTTGAGTGTCCTTTTATTCAGTATTGTAAAAGCTTTGCTAACGCTTGAATATCCTAGAAAGATTCCTTCATCAGCTTTGGGCTGAAAAACATGAAGTTGATCTTTCCCATTATTGTGTATGAAACATTTGCTTCCAAAAGCATGAAAGTTTGAAACATTTGGTTTTCTTCCATTCCAAATTTCATATGGAGTTTTCTCATGCCTTTTATTCATGAGAGCTTTGTTCTGTGTATAGCAAGCTGTGTTAACTGCTTCTGCCCAATATCTTTCAGGTAGTTTTGCTTCACAGATCATCGTCCTTCCTGCTTCTTTGAGTGTTCTGTTTCTCCTTTCAGCTACGCCATTCTGTTGAGGTGTTGCTGTAGCAGCTATTTGATGTAAAACACTATTTTATTCACAATATTCAATGATTACATTGTTGAGGAATTCAGTTCCTTTGTGCGATCTTATCTTCATATCTCGATACTCTTTTCGATTCGAAGTCTCTTGAGTAGTTCAGTAAGTCTTTGCTTGGTTTCACTTTTCTTGGTTAAGAAGATAATCCAAGTGTATCTTGAAAAGTCATCTACTACTACCAATGTATATTTCTTTCCACTGATACTAATTGGTGTAATAGGTCCAAATAAATCCATGTGTAGTAATTCAAGAACTCTAGTTGTTGAATGCTAAGATTTAGTCTTGAAACTTGCTTTTGTTTGTTTTCCTTGTTGACAAGCATCACACAAGCTATCCTTCTTATATGAGATTTCTGGTAATCCAATGACTAGCTGTTTCTTGACGAGGGTGTTGATGTCATCAAAGTTTAGATGACTCAGTTTCTTGTGCCACAACCAACTGATTTCTGATTTGGTATGCACAAGCAAACAGGGTTCTGCAACAGCTGTTGTCCAATCTACAACATACATATTTTCTTTTCTTCTTCCGGCTAAGACAACTTGAAATGCTGTTTCGCTGATGACAACGCAGAAATCTTTATCAAAAGTAACTTTATATCCTATATCACAGAATTGACTGGTGCTGAGCAGGTTGCAATGTAATCCTTCTACATAAGATACATTCTTGATTGTGAGTCCATTTCTAATTAAGGTTCCATACCCTTTGGTGTATCTAGGTTTGTCTTTACTTCTAAAATTAACTTTTGGTCCATCTTTTGCAATAAAATTAATGTGACAGTCCTTGCTCTTCGTTATGTGCCGAGAGCAACCACTGCCAAGTACCATATATCCTGCAATGAAAATTAAACATTTTTAGGTACCCAACTCTGTTTGGGTCCATAGGGTCAGTTGTCAGTACAACTCTGGGAATATATCCTTTAGGTATTCTTCGGATATTGTTGCACTTGTTTTCATATATGTAAGCCACACTCCCGTAGTGTCTATGCTTGGACTGTGTCTTATTTATATGATTTCTCAGATATTTTGGCTGAAACTTATTTCCATTATTGAAACTTGGATAATAACCATCATTTCTTTTGTACTGAGGTCTAGATTGAGAACTGTAATAAGTCCTCTGCTTACCTTTGGGCTGAAACTTATAGTAAGTTTTCTGCCTGAAATGATTGTTTTTATCAGTTTGAATCTTGCATTCTAAGACATTCCAATCATCATCAGTTGGAAATAATCCGCCTTTCCCCCTGACTTTGTGAATCTTTGAATAATTAATATTATTGGATTTACTATGACCGAAGTTTCTCTGTTTCTTGGCCTGATCAGCTTTAGTAGATTTAGCAGTAAATCCACTTTTTCTATTTTCATGATGTTCAAATTGTTTTTACCTTTTGGTTGAACTTGTTGTTTGCGGTGATCTTTTGAAAATTGATCGAGGCTGACTTGATTCATGTTGTACTTGTTTTACTGGTTCAACATGCTTCTTAATTTGAGGACATTGTTCAGCTATGAACTTAACACCAGTTTTGGTATTCGGTTCAGTTGCCTTACTTGTTCCTCTTTTCGAAGTCTGCTGTGTATCAAATCCTAAGCCAGTTCTATCCCATATGGCTTACGATTTGAATCGATTCTTTGAACTAGATCGAGCAAAAGATTACATTCTTCTGCTTGATGAAGACGATGGAAATCTTGATTCATTCCTTTGTCGATTGCATTTCGTTTCAACGTGTTCAGTTCATCTTTCAATCTTTTGACTTCTAGAATTAGAGATTATTTCTCAGCTTTGATTGATTTATAACCAACTTGTATGGTGACAAGTTGACTCATCAAATCATCAAGAGTTTCTTCTAATTCTGTGTTTCTTGGATTGGAATCGGCCATTGAAGAACATGCATTTTTCATGGAAATTTGAGCTGAGCTATATTTAGAATTTGATTCACATACCTCATTGGGATCTTCCATGTGTGCCATCAATGCTGTATCATCTAATAGTCTTTCAGTACCAGCTTCATAGTCTGATTCATCTCCAGCAAGGAGTGCTCTTCTACCAACTCTTCTTGGCTGAGTCTTCTTGGTCAGTTCTTGACATTCAGCTTTGTAGTGTCCAGGCTTCTTGCAGTTGAAACAAAGATACTCATCATCTTATCTTTTCTCAGGAGTCTTCTTGATGAACTTCTGGGTTACAGGATGACCATTTTCCATCCTTTTGATTCTGCTCATCATAAGAGCCATTTGTTCCTCCATTTCATCCAGCTGTTGAAGATCTGTTTGTGGATGTTTCTTGAGAGTCATTTGATCTTGCTTTGCAAGTCTTTGTAGTTCTTGGTTCTTCCAGAGCCTTAATTATTGCAGATGTGCTTGTGAAATCTTCACTATATTCATAAGCTTTCAAATCTGAGAAGATTTGGAAGGAGTCATCTATATCAAGTCTTCTAGATTCTTCCATAGCAGTGACCTTCATCTTCTAGCACATTGGTAATGCTTTCAAGATTCTTGTATTGATAACTTTCTTTGAGTATTCAATCTTGAGTAGATATAATTCATCCATGATAGCACTGAATCTTGTCTCCATCTGGTCAATGGTCTCTCCAGATTTCATCTTGAAATTTTCAAACTTTTGTTTTGCAACATAAATTTTGTTTTCTTTGATTGAATCAGTTCCTTCACAAATTAGTTGAAGTTTGTCCCATATCTCTTTGGCAGTTGTGCAGTCTTTCACCTTTAGGTATATGTTGCTGTCAAGAGTTCTGAGAATGAAGTCCATAGCAACATTGTTGAGATTGTTTCGCTTGTGATCATCACTGGTCCATTCAGCTTTATGCTTGGGAACTCAAACTTGTTCTTCCCCTATAGTTTGCATGTGAGTGATCTGAATTGGTCCATCAGTGAGTACATCCATCATTTCATCATGAGTAGCAGCTAGAAAAGCCCGCATACGACGTTTATATTCATCAAACCTGTCCATGTTGCACATAAGAATTTGTCTTGCATACTGATTGCTATCCATTGTGAGTGAGTGAAAATTGATTGTTTAAGAACTGGAAACTATGCTTTCTTATGAGAACAACTAGAGGAAATTTAGATCAAATGAGTTTTTAACAATGGCTTGTTAAAAGAAACAACACCGCTCCGATACCAATTGTTGGTCCCTTGGAAAGGCTAACACAAGTTTAAGGGGGGTGAATAAACTTGTCCCTAGAAACTGGATTTAAAACAAATTACGGTTCGATTAAAACTTGTGTGGAGTTAAGGTCGATTCAAGCGAGTTTAAGTCAAAGCGACTTAAGCAAAAGCGAGTCAATCTGGCAATGGATATAATTTTAGCCTTTTTTCCGATCTTGTTATTCTCTGTGAAAGCTAAGTGTGTTGAACTGAATTCTGATGAATGTCAGTTTGTGAACTGTGAAATGTATAACAATCAAAAGTACTGTAGATAAATGCTAAGTAAATAATTAAATGCGTAAAGTAAATAAGAAAGAATTATAAAGGTTCCAGGTGGTGTAATCCTGTCAGTCCTCTCTTCCCCTGTGGTGCGGAGTAAAATTCCACTAGAACTTCTTGAGGTGAACTGTTACAAAAAGTCCTAAACAATAGTCCTTGGCTAATCCCTAGCTTCACTATCTAAACAATTTTAGAACAAGTAGAATTGCTGCTCTTCAATTGTTTGAACACTGGTCCTTGAAGGGTTACGTATGCCTCTTCACCAGCTACCACTACAAACACAGTCTACCCGACTGCTTGTAACAACTGTCCTTGGCAAAATCTTCCCGATTTGCTTCACAGTCTAAACCTTTGATGTAGAATCAAAGTTGGTCTGAGAATCAATAAATTGATTCTTGTTTGTGGTTCTTCTAAGTGTCTGAATCTGGATAAATTCCGTGTTGCTTGAACACTTGAAGAAATTCTTGATATGATCTTGTTATAGCTCAGAGATGATAGCAATTCGAATATAACGACTAATGCACAAAAATGCTTATTGATCTTAATAAATTGTTGCGTCTGGTCCTTGATGCAAAGTCCTCTATTTATAGTGTGAGGTCCAACATTCATCTTGCTTGAATTCGAATTGTATCAACGTCTATCTTGTAACGGCTATATTTTCTGACCGTTCTGATGTGTCAGTATTTCTTCCAATAGAATCACTTCCTTTAAAACGTTAAACTGTACGATCAGTTTGTTTATTGACTGACATATAAAACTGAGTTTACTGGTTCAGTTTTATATTGTGTTCATCAGTTGTCAGTTTCTTGATTGACTTGGAGCATTAACTGATATTTTACTCTTCTTCAAATGTCAGTACTCCAGTTTATATCTGATTATAATTAACTTAGCCAGAGTACACCATAAAGAATTATCATCAAAGAATTCATTGTCTTTATGATTCTTAGGTCTTTATACAAGATCCATAAAGTCAGCTCAGGTCACCACAAACTTGCCTGAAGTCCAACTTTATAGTCTCGACTTGTAATTTTCATAACTGAGTTTGAACCCTCAGTTCTTCAATCTTCCATAACTGAGTCTGTGACCCTCAGTTCTTCAATCTTCTATAACTGAGTCTGTGACCCTCATTTCTTCAATCTTCTATAACTGAGTCTGTGACCCTCAGTTCTTCAATCTTCTAGATAACCAAACTGAGTCTGTGTCCCTCAACGAACTTATCTTCTTCAGTTCCATAACGGTGTAGTCTGAGTCAGTTTGTTTATCTTAACGATTTCCGGTTTTCTAAATGACTTCCAGTTTTCAGTTTCACGACACACTAACTATTACAGTGCTTGTCTGATGTAACCTATACAAATTGAAGACTCTACTAAAACCTATACATTCAATTCTAGACATCTTTTAGCTTTTCACTATAACAGCTAACTTCAGCACTTCATCAATGAGGTTAAGATAATACTTTGAATAAATATGATGAATTATCATCAAAACATAAATTTTATTTCCAACAGTGATCTAAATCAATTTTATACACGTGGAAAATCAAGAAGTCATAAAGGATTATACTGTGGAAAATTACACACGTAAAGATCAATTCATAATCGTGGAGGTAACTATATTATTTTTTGAATTACAATTGCCTCGATTCCCGGTATTTATCATTACTTACCTCAATCCACTCCACCACTACACTCAAATACCATGATTTATATATATAAAATCACACCATTACGTCACAAAATCCTTCCATATTCAACCACGTTCACACTACTAAAAATCATCCTATTTAAACAACACATAGAGATTTTTTAGAAATCTTTACGCTCTCTTGCAAAGCATAAACCCTACCCTCTCTGCAAAATTAAAGCTTTCTCTCTAAATCTCAATCTTACTCAAACAATAGCTTCATCTTCTTCAACCACCCAAACTAGAAAACAATATGAGAAGTCAATTTCCACTGGATCGTTCTTTCAAGAAGAACACTACTTAAAACTATGTGGAAATGACGAAGAAGCACAAAGATTGGCAAAGGGATGCAAAAACCTAAGATTGTCGACTTTTCTCAATCCCCCTATCAAGGACATTTGTTATGAAAGCCTCATCACCTTCTGGAATACAACCAAGTTTGTTTCTGGGCTCTTTGCTGAAGAAGGCGGTGAAATTGGTGAGGACCGGATCGTTGCAACTGTCAATGGTACGGAAGTGGTAATTATGGCCAAGGTAATTCGCAAACACCTTAAACTCTCTATTAAAGGTCAAGCAAAGGTGGCTCTTGTCCCACAAAACTTGGATGAATTCTGGGTAAAAATTGCTAAGCCGGCAAACCCAGGCTCTAAGAAATTCAACTGTCTTAGATCCTCCTTTAAGAAACCCTTCAACGAATTCAGTGCTTTAGTTGGAAAAACGATTGAAGGAAAGTTAGGGGCAAATAATGCCATGACAGAGGTTAAAATGTATCTGATGGGAATCATCTACAACAGTTTGGAGTTCAATTGGGCCAATTATTTCTTCCTAAGAATCAAAGAGCAAATCTAAGGAGAGGCCAATGTGGCCAAAAAGGGCTTAGCAGAAGGAAAGAAGAAAAATGGATATTTTTGGGTGAAAAAGTCATATGGAATTCAATTACACTATCTGTTGCAATGTCTGCAAGTCCCTGTTGTAAAACTCCACAAACTACATGAATCCAAAATCATGTTTACCTATGTCAAGCAGACAAAGAAAGCAGAAGGAGGGAAGTGCAAGTAACCCAGCAGAATCACAACTGGTCAAAGAAAGAAACCAAAAGTTCGAAGAATCTGGACAAAGAGGAGTTTGGAAAGTTAATTGATGAAGCAGAAGAAGAGGAATCGGAAGAAGAAGCAGAGCAACAAGAGGAAGATAGTGGCAGTGTGGATGAAAAACATCAAAATGAGGATGTTACAAGAGACAGTGGAGATGATGAGAAAACTCCAGAAGAACCAGCACAGTTGTCTGCAACTGATATTGATGATCGAATTGCAGCATATCTTGAATGGAAAGAAGGTGACACAAGACTTCAACTTCAAGACTCATAACATATGCTTGCTGAGGAGGCTTGGTTCTTTGACTTTCTAGGGATCACAACCCTGGTTTGTGTACTTGATGAATCCCTACTATGGGATATGGTGGATGCGGCAAAAGCAAAACTGACCCAGATCTCTGACAAAGACAGTGATGAATCAGCTGATGATAGTGATTATGATGATGATGATGATGATGATGATGATGATGATAATGATGATGATGATGGTGCTGATCAAAATGATGATGGTAAGGATCCAAAGGCTACTGTTGATGACCAAGACAAAGAAGCTGAACAAACAACTGATGCAATTGATGATAACATCATCTTAAGCTCTTTTCTACAAACACATGAATCAGCTAAGTCAACCCCACCGGCTAAGACAACACCTCAGCAACTGTCTATTGAATCTCCTGTTGAACTAACTACAGTATTGGACACTGGCTTAGCTGCTGCAACACCAGTCAAGACAACTCTTGGCACAAAGGAAGGGGGAATATGAGACAGTGCTGCACCAGAACTCACATCTACTCAAGTGCTTGAAGAAGTAGAAGGTGGTGTAGATGTTACTCAACCAACAGCACAGCACCAAGAATCAGTTGAGGTTCCTCCCACAATGCAACATCACGACAGAGGAGGCAGAATGTAACTGCAACTGAAACCGGCCTACTATCTCATCACAAGTTTACCCAAATGAACACTGGCATATCAAATGAGACCTTTGAAAGGGCAGCAGACTTGTTGGTTGAGGAACTAGAACAGCAAGCAATGTATCTCAGATCTTTGACTCTGGCATTTAAAGATGAAAGCCGCTCCATAGAGAAAAGGTTTCAAGCTGTTGCTGAGTACATTGATGCCCAAAACATTGTTGTGCAAATACAAGGTGACTAGATGAAACAGTTAAACCTCAATATCACCAACAATCTTGCAGGACTCAGACAACACATTTCTCAAGAAAATGAGTCCATGGCACTTGCTTTTGGCACCAGATTTCGAAGTGTAACACATAAGCTGTCTGATCATGATTCACGGTTCACTTTCATTGAGTCCAAACTGGACACTCTGATTGGTACAGCTAAAGCCACAAACAGTATCTTACTACATCAAAGGGATGATGCTGCCAAAAAGGGGGAAAGAAGTGATAAGCCTGAAGAAGGATCAACAGTTAGACCCTCAAACTTCACTGAGGAGCAGCTAAGCGCAAGGGACAGAGAACTAAGAATTCGAAATGAAGCTGAGGTACAGCTAAGAAAAACAAGAGAGGAGAGGGAAAATATAGCAAATGAACCATCCATTCCTTATCCCATCCAAAGAAGAGATGATGATAGAGATAGATCAGGTAGACAGAAAAGAGGATCAGCAAGCCAACACAGATTCAGCACTGGCAGAGATAACACCATCAGATGAAGCAGCAGCACCATATATGCTGGTGAGAAAAGAACATTTACTACTCATAGATACAGGGAAGAATATGATGCTAAAGTACTAAATAACATAAGAGAGGTTTTAGAGTGCAAGATGGTATGTATCCAAATCAAACGCAAGATGAAGCATGGGCAGACTGGCTAAGCTATCAGGATGAGAGGATGAGAACTGATAAGGCCAAAATTTAAAATGATGTTAAGAGACAGCATACTGGATCTGACTCAGTGAACAGCCGTACCCCTCTCTGCAAAAGGACTAGAAGATTTGCCCGGTGAACAATAAGAAGATTTCAATTACATGGCAAAATTCTTCAATCCTATGGGGAAAATGAACTGATGTGTCTAAATGATATCGCCATCTGTGAGTCCCGGAAATAGCCCATCTGGACCACCAAGTTGGATAGGGGCCCGCGTCCATAGCCTCGACGACGACCAAGTCGAGGTCGCCATGGTTTGTCCATGCCCAAAGCCTTCAAACCTACAAGGTCACTGGTGGCTCAAGGGGCCGACCGGGGCAACGACCTTAGACAAATGGCCCATAAGAGGCCGCACAAGGCTCAAAGGAGGGCAGCGGAAAGCAAGAGTAAAGCAGGATAGCGAAGCAGGCGACCTATGCATTCGAATAGGGACACTGCCGAGTTATTCGGTCCACTTGTCCTCTTGATATTTAGTTTACTTAACTATAAAGATATCAGGTAACACCTGTCTTGCTTGGCTCTTAAGCTTCCTCCTCCTATAAAAGGGGAGGGCCTGTGTAACCAAATGGATATATTCTAATAGCAAAAAAGAGAACCATACTCTGCTGAAATCACCTCTCAAACAGTTCATATCATAAACTGCAGCGCCACCGGTCACCTCCGGCCTCAGACACCAATAAACACACACAAGTAAGCAAGATATCCAATCACCTACCACTGCTGAGCCACCGTGATAATAATACGCATTATCAGTTGGCTCCGTTACCGGGAAACAGTAAGCTCTCAGTCCCCGGAGTAGAGGCCATTCAAGAGTGTTAGCGTACGACGGAGAGTAGGATTAACCTTCGTCGATCCAAGAAAGCCAGCTGAGTTCTCACATACATCTCGGCGCTCATTTCGCCAAAAAGAAGGTAACTTTAGTATAGCTTGTGCGAAACTCATGAGTTAGCGTTTGAGAAATCACCTCTCTCGTAGTGTTCATCGTGCCGGCTTGTGTTTTTAGTTGAGCTATCACGGTTGGGAGAAGCGTTGCTCTCGCGTTTACCGGAAAACCCCCAAGTCGTCCTTACCATTATAGAAAGCACTATCGAGGGGAGGCCGTACAAATTTCTGGGGCTATTTGCGTTTGAACCATCACCTTTACCCCTGAGATTAGTTTGAACGATCGCCACGTCACCCAAACTATCACCATCTGAAAGATCTCCCTCCATGCCACTCAAGGACCCACCGAAATATCTCTGACCAACTGCTCCAACAGTAGAAGAAAGTACCAAGTGGTTGGGCGTCTGAGGGGAGCAGGCTGTCAGAGATTCAGTCACGACCATATCGGTAAATCTTATATTCAAGTACAAGCAGCTCGCTCAGAGGATGGCTGGAAGTAAAGGAGCCCCATCAATACTGCAAACCCTGGAAAAGGAAGGACACAATATCAGGCCCGCGCTGAGGGCGGGGGCGAGACATTTGACAATCCCACTGTAGATTGGGATGGGTCACAGAGAGAGGGCTTAGCCGCCGCCAACGCCCGGAACGTATTGAACCATAAAACCAAGTCAAAGGAAGCCATCGTAGCTTTGGAAGGAGCTCGAAAAGAAAAGGCCATAGTTGGGATGCCTAGGCCGCAACACAGTCAGGGGGTTGCACCGGAAAGGACCCCCGGGACCCAAGGGGATCTTGATGTCACAGAGATGAAGGAGTACGTGAAGTATGCCGAAACAATGCACTTAACATACTCTCGGCTGGTGGCTTTGGGTCAAGCACCATTGCCGGTCCGACCTCCGAACCCAGCCGGGGGCAAAGCCTACCCCACGGCCCCATACAGAGGTCGCCAGAGTCAGCTCCAAAGAATAGAGGTCGAAGAGAGTGTTCACTCTTCAGGCCGTAAGGGTCATAGGAACGACCAAGATGTCGCTCAAACTTCAGCTCAACCTGATCGCAACAATCAGAAAGAAAAGACGGAAGAAAAAGGATCAACTTTAAAGAGATTAGGTGAGAAGGACAGGGCCCCGGCCTTAAGTCGTCTCAGCCTTCCGGAAAGAGAAATACCTCCCTGGCATGAGAATACAAACGATGCTCGATTAATCATAAGGGAAAAAGCTGGAGGTGTTGCAAAGTCATGCAGGCTCCGAGCACCAGACTGAGTGAGCTGACGCTCGACCTCCGTCTAGACCCAGGTTCGACTCTCTTATGGCCGAGCAAATGGAGATAATGAAGAAAGAGATCGCAGAACTAAAGAGATCAAGGCCCGCCGAAAAGGCCACCCCGATCTCTGGGATCGACGTAGTGGCTAAGAAAATCACAGAGACATTACCCACTAGCAGAGAAAAGGTTCGTTACCCTAGTTATAATTATTACAACGGGAACACTTGCCCCCACAACTGGCTCACCGCTTTTCAAGGTCGCATCACACTAGCGACCCAGAATAGGTCCGCCTGGTGCATCGCATTAGTTGGTAGCATACAGGACATGGCCGCCTCTTGGGTCCGTGGGCTTCCGCAAGGTTCAGTCGAAAGCAGGGAAGATTTGTCTGCAAAGTTCGTCAAAGAGTTCGAATCAGCGAGCCCACCGAAAAAGACCATTGAGGATCTATATGAGGTTCGCATGGGAGAGCATGAGTCAGTGAAGGATTATTATGAGCGGTTCATCAGGGTCTATGACCAAACTAGAAGCATCCCCGATGACGCCATCATAACTTGTTTCCTCACCGAAATAGCCAAGGGTCCGATGAAGACAAAATTTAACTTGCGACCCCCCAGGTCAGGCCTTAGGGAAATGCTGGAGAGGGCTTGGATGATAGGGACCATCTTCTGGAAAGTCAAAATCCAAACCAGTTGAGCATTCACAGAAAGAGGATCACGGGGACGATCGCAAGAAAGAGAAGGGTAGGGACGCGAACCATGATTGCGACGCCAAAAAACCGTTCAAATTCAATGAAGTGATTTCATGCCGCTCAACACTAAGGCATCCCAGATACTCTTCGAGAGTCACGAACATTTTGAGAAACCTAGGCCTATGAGAGGCGATCCCGAAGGTCATGATAAGTCAAAGTACTGCGACTACCATAAAGACCACGGGCATATTACTGATGAATGCTTCACTTTGAGGAGGGAAATCGAGAGGCTGATCAGGGAGGGACCCGTGGCTAAGTATAAGCGTGATGGAAGTACCAGCGCCAACAAAGGGTGACAACCTCACATTTATCAAAAGGAGGTCCAAGTAATCCATGGGAATCTCCCCAGCAACAGTCAGCTGAAGTCGTAAATACACTTGATCAACACACGAGGTTTCAAAAAACAGATAGTGTTGGGAGAAACTGAAAAAGGAATTATGTTCACAAAAAGTGAACTCGCAAATGTAGAGGGTCCTATGGAGATACCCATCATTCTCAAGGTCAGAGTAAACGATCAGCATGGCGTCAACTAGGTGATGGTCGACCCCGGAGCAGGCCGCGACGTCATCTATTTTGACTGTTTGAAGCAAATTGGGTTTGGGGAGGCCAAGCTGAAACCTTACCTCAGAGTGTTAGACGGCTTCACTAATGATACAGTATGGGTCAAAGGCACAATTGACCTCAACATCACTTTGGGCGACTATGAGCCCAGCCGAACTGAGGTAATCACTTTCTTGGTCATTGACCTCCCCTCTTACTATAACATGATTTTGGGGATTCCGGCCATGAAGAAATTGCAAATGGTGGTATCTGTCCCACACCAAAGTGTTGGTCCCAGAGAAGTGTTAAACTATAGTCAGAGGGAGGGAGGGGGGGTGAATGACTATAGTGGAGTTTCAAAAGCTTTTCTTGTATTTAAAAGGTTTTGGGCAGCGGATAAGTCCCTTCTTAATGTGTTGTTTCAAAGTAGTTTATATTTTTGACCTTAGCTCCATGGAACAATATGTTACTGTTACTGCTGGAACACGGAAGAGTTGAAATCATGGATCAAAACACTATGTCTGGATGGTATGAACTGCCTAAACAAGAATTATTGAACAGCGAACAACCCGTTCAGATATTAACGACCTAGAAGTACTGGATTCTCTTTCGGATAGGCCTTGAAAGGAGAGGAAGGCTGGAATACTAAATTATTGAATTCACCCGACCCGATAGTACCTATTTTGGAACGTCCAGTTCCAAATCACAGATATATGATATGATTCAAGCAATAAAATAAATGCAGTAAGGTAAATTGCTGAAAGTAAATTGACACAAAGGTTTATAGTGGTTCAGGGTGGTGTAATCTCTTAATCCACTCTTCTCCTATGATGATTGGAGGAATTTCACTATTGTTTTCACAGATACAATAGCTTGATTGTCCTTGACTACACAAGCTTCACAATCTTCAAGACTATCACTCCTTGACTTCAGCGGCCTTGATGTCTCGCTTTTCAACGCTTCATTGTGAACAAATCCTTCAGCAGCTATGACAAACACAACTCCTTCTCAGATGGCTCTGATTCAGTTGCTTGATTGGAGTGAATTGGATTCACAAAACTTGTTGATCAGACTCAATGCTTGATGTTGGAATTGGAGTTCTGAGTTTTGAGTTGATCACTAGATGTTTCACTTTTAGCACAGATGAAGGCTTTCCAATTCGACAGAGTTTCTGCTTGTAATTTATTAACCTTAATCGTTCTCTTGTGTCTCTTCCTTGTCTGTCAATGCCTTCTATTTATAGCCTTGATAATCCTTGATTTGAATTTCCGTCTGTTGGCTATATTAATGAGGGGAATAATCCTTGATTTTATTCTTGATTCCCCCTTAATTAAATCCTCCTTGATTTTAGTGATCGGATTTTTCTTCAAACGTTTATCAGAAAATCCGTCATTGATTGATCCTCAATAGATTGTGCATTTAATGTTTGATCCTTTGAATCTTCTTCATATTTAAAAATCCGATCAAGTAAAGTTTACTTGGCCATTCCCTGAACCGTTAAGTGATCTTTCTGACTTTTCTGATTAGATCTTCCTTCACTACATTGTCATTACTCAACCGATAGTCAGTTCGCTTTGCCAATTTACTGTTTCCTTCATTCTTTTTGGTTTATGAGAATCTTTGTACTTCACTGATCCTTGATTTGTGTGAGATCAATGTACACCATATTTACACATTAGGTTTCATCACTTGGAGTGTAACTTGGACTTATCCAAGGTAATCATAGACTTCCTTGGTTATAAGTCAGACCATATGTCTTCATGCTTTTCTGCTGGTACTTGATCGCTTTTACTTTGCCGAACATCTGATTTCACTTTGCCGTCCTACCAACTAGTACAATACTTGCCTGACTCAACTTATACAACATGTCAGATTCTAAGTAAAGGCTTATACAGAGAATTCTAACTTATTTTCAGGCTTGCTATAACAGCTAGTATTGCCATCATCAAAACATAATAAAATGTTCCTAACAATTTCCCCCTTTTTGATGATTCCAAAACCCTCATAAGCCTGAACATCAGTATAACAAAACTTTTCATGACAAACACTGGAATAAGACTTAATAATTTTATTCATCCATTTAAGGGCAATAAGGTATTGCATCATAATTATTCAAAGGTTTCAAAGGCATTTTTATCAGTAACTGAAAATATAGAAAGGGCTACTACAACTTCTTTTCTTCAAACCTGATGTCTTTGCCTTTGATGCCCTTGCCCTTGTCAGTTGGGCTTGCTTTCTTTCCACCGGAGCTCTCAGGCTTTGAGCTTCCTTCCCTGTTTTTCACAGCACCAAATCGTGCTTCAAGAGTTGCAGTTGTTGCTTCAGATTCAGGGAGAGGACCATACCTTGCCTCAAGAATTTTGTTGTTGGCCTCAGTTACATTTATTAAGGTTTCAAGTTGCTGGCCAGAAAGTTCCATAACCTTATCCAGATGTTGAAGTTGATGAGTGTGAGCATTTATAGTGTCCACAAATGGTTTGAGATTGTTATCAATCTTGTCAGCATGAAACTCAAGAATGGTCTGGACATGGTAGGGGATGAGGTGTTGCAGGTTGCAAAGCAAGTTGCCCTGTTTCTCCATAACCTCATCTTGAATCTTGATGTGATTGATGAGGGCTTCAAGCTTGTGATTGAAAGAGGTTGCATCACTCCTTAAAGCAGTTTTCATGTTTTGCCTGCTGTGATATAGCGTTTCCATGTCCACAATCAAAGGTTGAATATCCAGATTGAAAAGTCTTTCTGGGTCAATTTCCTCTGGTGCCACTTCATCTTCCTCAGCATTTGAATTTTCCTCCTTCTCTACATCATCCTCATCATCTGCTGTGTCTTCTTCCTTCTCTTCCTTTTTCTCTTCGTTCTCACAATCTTTTTCTTCCTCAGCAGTCTCAGGAGCAGAGAGAGGTTGCTGAGAAGTGCTTGTTGTTTCCATTCGCTGGGATGGCAGTTCATCTTCTCCATGTGCTGGAGACTTGATTTCCTCTACTGGTGTTCCCCCTTGATCAATAGTGGGGTTGTTGACAGGTTCATCAGAGTGAGTTTGATCAGCTGGTTCACTCAGCTATTTGACAACTTTGTTGAGGCTCCTAAGAAGGACCTCCTGAATTGTTAGATCATCATCAGAAATCTCCATCTTTTCTTGATGTTCTTCAAGGTGCTTTTATTCCTCTGGATCTATTTCTCTGTGTCTGCCTCACTGTCAGTAGCATCGTCTTCACCTTCAATCTCTTCTTTATCAGATAAAGTAAGATGGTATCCCTCTTCACCTTCTTCCAGATATGTTACTTCTTCCTGTTTCTCTCCCTCAGCCTCTGTATCGTCACTGATGACCACAAGGTTGTCCAGATTGCTGGTGCTTATTCAGATGAGTGTCTTCTTGTGCCTTTTGGGATCTGGTTCGTCTTCCCATCCCTGATCTACTGCTTTTGGGTGGTTTCCTTTTTCGTCTGGTAGAGGGTTTGGGTTTCAGAGATGCCTTAATGTAGGTAAACATTACCTTGGACTTGTGTGGAGGCTGTAGATTTATGGGTTTCACTTTTAATGAGTCAAACATGGGTTGAAGGGGGAACCTATATGATTTTCTTTCCCAGAAATCACCTTTCTTCTGCAAACCCTTGTTTGGAGCCGTATGTGTCAGATCAATTTCCTTATGGATTTTATCTTTCAGCCTGTTGAATACAAATGTTGCCCAGTCAAATGGAATACCTTTTTAGATGATCGCCATTAACTTGACCCATAAATCGGTCAAATTCTCCATTAATCCTTTCCTACCTTCAATGTTCTTGGTGATAACTGGTGCAAATTCAGCAAAGGGAAGTTTGAGTACTGATCTGGGTAGGTTGTAGGTTTTGCTGTTCTTTTCGGGGCTTTTGGCTATCTCAGCCCAGAAGGTGTTGATGTTAACCGGCACAAACTTCACATTTGCCGGGCCAATCATGGGTAGATGTAAGAATCTGTTGAGAAGACCAGGTGTGATGACCACTTCTTTGCCAAAGATTGAACTTTTTATACAGTCGAGTTCACTTTTCTTTGTGCTGGACACGAACTTTGCATTTTTCCAAAATGCAATCTGGTTCTCATATCATATTCCAGTTATTGGGGGGTTTAAGAAGGTCATTAACCCTAGATTTGTACAACCATCAACCAGTCATTGGGCTTGTACATCATTATCATAGAAAGAGAGATAATGTTCTGGCTTAAAAAATGATCCAGTTATGATCGATTTTTCAAAAAATCGTTCTATGGGAGTTATTGAAGAAGATGTTGCCATTGATTGAATGAAGATTTGAAAAAGCTTTGATATTTCAAGAGGAGAAAATAGGGTTTATGATTTGCAAAAGGGCATAAAGAATTATGAAAAATCTCTAAGTGTGGTTTGTATAGGATGATTTGTGTAGTTTGAACGTGGTTGAATATGGAAGGATTTTGTGATGTAATGGCGTGAGTTTATGTATATAAATCACGGTATTTGAATGTAGTGGGGGAGTGGATTGAGATAAGTAATGATAGATCCCGGGAATCGAGGCGGTTGTAATTAGAAGAATAATATAGTTACCTCCACAACTGAAAAATGATCTCCAAGTGTGTAATCTTTCACAGTATAATCTTCCATAACTTCTTGATGTTCCACGTGTATCAAACTGATTTAGTTCACACTTTATTTTTCCGTTGACTCCAAAATATTCTTCGGTAGAGTGACTTGGCTGATCACTAAGCCGGAGTTGTGATTTTCTTACTGAGCTGCTACATATATAAATGTTCCTAACAATCAGTGAAGTTGACTTTGCTGAGTACCAGTGCCTTACTTTCTACATCTCCTGTAACGGCAAAGGTTTAATCAACTGGTGAAGTCACTTAGCCGATTACTCCAGTTAGCTGCTCCTTAGTACTTAGTCAATTTCTATCATTCCCAACTCAGTTCTCAACATGCTGAATCTTTCATGACTGAGTTGTTTTGTGAATATGTCAGCCAATTGATCTTCAGTGGGTATGTATTTTAGAACAACATGATCTTTGATAAAGTGATGTCTCACATCAATATGTTTTGTTCTAGAATGCAATACTGGATTTTCAGTAATAGATATGGGACTTGTGTTGTCACACATAATCGGAATTGTCTTCTCATCCTTTCCATAATCCTATAGCTATTGTCTGATCCATAGTACTTGTGTACAGAAACTGCCTGCTGCTATATATTCTGCTTCAACTGTTGATGTAGATATAGAGTTTTGTTTCTTACTAAACCATGATACTTGCCTGCTGCCTAGCATCTGACACGTTCCAGAGGTGCTTTTTCTATCTATCTTGCATCCAGCATAGTCAGTGTCTGGATATGATATCAATTTGAATCCTCCATCTTTTGGTTACCAAATTCCAACATTGATGGTGTTCTTCAAGTATTTGATTATTCTTTTGGCTGCTAGTAGGTGTTATTCTGTAGGTTGAGCTTGAAACCTTACACGTACTCCTACTACAAATGCTATGTCAGGTCTTCTTGCATTTAGATATAGTAGGGATCCAATGATTCCTCTATACATTTTCTGATCAACATCTTTTCCAGCTTCTTATTTTCTAAGAGTAACTCTTGCACAAATTGGTGTATCTGCTGTGCCACTTGTATCCATGCCATATTTGTGTATCAAGTCTTTTGTGTACTTAGCCTGATTGATGAAGATGCCATCTTTCAACTTTTCACTTGTAGACCAAGAAAGTAATTCAATTCTCCCATCATGCTCATCTGAAATTTGCTCTTCATTAGATTTGCAAATTTCTCACACAACTTTTCATCTTCTGATCCAAAGATAATGTCATCAACATAGATTTGTACTAGCAATGTACTTGTTCCTTCCTCTAACTTGGAAAGAGTTTTATGAATAGTTTTTTTGTTGAATCCATTATTGATCAAGAATTGTGATAAAGTTTCATACCAGGCTCTGGGTGCCTGTTTGAGTCCATAAAGAGCCTTCTTGAGCTTGTATACTTTATCTTCTTTTCCCTTGAGTTGAAAACTAGGCGGTTGTTCCATATATACTTCTTCTTCCAGAAGTCCATTTAGAAATGCACTATTGACATCCATTTGGTAGACTTTGAAGTCTTTGTGTGCAGCAAATGCTAGAAAGAGTCTGATAGCTTCCAATCTTGCTACTGGTGCAAATGTCTCATCATAATCTATTCCTTCTGCTTGAGAGTAGCCTTCTGCAACTAGCCTTGCTTTATTTTGGACAACTGTTCCTTGTTCATCCATCTTATTTCTGAATACCCATTTTGTTCCAATGGCGTTGGCCATGTCTGGTCTGTCAACAAGTTCCCAGACCTCATTTCTTTCAAATTCATTTAGCTCTTCTTGCATGGCTGTAATCCATTCAGCATCTTGGATTGCATCAACTATTGTTTTGGGCTCTACTTGAGATAGAAAACATGTTAGCATATGCTCCAGTTGTCTTCTGGTTCTGACTCCTGTGTGAATGTCTCCAATGACTTGATCTACAGGATGATGTCTTAGCCTGTTGAGATCAGGTTGAAGTTGTTCTTGACTTGGTGCTTCCACAACTTCAGCTTGTGTATCAGCTTCATGCTCTTGTACTGGTACCTCTTCTGTTGTATTGACTGGAGGTTTATCTTGATTTCCAAAATTGTGATTTAGAATAGTAGTTGGTATTGTTGTATTCATATAGACTTGTCTTGGTCCTGCTTCTTCAAGTTCTTGAAGGTTTTCACCATTTGTGTTTGGCTCATCAAAGACTACATGAATTGATTCTTCAATTACCAAGGTTCTTTTGTTGAGTACTCTGAATGCTTTGTTGATGTCTGAGTATCCCATAAAGAGTGCTTCATCAGCCTTTTCATCAAAAGTATGCAACTGATTCTTGTTCAAAACAAAACATTTTGATCCAAACATATGCAAATATGAGATATTAGGTTTTCTTCCATTCCATATTTCTTATGGAGTCTTTCCATGATATTTGTTGATGATTGATCTGTTTTGAGTATAGCATGTCAGATTTCTTTGTTTCAAACCCAAAATCTCTTTGGTAAGCATGCTTCGCAATCATTGTACCGACCGCTTCTTTGAGTGTCCTGTTTCTTCTTCTTTCGCTACACCATTCGTTGTGGAGTCCATGTTGTCGATAGGCGATGCGATGACTCCATTTTCTTCACATGAGAGGTTCCGATAATTTCATTTAGAAACTCTGTGCCTCTATCTGATCTGATCTTGATGATCTTCAGTTCCTTCTCATTTTGAATTCTTCTTAGCAAATCTGGTATCTTTTTGAGTGTCTCTCTTTTCTTGTTCATAAATATGGTCCAGGTGAATTTGGGGAAGTCATCCACCACTACTAGAGTGTATTCCTTTCCACTTACACTGACTGGTGTGACTGGTCCAAATAGATCCATATGTAGTAGATGTAAGATTATTGTAGTTGACTGATAGGGCTTTGACTTGAATGAGCTTTTAATTTGCTTCCCTTTTTGACATGCATCACAGAGGCTTTTTTTCTTGAATGTGATCTCCGGTAGGCCTTCAACTAACTTGTTCTTTGATAATTTGTTGATGGTCTTGAAATTTAGGTGATTTAATCTTCTATGCCAAATCCAGCTGGTTGATTGTTTACTTTTGACAAGCAAACATGTTTCTGCTTTAGCTGTTCTCCAATCCACCACATACATGTTGTCTTCTCTTTTTCCTGCAAGAACCACTGTGTTTGTTTGGCTGTGAATCACTTTGCATCCTTCCTTGTTGAAGTGCACATTGTAGCCTTTGTCACAGAACTGACTGATAGTCAATAGGTTGAAGCTTAGTCCTTTAACATATGCTACATTGTGAATCTTCAAATTGTTTTTGAGCATTATTCCTTCCCCTTTAATTTTACCAGGGTTTTCTTTGCCTCCAAAGGTGACTTGGGGTCCTTCAAAAGCTTTAAAGTCAGTGAGCCATTCCTTGTTTCCTGTCATGTGTCTAGAACATCCACTGTCTATGTACCAGACATCCTACAAAACAAATTAATTATGTTTAGGTACCCAACACTGTTTGGGTCCATACTCATGCTTGATCATGCCTCCTACTCCAAGTGTATATCCAAATGGTCTTCTTTTTGGATAATTAAAGTCATCAACTTCATATGTATAAGGCATGACAGAATAGCTTCTAGTATTTCTACAGCAGGTATTCGGATACTTTTCTCTACTTTTTGGTGCATTTGCATCCTTTTTCACTTTCCAATATGCAGTTGGAAACCTATGTTTCTTCATGTGTATAGGAATAACCCTTGGTTAGTTTTTCTTAAACACATGATGCATGGCATGAAATGGTTTCTTCCTGTATTTTGGAGATGCAACATTCCAATCATCTTCTGAAGGGTAAAGTCTCCCTTTACCTTTCAGAAAACATTTGCCTTTAGTTGGCTGAATTGATGATTTGGTCTGCTGTTTCACTACACTAGGTTTTGACTTCACCGGTGCAAGATGAGTGGTTGAAACTATGGTCTGTCCTTTTCTGAATTTTGGTCCATTATTGTTCCTAGATTCAACATTGTGTTGTCCATTGTTTCTATTCTCATCCTGACTGTTGTAGCCAAGACCAGATCTAGATCCAAACCTTTTTGAGGGTTTGTAAGCTGGTGCATTTAGTGGTGCAGTGGTTGTCTTAATTGGTAGGGAGATTTTCTCAGCTGGTCTGTCAACACCAGATGTATGATCATCTGCTGCTTGTTGAACATTTGAGTAAGTCTCCTTACTAGTTAGTTCAGCTTTTACTTTATCCAGTTCTTTCTTTAATATTTTATTTTCCTTTCTTAGATTCTCACACTCATGTTCCAGAATTTCATGATTCAACTCAATTTCATCAAATTTTCTCATGAGATTTTGGATTATGTTTGCAGAATCTAGTGGGAGAATAGAAGATTGTGTAGTGTTAGAAGTGGATGCACTAGATGATGAGCATGAGCTAGATGTTACCTCGGTTTCTTTAGATTCTTTATCCATAAGGCATAGGTAAGCTTTTTCATTTTCTGAGCTGTCAGCTTCATCATCATCTGAATCATTTTCTGATGATTCCTCATTCATTTCACTGCTGGTTTCAAATTTGAGTGCCTTCTTGCTTTTCCTCTTTTCAGCTGTTTTGTACTTCTTCTTCTCCTCATCTTTGTCATTTTCTTCAGGGCAATCTTCTTGAAATGACCTTTCTTTTTGCAATTGAAGCATCTGTATTCATCTTCCTTCTTCTTTATGTCTTTGTTTGAGTTTGACTTTTTGTATGATGATGAACCTCATTTGAATTGCTTCTTCTTGGTAAACCTGTCAAAACGTTTAACTAATAAAGCTACCTGTTCCTTCAACTCATGTGTCTCTTTGCTGTTTGCATCAGCTGTGTACTTTGGTGAGGTGCAACCAGTGCACTGGCCTTATGTGCCTCTACTGGTGCACTGTCTTCACCGTTCAATTCAAATTCATCAGCCTTTAATTGAGACATTAGAGTCAAGGTGTCAGTGTTTGCAAGATTTGTTGTCCCTCTGATTACTGATGTAATGATCTTCCATCTTTCAGGTAAGCCTCTCAAGATCTTCAGACACACTTCTTTCTGTGGATATGTGTGACCAGGTTGTTGTAGTTCACTGATGATGCTTGAGAATTTGTTGTCCAATTGATCAATGGTTTTACCAGTATTCATTTTGAAGTTCTCAAATTTCTATTTTGCAACAGACAATTTGTTTTCTTTGACTGCTTCTGATCCTTCATTGATCAGTGCCAATTTGTCCCACATCTCCTTTGCTATTTTGCAATCTTTGATTCTCATGAACATGTCACTGTCCAGAGTCTTCAAAATCATGTCTTTTGCAACAAAGTCAAGATTTTCTCTTCTCCTGTCATCCTTGGTCCAATCTTTCTTGAGTTTGTCTATTTCCTTTCCTTGATCTACTCCTGTGACTACCACAGTTGTAATCTCAATTGGCCCATCATTGATCACATCCAGCATCTCCTCATGAGTTGCTGCAAGATGAGACAACATTCTTATTTTGTATTCATCAAAATCATTAACACTGAATACAGGTACCTTTGACATAAAATTGAGGAATCCATAAGTACAAATAAAAGATGTATAGAGAGCACAAATTTGAAAACAACTTTGAAAATGTGTGATCTCCTTGTTACCAAAAATTAGATCTAAATAGGTTCTGATACTAGGAACACTTCTCTAATACCAATTTTTTGACTCCAGAGAAGGGTAAAACTATAGTCAGAGGGGGGTGAATGACTATAATGGAGTTTCAAAAACTTTTCTTGTGTTTAAAAGCTTTTGGGCAGCGGATAAGTCCCTTCTTAATGTGTTTTTTCAAAGTAGTTTATGCAATCATAGATATATGATATGATTTAAGCAATCAAATAAATACAGTAAGGTAAATTGATGAAAGTAAATTGACACAAAGGTTTATAGTGGTTCAAGGTAGGGTAATCCCTTAATCCACTCTTCTCCTATGATGATTGGAGGAATTTCACTATTGTTTTCACAGATACAATAGCCTGATTGTCCTTGACTACACAAGCTTCACAATCTTCAAGACTATCACTCCCTGACTTCAACAGCTTCAGCGACTCAGTCTCTTTCACTGCTCATTGGGAACAAATCCTTCAGCAGCTATCACAAACACAACTCCTTCTCAGATGGCTCTGATTCAGTAGCTTGATTGGAGTGAATTGGATTCACAAAACTTTTGATCAGATTCAATGCTTGATGTTGGAACTGTAATTCTGAGTTTTGAGTTGATCACTAGATGTTTCACTTTTAGCACAGATGAAGGCTTTCCAATTTGACAGAGTTTCTGCTTTTAATTTATCAACCTTAATCATTATCTTGTGTCTCTTCCTTGTCTGTCTATGCCTTCTATTTATAGCCTTGATAATCCTTGATTTGAATTTCCGTTCGTTGGCTATATTAATGAGGGGAATAATCCTTGATTTTATTCTTGATTCCCCCTTAATTAAATCCTCCATGATTTTAGTGATCGGATTTTTCTTCAAACGTTTATCAGAAAATCCGTCATTGATTGATCCTCAATTGATTGTGCATTTAATGCTTGATCCTCTGAATCTTCTTCATATTTCAAAATCTGATCAAGTAAAGTTTACATGGCCGTTCCCTAAACGGTTAAGTGATCTTCTGACTTTGCTGATTAGATCTTCCTTCACTACTTTGTCATTACTCAGCCGATAGTCAATTCACTTTGCCGATTTACTGTTTCCTTCATTCTTTTTGGTTTATGAGAATCTTTGTACTTCACTGATCCTTGATTTGTGTGAGATCAGTGTACACCATATTTAAACATTAGGTTTCATCACTTGGAGTGTAACTTGGACTTATCCAAGGTCATCACAAACCTCCTTGGTTATAAGTCAGACCATATGTCTTCATGCTTCCGAACATCTGATTTCACTTGGTCGCTTTTACTTTTCCGAACATCTGATTTCACTTTGCCATCCTACCAACTAGTACAATTCTTGTCTGACTCAACTTATACAACATGTCAGACTCTAAGTAAAGGCTTATACAGAGAATTATAACTTATTTTTAGGCTTGCTATAACAGCTAGTATGGCCATCATCAAAACATAATAAAATGTTCCTAACACAAAGGGTCAAGTTCCATGTGGGAGACAAAATCGAGGTCACCGTCAGCCGGCCCGGATCTTTTCTCAAATATATGATAAAGAACAGGCCCGACTCTAGACGACCAAAAGTAGAGGGGTTCAATATGACCGCCGACCAGATCGCAATGGTAAAGGAAGTCCCGGATAGAGCTGTAGAGGTAGAAACACTGCAAGTCCGCGATCAACCGGATTTCACAACAGAGGATGATCTGGTCGAGGTTGTTATAAACGAAAATATCCCGATCAAAAGATAAAAATCGGATCGCAGATGACTGGAAAGGAAAGAAAGAAGTTGATCGAGCTCTTGAAAGAAAACATGGACGCCTTCGCCATTGAGGTAACAGACATGAGGTGCGTGGAACAGGAGGTCATGCTACATTACTTAAGCGTTGACCCAAACTTCAGGCCGATCCAACAAAGAGCGCGCCAATTCTCTACGTAAAAGGAAGTCGCTATAAAAGGTGAGGTTGAAAAGCTTCTGACAGCTGGAATAATCAAGGAGCTTCAATACCCAACTTGGTTAGCTAACGTTGTGATGGTGAAAAAACACAATGGAAAGTGGCAGATGTGTGTAGACTTCACCGATCTAAACAAAGCCTGTCCCAAGGACCCCTATGTGCTGCCGTGAATTGATAAAATGGTGGATGGGATCGCAGGTTTCGAGATGCTGAGTTTTCTGGACGCCTATTCAGGCTATCATCAGGTCAAGATGGCGGATGATGATAAAGTGCTGACCACCTTCAGGGCCACCGGCGGACTCTATTACTATGAGATGATGCCATTTGGCCTAAAGAATGCGGGCTCAACATATCAAAGGATGGTAAACAGAGTTTTTAGCTAGCAAATAGGAAAAAACATGAAGGCCTACATTGATGATATGGTCGTAAAATCAAGTTGCCAGGACCATCTAGTGGACATCCATGAAACCTTTATGAACGTGAAAAAGCACTCGATGAAGTTAAACCCCGCCAAATGCACTTTCGGGGTTCAGGCCGGGAAGGTTTTTGGCTTCATGGTAAGCCAAAGGGGGATCGAAGCAAACCCTAAAAAGATAGAGGTTCTTATCAACATAAACGAGCCAGCAACAATCAAAGAGGTACAGCGGCTGAATGAAAGGATAATCGCTCTGGGAAGGTTCATCTCAAAATCTGCGGAAAAGAGCCTACCTTTCTTCAAAATCCTCAAAGGGAGCAAAACCTTTGCGTGGACAGATGAATGCTCACAGGCCTTCAAGGAGCTCAAAGCTTATCTTTCAAGCCCGCCATTGCTGACCAGCCCAGTGACTGGAGATATTTTGCTCCTATATTTAGCGGCCTCAGATCGCTGTCGTCGCGGCACTTATCAAGGAGGAGGGAACCCTTCAAAAGCCCATCTATTATGTCTCTAAGGCTCTTAGTACAGTAGAGAGTCGTTATTTTAATATTGAAAAATTGGCCTACTGCGTTGTCATAGCTGCCCAAAAATTAAGGGCTTACTTTTCGTCGCATACTATCACCGTACTATCAGATGCGCCCCTACGCCAGGTCCTCCACAAGCCAAATTTATCTGGTCGACCACTGCGCTGGGCTATCGAGCTCACCGAATTTGACATCCGATATGAGCCTCAAAAAGCTATTAAAGCCCAGGCCTTGCCTGACTTCATGGCAGAAATGAACTTTAAGGAAGAACAACCAGGAAAATCTAAGGCGGAGTCTAGCGAAGACATTATAGCAACCACAGCGGACGAGCCACAGAGGCCAAGTTACTGTTGGCAGCTTTACGTCGATGGTGCCGCTAGCCATAAAGGTTGCGGGGCCGGGATCATCCTATTGGAACCAGGCACCTCGGAAGAAATTGAAAAAGCCTTGAGATTCGATTTTACTGCATCAAATAATCAAGCAGAGTATGAGTCAGTCATAGCAGGACTTGAGCTCGCCCAAGCCATGAAGGAGGAAAATGTGGAGGTATTCTATGATTCCCAGTTAGTGGTCAACCATGTAACAGGTTCGTTCGGGATTCATTAAGAAATCTTACAAAAGTATTTCAATCTCGTCAAAAAACTCGAGGGGAGTTTCCAATACTGTAGATTCACCAATATCCCTCGAGTGGATAATCACAGAGCAGACTACCTGTCTAAACTAACTAGCGACGACGAAACTAGCAACCCAGTGGTCATGGTGGAACACCTGTCAGGGCCCGCCATTAATCGAGTTGGGATGATGGACCTTCAGCCTGCCAACCCATGCAGGATCGATGAAATAAAGGCATACATCGAATCAGGAACCCACCCGACCGACCCCAAGAAGGCTAGAGCTCTGGCCAGGAGGGCCACCAGGTACACCATCCTGGACAAGGTTTTATATCGAAAATCCTTTTCCAAACTTTTTTCGAGATGTGTGCGACCAGAGGAGGTCGAGGGAATACTTATGGAGCTACATGATGGAATGTGTGGCGGCCATTCGGCTAGCCGCACACTCGCTCAAAAATTTATTGGCCGGATATTGCTGGCCCAAACACGTAGAAGATGCACAAAGGTACGCCAGAAAGTGCGACAAATGCCAAAAATTTGTGGACATTCCCAGGCTACCCTCAGTCGAGCAAAGCATCGTCGTCGCCGCCTGGCCGTTTGACATGTGGGCTATCGACCACATCGGGCCACTCAAAAGGGGCCGCTCGGGATGCAAGTACTTAGTGGTTACTGTCTATTACTTCACCAGAGGGATTGAGGCCAAAGCCTCGGTCAAATCAACACTAGAGATGTACCATATTTCTTGTTCGATCAACTATGGACCAGATTTGGCGTCCTTCGAGTAATAGTATCAGATTACGGGCCGTAATTCCGTGAGGAGTTCGACACGTTTTGCAAGAAGAATAACGTCAAACATTGGCAGTCATCAGTATGTTTCCCGCAAGGAAATGGACAAGCCGAGAACGCCAACAAGCAGGTACTTAGTGTGCTAAAAAAGAGTTTGGACGAAAAGGCCGGAAAGTGGCCGGATAATTTACCGGCGGCTTTGTGGGCCCTCAGAACGTCAAGAAAAACGACTATGGGGGAAACTTCTTTTGCTCTGACCTATGGGTCGGAGGCTATGGCCCCGGTAGAAATAGCCCTACCAAGCCTAAGGGTCATGCATTTTAGCGAAGCAGACAATCCGCTGGCTAGGCAGCTCGACCTCGACCGAGCGGAAGAAACGCGAATCAACTCGTATGTCCGTCTGCTGAACTGCAAACAAACAGCCAAGCGACACCATGACAAACATATTCACGATCATCACTTCGCAGTGGGAGACTATGTTTTACGCAAAAGGCAGGCCACTGGTCATAAAGCCACAAAGGGCAAGTTATCTGAAAATTGGGAAGGCCCGTTGCGGGTCGCATGGATAATCAAGAAAGGGACTTAATTTCGAAGTGATCATCAGGGCCGCGAGTACGACAGGCCTTGGTACGCCGACAATTTGAAACGATATTACATGTAAGCCGCATCTACTTTATGCAAGAACAAGCATATTTTGAAAAGCATTTCGAATAAAAAGTCTGTCTTAGCTTACAATACATGACGATGATCATTCTGTTCTTGGTAAACCTACGATCTGCTAAGCTCGCTGATTTAGCCAAGAACAAAGGGGCTACTAGGGAGATTTTCAAAACTATTTCAAACAAAGCCACAGCGATCCGCCAAATGGAATGGCACCCTAGCTATATCAGTACACAGATGAGAAATCAGTGAGCCGAAAGGAATGCGGTGATCAGGATCCATAGCATTGGCAAACCTAACGGCCTCACGATGGATCAGGATTCCCAGTCAATATCCACTTGGGGTTGCGAATAGCATGAAGGAGCAAGGCTTCAGCCTTAGTGATGACCTCAAAATCCGCAGATGGAAGAGCTCATGAGTTTATAAAACTTTTCCACTCTCGACTGTTACGTGACAGTTCAGACGTGGGGCCGAGTGTGCGAGGGCACTGACGATCGGGAAAAAGTTCATGAGTTGCACGCTGTAAGCGAACTTGCCTACTTTATTCATCACCAAGATTCCAAGCAACCTCATAGTGAGTCGAGGGGCGGACAGCAGGAATAAGAAGATACGCATTGATGGCCTCAGGGGTAAAACTGACAGAAACACCCCGCAGGGGGACGAGGCTAACAACTTCATCAACAGAAAACTCAGACAGAACGGAGCAAAATTCCCTCACCACCGTAATATTATAGGGTGACCTAGGCGGGGGGAAAAAATCCAACCACCCGGGGAGCCGAACCCACAACACAAAGGCATCAGCTTCAACCTTGTCCTTGTTTAAACCCCTCTCCTTCAAGGACTTAACCACATCAAAGTAGCACTAGAAATGATCTTTGGCAGTGTGAGAGGCAGTAAGAAAGAAAGGGGAAACGTCATGCATAGGACGGGCCTCCCATACTCGTACCAAACTACCCTCTCCGGAGCCGGAGGCCATTATCAGAGAATGAAGGTTTGTGGGGAAAATGTGCTGAGGAAGGACCGGGGAAAGCACCTCCTTTTAAAGAGGACAAGCAGAGTAAGCATTCCAGATTAACACAATCAGACGGTCAGCCTTCATGCGGCGTATCAAATTTCGAAATTCAAAGGGCGCATTTAACGCCTGACAGTTATCATCATAAGACTCAAGGCTACATTGACTACGCATGCACCAGTGGTCAAAAGCCTACCAGCGAGCTGTCCAATCAAGTCAGGGTTTCAGCTTTTTAAACAGCATGCCTGCTGACTACCGTAGGACTGGTCATAGTCACTTGTTCGGAACGCAGGCCAGAACAATCCCCTAGCGACCTTGACCAGAACAAGGGGGCCGGAGGATTTTTCATCCGATAACATAAGGTTAGTCTTGTTTTGCTCAAGCTCGCCACCGCCTCACTAAAGGCAAGGGGGCCGATAAACGAAAAATACGCCTTAAATTCTTGACGAGCCCAAAATCTCAGACTCGCCAAAAAATTATGGGGCCGCACATAGGAATTTTCAACACAGTGCAAGCGTGTAGATCCTAGGCCGCTGATGGCCTTGTTTCAAACAAAGGGGCCGCCGCTGGAATTTTCGATCAATTATTTCAAACAAGTACAATTCAACGGTTCTATTATTTTACCGAGCTATCTCAACCTTGCATAAATAAAGGGTGCCGCACACATACATATACGTGAAGATACGTGAAGATATACAAGATAAATCTAAAGGAAACAAGTGCATAAATCAGAAAGCCCAAAAGCGGCCACAAGTCTGTTTGAAGCAAAGTTATTACAAAATGACAGCAGAAGAAAGCAAAAACAAAGTTGAATTATTACAGGATCACATGAATTGTCTCAAGAAAAACGGAACATAATATCTTTAATTGGAGCTGGGAGGAGTCTCGATATACTCGTCACCAGGTTGAGCTTCAGCAGTGCGGGGAGGGCTCTTCAAGATGGCCAAGTTCACAGGATTGACCGGTGGAGTGTCCTAAATCGGCTCGCCATCTTTCATCTGCTTGCCTTGGATGTCCAGTATATGGTCATCAGTATATGGGATATCCAGATGAAAAGATAGCAACTCCGGGTTTTGCTGAGACATCACCACCCACAGGACCATCTCCTCAAGGCCAACCACATCTTTACCATGGTACGCCCACAAGCAGCGGGCGAAGTGATTAAAGCCTTGATCAAAGCTCGCCTCCTGAATATCATAGAACTCCTCAGAATCTTTATAGGTCACAACGGCCACAGAGCCGGCTTCCTCAACGGTCTTCTGGGCGACAGCTAGTTGCTCTCTTAAGCTCGCAGCGGAAGCAAGTTCCTCTTTCAGGCTCGCAATATCCTCTTGAGCTCCCTTCAACTCTTTAGTGGTTTTCTTGGCATTCTCGTTTATGACCTCCACCTTCTGCTACAACTCAATTTCCAGCTTGGCACTGGCTTTCATGGCCACCTTCATACGCTCAATCTCTGTCAAGGCCTTCGCATTGCTGGTCTCGGCGTCAATTCTAGCCTTCTCCGAGGCACCAAGGGCCACGGTTGCTTTCCTAAGCTCGTCTCTGCGCCTCTCAATGGCCTCTATAGCCTTATTTATGCAAGTTCCAAGCTGAAAGAAGAGAAAGGGGATAAGTTTGCAGAGGGGTAAATTGGAAAAATAAAGGACGAGCTAAAAAACATACCATAGAGGATGCGATCCCAAACTAGCCGGAAAGGTCTTTAGCTCTGTGACCTCGTCTCTTGCAGGGGCATCATCATGAACCACCACACGAGCTGTGATTGCCTGGCCGATATCTATTTGAATTCTGGGAGGCGAATCCCAGGATAGATGCCCCAAAGGAATGACGTCAGCGATTGCCTCCTTAATTTGGCTCGCCTTGGTCATATCGAGAGACTGGATAAACTGAGCATCCAACCAGAGTGCTTCCTTCCCTGTGTACCCATGGGGCAATGATCTTGGTGGTAGCACTCCATCTCTTCGGCAACCTCTTCAACTTCTTCAGGTTGCGACATTGGCGTCTCAGCAGGTCATTTATCAGAACGACCAGTACCTTTGGAAGTTTGAGACTCGCCAGCAGTCTTCGATTTCTCCCCTCGGGGTCCCTTAGCCGCCTGAGGCTCTTTTTCAGGAGCATCATCTTGCGGCCTCTTCGGGGCCCCACCAGCTTGACTCGAGCCCACCCCTGAAGACACTGTTGGATGTGGCCGAATGGGGTCATACGTCTCATCAACAATAGAGGCATCCACAGTGCATGGTATCCTCTCTAGGGCCTTCTTTAATGACGCATGGTGAGCCTTTTCGGCTTCATCAACAAGCCTTTGTGTTTGGGCTCGGCGGGAGTTCGCATCCACCATGTTAACTGCAAAAAAGAGTATCAAAAGCAGGGCAAAAAGGAGAAACACAAAGCAAAAATGTACGGAAAGTAAATATATTAAAGACAATGAAAGAAGGTTACGGCAAGGTCTTCTGTTTTTATCGCCGCGACATGTGGGGCACTCAGACGGGAAACACTTGCCCAAATGGCATTCTCCTATCCAATCCGGGTCGCTTTCCTCCGGCTCAATGGCGACCAAAGCTTGTGCCTTTCATATGCTCGCATACAGCAGGCGCACATCAATCAGGTCGACCCAAGCCACATTTCTCAAAGAAGGCTCGACCCCATCAGAATCTAAGAGGGTTATAAGCCCTTTAACTAATCGCAGCTCCTCAACAAGGGGTTCACCAATAATCAGAGTAGATTGTAGGATGTAATATCATCGGATGGATCAAAGATCCACCCGATTACGCAGCGGAAAGTACAAGATCTAGATCTAAACAATCAAAGCACATAAAATAATAGATCTAACCTACGAGGGGGTTAGATTGCTTACCGGTTTATTGTGAATAAACGACTAGAACAATCTTCAATCCAAGCTAGTTGAGAGCCCAGTTGAGAAGCCAAAGTCTTCCAACGTGTATCTCCAAGCACCACCAGGTGGATGGTGTTTCAAGCCGCCGGACCTCCTCGATATGCTACCGGAATAATCCCGAGGATTATCCCAACTCGAAACCCTAGTGTTGAAGCCGAAAATTTTAAGCTTCCAACACTCCCAATAATTCGAAAATCATTTGTGTCATAAGGCTTGGGAGAACTCTCTTTATATAGGAGAGTAATCCTTGTCCTCCAAGGATTTAATAATTAAGAGATAATTATTTTGTTAATCCTTATTTTAAATAAAAGATAAATATAATATATATCCCAAACAAATTAGGATAAATAAATATATTATCTAATATTCCATGATTTATCATTTAACAAATAAATAGTTAAATCATATATTAAATAATTATACAAGAAAACTAATTTCTCTCTAATTAAATAATAATCCAAAAATGCGGCCAATAACCTAATATATTAGGTCATGCACGCATTTCACACACTTGGGCCGAGTCCACGAAAAATTTCATTTCCATGTATTTAATTATCTAGTCCAACTAAACAATTAATCTACATATCAATTAAATAGTCCAATCCAACTATTTAAGATTATAATTGAGGTGAAGCGACGAGAAAACATATGCTATGTTAGGAGCCACGTCGGGGCCATGGACCCATATTCAGTAGCTACAATAAATTAAATAATATTATCCGTCAGACCGAACAATAATATTCAATCTATTAATTCCGGGATTACACCACCATAAACCCGAAACTGGACTCTGCCGAATATAGATAACTTACACTCAACCATGAGATGATAAGGTGTCCACTGATATAATCATTACATATGGATAAATCCTCCATAGACTGTTCGTTTCGATTTAGGATATCTCCATAAACCCTTCTCGAAACCTCTTATCCCTATTTACTATTAACCCCTAGTGATCAATTAGTTCATAAATAATATAATATGAACTCCCGGGATCGATCAGTTTCTAGGATTAACAAATAAGGGAACTGTCTGTCTACTTCCCGAGGGAAGGATTGGATTCCATATCTGTGATAACACAGACTACTCACTCATCCTAAAATAGAGCCAACGAGAAGTGTTGGACCACATACTACGAAGTGATCCTTACTAACACATCAAACTCTACCCTAGTCTAAGCAGTTGTCTGTGATCACCTTAGGATTGAGATTAATCCATATATGATCATCTTGTGATTCGATAAGACTTCTCGATCACGGAATTATATCGAGAACTCAAATCAAATCGGTCCAGCCCTATATGATTATCATCATATATAAATGCCCCACTAGGTACCCTATTACCTACAGTCCGGATAAGACTGTCACACCTAAAGTGTTCTGGACGCATTATTAGCAAATTAATCTTGAGACCCGTACTCAGATTAATAAACGCTATGGACTAAGTTAATTTTAAGTACATATCACTAACTCAATCCTCTTGTGTATAGCCATACACTGAGTTATGTGATTACATAAATGAGGTACTTACGATTTTCAGCTGTGTCTTAATTATAAGCATACACGCAAATAATAAGACGAATTATTAATTCTGTCCTAAAACAATTACATAATTGTCTTTCGGGCACTACACCTAACAATCTCCCACTTGCATGAAAGGCTAGTGAATTAGTTGTTTTAGAGCACACCCCATTATATCTATATCTACAACATTCTCCCACTTGCTCAAAACAAGCGAGACATATCCCTATAATCTGTACCTTCAAAGCGCATCTTAGTAATTCATCCTTTCAAGCACGACCGGAGTGTGCCGCCGCAGGGTAGGTTAGTGACCCGGTGCGTACTTAGAATCCGAATACCATGTGACTTTGTACACTGATCAGGTAGGTTGGCGGCTTGGGTCAATCTTTGGGATCGAAATGTCGCCTTTCCATCTAATCCGGTGGTACACTTTCAATATGCCTTTGAGTCAACACTGAGGACAAGATCTGCTTAACGATCATCCTTAATCCGACCTAAAGCCAGGATCAGTGTTATCACTTATATTCTAGTTTGCACCTGAATATACTAGCATATTATTCCTCATTCTCCTGAAGAGACTTGAGGATTCACTAAACATCTCATTTCGTACTCATCTGCAGGTTTAGATAATCATTCCTGAGAGGTAGGGTAGACTACATCGTTGAATGTTGCATAAATGCAAGAATATCTTAACCAGGTGAATGGATGGGATTGCCAATAATCGATTCTAGAGAATTTGAGCGAATCAAATCCTTTAGAATGAACCCCGATAGCATGTCAGACTCTGACTTCAGATAACACAACCATGTTGTTCTCAACTGTTTCAGTGTTACATTCACAAACACTAATCTACATACTACTTTACTAATATTGATGCCCAGTCTACGAAAGACTTATCAATATTCTGGTCAAGTCCACATATTAAAATATATGACTTTGAAATGACCTAGAGGTTTGCTTTAATCCCCAAAGGATATAAGCTATGGCAGGCATCCTGCCAAAGGTTCTTTCTGAATAAATTAAGATACCATTAGTCTCGCAAAAAAGGTCTTAGGGAATCACCTCTATTTTCTGCTTTGTAACGAATCCGTTATTTGTTCTTTGCTAAAACCTTCTGTTCTGAATAAATTCAGATTCCGTTGTTCTGCAAGGAAGTCTTAGGGAATCACCCTTATTTCCCGCTTTCTGACGAAAACAAGCAAGACTGAGTGGTAAGAGAGATCACGGTCTGGTTAACTCTCTACCGTTTAGTGAATCACCCGTAAATTTTTCTCAGCTTTGCATTGAAAGTTAAACTTTCCTATTCGTTCGACTTTTTTCCGTGTAGTTCCAATTACTCCCATTGGGCCTGAGATACTCAGGTGGTTCTACAAGAGTTTCAACAGAACCAGAGTATCAAACTCCATTCACAGGGTTATGGATTTTAAACCAACCTCTATTATCAAGATCCTACACAGCCCACAAATGACTATAGGTCATCAATCTACCCTATAGACTGTAAGGTCCTACAATGGGTAATGGACAAATCATACTCCCACTACGTTCGGGGTGGATCGATATACTGATCTAGTTTAGTTGTTTTTATTAGTGTTATCACCAACTGCCGGTGTTGGATGTGGACTGAACAAATCAGTTAGTAACATCTTGAGTACAAATACTTCAAGATCGAAGGTTGTTATTTATAGACTCTATGATGTGATCCATAGCCGAATCAGATCTGAAAATGCCCGAGGACTTGACTGAAGGCACCAATAAGATGAGCACCGTGACCCTTGGCTAACTTGTAGCTAAAAACCTTGGTATAATGGACACCCACAAGGTTCGCTCACAACCTCGATAAGTCCCGTTTGGAATTCACCAAACAACGGTTTGGAATCCACCAAAACCAACGTGAGAAAACTCACAAAAGCTTAAAAGCTTCAAATATAATATATCAAAATTTGTCTCCTTACAAATAGTACAACTAAAGCCTTTTTATAGGCTAGAATAAAAGTCACAACCTACTCCCAAAGCAATGTGGGACAAAGTTATTTAATAGAAATAAAAATAAAAATAAAAGAAATAAATACTAATAAAATTCTAATGAAAATCTGCCATGGGAACAATATGGGATATATGATCTTCAAACCAAAACATCTCATCTTCGATCACATCATTCCCTCCCGGTTAGAAAGGATTCGTCCTCAAATCAAAAGGACGTCGTAAAAAGCAGCAACAAGTACACAACAGGACAAACCAGCAACGAACACCAATGATATGCCCGGATCAAATACAAGGCGTAAATACGGCTTCAAAGAACTAGAACCTCGAGCTGATGACGAATACCTCACCAAGGAAACCAATGCATAGGAATGTCGTGAGTGCTCAATGCAAATTATTTTCTCTGGAGCAGCAACATAGTCATAGGGATTAGAAGCCGGAATAACAGCTCAATACACCGCAAAAGGATCAATGAAAGTGTCCTTCGGTTTTCAATCAATGTCAACTGGGACAAGAACATCCATAGGCAATATATTGGTTGGATTGGGTATATCAGATGGCCCAGTTCGCTCCTCAAGCGGATGATCTTCATGTACCTGTAAAGAAGACGAAATAGAACTCGAACAAGTGGTCGGTGAAGTAGGACCAACTGTCCCATCTGCCTCGATTTTCTCCACCACTAATGCGATATCCTCGGTCTGCGTCACAACATCACACTCCATTTCATTCTTTAGCTCCACCACACCTCCACTCTCACCGTTTTTCAATTCTGGCTCAATATTTTTTGCTTCCACCAAGTTCACATCAGGAATCGCACCCCTATCTATTTCCATGGCCTTAGAATCCCCTATTTGAAAATCACATTGTTTCATAGGGGGTAGGGATTCCAATACATGCTTCTTGCCACCAAAAGAAAAGGAATAGCGAGTCCGGGACGCATTATGACGTACATTATGCAAAGATAGCCATGATTTCCCTAGTGTCAAATGTACATCACTCAGTGGCACCACATCAAATGATACAATATCTTTAAAACGTCCAATGGATATTGGAATCCGTGCATACCGTGTAACTTTAACTCGATGACTTCCTTCAACAATGTTGTAAGGACGATGAAGTCTTTCTGTGTGCAAGTTTAACTCCTTAACCACATCTTTACTAATTAAATTTTCTTCTTCATCGTGCTCAATACACAACTCATATTCATAATCTCCAATAAAACATGATGTGTAAAATAAGTTGTTACCTTGACCACCACTGTTACCTCTACCACCGCGTTTATCTTTTCCACAACCTCTTTCTTTTAAAATGTCATGAAATTGAGTTTTCATATCTTCCATCATATCATCAAACCGTTGTTCTATTTTCTCAAAATGTCGATCCATCACATTATTAAAATTCCGAAAATAAGCATCCATAGTACCCTCCATTACTCAAGATCGAAAATCACCAATAGGTAGCACACGACAAGTATTCAGAATGTCCAAACAAAAATATTCGGTAAGGAATTTTTTTTATTGAAGAGGTGTATAAGAAATCACGGGTGTGATAAAAATCACGGACATGTGTGATATCCACGTCAATCTAACTGCTAATTTTTTTTATTTTTATACACAATGAAAAGAAATCAAAGGCAACTTGGGCACGCACAAAAAGAAAAGGAAAGGAACCTGGAAACCTAAATGACGATGAATGTTGGGAAATAAAGAAAAGCTGAATTTTTTTTATTTTTTATTTTTTATTTTTCAGATTGAAAGGACCACAACGATTATGAACAGGGAACATGAAAGAATTGCAGTGAAATGTTTTTTTTTTTTTATGTTTTTTTTTTATTGATAATCCAAGATGCAAGGGACACAGGGATGCTGGGGATTTGATTTGAATGTTGAAAGGAAAAGAAAATATGCAAGTACGAAACAGGAAAAGGGGAAAAAATAAAATAAAAGGGATATTTGGATACCGTCAATAACCTTGCTCGATACTCAACCGCCGTGATCCATCCATAAATCGATCTGAAAATGCCCGATGACTTGATGAAGGCGCACAATAAGATGAGCATCGCGACCTTGGCTAACTCAGTAGCCAGCGGCAGTATAATGGACACCCACAAGGTTCATTTCACAACCTCGATAAGTCCCGTTTGGAATCCACCAAACAACGGTTTGGAACCACCAAAACCAACGTGAGAAAACTCACCAAAGCTTAAAAGCTTCAAATATAATATATCAAAATTTTGTCTCCGTACAAATAGTACAACTAAAGCATTTTTATAGGCTAGAATAAAAGTCACAACCTACTCCCAAAGCAATGTGGGACAAAGTTATTTAATAGAAATAAAAATAAAAATAAAAGAAATAAATACTAATAAAATTCTAAGGAAAATCTGCCATGGGAACAATGTGGGATAAATGATCTCCAAACCAAAACATCTCATCTTCGATCACATCACTCTATCAGACCGAGTTTGACAGTATAACCGTCATTCTCATATTCAGTTCGGAGGGCAAACTCTCTCAGCGCCTCCGGATTATTGGGTTTGGGATTTTTTACTTTCGACGCCGCCTCGCCGACAGTTGCTTGTTTCGGGTCCCGCTTCCTCTTGGATTTCTTAGGGACGTACCATGCGAGCTTACGGGGCATGGGCGCATTCTCATCCTCACTTGAGCCCATTAACTCACGAAGAGCGCCATCTTCAACATAAGCAGTGTCATCCTCACGCCCAGTGGCCCCGCTTGTACCGACCTCAGTGACATGATCTTCGTCAATCGCTCTCTCCTCGCTTCTGGCGGCGCTAACACTAGGCCTTTCACCCCGGCCACGGGCGGCCTCCTTGCGACTCTTCTTACGTCGCGGCGCCGGATCTGGGAACATAACCTCTAAATCAAAAGGATCTTCGCCCACTTGAGCAGCGGCTTCCCCTCCGGTTATTTCCTAGAGCAGATCATCCTCGGCATATGCATCGGAGCTAGAAGGGTCATCCTCCCCTTCATCTTGCGCATAGTCAAAAGCCACTTGGTGTCGTCAGAGCCGCCCCCAAAAGAATACTCATGGTCAGACATTCTGCAAAAACAAGAGGAAAAGATGGAGCTTTCAGACCTGGGTTAATGGGGATTAAGCCAGGGAGGTGATAGCACCAATCTCGATGCCTTCCCCTCCGTTCTTACAGGATAAATGGAAAGCAATTGCAAATAAAGTAAAAGCGTAGATGCGAATAAGGCAAAAGTAAAGGAAATGCAAGGTTTTAAGGCTAATTCACCCAGGTACCTCTACTCAAAAAACCCTTCTTTGACAGAAAAACATGTTTCACACCCTTTCGAGGAAAAATCATACCAAAACGATAACACCAACTCAAAAGGTGCCCGAATTTGTCCCCAAAACATCCTAAGTTGAGCATACATTCACCACAAAACAAAATGAACTTGCTAAAAATATCGAAATACGAGAAGGAAAAGGAAGACAGGGGCTTAGGGAAGGAGGATTTACCTGTTTTGAAGAAAAAACTCAAGCCGGAAACTGGAAGAACATGCTGGAATCCTCAAACTCGTGGCCGGAATCCTCAAATCCTTGCCTGAAACCGCAAACTTGCTTCAACCACCGCCAAATCCTCTCCAAAACCTTCACCGTATAACCCTTGCACTCACTAGAAAGCAAATAAAATCAAGAGAGGAAAAGCTGAGGGAAAGTAGAAAGGCGAAAAGTGTTTAAAGTTTGGGGGGGGGTGAATGCCTTATATAAGCAAGGGAAGTTTGATCGTGCGGTTAAGAATCGGTCCATCCAGCGGTCGAGGTTTGTGCGGTCGATTCGGATTTCAAAATACGAAAACCGTAATCATTATGGATGTCAATCAATGCCCACGTGCTTACTTGAGCGGTTACAAAAGAGACGTAAATGCCCACATAATTGCGGTTACTGAGAGGGCTGACGATAGCCACGATCTGACGGTTCAACTACTCCACTGCCCGTGACCTTATGGAACCCCTCACCAAGAACAAGCTCGCCGTCGAACAGACCATCAACAAAATCACTTCGAGGCAAGACGCTTGAATGGCGCGGCCCTTAGTGAACAATTCGCTTCAGACACAAGGTCATAATAGACCCAAAATCACTTCGAGGCAAGACGCTTGAATGGAGTGGCCCTTAGTGAACAAGTCACTTCAGACGACAAGGTCCCAATAGACCCAAAGTCACTTCGAGGCAAGACGCTTGAATGGCGTGGCCCTTAGTGAACAAGTCACTTCAGACGACAAGGTCCCAATAGACCCAAAATCACTTTGAGGCAAAACGCTTGAATGGTGTGGCCCTTAGTGAACAAGTCACTTCAGACGACAAGTTCACGATCTTTGGGCACACTTTACTCCATGCTTGACATTTCACGAAAATGCCTAAGACATGAAGTAGGGGGCCATTGATGTGTCTAAATGATATCGCCACCTGTGAGTCCCGGAAATAGCCCATCTGGACAACCAAGTCGGATAGGGGCCCATGGCCATAGACTCGGCGTCGACCAAGTCAAGGTCACCATGGTCTGTCCCCGTGATGACGTAGATCAAGTGAAATTAAAATACTTGACCACCAAAACTGATACTAGCAAGAGGACTAGGTCCATCGTAGTATAGCTATAGCGAATCAAGGTCGATCCCACAGGGAACCAAATTTTGGGTCATTCTATAAATAATTAATTATGCATGGCAAGCACATAAAATGGTCTATGACCAACAAAGAACAAGGAAAGGTAAATTGACACGACTCGACACAACTCAACTAAATACAACATAATTAATCTCCCCATTTATTACACCATCGTTTGGATCCAGAGACTATATATAATTAAACTAGACTCGACAACTATTAATCCGATTCATATCTCTTTTATATTGGCTATAGGAGTCATCCCCTAAACTAGATCTAGCTCCGGGTAGGCCATCCAGATCACTATGCTACATCACGTGACTTCGCTTTCGCCGGCCTCCATCTCATATGACTCTCGACGCTTACAAAACCAGGGATGCCGACATTAACCGTATTCCTCACCTAGGCAACATTCCTTTTTTCAGCGCATTTCTAAGCGATCGCATCGGTCTCCGTCCCATTAACACTAACTTTTAGGTATCATGTTAATCTACGATTTACATTATAATCAAAGCAGCGCAATTCCCTAATATAACACAGATCTAGATCTCGCTGAAAGTCCGGAAAGATCAATTCATGAGCCGACCTAGGAGCACTATATTGGTATTTCCTAACTACACATTTTAATTAAAACAGACGAGCAACGTAGCCGTAGCCATACCTACTAAGACAAGAAATTCTAGTGGACAATCACACCATAAAGACGTGGCTAGATTGACGCGGCGAAAACCTAGATCTTAGCGTTTCTCTATACTTATCGGATAAAATAGAAGCTCATAAAGTAATTATATACACCTACTAGAAACACATTTATTAAATCAAAATAAAATCATACGCATATCACAAAACATGGACGTGGGCGTGTGGATCCTCATAGACAAGAAATCCCCACCGCCTCACGTCGTAATCCTAGATCTACATCATTTAACTAAGAAATAATAATCTCAAACGATAAATAATAATTGGGGAAAATTAATTAAACAAAACTAAGAGAAAATAAATACAAGAACTCACATAATTGAAGAACTTGTAAAAACTGCTCCAAGGAAAACCAACGATTTTATTATGAATTGTTTGTATTGTGTGGTGTGTGTAAATGGCGTGTGTAAGTACATTTATATAGGGGAGAAATCTACATAGGATAAACCTAAACCAATCTGAAATAGTTTTCCTAAATCCAAAAGGAGTTGAAAATACATTAGGATAATTCCTGGCTGATCTTAGGAAAAGGCCAATTTCGGCCCCCTTCATGCATGCGGCCCCTCTCTTAAGTCGGCGCCAACTCTTTTTTTATTGGCTTGCCGACTTTTGTCTTGCATTACTCCTCTTTTCCGTGCTTATCCGATCTTTATTTTTAATGCATCCGTATTTGCTTGGATTTATCTTGTAGTTTCATTCTTCCATTTATAATTATCCTCCAAAAATTATCTCAATCTACAAAATAAATAATAATTTCGAAATAAATGACATTTAAATAATAAAAAATGGATAAATACCAAATTAGATTTTATAAATCACATAACATTAAATAATAAATATAACCATATGATTTAATATAAAATGTATATTATTCGGCCCATTTTAAGGATAATGTTGATGACTTTTACGGGTATATTTTGACCGTCATCACCCCGCCCAGAGCCTTCAAACCTACAAGGTCACTGGTGGCTTAGGGGGCCGACCGGAGACCTTGGACAAAAGGCCCATAAGATGCCGCACAAGGCTCAAAGGAGGGCAGCGGAAAGCAAGATTAAAGCAGGACAGCGAAGCAAGCGACCTATGCGATCCTGTGGGGACACTGCCGAGATATTCGGTCCACTTGTCCTCTTGATATTTAGTTTACTTAACTATTAAGATATCAGGTAACACCTGTCTTGCTTAGCTCCTAAGCTTCCTCCTCCTATAAAAGGGGAGGGCCTGTGTAACCAAAGGGATATATTCTAATACCAAAAAAGAGAACCATACTCTGCTGAAATCACCTCTCAAACAGTTCATATCATCCACCACAACGCCGCCGGTCACCTCCGGCCTTAGACACCAATAAATAACACACACAAATAAGCCAGATATCCAATCACCTACCACCGCTGATCCACCGTGATATAATACATATTATCATGAACCAACAAGAACAATGGGGGCTTTTCAAGAATCTCAAGTTTCTTGACTCATTCATTGCTGAAGCTAGGGACAGACTTGAAAAATACTTTGGAGAACCCAGGGCAAATGAGACTATGCCAGATTTTCATAGGCTCTTTGACAAGAGGGTATTTCATGGAGTCTCTGAGTTTACTACTATGGCATACTGGAAGTGGAAGTTTCCAGAAATCAATTGGAAAGATATGGAGGAGGTCCAGACCACAAAGTTCAAGAGGTACAAAGCAGAATTAATAAAAATATAATTTTAGTACTCTGAATATGGTTTGAACCTACATTTTTTATTGCCCTTGAATGGATGAATAAAATTTTTGATTTTTATTCTGCTGTTTATTATGAAAGTTTTATACACTTATGTTCAGGCTTATGAGGATTTTATCATCATCAAAAAGGGGGGAAATTGTTAACATTTTATTATGTTTTGATGATGGTCATACTAGCTGTTATAGCAAGCCTGAAATAAGTTAGAATTCTCTATATAAGTCTTTACCTAGAGTCTGACATGTTGTATAAGTTGAGTCAAACAAGTATTGTACTAGTTGGTAGGATGGAGAAGTAATACAGATATTGGGTAGAGTGAAGCCAACCAAGTACCAGCAGAGAAGCATGAAGACATTATGGTCTGACTTATAACCAAGGAAGTCTGTGATGACCTTGGATAAGTCTAAGTTATACTTCAAATGATGAATTACATTGTCAAATATAGTTTACACTGATCTCACCCCAAATCAAGGATCAATGAAGTACAAGAAGTACCTGAAAGATCAAAGAGAATAACAAAGTAGTAAACCGGCAAAGTAAACTGACTATCGGCTGAGTAAAAATAAAGCAGTGAAGGATGACATAAACAGCAAAGTCAAAAGGATCACTTAACCGTTCAAGGAACAGCCAAGTAAACTTCATTCATTCAGATTTCAAAAGATGAAGATCGAGTATTAAATGCACAATCAAATGAGGATCAATCAAGGACGGATTTTTTGATAAACGTTGGAAGAAAAATCCAATCACTGAAATCAAAAAGAATATAATTAAGGAGGAATCAAGAATTAAATCAAGGATTATCCTCCACATTAAATACCCAACGGACGGAAATTCAAATCAAGGATTATCAAGGCTATAAATAGAAGGCATTGACAGACAAGAATAACAATGATTGAATCTGATAAGAAACAAGGAAAAGCTCTATCAATTTGAAAAGCCTTCTAGATGTACTTAAAAGAGACATCTAAAGATCAACTCAGAAATCAGAGCTCAAATTCCACATCAAGCACTGAGATTGATCACAAGTCTATGAATCCAATTCACATCAACTGAGGCAATTGAATCTGAGGAATCTGAGAAGGAGTTGCAACCTTTGTGATAGCTGCTGAAAGATTTGTTCTCGAGGAGCAGTGATAGAGACTGAGTCACTGAAGCTTTTGAAGCCAAGGAGTGATAGTCTTAAAGATTGTGAAGTTTGTGTAGTCAAGGACAATCGTACTATTGTATCTATGAAAACAATAGTGAATTCCTCCAATCATCACAGGAGAAGAGTGGATTAAGGGATTACACCACCCTGAACCACTATAAACCTTTGTGTCTATTTACTTTCAGCAATTAACTTTATAGCACTTTATTTCATTACATACTCTATATTTGTGATTGCATAATCTAGTTTGAAACAACATTTTAAGAAGGGACTTATCCGTTGCCCAAAAGCTTTTAAATACAAGAAAAGTTTTTGAAACTCCAGTATAGTCATTCACCCCCCCCCCCCTCTGACTATTGTTTTACCCTTCTCTGGGACCAACAAAATCTGTCGTTATTTTCCTTGTGATTAGTATGATTTGTTTGTTTATATTAGTTCTGCTATGTATTAGTTAGTTTATTTTACCCCTTGAATGTTTAGATCAGAATCGTTGGTGAAGAAATCATGAATGAAAGGTTGCATTCTTCGGAGCGCGCGACGGTCTTTGTTGCAGCTGCAAATACCAAGGAAACCCTAATTCATGATAATCGGCGCCAGCTACGTCTGATTGGCAAATTTAATTTACATGTTGTTAGCCTGATCAACTATATGCATGTTTTCATAAATTAACAAAAAGGACTTGCATGGTGAAGTGTTAGTTCGGATGATGTCTTGATCGATCCTTAGGAACATGCTAGACAATCCACGATAGTTGCTTAGGGAGGTCTGATGACGGAAAAATTCACTGTTATTTTTATAACTTTTCACCCCGTTTCTGATATCATTTTGAGCACTTTTGTATCATTTCGAGTCTTTAATTCCTAAATTTCATAAAAATATATAAGTCATGAATATTTTATAAAACATCGTGTTTTTATGTGTTTTTATTAGTTTTTGTACCGGTTTAGTAACCGGAGTGTCGTGTCGGATTCGTTTGGTGTTTTGGTGGTTCATTGCGAGGATTATACATTGACCAAGATTCCACGTAACGACATGTTTTGAGCCTAAGAAGATGTATTTTGATGGATGGAAGAATGTGCCATAAGCTAACAAGTTCAAACGGATCAATTGTCACGAATGCTTCTAGTAAAATATCTTCGACAGACATTTGACCCCACTTAGAGGCATTTTCTGGGAAGAGTTCTTCATAAAAGTTGTAGATATTCAAATGAGCTTTCCAACGCATTTTGAATCACGTCAATTGGAGGTCTACAACTCAAGTTATGGCTACTTTATCAATAAGCGCCGCAATAGAAACGCCGGGAAAAGTGGAGATATTCTCCCAACTTGATTATATTCTCCCATGTGAGGGCATGTGAGGACATGTGAGGACATGTGAGGATTCATCATTACATCCCACATGCTTCTAAATGATATCCCATGCATGTGCTTATATATATATATATATATATATATATATATATATATATATATATATATCTCCCTATATATACTCCCCATTTCCATTCCTTCTTCCTAGCCCCCTTCTTCCCTCCTTTCTCCATCTTTTCCTTCTTTATTTTATGTTGTTGGGGCCTATAAATTAGATATATATGTAGTTATAATGTCGGTGTAATAACCCACTAGTTATCGCTTTTAATATAATTTCGTTTCGTTTTCTTTTATTGCTTTCTTTCATTTTTATGCAATTAGTATAAATACATATATATATATATATATACATATATATATATATATATACGTATTATATATATATCTATATCTATATATATATATATCTATATATATATCTATACGTATATCTATATAGCTGTAGTTATCTTTTTCGTTTTGTTTTCTTTCGTTTTGTTATTTTCGTTGTTATTTTCGTTAATATGAGTAGTTAAACTAAACATAGCCGAATTATGTGAAAACGGGTAAAATTGACCCTCGGGAGACGAGATGGGAGTTGTGTGCGCGTAATTAAACGTCCGTATGATAAACTCATGTTTTAAAACCCGTTTTGATCATTTTCCTAACTTTGAATAAAATTGACAACTTTGTTCACGGTTACATCGAGCTTATAAATGTATTTTGCGGTGAGATGTGAGATATGGATATCACTAATCATAGTCGATTGTTAGATTGACAATCTAAGTGATGATCTGGACTATGCCTAAGTGAAATTCTTATTTTTACGAGATGTGCGAAACATGTTTTAAAATCACTAAACCATAGTCTTAATCGTTAGATTGGCAACCTAAGTGATACGTTAAAATTATGTTTTTGTGAGGTTTTTCAACGGCTTTTTATTCCGGTCAACCATGTTAGCGAGTTAGCTCTCAAAAGGAGGGTTAATAAACCTAGTGTGGGGGTTAAGTGAGAGCTGTTCAGATCTTAACGCAAGAATGAAGAGTTGACTCTCGTGAATATCATATGAACTGAATCAGATAAAACACACTCCTTATCAAGTTTTTCCTGTGGGGAGATAACCTGTTGGATCATGGCTCGGCTATGCTTTTTAATCACCTAGTTAATCTCGTTAGTTAAAATTTATTTTTCGCATTAGTATAAACACTCCACTTAAAACTTTGATCGCCTAGACTAAGAACCACGTTTGCTTTGGTACTCACAACCACATTTCTCTTGGGACGACCTCGTACTCTCGTAGCTATCCTAGCGATCGACCGGTACTCTCTTTGGTTAGAGAGTTAGTTTACCCTGATTCATGAGTCTTTTATAAATTGTATTTTTGAAGGGGTAAATTTTAGCTCATCAAAAATTGGCGCCGTTGCCGGGGAAATGTGTGATATTGTTGTGATATCTTGTAAGTGAACCGAAGGCTTGGGCCTAGGTTTTTATTTTCTTGTTTTATTTAGATGTCGACAAAGAGCTATGGATTTGAAGTGATATTGTCCGAACTCGGTTTGAATATGACTTTGGTACTTAGCCTCTTCGGAGGGTGATATCTTGTAAGTCCGGCTAAAAGCGGGGATTAGGGCCTTCGGCAACCATAACTTTTTGAGGGGTCTAAATATCGTGTGTTTACGAAGAAAAAAAAAACGAAAAAAAAACGAAAAAAAAAAAGAGAAAATTTTTATTGTTTTATTGTTGTTTTCTGAGATCTTGCAGATTGAGCTTAAATGGATGGATTTTTCAATCAAAACTACTCAGCTGAACAACAATACCCCTACCAACCTTATCAACAACAGTTCATGTCTGAGCCTCAATATCAACAGCAGAATAACCAAGGTTCATGGAATTATCAGTGCCCTAGTGCATACCAGGACCAGAATTATGGTTATTCGAGTTATGAGCCACACCATTACGAGGGTTACCCGAACCCTAATGCTTATCAGGATTACAGTGTTCATACTCAGCACGTTGATAGCTTTAACCATATTCAGCCATCTGATCAGTGTCTGGAATGGCAAGAGGACTACTACTCACCTCCGATGAATCAAAGTCAATATGATCAGTGCGCCCCCATGCCACAAGAAGAATTCACCGACAGTCAAATAGAGCAACTAGAACGATTGAACCAGATCTTGGAAGAGCGACTGTTGGACATGCAGGAGTTCAAGGTAAGTACTGACTCCGCTATAAGAAATCTTCAAGACAAGGTGGGGCAATTGATTGAATTAGTGAGGTATGTGAAAGAGGCAGAGACAAGTGCAATAGAGGTGGTTAGGGATGAAAATGTTATCACTGAAAAAGTTCAGGATGAGAATGAGGTTGATAATTCAGTTCGCGAAGAAAAAGTGCAAGATTTGGAGATGACAGAGTTAGAGGAGCGAGAGATTGATTGGCCATCTTTAGTAAAGCCACTGGGAGAGTTGGTAATAGCTGATATATCGGTCCCGGATTACTATATTCGTCCACTCTGTGAGGATGAATTTTCTATGATTCAGTTCATATACTCCCCAATGGATGAGCTTTATGGTGATTTTCAAAAGAAGATGGTTCGACAGGCTGATAAAAGAAGATTCTCTAGCTGGGAGGAGATAACATCGAGAACCAAACAAGGTACGTTTCTAGACAATTTAATTTCGATGGTTCTCGCTTTGATCACTTTTCTTAAGCTATTGATCTTCTTGAGTTCAGATTTTGGTTGATTGAGTCTATTTAGAGTCAACCTGTCGAGCCAACGACGTTAAACAAAAGCGCTACCGGGAGGAAGCCCGATAATAATAATAAAGATAGTTTGAATAAGCCTAGTCTTAATGAAATGTAGAATCAGATGAAAGATGAACACAAAACACAACCAAGTCTCGGGATGAATGTTTGAATGTCATTAAGAGGGAATGATTAGGTGGTTATCCGAAAATCCCGATGGAGAAAAAGATAAAAATTCAAATGTATCATTTCTTGGACTTAGGTTATTGAACCTCGAGGATCTGGGTATAAAAGACTCAATACTCTCTCACTACATTTCATTTTATGATCTAGTCTGTTTCAAATTTCAGTCGTTGTAGTATAGTGGTGAGTATTCCCGCTTTAATAAAGCGTGTGTAATAAAAATGAATTTAGGAATAGTGACTTGACTATGATATATGCTCATGTGATACGTATATGCTTAGATGTTCGTGCTTTACCCGTGTGGGTTATTTTTCCATCTAAAGCTATATATATATTGCCTATCGAATTTTCGACGTAACAGGCCATTATCTTATTATTCCCATATCCCTATTCGATGTCTTGGCACGAGGACCATGTCCCGTGTTTTCTTTGTTTTAAGTTTTGGTATAGGGATTCGGATCGTGCTTTTCATGGTCATTACGGGATTCGATAGCATCTTTCGCCTGGTTTATAAGCTAAGTCTTCTCTCTCATCTCATTTACACTCCGAGAATAATGCAAAATCGTAAGTGGGGGGTAGAGTCTGGTTGGTTTAGAAAT